>CP119645.1:0-600000 GCA_030078075.1 Crithidia sp. LVH-60A
GCACTCTCGACTTTCTGGAAGCACTCCCGACTTTCTGGAAGCACTTTCGACTTTCTGGAAGCACCTTCCGACTTTCTGGAAGCACTCCGACTTTCTGGAAGCACTTTCGACTTTCTGGAAGCACTCCCGACTTTCTGGAAGCACTTTCGACTTTCTGGAAGCACTTTCGACTTTCTGGAAGCACTCTTGACTTTCTGGAAGCACTCTCGACTTTCTGGAAGCACTTTCGACTTTCTGGAAGCACTCTCGACTTTCTGGAAGCACTTTCGACTTTCTGGAAGCACTTTCGACTTTCTGGAAGCACTCTCGACTTTCTGGAAGCACTCCCGACTTTCTGGAAGCACTCCCGACTTTCTGGAAGCACTTTCGACTTTCTGGAAGCACTTTCGACTTTCTGGAAGCACTCCCGACTTTCTGGAAGCACTTTCGACTTTCTGGAAGCACTCTCGACTTTCTGGAAGCACTCCCGACTTTCTGGAAGCACTCCCGACTTTCTGGAAGCACTCTCGACTTTCTGGAAGCACTCTTGACTTTCTGGAAGCACTTTCGACTTTCTGGAAGCACTCTCGACTTTCTGGAAGCACTCCCGACTTTCTGGAAGCACTCCCGACTTTCTGGAAGCACCTTCGACTTTCTGGAAGCACTCTCGACTTTCTGGAAGCACTCTCGACTTTCTGGAAGCACTTTCGACTTTCTGGAAGCACTCCCGACTTTCTGGAAGCACTCTCGACTTTCTGGAAGCACTCTCGACTTTCTGGAAGCACTCCCGACTTTCTGGAAGCACTCGACTTTCTGGAAGCACTCCCGACTTTCTGGAAGCACTCGACTTTCTGGAAGCACTCCGACTTTCTGGAAGCACTTTCGACTTTCTGGAAGCACTCTCGACTTTCTGGAAGCACTTTCGACTTTCTGGAAGCACTCCCGACTTTCTGGAAGCACTTTCGACTTTCTGGAAGCACTTTCGACTTTCTGGAAGCACTCTCGACTTTCTGGAAGCACTCGACTTTCTGGAAGCACTTTCGACTTTCTGGAAGCACTTCCGACTTTCTGGAAGCACTCTCGACTTTCTGGAAGCACTCCCGACTTTCTGGAAGCACTCCCGACTTTCTGGAAGCACTTTCGACTTTCTGGAAGCACTCCCGACTTTCTGGAAGCACTCCCGACTTTCTGGAAGCACTCCCGACTTTCTGGAAGCACTCCCGACTTTCTGGAAGCACTCCCGACTTTCTGGAAGCACTCCCGACTTTCTGGAAGCACTCTCGACTTTCTGGAAGCACTCCGACTTTCACGACTTTCTGCTTCTTCTGGAAGCACTCTTCGACTTTCTGGAAGCACTCCCGACTTTCTGGAAGCACTTTCGACTTTCTGGAAGCACTTTCGACTTTCTGGAAGCACTTTCGACTTTCTGGAAGCACTCCCGACTTTCTGGAAGCACTTTCGACTTTCTGGAAGCACTCCCGACTTTCTGGAAGCACTCCCGACTTTCTGGAAGCACTCCCGACTTTCTGGAAGCACTTCGACTTTCTGGAAGCACTCCCGACTTTCTGGAAGCACTCCCGACTTTCTGGAAGCACTCTCGACTTTCTGGAAGCACTCCTCGACTTTCTGGAAGCACTTTCGACTTTCTGGAAGCACTCTCGACTTTCTGGAAGCACTCTCGACTTTCTGGAAGCACTTCTCGACTTTCTGGAAGCACTTTCGACTTTCTGGAAGCACTCGACTTTCTGGAAGCACTCTCGACTTTCTGGAAGCACTTTCGACTTTCTGGAAGCACTCCCGACTTTCTGGAAGCACTTTCGACTTTCTGGAAGCACTTTCGACTTTCTGGAAGCACTTTCGACTTTCTGGAAGCACTTTCGACTTTCTGGAAGCACTCCCGACTTTCTGGAAGCACTCCCGACTTTCTGGAAGCACTTTCGACTTTCTGGAAGCACTCTCGACTTTCTGGAAGCACTCCCGACTTTCTGGAAGCACTCTCGACTTTCTGGAAGCACTTTCGACTTTCTGGAAGCACTCCCGACTTTCTGGAAGCACTCCCGACTTTCTGGAAGCACTCTCGACTTTCTGGAAGCACTTTCGACTTTCTGGAAGCACTTTCGACTTTCTGGAAGCACTCCTCGACTTTCTGGAAGCACTCTCGACTTTCTGGAAGCACTTTCGACTTTCTGGAAGCACTCCCGACTTTCTGGAAGCACTTTCGACTTTCTGGAAGCACTCCCCGACTTTCTGGAAGCACTCTCGACTTTCTGGAAGCACTTTCGACTTTCTGGAAGCACTTTCGACTTTCTGGAAGCACTCCGACTTTCTGGAAGCACTCCTTCGACTTTCTGGAAGCACTCCCGACTTTCTGGAAGCACTCCCGACTTTCTGGAAGCACTTTCGACTTTCTGGAAGCACTCCCGACTTTCTGGAAGCACTCGACTTTCTGGAAGCACTCCCGACTTTCTGGAAGCACTCCTCGACTTTCTGGAAGCACTTTCGACTTTCTGGAAGCACTCTCGACTTTCTGGAAGCACTCTTCGACTTTCTGGAAGCACTCCTGACTTTCTGGAAGCACTCCCGACTTTCTGGAAGCACTTTCGACTTTCTGGAAGCACTCTCGACTTTCTGGAAGCACTTTCCGACTTTCTGGAAGCACTTTCGACTTTCTGGAAGCACTCCCGACTTTCTGGAAGCACTCCCGACTTTCTGGAAGCACTTTCGACTTTCTGGAAGCACTCCCGACTTTCTGGAAGCACTCCGACTTTCTGGAAGCACTTTCGACTTTCTGGAAGCACTTTCGACTTTCTGGAAGCACTCCCTGACTTTCTGGAAGCACTCCCGACTTTCTGGAAGCACTCCCGACTTTCTGGAAGCACTTTCTACTTTCTGGAAGCACTTTCGAGTTTCTGGAAGCACTCTTGACTTTCTGGAAGCACTCCCGACTTTCTGGAAGCACTCCCGACTTTCTGGAAGCACTTTCGACTTTCTGGAAGCACTCCCGACTTTCTGGAAGCACTCTCGACTTTCTGGAAGCACTCTCGACTTTCTGGAAGCACTCCCGACTTTCTGGAAGCACTCCCGACTTTCTGGAAGCACTCCCGACTTTCTGGAAGCACTCCCGACTTTCTGGAAGCACTCCCGACTTTCTGGAAGCACTTCGACTTTCTGGAAGCACTCCCGACTTTCTGGAAGCACTCCCGACTTTCTGGAAGCACTCCCGACTTTCTGGAAGCACTTTCGACTTTCTGGAAGCACTTCCGACTTTCTGGAAGCACTTTCGACTTTCTGGAAGCACTCTTCGACTTTCTGGAAGCACTCTCGACTTTCTGGAAGCACTTTCGACTTTCTGGAAGCACTCTTCGACTTTCTGGAAGCACTCCCGACTTTCTGGAAGCACTTTCGACTTTCTGGAAGCACTTCCGACTTTCTGGAAGCACTCCCGACTTTCTGGAAGCACTCCTCGACTTTCTGGAAGCACTCGTGACTTTCTGGAAGCACTCTCGACTTTCTGGAAGCACTCCCGACTTTCTGGAAGCACTTTCGACTTTCTGGAAGCACTTTCGACTTTCTGGAAGCACTCTCGACTTTCTGGAAGCACTCTCGACTTTCTGGAAGCACTCCCGACTTTCTGGAAGCACTTTCGACTTTCTGGAAGCACTCTCGACTTTCTGGAAGCACTTTCGACTTTCTGGAAGCACTTCGACTTTCTGGAAGCACTTTCGACTTTCTGGAAGCACTTCTCGACTTTCTGGAAGCACTTTCGACTTTCTGGAAGCACTCTCGACTTTCTGGAAGCACTCTCGACTTTCTGGAAGCACTCCCTGACTTTCTGGAAGCACTTTCGACTTTCTGGAAGCACTTTCGACTTTCTGGAAGCACTTTCGACTTTCTGGAAGCACTCCCGACTTTCTGGAAGCACTCCCCGACTTTCTGGAAGCACTCCCGACTTTCTGGAAGCACTCCCGACTTTCTGGAAGCACTCTCGACTTTCTGGAAGCACTCCTGACTTTCTGGAAGCACTTTCGACTTTCTGGAAGCACTTTCGACTTTCTGGAAGCACTCCCGACTTTCTGGAAGCACTTTCGACTTTCTGGAAGCACTCTCGACTTTCTGGAAGCACTCCCGACTTTCTGGAAGCACTTTCGACTTTCTGGAAGCACTTTCGACTTTCTGGAAGCACTCCCGACTTTCTGGAAGCACTTTCGACTTTCTGGAAGCACTCCCGACTTTCTGGAAGCACTTTCGACTTTCTGGAAGCACTTTCGACTTTCTGGAAGCACTCTCGACTTTCTGGAAGCACTCCCGACTTTCTGGAAGCACTTTCGACTTTCTGGAAGCACTTTCGACTTTCTGGAAGCACTTTCGACTTTCTGGAAGCACTCTCGACTTTCTGGAAGCACTCCCGACTTTCTGGAAGCACTCCCGACTTTCTGGAAGCACTCCCGACTTTCTGGAAGCACTCCCGACTTTCTGGAAGCACTTTCGACTTTCTGGAAGCACTTCCGACTTTCTGGAAGCACTCCCGACTTTCTGGAAGCACTCCCGACTTTCTGGAAGCACTCCCGACTTTCTGGAAGCACTCTCGACTTTCTGGAAGCACTTTCGACTTTCTGGAAGCACTTTCGACTTTCTGGAAGCACTCCCGACTTTCTGGAAGCACTTTCGACTTTCTGGAAGCACTCCCGACTTTCTGGAAGCACTCTCGACTTTCTGGAAGCACTCCCGACTTTCTGGAAGCACTTCCGACTTTCTGGAAGCACTCCCGACTTTCTGGAAGCACTCCCGACTTTCTGGAAGCACTCCCGACTTTCTGGAAGCACTCTCGACTTTCTGGAAGCACTCCCGACTTTCTGGAAGCACTTTCGACTTTCTGGAAGCACTCTCGACTTTCTGGAAGCACTCTCGACTTTCTGGAAGCACTCTCGACTTTCTGGAAGCACTCGACTTTCTGGAAGCACTCGACTTTCTGGAAGCACTGTCGACTTTCTGGAAGCACTCTCGACTTTCTGGAAGCACTTTCGACTTTCTGGAAGCACTTTCGACTTTCTGGAAGCACTTTCGACTTTCTGGAAGCACTCTCGACTTTCTGGAAGCACTTTCGACTTTCTGGAAGCACTTTCGACTTTCTGGAAGCACTTTCGACTTTCTGGAAGCACCTTCGACTTTCTCGAAGCACTCCCGACTTTCTGGAAGCACTCCCGACTTTCTGGAAGCACTCCTCGACTTTCTGGAAGCACTTCCGACTTTCTGGAAGCACTCCCGACTTTCTGGAAGCACTTCGACTTTCTGGAAGCACTCTCGACTTTCTGGAAGCACTTCTCGACTTTCTGGAAGCACTCCTGACTTTCTGGAAGCACTTTCGACTTTCTGGAAGCACTTTCGACTTTCTGGAAGCACTCTCGACTTTCTGGAAGCACTTTCGACTTTCTGGAAGCACTCCCGACTTTCTGGAAGCACTCTCGACTTTCTGGAAGCACTCTCGACTTTCTGGAAGCACTCCCGACTTTCTGGAAGCACTTTCGACTTTCTGGAAGCACTCTCGACTTTCTGGAAGCACTCTTCGACTTTCTGGAAGCACTTTCGACTTTCTGGAAGCACTCCCGACTTTCTGGAAGCACTTTCGACTTTCTGGAAGCACTCCCGACTTTCTGGAAGCACTCCCGACTTTCTGGAAGCACTCTCGACTTTCTGGAAGCACTTTCGACTTTCTGGAAGCACTCTCGACTTTCTGGAAGCACTTTCGACTTTCTGGAAGCACTCCCGACTTTCTGGAAGCACTTTCGACTTTCTGGAAGCACTCTCGACTTTCTGGAAGCACTCTCGACTTTCTGGAAGCACTTTCGACTTTCTGGAAGCACTTTCGACTTTCTGGAAGCACTCCCGACTTTCTGGAAGCACTTTCGACTTTCTGGAAGCACTTTCGACTTTCTGGAAGCACTCCCGACTTTCTGGAAGCACTTTCGACTTTCTGGAAGCACTCCTGACTTTCTGGAAGCACTGTGGACTTTCTGGAAGCACTCTTGACTTTCTGGAAGCACTTTCGACTTTCTGGAAGCACTCCCGACTTTCTGGAAGCACTCCCGACTTTCTGGAAGCACTCCCGACTTTCTGGAAGCACTCCCGACTTTCTGGAAGCACTTTCGACTTTCTGGAAGCACTCCCGACTTTCTGGAAGCACTTTCGACTTTCTGGAAGCACTTCCGACTTTCTGGAAGCACTCCCGACTTTCTGGAAGCACTTTCGACTTTCTGGAAGCACTCTCGACTTTCTGGAAGCACTCCCGACTTTCTGGAAGCACTCCCGACTTTCTGGAAGCACTCCTGACTTTCTGGAAGCACTTTCGAGTTTCTGGAAGCACTTTCGACTTTCTGGAAGCACTCTCGACTTTCTGGAAGCACTCCCGACTTTCTGGAAGCACTCCCGACTTTCTGGAAGCACTCCCGACTTTCTGGAAGCACTTTCGACTTTCTGGAAGCACTCCCGACTTTCTGGAAGCACTCCCGACTTTCTGGAAGCACTTTCGACTTTCTGGAAGCACTCCGACTTTCGAAAGCACTCCGACTTTCTGGAAGCACTCCTGACTTTCTGGAAGCACTCCCGACTTTCTGGAAGCACTTCCGACTTTCTGGAAGCACTCTGCGACTTTCTGTGAAGCACTCCCGACTTTTGTGAAGCACTCCCGACTTTCTGGAAGCACTTCCGACTTTCTGTGAAGCACTCCCGACTTTCTGTGAAGCACTCCCGACTTTCTGTGAAGCACTCCCGACTTTCTGGAAGCACTTTCGACTTTCTGTGAAGCACTCCCGACTTTCTGTGAAGCACTCCCGACTTTCTGTGAAGCACTCCGACTTTCTGTGAAGCACTCCCGACTTTTGTGAAGCACTCCCGACTTTCTGTGAAGCACTTTCGACTTTCTGGAAGCACTCCCGACTTTCTGGAAGCACTCCCGACTTTCTGTGAAGCACTCCCGACTTTCTGTGAAGCACTCCCGACTTTCTGTGAAGCACTCCTGACTTTCTGTGAAGCACTCCGACTTTCTGTGAAGCATCTCCCGACTTTCTGTGAAGCACTCCCGACTTTCTGGAAGCACTTCCGACTTTCTGTGAAGCACCTGCGACTTTCTGGAAGCACTCCCGACTTTCTGTGAAGCACTCCCGACTTTCTGTGAAGCACTCCCGACTTTCTGTGAAGCACTCCCGACTTTTGTGAAGCACTTCCGACTTTCTGTGAAGCACTTCCGACTTTCTGTGAAGCACTCCCGACTTTTGTGAAGCACTCCCGACTTTCTGTGAAGCACTCCCGACTTTCTGTGAAGCACTCCCGACTTTTGTGAAGCACTCGCGACTTTGTGAAGCACTCCCGACTTTTGTGAAGCACTTGCGACTTTTGTGAAGCACTCCCGACTTTTGTGAAGCACTCCCGACTTTTGTGAAGCACTCCCGACTTTTGTGAAGCACTCCCGACTTTTGTGAAGCACTTGCGACTTTTGTGAAGCACTCCCGACTTTGTGAAGCACTCGCGACTTTTGTGAAGCACTCCCGACTTTTGTGAAGCACTTCCGACTTTTGTGAAGCACTTGTGACTTTTGTGAAGCACTCCCGACTTTTGTGAAGCACTCCCGACTTTTGTGAAGCACTCTCGACTTTTGTGAAGCACTCCTGACTTTTGTGAAGCACTCGCGACTTTTGTGAAGCACTCCTGACTTTTGTGAAGCACTCCCGACTTTTGTGAAGCACTCTCGACTTTTGTGAAGCACTTGCGACTTTGTGAAGCACTCCCGACTTTTGTGAAGCACTCCCGACTTTTGTGAAGCACTCCCGACTTTTGTGAAGCACTCCCGACTTTTGTGAAGCACTCCCGACTTTTGTGAAGCACTCGCGACTTTTGTGAAGCACTCCTGACTTTTGTGAAGCACTTGCGACTTTTGTGAAGCACTCCCGACTTTTGTGAAGCACTCCCGACTTTTGTGAAGCACTCGCGACTTTTGTGAAGCACTCCCGACTTTTGTGAAGCACTCGCGACTTTTGTGAAGCACTCCCGACTTTTGTGAAGCACTCCCGACTTTTGTGAAGCACTTGCGACTTTTGTGAAGCACTCCCGACTTTTGTGAAGCACTCCCGACTTTTGTGAAGCACTCCCGACTTTTGTGAAGCACTCCCGACTTTTGTGAAGCACTCCCGACTTTTGTGAAGCACTCCCGACTTTTGTGAAGCACTCCCGACTTTTGTGAAGCACTCCTGACTTTTGTGAAGCACTCCCGACTTTTGTGAAGCACTCGCGACTTTTGTGAAGCACTCCCGACTTTTGTGAAGCACTCCCGACTTTTGTGAAGCACTCCCGACTTTTGTGAAGCACTCCCGCCTTTTGTGAAGCACTCCCGACTTTTGTGAAGCACTCCCGACTTTTGTGAAGCACTCCCGACTTTTGTGAAGCACTCCCGACTTTTGTGAAGCACTCGCGACTTCTGTGAAGCACTCCTGACTTTTGTGAAGCACTTGCGACTTTTGTGAAGCACCTGCGACTTTTGTGAAGCACTCCCGACTTTTGTGAAGCACTCGCGACTTCTGTGAAGCACTCCCGACTTTTGTGAAGCACTCGCGACTTTTGTGAAGCACTCCCGACTTTTGTGAAGCACTCCCGATTTTTGTGAAGCACTTGCGACTTTTGTGAAGCACTCCCGACTTTTGTGAAGCACTCCCGACTTTTGTGAAGCACTCCCGACTTTTGTGAAGCACTCCCGACTTTTGTGAAGCACTCCCGACTTTTGTGAAGCACTCCCGACTTTTGTGAAGCACTTGCGACTTTTGTGAAGCACCTGCGACTTTTGTGAAGCACTCCCGACTTTTGTGAAGCACTCCCGACTTTTGTGAAGCACTCCCGACTTTTGTGAAGCACTCCCGACTTTTGTGAAGCACTCCCGCCTTTTGTGAAGCACTCCCGACTTTTGTGAAGCACTCCCGACTTTTGTGAAGCACTTGCGACTTTTGTGAAGCACTCCCGACTTTTGTGAAGCACTCCCGACTTTTGTGAAGCACTTGCGACTTTTGTGAAGCACTCGCGACTTTTGTGAAGCACTTGCGACTTTTGTGAAGCACTCCCGACTTTTGTGAAGCACTTGCGACTTTTGTGAAGCACTTGTGACTTTTGTGAAGCACTCCCGATTTTTGTGAAGCACTCCCGACTTTTGTGAAGCACTCCCGACTTTTGTGAAGCACTCCCGACTTTTGTGAAGCACTCCCGACTTTTGTGAAGCACTCCCGACTTTTGTGAAGCACTTGCGACTTTTGTGAAGCACTCCCGACTTTTGTGAAGCACTCCCGACTTTTGTGAAGCACTCCCGACTTTTGTGAAGCACTTGCGACTTTTGTGAAGCACTCCCGACTTTTGTGAAGCACTTGCGACTTTTGTGAAGCACTCCCGACTTTTGTGAAGCACTTGCGACTTTTGTGAAGCACTTGCGACTTTTGTGAAGCACTCCCGACTTTTGTGAAGCACTTGCGACTTTTGTGAAGCACTCCCGACTTTTGTGAAGCACTTGCGACTTTTGTGAAGCACTCCCGACTTTTGTGAAGCACTCCCGACTTTTGTGAAGCACTCCCGACTTTTGTGAAGCACTTGCGACTTTTGTGAAGCACTCCCGACTTTTGTGAAGCACTCCCGACTTTTGTGAAGCACTCCCGACTTTTGTGAAGCACTCCCGACTTTTGTGAAGCACTCCCGACTTTTGTGAAGCACTTGCGACTTCTGTGAAGCACTCCCGACTTTTGTGGAGCACTTTGGTTTTGAGCTTAAGAAAAAGCCCCGCTTATGGTTTCGGAAATAGGCAAGAGGGTTGACTCTAGGGGAAAGGACTTTGTCCCAAGCCTATTCCGCCAAACCTATTCGGCCTAGAGAGAACGGGGAAGGCCAAGCGCGTCTTTATCACAGGAAGAGACATAACATGGCTACTCCGCCAAGAAAGGAAAGCCATGATGGACTGCTTCGAAAAAGTTTTTTTGTCATCGAGTCACAAATAATATAAGACGCAGTGCTTAACCAAACCTGCCATCGCGATTTCCGTAGTCAGGTACCGCTGTCTGGGCCTTTGGATTAAAGGCGGATAAATGGGATCTGCTGGGTTTTTCAAAGGAATTTGGGGTCGCTCTGTGGGGATCTTAGTAGCACCCCTACCACTCCTCGGGAAAGAGCAGGAAAAACCTCGCGTACCAGGAGCACGACCCCCCGACGAGAAAAAGCTCTTTCCTCCCCCAAGATCATTTTTCCTGTCTTCTTCCATTCCTATTAATTGCTCGAGGACTCTTCGGCGTTTAAAAATCTTTCCCGCGTGATGGCGGATAATTTTCGGGAAGCGGCCACGACGACGGAAAGACCTGAACACGCGGTCCGGTGGTAAGACTTGCGATATCACCTGCTGCTGTGGGAGTTGCTGTTACTCCTCCAACGGCGCTTTCGCGACCCATAGGTCTGCTGTGCGCCGCTTCCACGTGTCGCTTCATGTGCGTAGCCGCGATCAATCTTTTGCAGACCGGGCACCCTAGCTTCTCCACAATGCGGACTTTCTCGGCAGGCGTGCGGGTGTCAAGAGGAAGCGGTTCGTGCAGAAACATGTGGCGCTTGGCGAAAAAGTCGCAGCTGCGGGCGAAGAAGGGGCACAGCGGGCACCGGTAGAAACCTCTTGGAGGGGATGCGTGAAAAGCAAGCGAAACCATCGTGCTCAGTTCAGCAGCATCGTTGATTTTGTATGCTCTCACAATGTGCCTTTTCAGCTGCTCACGGCCTTGGAAGGCTTAGCAACATACTGAGCACAGCGCGGGATCCGACGGGTACATTGAAAAATACACGGGGGGCGGTGGCTCCGGAGGCGGTGCGAGAAGCGGGGGCGGTAGTCCCATTTTCTTCATTCGATGTGAAGCACACCATCTGCATTCTTCGTTGTCTATGTTGTTCACACGCCTATGTAAAAAGCCAAAATATCGTGAGGTGCCACTTCGAAATTGCGCCAATGCTGTCTCTTGCTGCCGTGTGAGAACCACGTCACCGTTCTTGGGGGTGGCCACATTGCTGTCCAGTAGAAATTGCCGGAGTGTAGAGGGGTTACGTATACGGTTCTGCGGTATGTTGTGAAGTCGTCTGATCGTCGTGACGAGGTCCGTGATCCAGGCGCGGTCTGTCGGAGTTGGCTTCATGGCAGCCTTGGCCATTTATCAGCTGCTTCGTTTCTGTGAAATTCACAGTGTCCGAAGACAAACTGAAAAGATAATCGAACCTTGTGGTTGATCAGCTCTAGGATGGTGGTCCAAATGCGGCGCAGAACACCTTCGTCAACGGTTGTGGGTCCTGTTTTGAGCGCCATGAGGAGCGAATAACAATCGGTGACGATAACACATGTGGTATGGTGAATTCGGTGCTGCGTAACGTGCTGGAGGAGCCGCTTCAGCCCAACTTCCCTCGCAATGCATTCAGTACGGTAGCTGCACGCATATTTGCCACAGAAGTCAGTGACTGTTGAGACGAGCCGGTCTTTGTGGTAAAGCATGGCAGCTGCTCCGGATTGCTCATTGAGTTCAACGGCACCGTCCATGTAGACTGCCAACGGCACATTTCGAAACCGGCGTAGGCGAGCTTTGCACGCAGCCAGCTTCTCTGCGACCGGGGATTCGGCACGTAAGTTTCCTGGAAGCGACGTGTTGAAATACACCCGACAGCTTTTCAGGAGAGATTGAAACGTGAGAGCTTGCTCAAAGGAGTCAATAGCAGTGTATCCACCCTGTACGCGGCGGATGCAGGTGTGTAGTGGAAGCTCGTCGTCGTAAACCTCCTTCGCCAACTGCCCCATATATCCACCACTGGTGACTGCTGTCAAGTAAAGTCGTAATCAGCGGAGGAGCAGTACTGTGACGCCTAGCGGCAATAGATCAGCTTCTTTCAGTAGGTCGCGTCTTTGTATTTTGGGATGCCAGTCACCATCGCGGCGCCAAGTGCATGCGTGCGCTCCGAGGATGCTTTGCACGAATCGCTGGCGCTGCCCCAACAGGACGCCGCGGCGTAGAGGAGTTTTGATTCAATGAGGGCCAAATAAAAGGGTCGGAGGACGTCTTTCGATGGTCCCCAGAGTTCTTCGGACACCGCCTTCAGCTTCGCCAAGCGCTTCTTCGCTGCATTGATTGTTGCCTGCACGTGTCCTCCAACGCCTCTGAGCGGCTGAAAATCCACACCCAAAAGTCGTGGGTATCGATCTTTCTCTAGTATAGCGGCTCCTATGAGCAGCGACATTTGATTGTGGTGTCGAGCACCAAAGAGCGTGCACTTCGTCTTCGGGGCACTCAATTCCATGAAGTGTACCTCTGTCCAGCGGGCAACGGTGTCTACTGCAGACTGCAGCGTCTTTTGAATCTGCTCATTATCCGGTGAGGAACACAAGAGGGTATGGTGGTCCGCGAAGAGGACGATCCCAAAGTTTACCACCTTTCCTAGTCACAAATTAAGAGACTCCATTACTTTTTCGGCACCCACAGACACGCGTCGCCAGAGATCATTTCAAGGAGAAAGAAATATGTTTCTTCGCTCCCCCCCCCTTTTTTTTTCTCTTTGTTGCGACTTTCTCGACTTCGCAAAATACGAAGAGCTGGCTGCTAGCATCTTTGAGTGCGGTGGTCATTCGTCACAACTATCTTTGACATTATTGCCTTCTGGCATGCCGTCCAGCGTGTGCCGCCTCAGAAACGAAGAGCGCAAAAAACGAAACAAAAAAGATCATGTTGCATAAGCCCCGACCCTGAGTGAGCGAGTAACAACATAAACTGTTGTCCTGCTTGGTATCTGCTCTCTTTTCGATCAAGGAAGGTACTTTGCACACGTGCGATTAGCCCTGCTCTATTCGCTGCCACCATCAGCAATTGCATCGAGCTTCCTTCTGTTTTGCTGAAAGTCTTCTGACTACGTGAGACTTGAGTTTTTTTTTGTGGACCGCAACCGTGAATTGAATCTTTATATTCTAACAGGAAGAGACACTTTTTCTCGACTTTTTCTTTCCTATCCTTCCAATACACTTCCCAATATTGGCGGATCACAGTCATTTCAGCATTTGACACACTAGCACTGCTGTGCGTTACAAATGAAAGTCTACTTTATTTACAACGGTCAAGATGCCGACGGCTCTTCCGTCAGCGATGTGCCAGAGCCCTTTAAGCTTAAAATTGACATTCCCAAATTGTGGTTAGAGGGCCCATGCGAGCGCCTATTGCTTTTTTTCTTGAAGACCCTCAAGGCAAAAAGAGAGATCGACCTCGAGCCGCACGCCGTGTGCATGAAGTGTGGTGGGATCTTTTTAAAGTCACAAGACGTCGTGTCGCAACAGTTGTCCGACTACAACGATGTTTATGTCCTCCACAACGTAGCGCCGAAAGAAAAAGAGGACCACAGCGGTAAGCTGCGGTGCACAAATTTCGGATGCAACGCGTACTACACGGAAGAGTCCAACAGCGACACGTCCTGCCACTGCCACGAGAAGGGTCCCGTCTTTCATGACTTAGAGAAGTACTGGGGCTGCTGCGAAAGCAAAAAGGCGTTCGACTGGGAGTCATTTCAGAAGATCCCGACGTGCCGCATCACCCGTCACAGCACCTCGAACAAACCGTTTGCGTTCCCGAAGCAGGACATCACAAACATTCCGCTTACAGCTGAGCAGCTGAAGCAGCCCGAGACTGAAGCGCTTGGAATGCACGATGGCAAGCGTACTACTGGCCCACGTGAGTTTGAGGGAGCCTCTCTTGCGCACAACGAGCCTCAAGTGATCATCGACGGAAAGGCGAGGTGCAGGAACTTTGGTTGCACGAAAGAATTCGTTGTGGCTGAGAACACAGACACAGCGTGCTGCTACCACAAGGACGGCCCTGTTTTCTGGGACACGTACAAGTACTGGAAGTGCTGCCCAGACAAGAAGTGTCTCGAGTTTGACGATTTTGTTAAAATTCCCGGCTGCTCTGTTGGGTATCACAAGCTCTAAAGATGTGTTTTAATTCCCTATTAATTGCTACTGTTGTTCGAATGCTGTACTGTGCGTCAGTGTGCCTCTTCTCCAGTAGAAAATAACGGTCGCTTATAGTCGCAAGACAGAAATTATAATGAAAAACAAAATTGCTAGGTGGCAAACAATGGAATCGTTGCTAAAGGACAACCAAATGTAGACTTTGGTTTTCGCTTTAGCAAGCACTGGCTCGTTAACAGTGAGAAGGCAGCGCTTCTTTTAGTAGCTTGCTACGTTAAGATCCTTCTCTCAACCTCTCTGGCTACACGCGTCACTTTCGATGCAATAGTTCTTTTACGACCTTTTCTCTTCTTTTATTTTTCTTGTTCTGAAGCCTGGCGCTGCGAGGAAACACAAAGCATGATCGCCGCAGAGCAGGCATTTATTAGCGGGACAACGCTGACGCAGTTCGTTAGCGCTGCCTACGCTTGTTCCCCAGGTAGCAAGCACATCTTTGGCCTTTACGGCCTGCGGCAACAGTCACGTGAAGTCACGGATCGGCTGGAATATTCAGAGAAATATGAAGTTGTGGTTCTTGGTGCCCTGCCGCTCGACGTCGAAGACATTCCTGCAGAGTGTTCTCAGCTGGGATTCTTGACAATCTGTCAGGCACCCGTGCACAAGCTCTCCTACGCGGACACGCAGAGATTGCGGTTAGCGCGGCGCGGAGATGACGGCAAAGCTGCCATGCTTTTGCACTTGACAAAGCTGGAGAGTAGTGACGGCATTACACGAGTCTTTTACAGTCTTTACGAATCTCGACCAAATAGCTGCGACTCTTTGCAGTCGGTTAAGCTCACTGTCGACAACCTCGTGGATTCAATGCAGGGTTTTACTAAAATCGCAAGTGTTTTCACGCGCTATCTTGCTCCCACGGCGGCACTGATTGATGCAAAGAGACCTGCAGAGCCGGTGAACTGCGAGAAAGAGGTCAATTCCTGTCATGACCTGGAGATGCTGGCACGAGAAAGGGCAGCGTTGGTGGCGCGTATTGTCGAGCTGACGAGCCAGCTCAGCACGAAAGGCATGACACTCTAGCACCTAGAGCACTGCCTAGATTTTCATCTGTTTTTGCTTTCGTTCTTTCTGTCCAAATTTCCTTTTTTTTCTTTAAAGAGTACTTACATGTGGAAAAGAAAATCGAGGAGTATTGTTTCAGCTCCTACCAAAAAAAAAAAAAACAATTGCAACAAGCAAACCATTATTTTTTTCTTTTCGAAAACGAACGCTACGACGCGAGATTCAGTGCTCGTGAAATTCACCGCTGGTTTAAACAAACAAAAAAAAGCAGTAACTGCAAGCTCAACAATATGACATTTGTATCTGCATGCTTAGCTCCTGGCAGAGCTAACGGGTAAGCGAGTTCAAAAGGACCACTGCTGAATTATAGTGGTTTCAGTTGTAGTAATAAGGTAAAAGGAAGCTTTGCTGCAGTGGACATGAGCAGCGCAATAGAGCTTTACCCATCATGCACATAGAGTACCTTCTTTGGCCGGCCTTACCTCTTCTCTTCGTTTCTCTCGTGCTGATTTTTTTTTTTCTGAACTGAAGAAGCTGAAATAAATACACAAAAAAAAATTAACGACTAGCAGGTTAGGCGATGGAAATATATCTACCGTTGCGCGCAAAGGGGGAAGAAGGCAGACAACTGCGCTTAGCAGCGGAGTCCAACTGCTTAGCGTTTACCTCGGCGGACACCCGGATCACTGAAAACGGTGCTGATTTGGTGTGCGTCTGTGAAGGGACAAGCACTTCCCTCTATTGCCTCGTCAATAGCGAGCTGATCTCGCTCGGCACATTCTTTTTTCGTCGCCGCGAAGGCGAGCAAGTTTTTAGCGTCCTGGAGGGTGGAAACGTGAAAGACTTTTCGCAAGACGAAGTCGCGCAACTCGCACGAGCTGGCAGCTCTAGTGCTGAGATTCAGCTTTCGGCTGACTGCCACTCCCGATTTGTCGGCTTCGCGGAGGACGTGCTGCTGATCGGTACAGAGGCAGGGTACCTGGGCATGGTTTTCGTGAACAAGGAGCGAACGCAGGTTCGAGGGAAGTCGGTGCATTTGCACGGTAATCACACCTCTCACTGGTGCATTTCAGCAAAAATTTCCGCGTGGGTGAGCCTCTCCGAAGGCGTGGTCTCTATTGCAACCGTAAAGAATGACGTCTCCGACGTACGGTCGTACAGCGGCGCTAGCGACGCGATTGATATTGGTGCCATCGCGGCGTGCACATTCGACGACGGCGAGACACAATGCCTTTTTGTCACCCACACAAACAGCTACAACCTTACTGTTCTGCGGTGCAGCTCGCCGGACCATGTACTTAAGTCTGACGCCTACACACTCGTTCTCGCGGGCGATGGAAACGACGCGTCTGCCGAGTCCATCGCCTCTAATTTGTACGCATACGAGTGGGATACTGTGACTGTATTGGCCGCTGTGTATTCCGATACTATTTCGTTCACATCTTGGTCGGGTGCTACGCTGCGTTCGAGCGCCGCCATCAAAAACGAGCTGACTACGCCTTTCGGCCCGGCATTCTGGAAAGGAACGAGCGACGGGTGTCGCCTCTACGTTCTCCGGAGCGATGCACTCTGCCTTCTATACGACGTTGTCATGAACTTCGACGCGTGTGCGATCCAAGAGGTGGTTGTGACAGGACAAG
Organism: Crithidia sp. LVH-60A; assembly: GCA_030078075.1. NCBI lineage: Eukaryota > Euglenozoa > Kinetoplastea > Trypanosomatida > Trypanosomatidae > Crithidia > Crithidia sp. LVH-60A. Next base: position 16,669 of record CP119645.1, read on the forward strand.
TTGCCCTGCCGAGCGCCGTCTCATGCCGCTTGGGTAGCGCTGACAGCGGCAAGTTCCTCTGCTGGCGCACTGGCGCCTTGCTATCGCGCAACACCGCGCTGATGCAGTCAGCGTTGGAGGAGAGCACTTTCGAGGTAGTTGAGATTCGCGGTAGCCGGAGCGGCGCATTGCCTTCGACTGCCGCAGTATTGTTGCTTGAGGTGGTTCCGATTCGCAAGAGCTACGGTATTGTCTGTCTCTGCAGCAACGGGGAGTGCCACTTGTCGCTCTACGGCGAGCGTGGCACCGTGCGCATTGCCCATGAAGACCACCCACATGACGCCACGAGCTGCCTCGCCTACGAGGAGCAAGGGAGGGCGTACGCGTGCGTCCTGGGCTTCAATGATGGCGACATTCGCGTTTTTGTAAACGGGGTACTGCGCTCTTGGGTGCGCGTAGCGCACTGCGGCGTTGTCAACAAGCTGCTGCGTCTCCCGAAGATGAACGAGGCGGACGACACATCGTTTGTGAGCATCTCCACCGAGATGGGCACAGTCTGCTTCCATGCCGGTGAGAACGCAGCTGTGTCGCGCACAATGTCTTCCCCGTCCAGACCGCTCACCTCCTGTCTTCTCGATCGCGCATTGGAGTACATCTTTCTCTTCTCGGACTCAACAGGGAATCTGTGGCACCTCCCGACATGTCGCCTCGAGCGCGCCTTCCGTTCACGCCGCAGCGTGTTGGACCAACACTTCGACGACCTTCTCGAGTACCATTGGGCATCCGCGACGAAGGTCTTCAAGTTCTCCTTTGCCGGTTCGCAGCATTACGCAGTGAACGTCAACGTGGACCTGCTCGTCAGCATCTTCGAGGCTGGACAGCCGCAGCAGCAGTCCCCATCGCAGGAGTACGTTTCGGCGCTGAGCCTCATCCTGCGGTGCCTCGGCGAGAGTTGCTCCGCCGTCGTTCCCAAGGTGGACGACTTTGGCGAAGCTTTGGAGGACGTTGGCCTCCTCGTCGCCGAGGTCCAGACACACGAGTGCATTTGGTGCGCTATTCTCATGCTCTGCGAGTTGCTCAGTCGCACCCCTGACCCAGTGAGCGCGGCGGCCATTTTCACTACCGTTCAGTCACTGAACACAAAGCTGCTCGCTTGCGATACGCAGGATCCGCGCCGGCAGGCTGACGTGCTGCAGCAATTCCTCTCTCGGTTTTTTACGTTAAATCGCTCAACACCAGCTTCGCTGCGGTACGCATTGCGCACTTTGATCGCCAAGAGCCCCGTCGACAGCATCCAAGCTGTGATGCATGCGCTAAAGGTTTGCTCCTCCGCTGCGCCAATGAACACCATCACGGAAGGGTCGTCACTTCCGACGGACGACGCGCTGCGGCGGGAGAGGGCTCTCTCTGCCTTGCTTATTGTCGCCAGCGTCGCCACGCAGCAGACGGGATACAAGGTCGAAGATGACGCGGAGCTGTCCGACTTTCTGCGTCGGGCCGCTGCAGAGGCCCTGCAGTCTGTGCTGGCAGCGCTTCAAGACGATCACGCGCTGCTTTTCAAATCCGCGCTTTTTCTGGCTCTCGTGGAGAGCTACACAGTTCTGCGTGTGGTGTGCAGCAGCGATCAGGTGCAGCTGTTTGTGCGAACGCTGGTGAAGGAGGCTTTTAGTGGGAAGAATGAGGAAGTCAGGCAGGCATCACTGGAGGCCCTGGAACGGCTTGTCGGGCACGCCTCGCCAGAGTTGCTGTCCGCGGTGATTGCCCCCGTCTTCCAGGGCAATCCCGTGTACCGCCCGTACATCGCCGTCTTTCTTGCTCACCTGGTGAAGAACTTTCCTTATGAAGCCTACTCCAATTTTGGCGCGATTGCGGACATCCTCATGACCGGCCTGAACGACGCAACAGCGACGACGCGGGAGGAGTCCTCTCTCTTCAACGTCTCGGTCGGGCAGCTGCTGCGGCTGGCCGTCGCGTCCCTGCCCAATGTCTCCCTGCAGCCAAGCCAGCATCACCTCGCCGTTGGCAGCCACGACGGAAAAGTGGTAGTGTACAACATCAAGGCGGCGACGCTGGTGACGTCGTTCCAGGCGCACCAGGCACCCGTTCTCGGCGTGGCCTATAGCGGCAACATTGCGACACTCGACATCGCCACCATCGCGGAGCCGATGAACGAGATTAGAGTGTGGCGGTCTGTCAGCCAAGCCTCCTCGATTGCGAGCTTCTTTGGCGGTGGGGGCGGGACAAGTTTCAAGCTCGTCTCCTCTGTCGAAGTGCCTGCAGCAGGCGTGAGCGTCGCCAACGCCCCTGTTCTCATCAAGTACTTTCGCTTGAGGTGGCTGTCGCCGCAGTGTCTAGAATTCGCTTCGCCATGGCACGGGAAAATACAGGTCTCCTTGCCGTAGGCTGCGAGGGTTGTCGAACCGCGCTGGGTCGCAAGAAGCCACAGTCGAAAAAAAAAAAAAGAGAGAGAGCAAACAAACCGGTCGTTGTCCTGTCTTTTTCTTTATCGATTTTCTTTGCTTTAACACTTTGCTTTTTCCTCTTCTGCCTTTGCCATTTCTAGCACACCAAATAAAGAACTTTAAGACAAGCCTTTTTCCAAACGCGGTATGCTCCTGTCCATCAGCTTCATTTCCTCGATAAAGCTTCTGGCGTCGCGAGTTGCCTGCAGTGCTGCGGCACCTCGTGCTATAGGAGTATCATTGCCCTGGTAGTCTTGCTTTAAAGACTCCACGTGCAAGATCCACATGCGACACTTACCCTCACATGCCCTGCTGCTCTCTGTATTACTCTTGCCCTCTACGACCACATCTTTGTTGGTGCTTAAAAAAAAAAAAAAAAACGCCACCGACTACTCCCCACGCTACGCGAGCCACAGCCGTGTTTGTGTTACTATTATTGAAGGATGGACACTCCAAACGACACCGTCGATGGCAAGCCGCATGAGGAGGACGAGAGTCTTCCACTCATGGCGCGCATGCTCAACCACCTTCTTACGCCCGGCTCGTCGCTGACACCGATCATTTGGATCAGTTTTAACGTTATTATGCTGGGACTCTTCGCTGTCTGGTTGATGTTCGTGTGCGCGATGCCCAAAAACGTGCACGTGTGGGTTTTTGGCGTGCTTGGCTTTGGACTCGCTGCCTCCACGAACTGGCTGATGAAGATCGTCTTCAGCTCTGGACTGGACTTCGCATCGCAGCAGCAGCGCGAGGCCGAGGAAAAGGCAGCTGCGGAGAAGACTGCGGAGGAGAAGAAGAACGAGTAGTCCTCCCCCCACTCTGTCCGTTCGCGTTTCCGGTGGCCTGGGTTGTTGTTGTTTTTTTCTCTCTTGCTTGTAGCGCTTTAAAAGAAAAAAAAGCGACCGACGTCTGAGCAGATGTGCGATAAAGGCGCCACCTCGAAGAACGATGAAAAACGAAGAGCCTCCTTCCTTTGCTCTTTTCAGTGCTGTCGAACGTTTTCTGCAGTCCGTCAAGACGCCTCGTAGAAATTACTTTGCTGCTTTTGCACCACGGCAAGTTTCCTTTACCCGCTGCGGTTTTGTGGTCTCCGCGACGGGAGTAGCGGCTCTGCGTAGTGGCCAAGTCTGCTCTTATGCGCCTCCTTTCCCTCCCTCTCTCTCTACTGCTCTCTGCTCTCACCTGCTTCCTCACCTGCATGTCCTCCTTTCTCACAGAAAACAAGAAAAAAAAAGTGCACGACACAGCAGAATAGCGTTGCTGCCGCGGCACGGAGATGCTCCGCTCGTCATGCACGACGCTGTCCAAGGCGCTATCCCCCTACGCGCAGGCGCTGAAGCAGGTGGCCCTAAAAGGCGCCGTCGCCATGGGCCCCAGCGCGAAGGAGATGGAGATCGAGATGTACCGCAAGGGGACGCTGCCGGCCGACTACCGCCCACCAGTGCAGGGCAAGTGGGATGACACGATCGAGCGCTGGGCCTACGCATGGCAGTTCCCCGCCGAGGAGGAGTACGACGACACCGTCGCCGCGGTGGAGCGCAACGGCACGGCGATGCAGCGCCTGCTGGAGTTCGGCGACCGCCTGATCTCTTCCCCTCCGTCGAGTGAGCCGCGGTCGGGCCACCACTCGCTGACCTACGCCGCCATCAGTGCAGGCAACACTCCAGCACCACCCTTAACACCGCTTCTCGCCGCATCGCACACGTACGACGCGCTGGAGAGCGACGTCCAGGACCTGGTGGAGGCGGTAGAGCCCGTAGCCTCTCACGCCATGACAGCAGAACAGTTCTCGACGGAGACGAACATACCCGTCGCCTACCTTGATGACGGGTCAGAGAGAACCAACGCGAGCAAGGAGCTGAGTGTCATCCTTGCTGATGCCGGGCTCGACCTCACGGAGGAAGGACTGGTGGTGGCGCTCTCCGCGCTGTCGCGGCAGCACTACTACGACGCGGCCCGCGCCATCTTCCGCTTCGCCGGCGACGTGGGGCTCGGCCCCAACGCGGAGATGTACAAGGCGCTCATGCTGCACTTCTCGGCGAGCGGCAAGGTGAATGAGTCGATGGCGCTGGTGGAGGAGATGAAGAGCCACGGCGTGACACCGCGCATCGGCAACTGGCACGAGCTGATGCGCACCTTCCACAACGCACGCGACTACCCTGCAGTGACCCACATCATTGACAACATGAAGATGTACGCCAACATTGAGCCGAACGAGGTCACCTTTGCGCTACAGCTGCGTGCGTTGAGCAAGGACACCTCGCAGATGAACTCCTTGGCGGAGGCAGTGCAGCTCTTCGACCAGATGGAGAACGTGTACGGCTACATCGCGGCACGGCCACACTACGACGCCCTCATGTTCTCGCTGAGTCAGAGCCCGGTGCCCGAGATGCGGCTGCGCTGCGAAGAGCTGGCCCACAAGATGGACCTGATGGGCATTCCGTGGAACGCGACGACGTACCTGAACTTGATCCGCTCGGCGCAGGTGGTCGGCGACGTCGAGAGCGTCGAGAAGTACCTCGCAAAGATGCGCGACGAGCGCATCCCGGTGAACTTGATGCACCTCTCCTGGGCTATCCAGGCCCACGTGCAGCACCTAATCCGCGCCAACTACGAGCAGATGAAGGAGGGCAAAGTGGACATCTACGCCACGTGGCTGGACCGCATGACAACGTGCTTCGGCATTTACGAGCTCGTTGTCCGCCGTGGGTGGGAGATGCAGATCACCTTCGTCAACGCGCTGCTGCGGCTGTGCTGCCAGACGGCCATTCTCAGCGTGGAGCACCTGCCCGACAACGCCGTCGCGATTGGCAAGTTTGAGGAGCAGGCAAACAAAATCTGGAACGACACCTTTGAGGAGTGGCACCTGAAGAAGGACGTCTACAGCTACGAGTGCTACATCGCCCTTCTCGCCCACCAGCAGCGCATCGACGAGGCAGAGAAGCTGTTTCAGCACATGGTGCTGCAGGAGGACCTCGTGCCCAGCCGCCGCACCTACGAGTGCCTCATCTTCATGCACCTCTCGTCTGGCGAGGAGGGCGGTGCCGCTCGGGCCCTTCACTACCTCGAGGCGATGGAGAACGCGCGCATCCCGGTGCGGGCCTCGCTGCTGAAGAAGATCGTTCGCGTCAACAACGCGGCCGGCTACAAGCGTGATATGAAGCGCCGTGCCCGCCGCATCATGCAGGCAAGGGAAGAGTACCAGGCCCGCAAGCAGGAAGGCGTCGACTTCCCCCTCCAGCCCCCGCCGCCCCCGTCAGCTCCTGGAGAGACGGCGGCCGCAACGGTGGCGCAGCCCCTCCCCGTCCCCGCTCACACCACCCTGGCGTGGTGGGAGGCGTGGAAGAAGAACACCGTCAGCAAGCATGAGCTGTTCGAGGCGGAGAACGCCGACGGGACGCCGAAGGGAGAGACGTTCGCGGAGAAGAACGCGGCACTCGCGCTGATGGGCATCGACTCGGCCTTCAAGACACCTGCCGATGTGCCGGCGCTGCAGAAGCAGAAGCTGCTGCCCAAGATTCGCAGCGAGGAGGGCGAGGTGGCCGGCGGCCTCTGGGGACTCGACGGCGGGGAGCTGTCCTACCCGAAGGACGGGGGTGGGCCGGAGGGGTGGGGGGTGCGGCTGTGGCGGGAGCGTGCACTCATCCGGAAGGAGTACCAGGCCGTCCTCGATGGCAAGGCAGCCGTGCCGGACTTCTCGGCGGCTGGCGTGGCGGTGCGCGTCGGTGGGGACCAGCTGGACATCGAGGAGAGCAAGGCGGCCTCGCCGGGTGAGCTGGCGGACTGGCGCCGCTACCCGCAGCACCGCTACGACGACGGCAGCGCCAAGCCGGCGACGGAGATGGCACAGGCGGTGCCGCCGTCCGCAGAGTTGGTGTGGCAGGGCGAGCAGCGCGACGTGCTGGCCCCCTACAAGAGTGACGCCGAGGTGGCGCTGGAGTCCGACAACACCTTCTACTCTCAGCTGCAGGACGAAGCAGCCAGCAAGACCACCGCGCTCGTCGACGTCCTCAAGAACAAGGAGGAGGACGCCGTAGACCTGGTGGGCCAAGGGCCAACGCGCAAGTCCAAGTATGACTACTTGGAGAAGTGGCGAGAGATGTACCGCCACGGCACCCTCGAAGTGCCGGAGGCGCCGCCCATCCGCTTTGGCCGCTCCCCAGACGACCATCAGGACACCATGGCCGCCACCGTCCGCGACTGGTACCAGCGCAACCGCAAGACACCCGCCAGCGAGGCGCAGCTGCGGCGCTGGGAAGGCGAGGAGGCGCGAGACGCAGATGCGCGCGTGTCCAAGAAGGCACTGCAGCACAACAGGCGTCGACGAGCACACCGGCGCAAGTAAGCGCACAGTGCACGCACCGGCTGCGGATCAGCCACGCTCACCCACCGCTACTGCTCGCCTTCTCACTTTGTTATTTACACATCAATTGTTTTTTTTCCAGGAGTTCCTCCTCCGTGGCTAACATAAAGAAAAAACGGAAATCGAAAAAAGACTCCGGCAAACAGAATTAGAATAAAAAAGGATTGTACATGTCACACTGTAATGCGTTGCTTGCCTCTTCGTTGCCGCTCTGCCTCTGAGTCTTTCATTGTGGCGGCCGCCGCGACTCTCACCGCTCGTCGCTGCTTAATCACCGACTTTGCCTTTACGCGCCTTGCGATGCCGCAGTTAGACGTACGCAGGCGCTTGAAAGCTCAGAATTGGCATGTGTTTTTCGCATCATCTCATGAAGCGGCATTTGTGACTTGTGAGCCGTTGCTCTGTGTTGTTTTCCCTCCACTTTGTATGTGTGTGTGCTTGTGTGTCGTACTCGCCTCTCTGTCTTCTCCCTCATCCTCAACGTGCCGCCTTTGCAGTTCTCTTTTTGCCTTTCTTCACAGTTCTTAATTCTTATTTGCCGGAGTCTACGACGCCTTTGTCCTCCACATCCAACTTTGCTGCTCTTCTTCCACCCCTCTCCCCATCCGCTTCCCTGCATCCCACCCACACAATGCAGGCCTCCCTTCCTTTGATTGACGCCGTCAAGGACGACGTGGTGCAGTGGCGCCGCCACATTCATGAGAACCCGTACGTCGGCTACGAGGAGCAGCCCACGGCGGACTTCGTGGCGGACCTGCTGAGCAAGATGCCGGCACCGCTGGAGATCCGCCGCCTCACGCCGAACAGCGTCGTGGCGGAGCTGAAGGGCGGTGCTGGCGAGGGTCCGATGTACGCTCTTCGCGCGGACATGGATGCGCTGCCGATGGACGAGGAGAGCGGCGAGCCGTTCAGCTCGAAGCGTCCCGGTGTGATGCACGCGTGCGGCCACGATGCGCACACGGCGATGCTGCTGGGTGCGGTGAAGGTGCTGTGCCAGATGCGTGAGCGCATCCGCGGCACGGTGCGCTTCATCTTCCAGCACGCGGAGGAGGTGATCCCGAGCGGCGCGAAGCAGCTGGTGAGCCTCGGCGTGCTGGACGGTGTGTCCATGATCTTCGGTCTCCACGTGGCTGCCGAGTATCCAGTGGGAACAATCTCCACTCGTCAGGGGACGCTCTACGGTGCGTGCAACGACTTCGACATCGTGATCCGCGGTGCAGGCGGCCACGCGTCGCAGCCAGAGCTGTGCATCGACCCCGTCGTGGTGGCTGCGGAGGTGATCTGCAACCTGCAGACCATCATCTCGCGGCGCATTAGCGCGCTGAAGACGCCGGTGCTGAGCGTCACGCAGATCAACGGCGGTGGTGGTGCGTACAACGTGATCCCTGACACGGTACACATGCGTGGCACGCTGCGGTCGCTTGACCGCGATGCCCAGGCTGCCGTTCCGGGGTTGATGGAGGAGGTGATCGCAGGCATTGCCAAGGCGCACGGTGCCCAGTACGAGGTGAGCTGGCTGGAGCCCAACATCATCACCTTCAACGATGCTAAGGCCTACGAGGTGGCGAAGAGTGTCGCTGAGGAGATGGTGGGGGCGGAGAAATTCATTGTCAAGTCCGAGCCGATGTTCGGTGTGGAGGACTTCTCCGAGTACGTGGCGGTGATTCCGGGCTGCTTCTCCCTCGTCGGCATTCGCGACGAGGCATTCGGCTCCATCCACACGGAGCACAGCTCCAAGTTCAAGATCGAGGAGTCGTCCCTACAGAACGGCGTCAAGATGCATGTGGGCACCATCGTGAAGCTCATGATGGAGTAGAAGATTAAAAAAGAGGCGCACAACGAATAATTTCGACCCCGGTGACACGCGGAACCGCTTCACCCCTGTTGCCGCATAACGTCAGCGACGACGGTACACTACACGGGAACAGAGGAAGGCTCCCCGCCACGCTGCCTCGCACACGTTACGGCCGCGCAGGTTTGGATGTGTGCAGCTCTGCGCGCCATTCTACTTGTCGTGTGTCTTTGTGTGTGTGTGTGTGTGCAAGAGTGCAGCTGCACTGGTACGCCCAGAAAGACATGTTGACAGGCCGGCCCGCAGCCAAGCGCCATTCCATTGGTGGGCGATATGGAGCCTTCTGCCGCCCTGTGCGGCGACCGTAGCCTGTGGAGTACTAAGGAGCGTCGCGGCGGGCACGCGTGTTGCGGCTCACCGCAGCGCCGTCACCTTCGTCCTCTGACTTAAATCGATAACTTCGCCTATGTTTATGTGTTAAACTATTTTATATTTTCCGGTACTTCAGACTACCTCTTTTGTTTCTCTTGATGGAATTATGAGACCGGCAGAAAAGAGTTCAGCCAACGCCGCTGATGACCTCTGCGACGCCGGCACATACGATCGCGAAACGCCAAGACAAAGATGTCAAGTGTCTCAGCAGGGGCCCATTAAGAGCGGTCTTGTCTTGTTTGTGCCCACCATGTCTTCACGAAAGAAAGCAGCATTGTGGAAGGAGAGAAAGCTCGAGTCGAAGGCAGGGCGGCAGAGCTTGTCGGTGTGTACTTGATACATGCAACAAGCCTGTAGACGGCATTCCCCTCGAGGAACGGTGTTCGCGAAATAGTCATCAAAGCATCTTTGCAAGGCATTGTGCATGCGTGAAGGTGACGTCTCGCCGTACGAACAAACTTGAAGAGACACCCCTCCGTAAGTTTTCTTTCTCTGCATGCATTTCCACACCACGCATCTTTTTCTGACAACGCCACCTTTTCCTCCTCTCTCCTCACTATTCTTCCTCTTCGCGCATTCTCTCCCTTATTACCTCCCGACAGCTTTAATCCCTTTCATATCGTACGTCTATCGACCTTCTTGTCCATCCTCCCTCCGCTCCCACCAACACTCATGACGGCCCCCATCTCTGAGCTCATTCAGGCGGTTGCCCCCGAGGCTGTGCAGTGGCGCCGCCACATTCACGAGAACCCGTACGTCGGCTACGAGGAGCAGCCCACGGCGGACTTCGTGGCGGACCTGCTGAGCAAGATGCCGGCACCGCTGGAGATCCGCCGCCTCACGTCGAACAGCGTCGTGGCGGACCTGAGGGGCGGTGCCGGCGAGGGTCCGATGTACGCTCTTCGCGCTGACATGGATGCGCTGCCGCTGCAGGAGGAGAGCGGCGAGCCGTTCAGCTCGAAGCGTCCTGGCGTGATGCACGCGTGCGGCCACGACGCGCACACGGCGATGCTGCTGGGTGCGGTGAAGGTGCTGTGCCAAATGCGTGAGCGCATCCGCGGCACGGTGCGCTTCATCTTCCAGCACGCGGAGGAGGTGATCCCGAGCGGTGCGAAGCAGCTGGTGGGCCTTGGTGTGCTGGACGGTGTGTCCATGATCTTCGGCCTCCACGTTTCCTCCAAGCACCCGGTGGGCACCATCATTTCTCGTCCCGAAACTCTGTGCGGTGCGTGCAACGACTTCGACATCGTGATCCGCGGTGCAGGCGGTCACGCGTCGCAGCCGGAGCTGTGCATCGACCCCGTCGTGGTGGCTGCGGAGGTGATCTGCAACCTGCAGACCATCATTTCGCGGCGCATCAGCGCGCTAAGGGCGCCGGTGCTGAGCATCACGCAGGTCAACGGCGGTGGTGGTGCGTACAATGTGATCCCTGACACGGTACACATGCGTGGCACGCTGCGGTGTCTGGACCGCGAGGTGCAAGCACGTGTCCCTGCGCTGATGGAGGAGATCATTGCGGGTGTCGCTAAGGCGCACGGTGCCCAGAGTGAGGTGAGCTGGCTGGAGCCCAACATCATCACCTACAACGACCCCAAGGCCTACGAGCTGGCGGTGGAAGCGGCACACGACGTCGTGGGTGACAACTACATCGTTAAGGAGAACCCAGGCTTCGGTGTGGAGGACTTCTCCGAGTACCAAGCCGTTATTCCGGGCTGCTACGTTAACATCGGCACACGGCCAGACGGTGACGAACCCGCGGCTCCCGCCCACAACTGCAAGTTCCGTGTCAACGAGGATGCCTTCCCCTACGGGATCGGCTTCCACGTGAACGTGGTCCGCCGCCTGCTGATGGACTAAGAGGCCACCCGCGTCGTCGTGCACGAGAGGCTGTGTGACTCCCCTTGCTTCCCGGCACACGCGCGTGTAAACCTCTATGTGTGTGTACTGAACGGCCCTCCGTCGCCGGAAGCAGATCCCGTCCCTATTATCTGCGCCACATTCGCCGTTAAGCACAAGCCAAACATCGGCTTAATAATTCCTTTCTCATTCTTTCTTTGTTTTTTTTTTCTTACCGACTGCCCACGGGCACCCATCCGTGGCGCATCACCACCCACCCAAGCATGTCGCCGCCTGCGCGATTCATGACCTCGTGTTGTACACCGCCCCTAACTACCTTATTCATTACTTTCTAACGCAAAAAAAAAAAAAAATCACTAACGTTGTTGGAATGTTCGATGCCATCTTTCAGCGATGAGGGACTGCTTCTGCGCAGAGCGAGTGTTGCATGTAGTACACGCAGTGTTGTCAGTGTCCGAGGCATCTCATAATATGCCGCATAGATGCATTCAGTTGTCGGTGGGGCCGCACTGGCACGCCCCTGGCACAGTCGCAGCTGTTTCATCCTCCAATTCTTTACTTCCCCTTCCCTCGCCTCTCCTGTTACGCGACCCGTCTATTCCAAATTTAGTGTCCCCCGCACTCTGCAATGTCATTTGTCCAGACGCTGATCACGGCGGTGCAGCCAGAGGTGGTGCAGTGGCGCCGCCACATCCACGAGAACCCGTACGTCGCATACGAGGAGCAGCCCACGGCGGACTTCGTGGCGGACCTGCTGAGCAAGATGCCGGCACCGCTGGAGATCCGCCGCCTCACGCCGAACAGCGTCGTGGCGGACCTGAGGGGCGGTGCTGGTGAGGGCCCGATGTACGCTCTTCGCGCGGACATGGACGCGCTGCCGCTGCAGGAGGAGAGCGGCGAGTCGTTCAGCTCGAAGCGTCCCGGTGTGATGCACGCGTGCGGCCACGATGCGCACACGGCGATGCTGCTGGGTGCGGTGAAGGTGCTGTGCCAAATGCGTGAGCGCATCCGCGGTACGGTGCGCTTCATCTTCCAGCACGCGGAGGAGGTGATCCCGAGCGGTGCGAAGCAGCTGGTGAGCCTCGGCGTGCTGGACGGCGTGTCGATGATCTTCGGCCTCCACGTTGATGTGATGCGTCCGTCAGGCTCCATCTGGTGCCGCGTGGGGACGATGATGGCGGCGTGCAACGACTTCGACATAGTGATCCGCGGTGCCGGTGGCCACGCGTCCCAGCCGGAGTTGTGCATCGACCCCGTTTTTGTTGCCTGTGAGGTGGTGGCGAACCTGCAGTCTGTTGTGTCGCGCCGCGTGAGTGCGCTGGCGGCGCCGGTGCTGAGCATCACAACCTTCGAGGCCGGACGCGGCAGCTACAACGTGATCCCTGACACGGTGCACATGCGTGGCACGCTGCGGTGCTTAGACCGCGAGGTGCAAGCACGTGTCCCTGCGCTGATGGAGGAGATCATCGCAGGCGTCTCGAAAGCGCACGGGGCGGAGTACGAGCTGAGTTGGCTGGAGCCGAACATCGTCACCTACAACGACCCCAGGGCCTACGAGGTGGCCAAGACGGCGGCGGTGCGGCTCGTAGGCGAGCAGAACTACCACGAGCTCCCAACGCCGCTGCTGGGTGTGGCGGACTTCTCCGAGTATCAGGCGGTGGTGCCCGGCTGCCTCTGCTGGCTTGGTGTGGGCAAGAGTGGGCTAGGGGACGCCAACAATCATAATTATAGCTCGCGCTTCAAGATGGATGAGTCGGGGATGGAGATCGGTGTGAAGCATCATGTACTAATAATAGCTTCTCTCATGATGCGCACCGATGGACCGAAAGAGGAGTAGGCGGACGGGAGAGCCGAGAGCGGAGGTGGTGGTTGCTGCGCCGGGCAGTGCCGCGTTGTGGTGTGGCACGAAGTACCTTCAGGTCCATATCGCACAGTGTTCCTTCTTGCGTCTGTCTTGACTTTTTTGTTTTCTCTGAAAGCTCACTCTGCTCAGCCGCCTTGTTCGGACCGCTGCTGTCTTTCTCCTGTCCCTGTCACGCCTACGTAAGCGGTGGGATGCCCACAACTAATACGGTATTGCTCTTTTTTTTTTTCCTCTTTTTTCTCCCACCTGCGCTGGAAAGGCGGTGGTAGCGTTCCTTGTCGTCTGATGGCGCGAGTCAGTGACTTGGACTTGTGTGCTTAATGACGGCACGAATTGGCTGACTCCACTCTCTGCTTTGCAAATGGTCGGGCGATGGCATCTGCACGAAGCAGCGATGGACGCGACGCATTCCACATGTATTGCGTGGGGGGCGGTGGTACTGCAAGGTGGTAGTGAGAACGATGCGCGGGACAAAGCCGCGAGTGCGGGTAGATGCCTTACGCCATGCTCGCCCCGAGCGGTGCGTGAGAACAGCCCCGACTTTCCTTCTCATATTCACCTTTTTGTGTGTGTTTGTGTGTGTGTTGTGGTGGCACTGCATCCATGACGGATTCCGTAAACACCTCAACAGCGGCCTTAATATCTACTTTTTTTTCCTTTTTTCTCCTATTTGTTTTTTGTTTAAGGCTTCACGCCTTTTCAGCTGGCGCTCTGGCACGTGGCAGACTCGTGCTACCACACTACCGTCTCGCTCTGACACGTTCGCCCACACACACGCCATGGCACTCGATGTTGTACAGCCTATGTTATAATGGATTGCAAAAAAAAAAAGCCGTTTGCACTCTCAAAAAAAAAAAACTCTCACTCTCGATAAAACCTCTCCGACTCACGTGTGCGTGTCTTCTTGATGGCCACTGCCTCCTTCATGGCGGACAGCTTCCGTCATGGCGTCGCTCCGCGAAAGAAAGAAGGGCAAGTGCGATTCAGTGAAGGAAAGGAGGAAGACAGTTGGGTTGCATTCCCCCCTTCGGTTATTTTCCTAAGCTCGGCAAGGGCAGAGAAAAGAGAGAAAATGCTTTATGCGTTGCTGCAGCGTCGCCACTCCCCGATAGCGTAGTAGGACAGAGCCCTACATCGTGTGCCTTTTTGAGCCTTCCCTTTACTCTCTCTTCTCTATCTTCCCCCCACTTTTTTGAATTCTTGCAGTGCGTCCGTGACTCCAGAACCTTCAAGCGGACGGAGAAGAAAGGTCAAGAGCGAAAGAAAATCCCCGTCAACGTAGTCGAGAAAGAGAGATAAAATCGAGATGTTCGGTTCGGCTACGCGACGCCTCCTGCACAGCGTTAAGGCTGAAGACGAGGTGCACCAGTGGATGTCACGCATTGCTGCCCGCCTTCCCGCTGCCGGTGTGTGGGGCTCGCAGTTGCAAGCCCTCATCGAGGACGAGTTCCCCGCCTTCTCCCCTTCTCTCGCAGGTGCCGTGACACTGAAGGAGGCGGTGCTGCAGTACCCCGCGCTGCTGCATGTCGACGAAGGCACCAAGCTGCAGTCGAAGTGGTTCGTGCGGCCACTCAAGGCACTTAGCGCGCCAGCAGCAGCGTCTGCCTCGGGCCAGCCATCAGCGGCAGTGCAGAAGTTGCAGCAGTACTGCGGTCGACGTCTCAAGTACGGCCACAACGGCTTTGTACCGCTGGAGCTGGCGATGGCGAAGGCTGGTGTGGAGGATGTATCGGTGGTGAATGAGCTCCTGCGCCGGCCTTGCCCCGGCCTCGAGGTGCAGGCTGGTGTGCGCGTGAAGCCACGCCGGGTGCCGCGTGACGTCGTGGCCTTTGTGGACGGTGACGCCCTTCCAGCGATTGCCGTCGATGAGATGTGCAATGAGCTGAACGTGCTGAAGGACACGAGTGCGGTCACGGTGGTGCGGCAGCGCGGGTCGCACCCTTTGTCGGCTGTGGATGTTGTCTGTCCAGATGTCATCCCCACCTACCTGTGTATCGAGAAGCACGCACACGAGCTGCGGCTGCGCAGGCCGGATGTGCGGCAGGATGTCGTGTACATGTGCAGCATCACGCAGTTTGAGACGTACGCCGAGCACGTCGCTCCGCTAAACCCCTTTCCAGACGCCGACGTGTACGTCTGCTGTCCAAGTAAGATTGTCCTGGTGCAGCCGAAGCGCGTCATCCCCTTCGAGTAGCTGCGGTGCACAGCGGCACGTCTTGCGCTTGCTTGTCTCTCCGTGCTGCTGTGGCCCTTCGTGGCGTAAGCAAAAGACGTGAGGCCCATTCCGTATGTGGTGCGTCACATCAGAGGCTTTTGTGCCCACCTTCTTTCCGTTTTGTTGTTGTTTTTTTTACAGGTGTGGTGTTGTTGTTGTTTTTTCTGGTGCGGCAGGAGGTCGCTTGAGGATACTGCAGGAAGCTTCCTGGAGCGGCTTCATCTATCAGTAAAGCACTTCTCTGTACTAAGTTGGTCGTCAACGTCTGCGTGCTCTATGCCCCCTTGTGCCTGTGCGCTCGCACCTTTATCCTTTTCCGCCCGAGCAGCGCAAAAAGAAAAAAAACGTCTCTCTCTTCATCTCTCTGCGCGCTGATGCCTCGCAGCGTGAGTGCAGTGCTTCCTTGTTTTGCCATTGGCTGTCAGTGCAAGCAGCAGTCGTGATGTATGTGTGTGTTCGTCATTCACTCTCTTCCCCTTCATCCCGTATTATTCTCTTTTTTTTTTGCTTAATTGGACGTCCCCCTCCCCGCATGTTCCCGCAGAGCAGCCACTTATGTTGCGGCGCTGCCAGCTGCTGCGTCTGCTCCGGCGGTCGCCGCTCCTGCGGGCCGATGAGCCCAAAGATGCTGTTTTCGAGCGCTACAGCGAAATTGAAAATTCGAACATGCGGCGCATCACCGCGCTGAGAGGCACCGGACTCTTCAACGACGAGTGGATCGCAACCGAGAAGGTGCACGGCGCCAACTTTGGCATCTACTCCACCGACCACGGCAAGGCGATTCGGTACGCAAAGCGGAGTGGCATCATGCCGCCCAGCGAACACTTTTTTGGTTACCACATCTTGCTTCCGGACCTCACGCGGTACGCGCAAAAGGGCCGCGAGTTGTTGACGAGCCAGCTGAAAAAGTCGCCGAGCAGCATCGTGATCAACGGCGAGCTCTTTGGGGGGAAGTACGACCACCCGAACCTGCAGAAGAAGCGAGAGACGGTGATCGTGGGTGGAAAGCCGCGCGCCATATCCGCCGTGCAGAACGACCCCTTCCCGCAGTACAGCCCCAGCCTTCACTTCTACGCCTTCGATATGAAGTACAAGCTGGCTGACGCAGACACCGAGTACACCACCTTGACGTACGACGAGGCAACCGCCATTTTCGAAGCCATCCCCGGACTGCTCTACGCCAAGGCCATCATCCGCGGGCCCCTCAGCAAGGTGGCCGCCTTCAACGTCGAGACCTTCACGACGACTATTCCCCCGCTCGTCGGCATGGGCGACTACCCGCTGCGCGGCAACTGGGCGGAGGGCCTCGTGGTGAAGCACTGCAAGCGCGGCAAGCCCGGCTTCGCCCCCAACGGTCACACGATCCTGAAGTTCAAGTCCACCGCCTTCCAAGAGATCTCCACCGACCGCCAGCAGGGCCCGCGGGTGGACGAGATGGAAGAGGTGCGGCGCCAGTCGATCCAAATCTCCGGCGTGCAGCTGCCGGATCTGGAGAGCGTCATCCGGGACGCCGAGGTGCGGGCGGCGACGCTGCACCTGCTCGACCACGTCTGCGACAACCGCATGAAGAGCGTGCTGTCAAAGATCGGCACGGAACCGTTCGAGTCGCAGACGATGACGCCCGATGAACTGGCGACGCTGCTCGCGAAGGATGCTCTGAAGGACTTCCTGAAAGAGGCGGAGCCGAAGGTGGTGAACTCGCCTCTGCTGCTGCGACGCGAGATTACGCGTTACGTCTTGTTTGAGTCTCGCAAGTACGTTGCGAGTAAGTGGAAGGAGATCGTCTGTCGGCAGAAAGATGCCGACAGCGACGCGGCACAGTAAATTGAGCTGGCTGCGGCAACCGGGAACACAGTCGGGGAGAAGATGTGCGACGCGTATTCGCGCATTGCGTCAGCTGCTTATTATCCAGAGGCGAGGTGCAGTGTTGTGTGTTGTTTGTTTGTTTGTGGGCACGCTGGCAGACGGCCACATCCACAGAGCATTAGGGAGATCATCAAAAAAGTATTATGCGTGTTGTGTAGGCGCGCAGATGTGCTCTCCTCAACCTATACATCATGCCGCTGCAAAAACGGAGCGTGAACCTCGCACCACGTCTGCCTCTTAGCGCTCCGTGCTCATGCGTGGTTTGGAAGCGAAGCCTCTCTCGGTTGCATCGTGGACCAGCGCCGCACACGGTGGAGCAGTACTGTGTGCCCTTTTTGTTTACTGCGAAGCTCAACTGTCGCACCACCTTCTGTCCTTTCCTCTCTCTTTCCACTATTCCTCGTGCTTTTGTGTCCATCACCACACAGCAACTTGTTTTAGCCCGTGCCAACGCACCGGGAGGCATCCCTGTACAGCAGCAGCAGCAGCAGTTTGGGTGTGTGTGCGCTCTGCCTCCTTCTCACGTCACGAGCGGGAGCCGCTGTGCACTTCTTATAGAAATTCTGTCCCCCTGCTGCAAGCGCGCTGTGTACCGTCGGATAATAACAGAAAGGCTGCCATTCACAGATACAATTTTCCTTTCTTTTTGCTGTTTTTGGATTCTGCACCGCAGTCCTTGTTCGCCCGCTACCCGTTCTATTTTTCTTCCTTCTTCCTGATCATCACACACACACTTCCTCTCTCCCACATCTTTCTTCCCGAATTATTATTTCAGTTGTTTTTAAGGTTTTGCGCGGAAGCAGACGACCCCTCGCTCAACAAAGCCTCACCGCACGCGTGTCGCAGGAGAGCGACAACGACGACAAGAGAAAAGGCAAAGAGAGCGGAAGAAGGCAAAATCCTTTTAGACAATACGCAGGAGAGATGCGCACACTCCAGCGTGCTCGCATTAGCGCACCTGCCTGGACGGCGGCTGCGAATCTTCTGCGCTGTCTCACGCACGATGGGCGGCCGCCAGTGTCGCGCAGCGCCGTCTTGGCACGATGGACCGGCAAGGCTGCCGTCGACCCCGAGCGCGCGTCGACCGCGATGGGAATCGTAGGCAAGGGCATGAGCTTTGCCTCCGGGCTGCTGCGTGACGTCTCTCCGTCCACACGCACGGCGTCCACCAACGCAGCGGCCGACTCGACCATCGGCGACGTGCCGTGGGATTTGTGCGAGCGCATGGACTTCTACGTGCAGTACAACATCCCCTCCAGCTGGGTGGTGACGGAGCTGCTGCGGGACAACAGCATCGCCATCCAGTGCAGCCCCCCGCCGCCGTCCAGCAGCGGCGCCGACGAGGTCGAGTCCGCCGTGCACGGCATCTCGCTCAACTGCTTCGCGTACAAGCAGAGAGTGAAGCAGCTGGACAGCAGCCGTTTGCTGAGCGTCTTTCTCAAGCGCTTCAACGCGTCGGTCGGCAACTCGCTCGAGATCGTCGCGGAGGGGCGGCCACCCGCCCCAGCAGGCGACGTGGGAAACGCGAACACGGATGCGGGTGCTGCTGAGGACGGCTACGCGCCACTCAAGCCGGAGGACGCGGAGAAGACGTGCCAGCTGCTGGCCCGGCAGCTCAACAGTGCCGTCGCGGAGATCTCGTTCACCCCCGCGCCAGGCCAGCCTCTCGCCCACGGACTGTGCCGCGCCTTTTACAACTCCAACGGCCGCTTCCACTACGTCATTGTGGTTGCCGTGCCAGCCGAGGAGTACGCGACGTCGCTGGACCTCGTCACGCACGCGCTGGCCTCCGTCGTGGAGAGCCGCGTAGAGGCCGCGGCGAAGCGGACGTGATGCTGCCGCCCGCAACTCCATCTGTTCTCTCTCTCTCCCCATAATTACTCCCTCTTCACAGTGTTTCGTGTGCGCTGAGCTCGCGCACGTACTCGTTGTTTGTCTTCCCGTCTGCGTCTCTGGACGTCCAAAGGGCGTGCAGCTCGCCGTGGCGGATAACTCTCTTTTTGTGTTTTTTTTTCATATTGGTGTTGCGGACGTCATATTCGTTGTTGCCGAGTGCGAGGGCTGCGTTGGTGTGTGGCCGCGGCGTTTGTGTTTGCTACGAGCAAAAAAAGTGAAGAGGCAGTAGAGCAGCGTGGCACAGTGGTGTGCACGGCGCACATGACAGCTGTGTTTGCTTTTTTTTTTTCTGTATACTCTGGTGGTGGAGAGGAAGAGGATGCGATGGCGAGAGTCGACCGCGTTCACATGCACCGTCAAGCGGAGGTCGGCGTTAGTCGTTATGTCGGCGGCGTCCTCCAGACCCTCTAGACCGTGCGAAGAGCAAAACAATGCGACGGCCAACTCGTACTACGTTACTTCTTTTTGGTTTTCCTCCCATATGTATTTTCTCTCCTTCCCTCTTTTTCCATTTTGATACCCGCAACGAACCTTTTACAGCAACAAGTGCACACGAAGGAAGCGACGAGTGTCATTGAACATTCTTGAGGGAGGACATCCGCACACTCGAACGCAACACACATACACATACACACGTCCTGAACAACACGATGTCCGCTGCCTCCTCTGACGGCGGCGCGGTGGAGCAGGCGGTGGCAGAACCCGGCACCGTTCAGCTGCAGGAGCACAGCAATGCCAATCTGCTGAAGATCGACACGCACGACACCTATTCCACCGTCGGCGCGGTAAAGAAGCTAATCCTGAAAGCCCTCCCGGCGGAGCAGCGCGACCCACCGCCGCAGCCGCTGCTGAAGGGCCTCGTGCGCATCAACAAGAACCCGAAGAACGCCTTTCTTTTCATGGCTTTCGAGTCCTCTGAGGACCGCGCAGCCGCGTCGGCCTTCTTGCAGACGCTCTCCCACCGCGGCCGGCAGTGGAACGAAGCGGCCGTCTCGCAGCGCGACCTGGACTTGACGCACAAAGGCAAGGGGAAGCGCAGCCGCGATGAGGACACTGGGTGTGACGGACAGGCAGCGCCGCGCAGCAAGCTCACCCAGTACGAGCATCTCACCATGGCCGAGCAGCTCGACCGCAAGACGCGGCACTGCCTCGACGTGATGCGGGTCATCGTGCCCTCCCGCGTATACGGTCATAGCGCCTCGCAGGACCGCTTCGTGGGGATTCTGAGCAGTCCCGTCACCGAAGGCTATCGCAACCACGTCAACCTTTCCTTCGGCTTCAGCGCGGACGGCACACCGGCACTGGGCTTCCAAGAAGGCTCGCTGGTGGACGGCACGGCTGCGATTATCCCGGCCACGCTGCCGGAGAGCAACATCCGCACGATGCACGCCGCCGCCAAGGCAGCAGCGATGGCGTTGATGAGCGTGTGCACCGAGTTCAGCGACCCGGCGAAGGGTGGGTTGGGTGTGTTCGACAAGGTGAAGGCGCAGGGCTTCTGGCGCAAGCTGCAGGTGCGGCACAACGTGCGCGGAGAGGTGATGGTGGACATCGAGATGGACGCCAGCGCCGCCACGCCTGAGGTGTGGGGAGCGGTGCGGCAGCGGCTCGTGGAGGTCTTCACGTCGGCGGCCCTGCAGGAGGAGCTCGTCGCGGCAACTGGGCTGGACACGGCGGCTGTTGTGAGCGTGCAGTGCCACTCCCACACCGGCATCAGCTCCCTCCAATTCGACGCCCCGCGCGACGTGCTCTTTGGCGCGCCGACGCTGACGGAGACCCTCGCCGGCCTGCACTACGAGCTGAGCCCCACCGCCTTCTTCCAGGTCAACACGCCTGGCATGGAAATTATGCTGGACAAGGTGACAGAGGTGGCGGAGCTGACCGCGGGCACGACACTGCTGGACCTGTGCAGCGGCACAGGCACGATTGGTCTCACTCTCGCCAAGCACGTGAAGCGGGTCATCGGGATCGAGCTGGTGGAGGCGGCCGTCGCCAACGCAAAGCGCAACGCAGAGCGCAACGGCGTGACAAACGCCATTTTTCACTGCGGCCGCGTCGAGCATCTTCTCCCCAGCGTCATCAACGCCCTCTCGCCCGCCGACCGCAGCGACATCGTTGCCATTCTCGACCCGCCACGGGCGGGGGTGAACGGGGCGGTGCTGAAGTGGATCCGCGGCACCGAGACGATCCGCCGGGTGGTGTACATCTCGTGTGAGCAGAAGGCGCTCGAGCGGGACTGCCCGGGCCTTACGAAGCCAAGCACGAAGGCGTACCGTGGTGCTCCCTTCGAGGTCACCGCAGGCTTTGCGGTCGATCTTTTTCCGCACACGCACCACGTGGAGATGGTGGCGGTGCTGACCCGCCGTCCCGAGCAAGAGGGGGCAGCAGCAGTAGATGCTGGAGCAGCACCCACTACCGCAGTAGCAGAGAAGGAGGGGGAGGAGGCTCCTTCGACCGCGTAGAACTGCGCGTATGTGGGCTGCCCTTCACTGATAAGGCTTGTCATTGCGGATGTTTGTCTTGCAAAGTGTATTGGAAGAGGGAAAGCAGCAGTTGCTTTTTTGTTTTCTTTCTTCTCCGTTGTTGAGTCGTCTTTTGCGTGTGTCATGCGAGTAAACAGTAACGTTTAACCTGGAAAAAAAGACACCAACACAGCAGCGCCACGAGTGAGAGGCAATCGCTAGCGGGTGAGAACCGAGAAAAAAGGCCTTCCATGCTGCACCTCCATTGGCTTGCCATTTTCTGGGGATGCAGAGGTCTCGCACGAGGCTCTCATCGCAAAACAAAACCGACATAAATGCCTCACAGCTGCAAATTAGAAATCAGTCCTATCACAGTGACTGCATGAACCGCTCTCCCTAATGCTTCACACCACATCTCCTCTCACTTCATTCTCCCTCGCTCCTACACCGCGTATTGGCGAACACCCGCATCCCGCACGTCCACCGGCACACATGCCCCACTCGCAGCCGTGCTCTCTATCTCTCTCTCTCTCTCTCTAACACTCACTGCCTCGGTTGTGTCCAGCTCCGACATTAACTTTTCACTAAGTTTCTTACCTTTTCCTTAAACCTAAACGCTCTCCTCGCCGCCATGTCCGCTGCCCCCGCCCGCAACTGGGCCGCGATGCTGAAGGAGAAGAAGGCAGTTGCCCCGCAGGCGGCCCCCGCCAAGCCGGTCGTCGTGGCGCCGATCGACGCCCCTGCGAAGGCCGCTGAGCCGACGCCCGCCGCCGCCGCGGCTGCCCCGGAGGCGCCGCTCACCGTTGCCGCCCCCGCGGAGCTGGTGAAGGCGGAGTCCGTGGCGACGCCCACTGCAGTGGAGGCGGTGCTGTCGCCGGTCTCCGTGGCCACCCCCACCGAGGCGCCGGCGCCTGCGCAGGTGTCCCTCGGCCCCGTCTCGCTCTCCAAAGCCCTCGCGAAGCTCGTGAAGGAGAACGACTTCTGCTTCGCCGGCGCGGTGGCTCCGCGTGCGCCGCCCACGCCCGTTGTCGCTGCCGCCGACCCGCCGACCGTCGCCACGCCGCCGGCCCCCATCGCGACGGCCCCGACTGTCACCTCCTCGTCGGAGCTGCGCGGCACCCCGCAGTGGACGACGCAGCCGCACCACCACCACCAGCAGCAGCACCACCAGCAGGCGGTGTACAACCCCCCGATGCACTACTATGTGCCGCCGCAGAGCACCGCTCGTCCCTACGGCGGCGAGCTCGGCAGCGTCCCGCGCTTCTTCAACGCGGAGCGCCACTTCAACGCCGAGCAGCACTACCAGGCACAGCCCTACCACCCCACCTACCAGACGCCGTACCACACCTACCGGGGCGGGTACGGCGGGCAGGCGTACAACAACAACCCGTACGACAACGCGTACCCCAGCTACTACCCGGGGCAGGGGACGCCCTACATGGGGGGCCGCCTGCAGGCGCAGCAGCCCTACTACCCTCCGCGCAACTACCAGCAGCAGCAGCAGTAAGGAAAAGGGAGCAATGGGGTTAATGAAAGACGCCGCAGACGGCAGCACGTGGACGAGCTGGTGTGCTGGGACGGTAGGGAATATACAGCAGAAGAGAGGCAGAGGAGTGCGGTGTGCGAAGTGCACGCGCTCGCTCCCTTTTCCTCTCGCTGTCGTTTGAACGTGTTTTTTTTTTTTAAGTCTGCAAAGTCAGCTAATATCTTAATGGACATCACAGTCCTCCACTAATGTTCGCGTGGCGTACGATGAGAAGAAGAAGAAAAAAGAAAAACGGTCTTCTAGACGTCTGCGGGCTGCATCGAGCGCAGTGGGTCGCTTGACGCTCGAAGCAGCCTGCAAAGAAGTGCCGTGTGTGTATTTATGTAGCGCGCTTCTCCACAAGGCAGCGGCATACGTGTTTGGCGTGCGGTGCGCAGAGTGCTTCGAATAATATAAAAAAAGAATAATACATGTAGACGCCTTGAGATGTGAGGATTTTAAGAGAGATGCTGACGTGTTGGTGTCATCCCTCACACACTGGCAACACGTGCGCAGAGAGAGTTCGACGCTCTCGATGTTTACCTCAGTCTGTGCCGCATATCGCCTTCATTTTTTCCCTCTTCTCCCACTCTTTATCCTCCTCGTAACCTCCACCGCGCATCAGATCCCTCGACGGACACACGGCTTGCCTCGCCTCCTCTCACTTCAACTCACACAAACACACACACACGTCCTCACGCACAACACATCGCAGTATACCGCTGCGCGATCGACATATTCGTCTTTGCACTCCCCACCCCTCTTGACCTTTTTTTTTTTTCAAGATGTCCTCCGCTGACGCGATGTTTAGTGAGGCGGACAAGAAGACCAAGAAGACCTTCTTTAAGGACTTCGACGGTGCGCAAGACCTCTTCACCAAGGCCGCCGCACGCTACAAGCTCGACAAGGACTTCATGCGCGCCGGCGACGCCTACTCGCGTGCTGGTGACTGCGCTGTGCGGCTCAACGACAAGCCCACGGCGGGTATGTGCTTCGCGGATGCCGCCAACGCGTACAAGAAGGTCGACCCCGCGAAGGCGAAGAGCATGCTGGACATGGCGGTGCGCTTCAAGATCGAGAACAACCGCCTGGGTGAGGCGGCGCGGCTTATGCTGGAGTTCGCGGCGTCCCTCGAGGAGCAGGGCTCGGCGATGGAGGCGATCCCCCACTACGAGCAGGCGATGCGATACTTCGACGCTGAAGACCAGAAGGCGCAGTCGCAGAAGTGCATGCTGGCGATGGCAAAGATATACGGCGAGAACGACAAGTTCGACAAGTCGCTCATGTACTACGAGCGGGTGGCGAACAACATGCTCGGCGGCCCGCTGAAGTTCCAGGCGCAGGATTACTTCTTGCGTGCGATGCTGTGCCGCTTTGCGATGGTCACGAACGACAACCGCTTCGAGGGCAGTGAGGAGTGCCGGGATGCCCTGCAGCGGTACTTGTCGTCTGACATCTACATGAAAAACACCCGCGAGTCGGAGTTCCTGCAGATCATTCTCGATGCCGTGACGGACAACGACATCGACAAGTTCGAGCAGGGCGTCTCGCTCCTCCAGGACATCCGCAAGCTCGACGACTGGAAGACGCACGTCCTGCTGGTGGTGAAGCACAACATGGAGAGCTTGGCGTAGAGCCGCGAAAAAAAATATATACAACTGAGAGAGCATACTCTTTTGCAGCTGCGCTGCTCAACTAGTGTTGATTTGCAGACTATCGACATGTGCGTACTTGCAGCCCCTAACGCGGTGGTGACGGCTGTGGCCTCCTCTCTTTGCTCCTTGTCCTGCGTTGTTTCTCCTATCGCAGGCACGCCTTCTTCCCCGCCATCTTTATTTTTCTCTTTCTTTATTTCCTTCCAAGATTGCTTTGGTGCTTTGTTTTTCAAATGTTTGCTGTGCCTGTTGCTGCCTCGCTTGCTTCTTTCCTCGTACTCGATAACTATTTGCAATTTTCCTCATCTAACAGGACAGCATATTGCTGGCGACCGGGAGGTGTAGTTGTCACTTAGTGCTGCCTGTGCGACACGTATGCGGCCCGCAGAGTGTGTGTGCATGTGTTTGTGTCCCTCTTCCTCGCATGAGAAACGTGCTGCACCAGTGCACTCAGCTGCTCCCGCTGCTGGCTGTGGCACGTACCTCCCTCTCTCTCTCTCTCTCTTCGCAATGGTGGCTCCTCGAGTGCACGCACCTGGTCTCCTTGGTGAATCCAGCGAACAGCAGAGAGGGACATTGCTCTGCTCCGCCACTCACTTCCCCGCCTCTCCTTGTCCTCTTCGCTGTCCTTCTCTGATGATCTCCACACCCTACTCTCCCACTCTACTGCTCGGGTGCGCGGCGAATTCACGCACCTCTGCAGCTCCACCTCGCACACACACACGCAGACACGGTCTGCCACGACTGCAGATCGAGAAGGACTCCTATATTCCGATAAAATTTAGAGGCATTATACCGCCGCCACCACGCGAGTCTGCGGCGATGCGGTGAGGGCGATGTCCACCTCCTACGCAACGCTGTCTGCCACGCTCCAGCACGGCGCTCAGCACACACTCCACACAGCGGCCGACGTGGACGCCGTGGTGAGCGCCGCTGCGCAGCTGGTCGCCCACCACCACCGCCGCCTCGCCTCGCCGTGGAGCGTCCCCCGCCTTCTCAGCAGCGTCCTGCGCACACAGCTGAGCGCACGCATGGCAGCAGCGCGCAGCACTCCCCACGCGTTGCCGCTGTCATGCCTGCTGGACCTCCTCGTTGAGACGTGGCGACTGTGCCCGCTGGTGACGCTGCCTCCACCCCCCTCCACCTCGTCCACATCCGCCGCCGCAGCAGTGCTGAAGATGACGCAGACAGACGTGGACCGCGTGGAGGGCGAGCTGGCAGAGCTGCGCCGGCTCAGTGCGTCTTGTCACGCGACTGACGACGTCCATCGCACTGCACTCTCTCTCCTTCTCGCACTGCTCACCTACTGGCACATCATCGCTGCTGAGGAGGAAGAAATAGAAGAGAGCGGCTGCGACGGAGAAGACTTTTATGGTGTGTCGGAGACGGTGTGGCGTTGCGTGCACCGGTGGACCGCGACGTCAGCGAGCGCAGGAGCCCGCAGCGCTGCCATCACCACGTGGCTGAGCACCATCCTGCGGCGTGCGCTGCGCACGGGTGCAGCAGCTCCTCTGTTCGGGACGGTCGAGTGGCTCGACCACTTCCTTGCCACACGTGCGCCAGATGAGGTGTGCGCTTCTGCCACCTCTTCGCCATCTCTGCCTCCGACTGCGTCGCCCGCTGCCAGTCTAGACGCGTACTGGGCACAGCTGCACCTCCGTGTTTTCCGGCACGTCTCCGCCGACCTTCACACGTCTCAGTCGCTCTTAAAGAAGCGCTGGGCCGCAAACGTTGCGCCGGTGCTGACGCGGGCGTTGGCGCACGAGCCACCGCTGCTCTCCGGTGCCGCGCTGCGTCCTTTTGACTTTGGACCGAACCTTGAAGACTCGCTGGGCCTGCTGGTGCGAGAAGCGGGCTGCCTGGTTTCACAGGAGCGAGCCTCTGACGGCGAGTCCTCTCTCACGAGCTGCGCACCGTCGCTGTCCTGTGTTCTCCAGCTCACCTCGCTGCAGCAGCGGGCAGAGGCGGCCGGTCTTTTCCTCACCCCCTTCGTCTCCTCTTACACCTATGAGACCTACGTGCGTCCTGTCGCGGCGGTCGCTCTGCGTTTGGGTGTGGTAGAGGTGGCGGCTGCACTGCTGACGTGGGCGGAACGGGGGCTCGATGCACACGGCAGGGAGTGGCGGCGGCGGCTGGCCGGTGACGTCGACGCAGCAGCTGCGCTGGAGCGTAGGGAGGACGAGGCATGGAATGGTGGCCGCTATTCCCAGTGGTTGGGACAGCGTCTGAGGGCGCCTTGCACGTTCTGGAACGCCTCACAGGCTCTCGACATCATGGTCAGTAAGAGAGACGACGTGCACGCACTGCGTCTGGTGTGCGATGCCGCGCTGCGGTGTGCCTCGCCGCAGTACACTCCGGTGCTGCGCGACCCGTTCGCACCGCTTTTTCTCCTGCGAAGTCTCTCCTCCCTCGCCACGCACTTTTTAGCTGTCGGGGATGTTCCGTTGGCGCGGTACTACCTGGCACTACAGGGGCAGCTGCTGCCTCGCTACGTGTGCCCTCCAGCGCTTCTTGATTTTCTCCGTGTGGTAGAGCGGTGCGCACACGTGGTGTCCTGCCAACACCTCTCTCCTCCCACGAGCGCAACGCCCTCCAATGCGCAAGACGAGGCCGTTGCCTACTGGAAGCGGGTGGACAACTATCTTGGTACGGTAGACCTGCCTGACAATGCGGCAGCGCTGCCTGAGAGTCGACGCGCCGCACATCGCTTCTACACAGCCGGGGCAGCGTGGAAAGCGCGACGGAACTTTCAAGTGTACTGCACCGGCGAACCGGCACCGCACCGTGAGAGACACAGAGAGGGGGGTGTTATCAAAGAAACCGAAAGAGAAGGCGATAGTTGTGGCGCTCTGAGCGGGGCAGTGGTGGAGGTATGTTATGACCCGCAAGACGGAGAAGGTGCGTTGTGGCTGCGGTGGGCCGCCTTCAACGCAGCGGCACCTCAGGACGATATCGAAGACGTTGACCTCTTCACGTCTTCCTGTGTCGTGCGGTGCGCCTCTGTTGACGCGGCCCTGCGCGGCTGCGTGGCCGGGATGGCGGCGGTGGTGCAGTGCAACCGCCAGCAGCTTCTTCGCGGTAGCAGTCCAGCCGTGGAGAAGGCGCTCTGTGCGGACAGTCAAGGTGGGCTGCACACTGACGTGTGTGACTCATCGAGTACGCTGCTGCACAGCAACGATGCTGCCGCAGCCTCAGTCGGGGAGTCGTCGGCGGCGTCGCATCGGTGGCAGAAGGAGGCGTGGTGGACGCAGCGGTACGCGCTGGACGCACGCGTTGGCGGTGTAGCAGCGACTCTCCAGAACATGTTGAGGGTATGCCGTGTGCTGTTGGCTGGCCGCCCTGGCCCGGCTCTCACTGCAGCGCTGTCTACGATCTCAACGAACTTCGCCGCGCGTTGTGCGGAGCTGCGCACTGGTCGGCCCTGCCCCTCGCTCACCGCCCTTCAGCACGCCACGATGCGCGTGGTGCTGGCTGGCCCATCTCTCTGGTCCTCGTCGCACGGCCCCACAGACGCGCAGCCGACGTGTTTTCACTGCCTGTCCAGCGGGAGTGCATGTGTGGCGTGCGCAGCGACGCGACGCGCAGCCTGCACTACGCTGCTCGCTGCTGTGGTGGAGCTGGGACATTGCATCGAGGATACGTTCGATTTCCCAAGAGAAGGAAACCACCACGGGTGCCGTGACGTGTGCGCTGAAGATGAAAAGGACGCGTGGCTGTCTCTCCTTCTCGACGCTGACGTGGTGGCGGCTGCACAGGAGGTGGCCGCTGCGGCCCTCGACGCATTTTACGTGGAGTGTGCGCAACACACAACACCAACGCCGCCGTCAAGCTCTTCACATGTGCATCTCGATGTACTGCTTCACCCGCGCGAACACGTCTACTTGGTCCTTGGTGGTGAGCTGCACGGGCTGCCGTGGGAGGGCATCGATGTGACGGCGGAGCGGAGCATCTCGCGGGTGCCGTCGCGTGCGTATCTCCAACACGCCGCCCGCTGCTTCAGCGCCGGTGTCGCCGTCTCGCTGCGTCGAACACTCGTCTACCGCGACAGCGACGCGCGCGACAGCAACGTCGGCAACAGCAGCAGCGGTGCGGGCCTCTCCGACTTGCTGGCTCGACGGCCCGCGTGGGACGTACACTACGGCGACACCTTACGAAGTGCGTCCGCCGCGCAAGATGACGGCGCTGCGGAGTCGACGTCGCCGCTGCTGGACCGCCTGCTGGGGCCACACGCCGATGCTCACCATCTCGACGCCTACGTCTACGGCGGGCACAAGGGTGGTGAGCATCTGCTGCCCCGTGCCGGCCTTTACGAGTGGATGCCGGCGCAGCATCACGCACAACCCTCCCTCGTGCTGCTGATGGGCTGCAGCTCCGCCCGCCTCTTTAGCAGCGCCGTCAGCGATGGCTTTGGTCTGCCCCTCGCATATTTGAGTGCGGGTGTCTCCTGCATGGTCGGCTGCGTGTGGGACGTGACCGACGGCGACGTGGACCGCCTGACCTACCGCTTTCTGGAGTGCGCCGCGGAGCGCAGAACGACGGTGGGGGAGGCGCTGGCGGTGGCGCGCCGTGCGTGCAAGCTGCGATGCCTCACCGGCCTGGCAACTGTGTTTTACGGGCTGAACCTTCCTATAGTGGGGGCAGCAGCCGATGACGGTGGAAGGGAGCTCCGCGATTGCTGACGGACGAGCGCAGTTGCTCTAACGCACACCTCTTCCTCTTTTTGTTAATTTTTTTCCCTTCACCTTCTACATACATTTGAACAGCCCGCTAGATGCATTTGCCTTAGAAACGAAGAAAAGGAAGAAAGAGTGGCGCAACCAGCGAGACTGGTGAGTGCAAACAAGGTCTTCGCCGCTGCTTGCTCTTAGTAGCAGTACTTTTCGCACAAGATGCTCTTCTGTTCAGTCCCTTCACTCTCCACTTTCTCCTTCTCCTCCTCTCTCTATGTCTTCGGATCTCAACGCACACTCACGCACACCACGTAGCCTTCTTTTATTGTCTCACCTACGCCTCAATAAAAAGAAGCGGTTGTGCCCCCCATCGCTGCCCTTTCCCTGTGCTAAGAACCTTTTTCAAGCCCACTTTCTCTCGCCAACACACACACTCACTAGAACGGCACAATGGCCTTCAAGGGCGGCAAGGGACGGAAGCGTTCCCGCTCCGCGCAGTCCGCGGCGTCACGCGCGAAGCCCGAGGCGGTAGCGGCAGCGCAGGACGTGCAGCTCATCGCCGCCGACGTCGAGGACGCCGCCCAGGTGCTCGAGAAGCGCGAGGAGATGGTGGGCAGCATCGGCGTGAAGCGTGCGCAGACGGCGAAGAAGATGACGAACCGCCAGAAGATGCTGGTGCTCGGTGCGCGCAACATGGCCAGCAAGGATCGCCACCTGCTGTTGGACCTGCGCGGGCTGATGCCGCACTCGCGGGAGCATCCGAAGGTGGGCCGCTCCAAGACGCTGGGCGACGACCTCGTCGAGCTGTGCAGCCTCCACCAATGCAACAGCGTTCTCTTCATGGAGCCGCACCGCAATGACGTGAGCTACATGTGGATTGGGCAGTCGCCGAGCGGGCCGAGCATCAAGATGCAGGTGAACAACGTGCACACGGCGAACGAGATCCGCATGGCCGGCAACTGCCTCAAGTACAGCCGTCCGCTGCTGCACTTCGATCGCGACTTCGAGCTGCAGCCGCACCTGCGTGTGGCCAAGTCCCTCCTGCACATGGCCTTCAACACGCCGCGCTACCACCCCAAGTCGAAGCCCTTCATCGATCGCGTCATGTCCTTCCTGTGGCTCGACAACCACATCTGGGTGCGCAACTACCAAATTGCGCCAACGAGCCCGCCGTCGCTGATGGAGATTGGCCCTCGCTTCACCCTCGAGCCGGTAGCCATCTTCAACGGCTGCTGCAAGGGCAGCGTTCTGTGGAAGAGCGCGACGGCGAAGCCACCAACGGAGCAGCGCCGCGACCGCAAGCTGCGCCGCCTGGAGAAGCAGGCCGGCAACGAGGTGATCAAGGAGAAGTCGGAGAAGCACCGCGCGCTGCACCCGGCCCCGAGCGCCGACCCGCTGGATCTCGTCTTCCGCGACTAGAGACCGCCGCTGCCCGCGTGGAAGCAGAGTGGACTCTCTCTCTCTCTCGATTCGCGTGTGTCGTTGTCGTGTGCGCTGTTGTACTCTTTTGACTTTTTTTTTCTCACTCTTTAAGATGTCGTTGTCTGTCGATTAAGATTGTAAACGACGTGCGTGGCCTCTCGTCTTCTTCTCTCCTCCTCACTCTCTTGTATTCGGCAGTGTGCGTGCGTCGACTGCAGAGGTGCGTAAAGAAGGGCAGGCGAGGCGGACTCTGCGTCTCGCACACAAGGTGGTGTGCACACGTGTGCCTTCCTCTTTTCTACTTGTCGTGTTGTCTGTTTATCAGAAGGGCGTTAATTTAACAGGCGTCGATAACATAATTCAAACGCAACGCACACACACACGCACGAGATGTTCTCTTGCATCGTTGTTTTCTTGTCGCGGGAAGGCAAAGTCGCAGCTGCCGCCGCCGATCTCCTCGTCGCGGTTTAACAGCTGCGCCGCCTCTCTGCTTTTTTTTTTTCTTCTCGTCGGAACCTAGATGCTCCGTATGTACTATAATTGGCCAGCAGGTGCGGGATTGCGGAAGTTGGCGCGTGGCACTGCCCCCCGCACGCTGGAGGATGGCGCATTGCGTCGTCTTCTTTCTTCTGTTGTCTTGAGATGCACGCGCGTCCTGTTGACCATTATGCTAAATTGTTTGCTGATATTCTTATGCTCACACACTCCACGTCTCGCACTCCTTTCTTCCCCCCTTGCTCTCTCTCTTGTCATCGCTATCATACCCGTCGCGTCGTACCAGTCCGTGAAAGCACAACACGTGGCGTACACTGGCGGAAGAGGACACACCGCGAACACATTGTCTTTTTCTCTTCTCATTAAAGGCAAGGAAAAGGTGACGCACGTAAAAGAAGTGCAGCGTTAGAGGTGCGCACCGCCCATACACGCCTGTCTGCGCGAACTGTTCTCACATCGTTGCCTGTTTTCTTCGCCTCACGTGTTGCACCAACTTAGAATTACTGCTGTTATCATTCCCTTAGTCCCGGTAAGACCTTTTCCTTTTTTTTCTTCTCCTGCCCCCTTTATTGTGGCCTTCACCTCATTTCTTCGTTTATTTTCTCTGCTTCATCTGCTTTGCGTGCCCGTGTGCGTCGGTGCCTGCCCATGCAGCTCGTCAGCGACCTCCAGCAGCGTCCCAAGAAGGGGCGGTTAAAGATCGAGAAGCGCATCGTCCTCTTCTACGACCTCTGCTCGCTGGTGCAGCTCACCGTCTTTCTCATCCACACCGTCACCACGATGATCGGTGCCAGCCGCACCTTCAGAAACTACATCATCGTCGAGAACAACTTTGAGCTGGCGCCGGCGCTCGTCTACAAGACACAAAACTGCACCTTTAACACCGTACGCTCCATTTATGCCTTCTCCAGCGTCGACATGACCTTCACGGTCGACTCGGTGAACGACGTCTTCGTGGACCAGGCAATTCAGATGCGGCTCGCCATCTTCGTGTGCGTCGTCACATTCGTCGTCGGCGGCGTGAACCGCATGCTGGTCGAGGCGAACCTCTTCGTTGTCAAGTACCGCAACTTCTACTTCTGGAAGGACATCATATCCGCCACGGAGCTTATTTTGTTGGCGTACGTGGCGCAGATCACCTCTGCCATCGACCCCCCGAAGCACCTCCTGCGCGACTACCTGCGTTTCTGCGGGGTGAAGGGCAACGCCTATCTGCCCTTTATCAGCACCATCAATCTGTGGGTCTTCGTCGGCGTCGGCTACTTCACCTACGTGGTGGGTCTTTCCCTTTACCTGAACAACACACTACCCAAGTATGGCATCATGACGCCAGCGGAGATCGCGGAGTACAAGACGTGGCTGCGGGCCCGCCGCGCTGAGCAGGAGCAGTCGCGCATGCTGATCGAGGAGGCCCGCAAGGCACACGCGCGCCTCCACATGATGAACACGGCCGACTACCGGCTCGGCGGCTGCGTGCCCGTCGCACCTGCTGCGATGATGCCCAACTTCCCCCCGCCCATGATGGCTCCTGGGGCTGCCATGGGAGGGCCAAACCAGATGGCGTACCCGCAGCCGCCCTTCCCGTACCCCTACCCCTATCCCATGCCGTACGCCGCCTACCCGGGCTTCGGTGTCGCGCCGAGTGCGCTGCCCGGGGCTGAGGTGCAGCTGCCACCGCCGCAGATGTTCGGCGCACAGATGGCGATGGGCGGCGCTGCTGCACCCAACATGGGGATGTACGGGATGATGCCGCCGCCACAGATGGGGCCGATACCATACACTGTGCCGCACGAGATGAACGGTGCTGGCGGCGGGGCGGGTATGCCGATGCACGACGTGACGCAGCCGCCCATCAACATGCCGCGACGCCGCACCATGCCGAGCACTAGTCAAAACAACTCGCCCATGTACCCGTAGAAGACTCCGTCACCTTCGACCTTAGGTGCAACGCTGTACGATTCGCTTCTCATTGCTTTTCCCTTTTTTTTTCTTTTTCTAGAATTAGACCACTTTCTTACGATCGTGGCTTTTTTTGTTGTCCATTGGTTGTTGTGGTGAGTTGTTGGGTGGTGCCCCGAAAAGAGAGAGAGAGAAGACGGAGATGCAAGGTGCACTTAGAACTTTCCCTTGCACTCCGCTTTACTTCTCTCGCCTCTTTCTTGTTATTCTGCGCACGCTTCTCCGTGGCATCAGCCTTCACTCTTTTTCCTTCTTTTTTTGCTTTCTTCCCAGTCACCTGATGTGTCTGGCAGCCGCGTAGTCTGTCACTGTGCTGAGATCTTCTCCGTCTTCATCCCTTCGTGTACTTTGCACCTCTCTCAACTCCCTCCGCTGTCTACTCGTTTGCCAAGAGCGACAAACGTCAACGCCTCGCATCTACTCCGCAGCCTTCTCCTTCGCTATGCGCTCTGTTGAGACGGGGACAATGGTGCCTTGGTGACACGCTCGTGCCTCCGCCGGCTCGTCCACCATCTGCCCGAGAAGATGGTTGCCCGTTCCTGTCATTCGTTTTATTGTGGCGCACGTGCAGCGGTTACTCCTACTGCCTTGCCATGTCGTCTCTTCCTCCCCTCCCACCACCCATCTTCTCTGCAACCCAATCACCGCCTTCACTCTCCCCCTCACCTCACCCATCCATCTGCACCCGTACATTTCTTATTCTCTCTCTTTTTTCTCTCGCACAGTAAGGTTCGTCTCCGTCGAGCGAAGCACTCACCATGTCCGCTGCTCCCCAGTACTACCACGCGCATCAGGTGGATGCCACCATTCAGCACCAGAAGGCGTACCAGCGCCAGACGGCGGTGAATGAGAACATGCACCGCCCGAGCCGCAAGCACGTCAACTCCTCGGGCCACATCCGCTACTCCAAGAAGATCGGTCTCGGCTTCAAGACCCCCGCGACGGCGCTCAACGGCAAGTACATCGACCGCAAGTGCCCCTTCACGAGCAACGTCATCATCCGCGGCCGCATCCTGCGCGGCATCGTGCACTCCACGAAGATGGACCGCACGATTGTCATCCGCCGCAACTACCTGCACTTCATCAAGAAGTACCAGCGTTACCAGAAGCGCCACAAGTCTCTCGCCGTGCACTGCAGCCCCGCCTTCGACCCCAAGCAGGGTGATGAGGTGGTGATTGGCCAGTGCCGCCCGCTGAGCAAGACGGTGCGCTACAACGTGCTGGAGGTGGTGTCGAAGACGTCGGCCGACAAGATGGGCAAGAAGTTCGCCAAGAACTAGTGTGTGCATGTATGTGGGTGCAGCATCGGCCCAGTCCGCAGAACCTCGCTTCTCTTATCTTTTTTTTCATTTCTCGTTATGCCTTACTAAACAAAAAAAAAAACAATAAAGGAAGGGGTGGTGGACGAGTCGCCTTTTATTCCAATCTTGCTGTGCAGAGACAGGCATTGCCTGCGCTCCTACGCACACATGGCTGCCAGAGGGGACTTCTTCCCGAAAGGGAGAGAAGGAATGATCGCGGATGCTCCTCAGCCGGTGTTGGCGTGCTCTGTCCACCCGCTTCGTGAACGCCGCTGTCGGTGCGCTCTCTCGGATTAGTGCATCGCGCTACTTTAGTCAGCGAGCGAGCGACTCGAGACTCTGTGGTGTTAACGAAAAGCTTTTTTGGCGCAACTTGGGTAAATGACGTCTTTACTGCTTCACCAACCTACTCCTCTTTCTCCCTCTCTCTCTTCCTCGGCTGCTGACCACGCTTGCCTTCTCTCTTCGACGGCAAACACACACTCACATGCATATTCTTCGCCCTATGGTATTTGCCTGCAGGTTCTTCCCATCAGCACTCTTAAGCGCTCACCTCGTTCTCAATTTTTACGTGCTTTCTTCGTTAACTATTACATTTCCTACCGCCATCTGTTTCGGGTACGACCGCCACCGTCACCGTCCGTGTGTCTGTTGGCCCTTAAACTTGTTTTTTTTTCTCATTTCTCCTCTTACTGCAGTGCTTTCCCATGTCCGCCGAGACCGTCCCTTTCACCGGCCAGGTGCGCATGGAGTGGTATCAGTCCCTCGATCAGATCAACTTCACGTTCTACGTAAAGGACCGCCAACCAAACGACGTGGCGGTGCATCAGACAGCCACGTCGCTCGAGGTGGTCATCCGCCTCGACAGCAACGGGCGGGAGTACAGCTGCAGCTACGACCCCCTCTTCGCTGATCTGCGCGACGACGCGGCTCCAACAATTTCCGTCCGCCCCATGAAGGTGGAGGTCTCTGTGAAGAAGGCGCAGCCCTACCAGTGGCCCAAGCTGGAGCGGCAGGAGGGGGCAGCCGCAGCCGCGCCGACAGCCGCGACGGTGGCCGCTGTCTCCGGCAGCAACGCGCCAGCCACGGCGAAGGAATTGAAGTACCCGAACAGCAAAGGCAAAGACTGGAGCGCCGTGAAGCTTGACGAGGACGAGGAGGTGAAGCCGGAAGGAGAGGCGGCGCTGAACAAGCTGTTCCAGCAGATTTACGGCGACGGCTCGGATGAGCAGCGCCGTGCCATGATCAAGTCCTTCACCGAGAGCGGCGGCACCGTCCTGTCCACCAACTGGGACGACGTGAAGAAGCAGAAGGTGGACGTGCAGCCCCCGAAGGGGATGGAGGCGAAGCGCACCACCGAGTAGCGCACGAGTGACGTACAGAATGGGTGGCTGCACCCCTTGCTTTATCCTTTATACGTCTGCGTCTTAGAGTGAAGACTGGTGTGCTGCGTGTCTCTGTGTGTGTGTCGGCAGACTTCCGCATGAGGTGAGGCAGGAAGAGAAAAGGTGCTGAGAGGCGCAATGCAAACTGAAATTTGAAAAGAAAAAAAACGCAGCGCTACGGGCACGTCTGCGTGCGTCCTTTGCTTTCCTCGGCTTTCCTTTCTCCTCACTCTTGCTGCTGTGCTTTACACCCCCTAGAGAACTCGTACTTTTTATTTTTCTGCGCGTTGTTGTTTCTCGCCTTCGCACTGTTGTGAAAAAATGCATATGTTTTTTTTTTTTTTTGTCACCCCTTTCTAGTTTTGGGTGCTTCTTCGGCTTGGAAATACATAAAAAAAAAAGGTTCAGCTGCTCTCTGCTTGTGCAGCGTCCCCCACGCAGCGCGCGTTTATAAACTCTTTCTTTCAATGCCGCCGTCCATGAAGGACCGTTGGGTGTCTCAAAAAGAGAGATCGAAGATGCATGACAGCCCTCCTCTTTTAGCTCTAAAACTTCCTCTCTCTCTCTCTCCTTACTTTTTGTTTTTGCGTGTGTGTGTTCTTTTCAACATTTTTTCAGTGCTGTGTAGCCGACCTCGTAAATCTCTGCTTTGATTTATTGTCCTACTTGTCGAAGGGCAGTCCACAAGTACTGCAGCAGAACTCTCAGCGCCGTCCTTCGCCTTTTTCTCCCGTCTACATACACGCCAGGCGGGGAGAGAAGTTCGCTGCGCGGACTTGTGCTGCCGTTCAACTGCGTCATCATCACCATCCCCTCAAAATAAAAAACGCCTCGAGTGGAGCCGTGTAGCACGACACGTGCTCTCTTTCATCTCCGCTCTTCACGCCAGCCAGCGACAGCTTTTTTTTCTCTCTATTTCTCTCTCTTCGCGCTGCTGCGAGGTTTCTGGTTTTTTTTTTTCATTTTCTGCTTGATTTTTACCTGACTGCTTTCTTTGCACCCGCTGAGTCACCATCGTTTGTCATTTTGTGTGTGTGTTGACGATGTCTGCCACGAGCGCCAGCGCCGTCAGCGGCTGCTCCTCCACCGACGTTGATGACGCTCTCTTTGCCGAAGCCGCAACACGGCGCCGGCAGCCCGGCACGGAGGAGGACTACAGGGAATACTGCGCTTGTGTCTGCCGCACGGGAAAGCTGCGCTCCGGTCGTCTGCGTGCGTTGGTGTGGCGAGACGTTGTGTTGGGCCGCCGCACGCCCACACCCGTGCCGCTGCTGGGCGAAGGCATCGTACGACAGTTCCAGGAAGAAACGCGCTCGCAGGCCACCGGGCAGCACAGCCGCGACAACACCAACATCGATGACTCCTTCGACTCCACCCTGAGCCGTCCAACGCCACGCGCGGGAGGGGAAGGAGGTGTTGAGGCAGAGGGGGCGGGAGCGCAGCCGCTGTCGGCGCGCAGCGACGGTGCAGACTCCTCGCACAGCACCGCTCTCTCGAGCAGCGCCAACGCCACGTCGCCGGCCGCCGCCCTCCACCACCGCCACCGCCACCGCTCTGTGGAAGCACCGCGTGCACTGCGCACGAGCCCGCTTAACCGTACAGTGGAGCCCGAGGCCCACGCCGCACCGATCCCTCTTCCCGCTGTCCGCCGCCGCGCCAAGTCGCAGCTGTCGCGCCGCGTCAAGGCGGATGTCGGCGGACTCGATGACGTGTGGCGGCCAGCGCCTGCTGACGGCGGCGCCTCTTCTGGCACCGACACGGCTGCCGGGGTGCTGCGGCCCATGGCGTGGTACCACCTGCCTGAGAACTGCCAGCCGCGTGTGGTGGAAGCCGATATTGAGCGCTCGCTGTGGAAGCTGTACACCGCGCCAGAGGAGCGCATCCAGCGACGCCGCTGTCTGAAGAACACGCTGCTGCGCGTGCTGCTCCACAACCCAGACCGGTACTATTACCAAGGCCTGCACGAGCTCATGGGCTTCGTGATGTACGTGGTGAGCCCCTACGTGGAGGCAGAGGAAGTCGTGTCGCTGTGCGAGGCGCTTCTCAACACGCGTTGGCGGCAGTTCAGTGCTCGA
Source organism: Crithidia sp. LVH-60A (assembly GCA_030078075.1). Lineage (NCBI taxonomy): Eukaryota > Euglenozoa > Kinetoplastea > Trypanosomatida > Trypanosomatidae > Crithidia > Crithidia sp. LVH-60A. The sequence goes on from CP119645.1 coordinate 54,341, forward strand.
CGCCTCACCAACTCCGAGGCGATGCTGTACGCCGTGCACGCCGTCATCGCAGCCGAGGACCCGCCCTTAGCCGCGGCGCTGGAGTGGTGTGGGGTGGGGCCGGAGTCGCACTACGCCGTCTCGTGGGTGATCACGTGGTACGCGCACAGCGTTGAGAAGGTGGCCGTGCTGACGCGGCTCTTCGACTACTTCGTTGCCGACGCCACCGGCACTGCCGTCGTCTACTTCACCGCAGCGTTCGTCATGAGTCAGCGGGCGACCATCTTCGAGTGGATTCACGCCGCGAAGAAGGAGACCGGCGTCAGCGTCGATGCGATGGAGTCCACCGAGGATGGCATCGTGCTCATGGCGCGCGTCTACGCACAGCTGTCCCGGCTGCCCGGCAGCGTGCTGCCCAACATGGCTGCCGAGCCACTCGAGGCGCTGCTCCGCCGTGCTGAGACGCTCTCCACGCAGTACGCCGACGCCGTCACAGAGGCGGAGGCGAGCTTTCTGCGCGGCGAGGTGAAGAAGCTGGGGATGCTGTCCAACGCCAACACCCGCAACGCGGCGCTGCGGCTGCTGTGGCACTTCCTGCCGCGTGAGTGGCGCAACCCGGCCAAGGTGGAGCGCGTGCGGCGCTTCGTCTTCTGGACGAGCGTCGTGATGGCGGCGACGGCAGTGGTGGTGGGTACGGCCGCCGTGGACGCGAAGCAGGGCGGCTGGGTCCGCAACCTCTTTCACTGAGCCCCGTCTGCAACGGAGTAGAAGCAGCGCCGTCCTTTCGGTCGCTGGGCGTGTGTAAGTGGGTGTGCGTGAATGTTGTCGATATGCATTTGAATTTTTTTTCCAGTTTGCGCCTTTTTCCCGCTTTCTTTTATATATACGTTCTCATTTCTTTTTGAGCTCTTCAGACTTCTCTTCTCCGCTGGCTGTGCGTGTAGACGCGCTCAGCCGGTACTCCGCCGTGCTTCGACGTGGACGGGTGTCGCAGGCACGTCACAGACGCATTAGCACAGTAGCAACAACAACAAGGGAGCTACTGAAGGACATCGTAGATGAACTGGATCTGTTCCTTTCTAGAGAGGAATGCCTTACTCCTCTGTGTTTATGGCGAATGCCCTTCGTTGTGTGTGTGTGTGTTGTTGTGCGCCTGCAACCTTTCTTCTGTGGTTCTTTTCTCCCGCACCGGCAGCTGGTTGGGCGTCAAGCCGTTCAGACGGAGAGAGGAGAGAGAGAGTTGAAAGGGTGCCGGCTGCTCCGCTCGTGGCGCACTGCCCAACTGCCATCATTCTCCAGTCTTTTGGCAAACGCCGAAGTTTCTTTATTTTTTTCTTCATTTTGCTCTCGTTGTACCATTTTCAAACTTAACTATGAGAGAAAAAAAGCATGGAGCCAACGCGTGTGCTGCGGTGAACAGAGGCTCCTCGTGGCGTACACTTCCATGTTGTCTGTGTGTTTGTCTGTGTGTGTCTCCGCGCTGTACGTGTAGCACGCGCGTACGTCCCCATTTGTGCATGCGCCATCAACGCCGCACGTGCACCTTCCTCTCTCCCTTTTTCTCCCCTCACCGGGTGGGAACTCCTGCAGTGTGGGCGAGCGGCGCCACGTGTGTGGCTCTTGTGAGAAAAGTGTTAGCTGCAGCGGAGCTCTGTGTATCTCTTCATCTGTTCTTCCCTCTTCTATCCCTGCTCTCTCTCAACCTCCACACGCACGACGCAGAAACACTTCCCATACGCCCAACATGGCGGGCTTCACGGATGCCGTCGTGTTGGAGGCTCCGCTCTTCTGGTGGCCACCCATCGCCGACATCGCGCTCTACCCTCTCCACCCAATGCGCTCATTTTTCTCCTCCACTACAGACGCGGCGATGCCATGGCCGCTGACGGTGGCAGACAGCGACGCAATACACAGCGTGGGTCTTTCGCGTCTTGGCCGCAGCGTCTGGGCAACAGCGACGTGGTCGCCAACAGAGGACGGGGACACGCTCTTCTTCGCGGCGGTCTGGAACCCCGTGAGCGCCACCATCCTTCACCTGCCTCTCAGCACACGTGTGGGTGTGGGCAGCCGTGTGAAGTCGTGGGAGGATCTCGCGCTGCTGAATTTAGCCGAGTTGGCGCGCAGCGGCAGAATTCGGCTCACGCGCAGAGCGGAAGCATCGGAGCACACGAGCGGCGGAGTAGAGTCCACTGCGAGGCGCCTGCAGGCGAGAGCGCAGCGGGTGGCGCAGCAGTACCCCGCCTACCCACTCCTGCGCAGCGTGGTGGCGGCGGCGTACACGTCTGCGGTGAAGCACCTGAGCCGGGTGGTACAGCAGGCCACCACGCACGCTGCAGCATCGCTGAGCACCTCCTTCTCACACTCGTTGCTGTTCACCGGTGATGGGCCGAGTCATCGTCATCTGCAGCGTCTGCTGGAGCTGGGCACGCCCTCTCTGCTTTCGGTTGGTGGTGGTAGCGTGGTGGCCTTTGAAAAGCGGCGACTGAACTTCGCGGAGGTGTTGACGTTGAACACACACGAGGCTCTGGAGGCGGTGGAGGTGGCGTTACGAGCTCCGCCTCTTTCACTCGCTTCAACCGCTGCCTCTTCCCCTCCCACGACCGTTTTGTTTCCCTGTCTGCTCATCATGATGGAAGGCCTGCACCTGCTGGAGAGCGGTGCCAACACCATGGTTGGTGGCGTGGTGCATCAGCTCTGCATGTGCCTCGAGGCGCTGCAAGGAGGACCAGTGCCGGCGGTGATCTGGTCCTTTGCGCAAGATACAAGCAGGATACCGGTGGCGCTGCTGTCGCGGGTGGGGCTGCGCCACGTGCGGGTGGCCACGACAGCGCCAGAGGACCGCGCAGCTTACCTGCGTCACCGACTGAACACCGCGGCTGAACGCGCTTCTTCTTCTTCGTCGACGGGAGCACCGTCGTCTCTTGCATGGGCGACGGACGCTGTGGTCGAGGAGACGGCGCACTGGACGGTTGACCGCCTCGTGCGCTTGCGTGATGACGAACTCAATGCGCTGTACACCGCCCACGCACCTTCTTCTACTACTGCCAGTGGGATTACTGCCGCTGTCTCTCCATCCCCCGCAGCAGCGGAGCCCCTCCACGCCGTCTACGCGCACCTCTACGGCGTGGACGACGAGATCCGCAGAGTGGAGGAGCTGGTGGTGTGGCCGCTCACCCACCTTCCTCTCCTGCAGGCACTCTCCATTCCCTGCACGAAGGGCGTCCTCCTCTGCGGCCCGAGCGGGTCTGGCAAGACAGCACTGCTCGCCTGCCTCGTGCGGCGCCTGCAGCTGCCCGACACCCGCGGCATCCACGTGCTCTCTGTCGACGGCCTCGCACTCATCGAGAAGGAAGTCGGCCGGTCGGAAAAGAACATCGCACAGCTCTTCGAGACGGCGCGTGCGCTGGCGCCAACGGCGCTCTTCATCGACAACCTCGACGCCCTCGCGCCGCCACGAGGACGCACCACGTCCGAGACGAACACCACCGGTGACCGCACGCTCAGCACGCTGCTGACACAGATGGATGGCGTTGGCGGGCAGGCGGGCCGTGTCGTTGTCGTGGTGGCCTCTGCGCCGTCGCTCGACGCGCTGGACGCCGCCGTGTGCCGACCTGGCCGACTGGACGTGCACGTGCGGCTGCAATCGCCTCCGATGGCCGACTCTGCTGCGTTTGTGAAGAAGCGGCTGAGGGACTTTGCACAGCAGCTTTGTCTGCGGCGTGGGATCGAAGTTGAAGATGGAAGTGCAAATGATGTTGCGGCCTCTCGCATCAACGCGCTGGTCGATGACTTCTTTTCTGCTGCCAGACAGGACAAGGGCGGCGCGGCGGATTTGATGTCGCCAGCGGAAGTCTCTGCGTTGGTGCGCGAGGTTGTGTTGCACGTCGCTGAGCACGTCGAGCTCGACACAGCAGGTGGAGGGACTGGCGTGTCGATGGAAGATGTGCTGCGCTGCATGTCTGAGTCCTTCGCGCGACATGGGACCGCGTAAGAGACTACGCTGGCAGTGTGCCGCGCGGATCTCTCTAAAACTCTTCGACCTAAATTTGACAACGTTTGTGGGTGAAAGCACCGGGCTTCTGCAGTCTCATCAAAACTATTTGAGAATCACGCACACACGCACATGTGAGCAGCACGGTGCACCGTTGATGATGGCGTCTGCCCAACCAGCCACGGTGAATTCAGTAGGCAGTGCCGCTGAATGTAAGCCACACACGCACACACATATTCATCTCTTCGTTCTTGCCCAGATTTATCCCAACATCAACAATTCTTTCTTCAACCTCCTCTCCCTCTCGGTCTCGCTCATCTCTTCACGCAGGGTCGACACGCACCCACCACCACAGCTTTATCTTTTGTTGTTTTTTCCTTCCTGTCGATCGACGCACGTCTGTTGCTCTCTCTATATTTCTCTCTCTCTCTCTCTCTCTTCTGCTTCCATGGAGGCGACCGCGCAGCAGCAGCAGCGGCCCAGAGCCTCCCTCTTCCCTCCCACAACTATGTACAGTACGACCGACGCCGCAGCAGCAGCAGCAGCAGCGTTCAACAGCAGCAGCAACGATGTCCCTCGGCAGAAGGCCGGCTCCCTCCATGACCGCCTGCGTGCCCGTCATCACGAGGCGATCGAGCGCTTCAAGCTGGCAGCCCGGCAGTACAACAGCGACGTGGATGCCGCCCAGCACGCTCGCATCGAGGAGCTGCACCACAGCCTCGCCGAGAGCCACGCAGCAACGGCGGCCCTCCTAGCCGAGGAGCAGCAGCGGCTGGCGGAGTGCATTGGGGAGTGGCAGACACACGAAGACGTCGTACAGGGAGCCGCCGCAGATGACGTGCTGCCGCTGTACACGGACCTGTACCACTCCACCCCCGACGAGCAGGGCCGCACCAAGGCACTGCATCTCATGAAGCAAGACCGCCTGCGCATCGCACGCCACTCTGTCGTCCTGCACGACCACTACCGCATGCGCATCCACACAATTGACCAGCACTTTCGTGCAATCGAGGGGGCGGAGGAGAAGCGGCGGGTACACATCCAAGACGCCGTGCGCGATCTCATGGCGAGCCTCACCCGCATCGCGGTGACGAGCACCACAGAGTCGCAGGTGCTCGCCCAGCGCATCCTGCACCACACCAACGAACAGCTGGGCCAGAACTACCTTGCGATGCAGACGTTGGTGACGCAGCTGCGGCAGCGGGAGCTGTGGAAGCACCAGCGCTATCAGCACACCCTCGCCACGGTCTACCGCGACACACAAACGCACATGGCGCGGCGCCACATCACCTGGACCATCACCGTGCTGCGGTCGAGTGTGTTTCGCCGTCCGGAGGGTCGGCTGCAGTCCGTCCACGCCGCTGGGCGCCTCATCACGGACATCCGCCGCGAGGCCGACGAGCTGATGCGTGGCGTGACGGAGGTGGTGGCCTCGCTGCAGCTCGCCAAGCCCAGCACGGCAACAGCAGAGCTGCAGGTGTGTGGAGGGAGCGGGCCGAACGGGTGGCTGCGCAGCTTCCAGCCCAGTGTGCACCACAAAGATGTCTTCGCCGGCGAGGACCCCCGCGCGGTGCTGGAGGAGGCGCAGATGCGGGCGAGCGTGTTGGTGCGGCACTGCCGGGCTCGCTGCAACGGCTTCAACGCGCGTCTCCGCGGTGAAGAGGACGCACGAGCGCAGGCGGCCGCCGCGCTGGCCTCCAACACGTGCCACGACATCGCCGTCATCGCCTCGCCCCTTACCGAGGAGGTGGCACTGCTGCAGGCCGCGTCGTTCTCGCTCGATGACGTCGGCGGTGGCGGTGGCAGCGACGGGGAGTTGGGCGAGGCGGACGGGGCACGCAGCGTGGATGCCGCACTGTGTCCTCTAACCCAGCCGCACGCCGCGGTGATGTCACTGCAGGAGACTCTGACTACGTCCCCCGCCTGGTCGCAGTGCGTGCCGGCCATCGTGCTGGAAGGGCAGTGGTTTGTGCAGGTGGTGTCGCGTGGTTTGGTGAAGGGGTGCCAGCTCTTCTGCTCCTACGCGACCACGTCGAACAGCAGCGTTCTCATCCACCTGGAGGGAGCCACCGATCTCCTCTTCTCCTCCGCCTCCACCCTGCTCGGTGCCACGCGTTCCTTTTACGTGCAGTGGCGGGAGCAAGAACTGGACTACCAGGACGCCATCGCGGCGCTGGAACAGCAGCTGCACGCCCTGGAAGAAGAGCTGCGACAGGACGAAACCCCCGCTGCTGCCGAGGCGCGATATGCGAGCGGAATCGCCTGTCTAAACGCCATTGCCGACGCACACACGCGGCACTACGAAGACGTGCGCAGCCGCATCGCCGCCGCCTCCTCGGCCGTGCTCACCGTCAGCCAAGACTGTCTGAGAGGCGTGGCCGCACAGCTGGGCCTCGCCCTGAGCCCCCTGGTCGACGAAGACGGCGAGTCGGCAACGGTCGTGCCATCGACGGCGAAGCGGCGCAGCTCTGCCGGCACGTCACGGCACCCCAGCACACGACCCAGCATTCTCTCCTCCTCGGCCACCTCTGCGGCCGCGGCATCGGCGTCAGCTGCAGCGTCAGCAGCAGCAGCAGCGCGTGGGAGCATCATCAGCAACGCAGCACCGGTGGACACCCGACCCCGCATCACCGCCGCGCATGGAGAAGTTTTTATTCAGGAGAGTGCGCAGCTGCGCTTCGTGTGCATGGTGCAGCGCAGCGAGGGGAAGGAGAAGGACGCCACGCGTGGGGTACAGCGCGAGGGAGGAGAGTCGGACGACGAGGGCGAAGGGATGGACGGCGAGGGAGAGACAGCAGCAGCCCCTTCCACCGTCAGCGCCGAGCCTGGTGCCCCCTTCCAGCAGTTTTACCTCGGTCTCTTGCCGGAGCTGCAGCCCCATCACGGGCCACTCTTCCTCCAGCGCTCCGAGGTGCTGCAGTGGACGGACGTGCTGCGCACGACGCTGCTGGAGTGGGGCCTGCAGCTGCAGCGGCAGGCGGGGGAGAACTGGCGCCTGTACACCTCCGCCCTTCTCGCCGACGTGCAGCAGCGCGTGATGGACGTCCTGCGGCACCACCGCCGCCGCCCCGCCACGCTGCAGGCCGACATTTACGAAGCGCGTGTGCGGGAGCTGGCCGACCTCAAGAACCGCGGCGAGAAGGTGCTGGCTCGCATTGCCGAGCGCGTCTCGCGGGTGCACACGCTGCAGCAGGCTTTTCTCGCCCAGCCTGCGCTGAGTGCCGCGGACCGCACTCTGAACGAGGAGCGGGCGAGGCTGATCGAGGCCGTGCACGTCGCGAACTCCGCCAACGCGATGCACACCGCCATCCACCGCCACGACACGCTCTGCGCGCAGTACAACGCCGCTCTGGCCGAGCGCTGCGCCGACGCGACGCGCAACCTCGAGCAGGCGCGCGACACGATCGAGGCGGAGTGCGCACAAATTCTGCGTGACCGCGCCGCGGAGCTGAACGGCGGCGACTCCACCGCGGAGCTGCCCGCGGACGACCCCATTCAGCTGCGCGTTGTGCTCCTCCGCGAGCAGGTGCAGACGACGCTGCGGGAGTCGATGGAGGCGATGGAGGCGCAGCGCGGCGAGCGCGCCAGCGAGACGCAGCGCTGGAAGGATGAGTGGGCCGCCGTGGTGGAGCAGAGCACCGCAGAGCTGGAGCTCTTCCAGGGCGTGCAGGAGGCGCTGTCCCGCCTGCGTGCGCACGTGCAGACGCTCCTCTCCGCCTCCGCAACGGAGGAGGTCGCGCTGGCGGCGGGGGTGGCGAAGCTGACCGAGGAGTCGGCTAAGGCGCAGTCGACGCACACGTACGACCTCGCCGCCTCGCTGCAGGCGCTGCTGCGGCACGACGGCGCTGCCGGGGCCACCGGGACCGCCGCAGCAGGCGTGGAGGAGCTGCCCTCCCTTGAAGAAGTGCGGGCCGCCGTGACGCAGGCGCTGGCGGTGGCAAAGTCGGAGCAGCGAGAGCGCGTGCGTGGTGCCCCTGTCTGCGGGGTGCTGGCCGTGCTGGACGACCTCCGCATGCCGCTGTACAGCCGCGGCTGCCGCCTCGGCGCTCTCGCCCACGGCGTCGAGATGTGGCGCGTGTCCTCCTCGCACTACCTTCTCCCGCAGGCACTCGGTGAGGAGGGCAGCGGTGGAGGCGGCCACGGCTTTGTTCGTGTCGGCAGTGCCGGCCGCATCGGAAGCGGTCGCAGCGGCAAGCGCACGAAGGCGACGGCGGGAGGGCAGAGTGCAGCCGTGACAGCTCTGATGGGCCACGCGCTTCTGCCCCTCCCCGCAGTGTTGACGCTGATGGCACAGGTTGGGCAATGGACGGCGGAGCTGAAGGCCAACGCGGAGAACGCGGCCCGTCTCCACCTCGAGGCCCACCCCGGGCCGCTGCAGCGCCGCCTACCGGGCATGACGGAGGGAACAGAGAGCGGCTTCAACGCCGCCGTGGCCACGCTGTGCCACGCGCAGGAGGAGCGGGTGCGGAGCTACGCAACGAAGGCGGGCCCAACGTATCGACAGCACGTCCAGGAGCTGTGGAACGCGTTGCAGGGCACGCCGGCGCTGCTGGCTGCCACGCTGGAAGCCGAAGCCGCCGCCGCCGCCTTCACGCGCGTGGAGGGCGTGCTGCGGCCCTGGCACCGCTTCCACGCCCGCAGCGCACAGCAGTGGCAGCGGCACCGCGGCGCAGCGAAGCTGTCCCTCGCGAGCCAGCTCAACTCGGCGGCGCTGAGTGCGCTGTCGGAAGCCGAGGCGGAGCGCTCCTTCGCGACGGAGGAGGTGCTGCAGCAGTCGTGGTCGTGTGCGCTGAGGGAGCTGCAGGACGAGGCCGGCCTGCACGTCGCCCGCTGCTGGACGGCCCTCTACACCTACCTGCATCTTCTCAGCGGCCTCGTCACACCGCAGCACCTGCTGACGACCGTGCAGGTGGCTGAGGGCGGGCAGCATCGCGGGCTGCGGCACCTCCTCGACCTGCGAGCGCAGCGCGAGCGCGCGGCGGCGGCGATGGACGCCTCGACGGTGGCGAAGCGCGAGCCGCGGCTGCAGGAGACGATGCCGCTGCACCGCGCCGATCAGCCGGGAGCCGGCAGCGGCGGGGGGAAGCGACATTCCGGCAAAAACGCGGAGAAGGCGGGTGCCGCGCGAGACGCGAGTGGGCATCCGGTTTTGGCCCCGTTGCCGTGGGGCGAGGTGGAGCTGCCGGGCCTGCCGCTGAACGGCTGTGCCCCGCTGAACGTGTACAACGCGAGCCACCCGCAGAACGCCGTTGCTGCCCCGCCTGCCGCCACACCGTACGTCCCCTGCGCCACAGGTGCGGCTGCCGCTGCTGGCGCGGGTGGTGCGGCTGCGGAGGGCAAAGCAGCCCAGTCGGGCAACCGCCGGCAGAACCTGAACTCCGCCACCTCTGCGCACGGCGGCCGCAAGAACCACACGTCGAACCCGCCGGAGAGTCCGCCCTCCTTCGCAGCGGCGGCGCCGTCAGCGGCAGTGGTGGAGATGTCGGTGCCGTTAGTCATCCCACGCTTTCCGCTCGCGCTGGAGTGCGTGCAGCTCCTCCGCAGCCTCGTCCGCAGCGTGACCGAGGAGGACAACGAAGCGGCGCGGGTCATCGCTGACGCCTTCGGCTTCTGGGAGCGGCACGAGGCACAGCTGCGGCAGACGTGGGCGATGACGCTGGCCGAGCTCGCATCGGACCACCCGTAGTGGTGGATTACGACAACGCGCAGGTGCGCATACCCCTTCCAATTTTTTTTTTACCTCCTCACCTGTACGTGCCCTTCTTGAGGGGTCTGCGGAGGTGATGTACATATTCCGATGTTCCATACAACTATTTTTTTTTTTGTGTTCGGCGATGCCACGCACGTTGTGCCACTTCATGCTGACGTGCCATCCTCCACACACGCCGCACTAACGCATCAAGAAGGAGAAAGGAAAATTAAATGTGTCAATGTGCTGCTGGGTAAGTTTGCGTTGACGCCTTTGCCGATGCTTCGACGGCTGTTGGACGCTTGGCAGGTACACTCGAATGGGATTGTTTTCCTTTGTCAGCAACGACGCATCTCTTTTCTTTCGAGGCCTGCTGATGGAACGCAGCGGGTTGTTGGTTGCCTCCTACCCAGAAGAAAAACGATCCGCATGTATGCCTTCTCACTCCTCCTCTTCCCTCTTTCTCCCTCTCTTCATACCGCCGACAGAGTGGCACACACTCACACGCAACTCTCTGTCTAGTCTTGTTTTGTTTCTTTCGTTCTACGTGCACGTTGTCGTCGTGCCGCTGTCACACTTAAGTCCATCAATCCTTTTTTTTTTCTTTATTTCCCCTCTAGTGGCGCCGTCTTGTGTGGGGTGGTGAGCGCGTTGTTGCCCAGCGCACCTTGACTCTTTCTCTCTCTTTACAGCGTCCACACAATCTTTCAGAGACGCAAGGCAATTTTTTTTCTCTTTCACATTCTGAAATTCCTCTCTTTTCACCTTTGCGTTGGTTCCTTGAATATCAGTTGGTTTTCTCAATCTATTACCTTTTCCTCCTCCCGGTACTTGTCGACACGTTTCCGTTGGCGAATTTAATAGAGGCAGTGTCCATGTCACACTCCGACGACTTCCCGACGCTGGTGAGCTCCCTGCAGGCCTCCACGGTCGAGTGGACGCTCCCCAGCGGCTCATTCCGTTTGTCCGGCTCGGCGGTCTTCAGTGGCGCGAACCTGCGCAACCGATACCTGCGCTTCATGCAGGTGCTGCACCGCATCGAGGAGCTCTTCTCAGTCTACCGCCTCTCCCCAAATGTTGTCCTGCTGGCCTGGTGTGCCTCTCTGCAGGACAGCGGCGTTGCACCTCACTTTGTTGGGCTGTTGGTGGACCTGGTGCTGCAGGGCAACCTGCCCCACCTCGCCCTGGCCCGCTGTCTGCGGCTGGTCGACGTCTTTCTTGACTGGACCACACGCCCCAATGCTGGAGGTGGTGTGGTAAGCGACGTGAACGGTGGCCTGAGCTGCCCAGTGCTCATCCCCGCCTTCACAGTGGCCAAGTGGGTTGAGCAGACGTGGAACGCGATGCAGGCGCTCGCCCGCGACACGTCCGGCACCTCCACGCCAACCGCCACGGCGGGTCTCTGCGGCGCGTTGCAGCTGCTGCCGGTGCTGCTGCGGTGGTGCAGCGGGCCGTCACCCCTGCCAGCCTTCCGCCGCGGAATGCTGCCCCACCCTGTGAACATGGTCTCTGAGGAAGCGCGTGTGTTGGCCTTCCGCTGCCTGCCTGCCCTTCTGCGACACCAGCCCTCCGCATCAACGCCGCAGGGCGTCTCCTACGAAGCTATCGAGTACGTGCGGCGTGGGTGCGTGAAGAGCAGCGACGTCTTTGTCCGCCTCGCCGCCGCCTCCTCGTTGCGCGGTGCGCTGGAGAGTGGCCTGCGTGTGTCCTCCCCCGCTGTGGCCTACGCGCTGGTAGACATGCTGCTGGCACTGTGTGACGACGTGGCCCCCTTCGACATGTCGGACGAGGTGCTGGCAGATGTGGGGGTGGCCATCGGCTACCTTCTCGCGTTCTACCAGAGCGACTTCACAGCGGATGCGCTTAGCGACATCCTGCAGGCCGCCGCCCCCTCATCGAAGGCTGCCGCGGCTGCCGAGGAACGCGTGGATGTGCATCGGCGTGGCGCCGGCAACGCCTCGTCCGCTGCTCCGGGTGCTGCGGGAGCTGCCGGGGCCTCTGGCGCTGGTCGCGTGCGATGGCGCTACTTTGGCGGCGCTGACGCTGTGGAGGGCAGCCGCGTGGTGCAGCGCTGCTTCAACGAGCGCATGACCCGCACCGCGCAGCGCGCTCTCGCCACCGCCTTGGCGACGCTCTGCGCCACCTTCTGCACCCCCGCCACCACCGCCAGCGCAATTCAGTGCTGCTTCGTGCTCATCATGCCGATCGAGGGCGACGCACGAGCCTACATGCCTCGACTGCTGGCGGACGCGATCCAGGAGTGGGCCGAGCAGCTGCCCTCGAACGGCTACCGCGTCGTGCTTGCTGACGTGCTGCGCGGCTACGTGCAGCGGCTGGGTGAGGACAAGGCTGTTGTGCGCACTGCCATGGTGGCGCTGCAGGGCGTTGTGCGCACCCTCTCCTCCTCGCTCGAGATCGGCTTCAACGTTGCAGAGGACGTCGTGGCCGCCGTCAACGCAACGCCGAGTCTGCTGCACACCGGCGTGGAGGTGCTCGGGGCGGTGGCGCGCACGAACCTTCTCTACGCACGCCAGCTGCAGCACCAGTGCGCACGTGCGGACAGCGCCGAGGTGGCCAACACTCTCGCCTTTCAGCTGCACATTCGTGCGCTGCTCGTGGCGTCGGCGGACGCGGCAGATGCGCTGCAGCGTGACGCGAACAACGCGGACGACGCGCTGGGTGAAGAGGACCGGGTGTCGCTCGTGCACGTCTGTCTGCGCCTCCTGCTGCGCCTCAGCCGCGGTGACCCGCCCCGCGCCGTGCAGGACATCCACTACCGCCAAGCCGAACTCATCTTCCGGCTCACCCAGCTCATCTACGACCTCTTGCACGGCAGCCCCTCCTCCGTGCTCCACGCCGTGCGGGACGAGCTGCAGCCGTGCACCCTCGGCTTCATGAACCTCCTCGTGAGCAGCCCGGCCCCGAGCATCGCCTTTTACAAGGCCGCCACTGCAGCGTGCGCGATGCTGCGCCGGGCCCCGGTGGTGAGCGACACGGAGCGCATGCTGGCTGTGGGCTTCCTAGAGTCCCGGCTGGTCTCGCAGGACGGCGTGGCGCGACAGCATGTCGATGCCGCCGCCTCCCACGCCGCCACGGCGTACTTCGCCGTCAGCAAAGGCGCCCTCTACTGCCTCGTAGCCGCCACCCCGTGGCCAACGTGCAGGGACGACGGCAGCCTCCGCTGGCTGGCTGCACAGGCGCTGAAGGACATCAGCCGCGCCTGCGCAGCTGCCGCGCCGGTTCTCTCCTTCTCTGCGGTCCACGGCGCTGCGGTGGCCTCCGCGGCGCAGTCGATGCGGCTCGTGCGATCGTCGCTGCACCACCGCCACGCCGCTGCCGCCAGCTCCATCTCGGCCGCCGCGGAGACGCCGGCGCACCCGCTCGAGGAGTGCGGGGGCCACGCCGTGCTGCTGCTGCAGTGGACCTTGCGACACTTCGCCGCCCGCGGCGCCGCTGGCGTGTGCGTCTCCCTCCTCGCCTCCGTGTACACGGATGTTTTTGCGGCGTACGCCGTCGCCGTCAACGAGGCGGCCCCTGTCGATGAGCAGGCGCAGCAGGCGGCACGGCGGGAGATGGGTGTGTGGAACGCCCTCTGCACGGCCCACGCCTTGCTGCGTGCGGCGACGACTCGATCAGCAGCAGCGCTGTGGGCCGATGCCGCGTGGAGGGCGGAGGTGGGGCGGTGGCACACGGCGGGGATGCAGCTCGTGGCCGCAGCGAGCCAGGAGGCGGTGGAGGTGCGTCTGCTCGCCGTGAAGGTGCTCGCCCTCTCCCTCGCCTCTACCGGACAGGTGGACGTCTTCACAAGCCAAACGGTCGCGTCGGTGGCGCAGGGGCCGGCTCCCAAGCCGATGCAGCTGGACATGATGAGTGCACTCATGGTGCTCTGCGAGGCGCACAGCCACGTCGGGGAAGCTTCTGGCACGCTGCTGGAGGCGAGCCCCACGCTGCCGCTGGCCACCTCCTTGCTGTCCGAGGCGTGGCGCCGTCTTGCCAGCACCGCAGCCACCACCAACACCGCCCCCCCCCCCCCCTTTTTGGTGGTGGTGATTTCGGTTGGGTTGGCTCTCAACTACCCCCCCGAGGGGGGAGCCCCCCCCCCCAAACCCCCCCCCCCCTTTCCCCCCCCCCCCCCCACCCCCCACAACTCTCTGGTGGTGGGGGGCCCAACCCCAAAAAAAAACAAAACCATAATTTTAGGGTAAAAAAAAAAAAAAAAAAGGAAAAAAAGGGGGGGGGGGGGGGGGGGGGGGGGGGGCGGGGGGGGTGGCGGCGCCCCGCGCCCCAACCCACCCCCCCCCCCACCACCAACACCCCCCCGGCCGGCCCCCCCCCCCCAGAAGGAGAAGAACACAAAAAAAAAAAAAAAAAAAAAAGGAGGAGGGGAGGAGGGGGGGGGGGGGGGGGGGGGGGTGGGGGGGACAAAACAAAAGCCAAAGAAAAAGAGAAAAGGGGGGGGGGGGGGGGGAAAAAAAGAAAAGAGGGCGGAGAGAGGGGAAAGAGGGGGGGGGGAAAAAGAAGGGGAAGGGGGAGGGGGTGGGGGTTGGTTGGTTACCGTGTGCTGGTGGGGAACGGCGCGTGCCCTCTAACCGCCGCTGCGGTGGCCGACGCCGTCTCCGCTCGCCACCTTACCGTCATCGACGTCGCCGTGCAGGCTGATCTCGCCACTACTGCAGCGGCGCGGCGGGGCTGGGTGTTGGTGGCCCAGGCGATGTGCGCTGCCCTCCTTCCCCACGACAGCCTTCAGGCCGCAACCACAACGCTGACCACACACAACGGCAGCAGCAGCAGCAGCAGGGCACACGCGCCGCCGACGCTCACGCCGGCCTTCTGCGCTTTTCTCCGCGCCGTCCACGTCCTCCTGCAGTCCCGCTCGCCCGATGTGCAGGTGGACGTCGCGAAGCGGGACGGCGACATGTTCGTTGCGGTGGACGACGGCGTGGCAGATGGCGGGCGTGGCGGTGGTGGCGGTGGCAGCGACAGCGACGACGCGGGCGACTACGCCGAGGAGTTCGGCGAGGAGAACACCGGCGGCATCCTCAGCGGCAACAACGGGGCTGACGGGGCGGGGCGTAATGGCAATGCTGCCGCTCCTGCAGCTGCCAACGGCGCCGCTCTCAGCGCCGGGACGATGACATTCGACGTTGCGGTGAAGGAGGCGGCGATGTGGGTACTTTATGACGTGCTGCGTGCTGTGGGGAGCGACAGGGCGCACGGCGAGACGTCGCGGCGGCGTGCGGACGAGGCGCGGCGGGCGGTGCTGCCGATGGTGGTGGCGGCTGCCCAGCTCGTGGAGGTGCACCCCGAAGTCCACATCGCGACGGTGGCGGTGCTGCACGAGGTGCTGGTGCTGTGGGGGAATTCGGAGCAGCTGCAGGAGCGAGTGCGGCCGGCGGCGGCGGCGGTGCTGCTGCCGTGGAAGACACAGCTGGTGGTGAGCCTGACGACGGTGCTGCAGCATGGGCTGCTGTCTTTGGAGTGGTGCACCGCCCTCGCTATCCGCTTTAGCCGGTGCAACCTCGCCGACACGAGCTCCTGCCGCCGCGTGCTGCGCTCGCTGCTGACCCTCCTGCACGCCTGCCTCCGTCTGCAGGAGCGGCAACGCGGCTTCCTGCTCGGCGAGAGCAGCGGCCCGGGGCACATCATCGTGGCCATCGCGAAGGTGGCCCAGTCGCCTGCGATGGCAGCTGCGTCGCTGGAAGCCGCGCAAGGGGCGTTCGTACGCACTCTCGTCTCCCCACCCTGCCAGGCAGCCCTCACGCTGCTCTGTGAGCGCTTCGTGACTGCCGTGTCCCTCGCGAACGGCTACGTGCCGCTGAGCTCGGCGCTGGGCGGGTGGGGGCGTGCCGACGACGACGGCGCAGCGGCGACGGCTTCCGTGTACGGCGCCCGCATGTCCATGACGGCAGGGGACGTGCTGCAGGCCATCGCCTTCATGACCGCCGAGCCCCTTGCCGCCGCGCTCGGGCCTGCCTTGCGCTACGCGACGGGCTGCCTCGCCTGTCTTGTCCTCGCCGCCCTCCCCGCCACCTCGGCAGCAGCGGAGAGCGAACGCGGTGTGTTGCGTGGTGGCCTGGACTACGTAGTGCGCCTGAGCGGTTTTCTCGCGACAAGTCACCAGCGCATTCTCGCACAGCTGGCCCAGCAGCGTCTGCTGACGACGGTGCGGGGGTGGGAGGGCCAGACGGCGACCGCCTTCTCGGAGGGTGTGGCGCTGCTGCTGCGTGCGGCGGCGGTGGCGGCGATGCCGAAAGCCCAGGCCGAAGAGCTGCTCGACGCACTCCTGCCCTACGTGGAAAAGACGAAGGCGGAGGTCGGTGGGAAGGACTGGGTGGAGGCAGCTGCATCACTCCTCTGTGTGGGACTGGCCGCCCATCTCGACGCCCAGCGACTCGGCCGTCTCATCGCCCTGCTGCCGGCCGACGCGCTCGTTGGTGGGCTGCCGGCGCCGCTCGTTGCACGGCTGGAGCGGCTCACGGCGGCGTACGCGCAGAGCGGGAAAGGGGGTTGTGTCCGCGTGTTGACGCTGGCTGGACCGGCGGGGCTTCTCTTGGTGGGCCGCTGCGTCGCTGCAGGCGCTCTCCCCTCCGTCTCGCCACCGCTGCTGGATCGGGCGACGTGGTCGGCGGTGCTGCACCTGCTGCGCTCTTCGGCCGACCCTGTGAAGACCATGGAGTTCTTGTGGTGCCCGCCAGTAAGTTTAGTTGAGGGAGGAGGCGACAGTGCCGCACGTCCTTCCCTCGGTGGTTGCGTGGCACAGCACACCGCGGAGGCGACGGCGCTACTCGCTCTGCTCGCGTCTCTCGATGCTCCAGTGGCGGCCGCACAGCTGCAGGACACGGCCACCTTCATCTTGCATTGCGGTCCACTGATGTCTGAGGTGCTGATGGCCAAGATGCCCGTCAAGGATGACGCCACCGCTGCGCTGTCGGTGGGTCTTTATGAGGTGCTGCTGTACGTCGTGACGGTGCTTTCCGCACCACTCGCACCCGCCTACGCCGTGGCGCTGACCGGAGTCGGTCGCTATTTGGTGCGCACGGTGGCGCCGGCACACGGGGCGTCGCTGCGGGAGGCGATTCAGCGCTTGGGGCCCGCCAAGGCCGCACGACTGCGTGCCTTCATGGAGGAATCCTGCCATTGACAAGGGGAAGGAGGGATGAGGAATGGATGGTCCGTTGGTCTGTGGGAAGCGTTGCGGTTGAGTATTGGGTGTCTTTTTGTGTGGCTGCGTGTTTGTGCAGCACGCGTCATAAAGAGAGGCCTGCTTCTCCTCTGGTAGGCGCGCGTGTGTGTGCCTGCACGAGAACAACAAGTATGTTAGAGCAAAAAAGATGAAAGGAAAAGACATAGTGAGTGAGAGACGAGGGGTCGTGCAGCACGTCGCGCAGTGTTCAAAATTCCTTTTTTTCCCTGCGGTTGCGGTATTTAAGGAAATGGACAAGCCCTCGCTGCTAAATTATGTGTGGGTGTGTATGTGTGTGTACGAGTGGAGCATTCTTTGACGACGCCGTGCAGCAACCCACTGTGCGGCCACAGCCCTCCTCCATTCTACTCTCTCACTTTCCCTCTCGCTCTCTCGCCCTCTGTCCTGAAACGTCTCTCGCTGTCTGCAAAGGTGGGTGCACGCTGCCCAGGCACCACCACCTCACCGCAACATCACTCCCTACTCTCATTTTTTATTGGCTTTGCGTGGTCTCTCTTGGCTACGCTGCAGCCGCGCTCGCGTGGCTCCACAGCGGCGCACACACACACAGACACACACACTCTCTCCTCCCAGAGCCATGCTGCAGTCGGCAAACGTCACGCTGCGGCGCTCCAGTGAAGCCCCGCTGCGTCGGCTGCGCGACGTCTACGGCGGTGAAGACGGCGCGGAGACGCAGCTGGAGGACTACGTGTTGGCAGCGGAGCGCCGCGTGAAGGGCCGCGCACCCGCCCTCGCAGCCACCGACGCAACACAGCGCATGTGGGGCACGCTGACGGTGTTGCTGCACGACGTGAGCGCCTACGGTGCGTTGGGGACGATGGGCGGCGCCGACCAACGATTCTGCCGCCGTGTGCAGCCGCTGCTGACTCGACTCACGAAGTGTGTTTTGAGTGGCGGTTTCGATGTGATGACCGCGGGGGACGGAGAAGGAGCGGAGGAGGGGGCGGGAGAGAGCGCCTACGATGTGGAAGCGCTGCTGCACGTGGCAAGCGAGGCCCTGGCGAACTGCAGCGAAGGCGTTGCACGTCGCAGTGCCGACACAACCTTCGAAGTGCAGCTCGACTCCACCCAACATCTCTCCTGTGCAGAAAATGGCAATCGCGGTGCTGGAGGGACGCTTTCCGTGTGCTTCGGCTTCGCCGACTACACCAGCGGTGAGACCGGCGCTCTTCTCTGGGCAGGAGCGGTCGGTCTCTCCCTTTTTCTTATTGAACGCTACACCACACTCATCGCCGAACGCGCGCACGCGGTCCACGCGTCTACTGGACGTCCCCTGCGCATCATCGAGCTGGGGTGTGGGCCCGCACTGGTGTCGCTGGTACTTGCAGCGATGGCAGCACGCACATCAGCGCCGCAGCTGCCGCCATGTCGGCTCGATGTGACGGACGTCTCAGCAACGGTTGTCGAGGAAGCGCGGCGCTCGTTTTTAAAGCGCAACGGCCCCGCCGTAGCAGCGATGGTGGCTGATGAGAGCAGCGACGGCATCAGCAGCAGCGGTTCTTCCTCTTCCTCCCTCACGGTGCACCCCTTCGTGGTGGACTTCAGTGCCATCTCGCCTGAGCTCTGCGGTGTCTACGATCTCGTAGTGGCGAGCGACGTGGTGTACGACCACGCTATTGCCGCCCACGTCGCCCCTGCCCTAGCGGCACTGCTGCGACCTGGCGGCGTGGCGCTGCTCTGCTGCGAGGCGCATCGGGACGGCATGGCGTACTTTACCGATCGCATTCGCGCTGACGCGTCAATGCTGCGCGTCACGGCGGAGGTGAAGGACGTGCAGACGGTGCTGACGCGGCTCGTGATGCTGTCCTCGCTGACAGCCTCCACCTGCAGCCTCATCCAGATTGAGAAGTCTGCCGTCTGAGATACTGTTTGTAGCAGCGAAGAGGGGGACGCGCATAGTGTGTGTGTGCCTGTACGTGTGTGTGTCTGTGTGTCTGTGTGTGCGTGTGTCTGTGCCTTGGCGATGCCCTTCTTCCAAGCAAGCGAGAGAGGGTCAACAACAAATAGCAAAACAAAAAGAAATATAGTGAGGCATCTTAGTTTCCACTTTTCCTGTCGTCGTCACGGTCGGAAAGGTGTAGCGCCTACTCGGAGACACCACCCCTTTTCCTAGGAAAAAAAAAGGCATTAAGGTGGCGTCGATGAAGGCGTGTTGTCGTCTACACGACGCAGCTGTGACTCACAACCTCCCCTCTTCCCATCTTCTCTCTCTCTCCTCACCTCTCTGCACCTCTCTTTGCATTTCTTTCAGAGTCGCTGACGTCTACTTTAGCTTTCACCACAGCCAAAAACACCAGCAGCGATACGCCTACCACTGCTGGCTTCATAGATAGAGAAATTTCAACAAAAAAAAAAAACAGGGCAGCACACTCAGAGAAGAGGCCGACTGACACATGTACAGCTTCCTCGCCTCTCCGGCAACGCGTGCCGTGCCGCTGGACTGGGCACAGCTGGTGCAGAACGCACTCGCGATTGTGCAGGCGGCTCCATCAGAGGCTGCGCTGAACGCCTTGGCGATGATGTCCTCCTGCGCCGCCGCTGCGCCGTCCGCCTTCACAAACCTCTCTCGTAGCGCGCGTGACGTGACCGAGTACGTTGCACTTCTCATCGCGCTGGACGACGCGGTGGCTGCGTGGCCGCTGCGCCTGCGTCAGCTGCTTTCCCTTCCTCCCGTCGCCTTTGTGCCCGCTGGTGCTGGTGGTAACAGCAGCCTTGTCACAGTTCAAGTGCGCACCCCACGAGGGGAGGCGCTTGCCTTTCTGCTGAACGTCGCGCTGCAGCACGTGGAGGAGGGACTTCACTACCTCGCCCGTGTGATGGCGGACACCGCGTCGACGACGTCCGTGACCACTCCGCAGGGCGGCTCGGTCGCTGCGCCGAACCAAAATGCCCGCCTCGCCGCCCAGCACTTCAAGCAGGCGGTGGAGCTGCTGCAGTCCGCAGAGACCCTTCACGCCTCCCCCGCCTCTCCCTCCGCGGTTGCCCTGCAGCATTTACGCTCCCTGATGCCCCTCGATGACACGCTGGCCATGGCACAGCTCGCAGCGGCCACGGCGAAGTACATGTACGCCCTCTCGTCCGCGTCCACCAAAAGCAAGCCTGACCTGCTGGCCCAGCTGGCCTTCGATGCCGCCCAGCAGCCCCTGCCTGCCTCGGTGGCCCCCAGCAGCTCCCTCCAGCTCCTCCCCACCCTCCTCCTCGCCGCGTACCACTTCCACAAGTCTACGTGGTACTACGGGCACGCGTCACCCGACGGGCCGGAGATGGCAGACGCGCTCGGTCATGTCCGCTACGCCGACACGCTGCTTCGCGGCTGCGATGCGCAGTGGGGGGTGGAGGCGGTGCAGCAAGAGGAGGAGCAGAGGTCGCAGCAATGGTGGGGACGCCGCCTTGCGTCTCTCCTGACTGGAGGCGGGAAGAAGGGAACGCAGCGCGCCACCACCAACGATGCACACCAACACGGCACATCGGACAATGCGAAAGGGGGCGAGGCCGATGGCAGCGAAGACGCAGACGTGCCTGTTCGTCCCTCCACTCAGTACCCTCACCTTTATGCCCTCGCGACGCAAGTCACCAGCGCGACTGGCGATCGCGCTACCACAAACATCAGCGCAGCACCACCAGATGTGGTGCAGGTGTACCCCTATCTCCGTCTCTTGTTGCACGACGTGTGCGCGGCACGGCATCAGTACGAGCGGGAAAACCGCATCGTCTACTTTGCGACGGTGACGACTGCTGACGAGGTGCGCCGCGACGTCCCGGACACAGCCCACGCCGCGCCGCAGACACCAGGAGTCGCAACGAAAGCAGAAGGCGATGTCTTTGCCTCTCGCGCCGCTCTCTTCTCTTCGCTGCCAACCGCTGCGGCGTTACAGACCGCACTGGCAGCGCAAGAAGAGGTGGGGCAGGCACAGCAGGCTCTCGCGCGTGCGCTGCAGCGACTGGAGCGGGACGGGCGGCGCCTCTCCGCTTACGTGACGCCTCCCGCAGCTCTCATGTACGCGCTCGACGCACTGGAGGATCTTCTGCCAGCCGCAGCAGCGGACTGGGCGTCGCCCGAAACAGTGGTCGCCGTCGCGGCGGATGCGATCGACGCTGCCGGCACCGCCTTCACAAAGGTGGCTGCGGACTGGCAGGAAGATCACGACGTGTACGTTGGCGAGCGGTGCCCTCCACCTGCGGTGGTGGCGGCCACCATGAAGGAGGTTGCGGCGTGGACGGAGCGGGCATCAGCGGCGCTGGCAGGCTGGACGGCCCTGCGCATCCCCTCGACCGTCGCAGCACGTGCGGAGTTCGTCGAGGCGCTCGTCCCCCGCAGTGCCGACATGACCGACTTTGTGGAGCAGGTGGACGCCATCGGCCGTGACGTGCGCGACGTCCTCGCGGCCGCGCCGGGCACCGTGACGCTGGCGCAGGTGCAGTCCGCCGTGGAGGCAGTCGAGAAGGTCCGCCTGGCCGGTGCGGAGCTGATTGCTGAGGCTGCCACCGCCACCCCGAACAAAAGCCGCAGCGCATCGTCTCCCGTCGGTGAGGACGCGGAGGTCTGGTCGGTGTCGCCGCAGTACGCCGTTGCTGAGGCGGCGGTGTTGGCGGTGGTGGCGGCGCTGCAGGAGGCGCCGATCGTGGTGGCCCACGTCGAGGAGGCCGCTGCCGCGCTGGCGGAGATGCAGAGCAAGGCCGTGGTGGTGCCGCTGACGCGTCTGTACGACGTCCACTTCAAGCTCGCAGCAAAAAAGAAGGAAGAAGAGGTGAAGGAGGAGAAGAAGAAAACGAGGCCGCGCATCAGCGGTCTGCCACGCAACGTGACGCCAGCTGCAGTGTCGAGCAGCCCCTCTGCCTCGTCTCGCAAACGGGACCGCTCCGCATCCCCTCCGGCACCAACGCACACCACCACAACAACGGAGGAAGAGAGTGGCAGCAGCAGCAGCAGTGATGCATCGGTGTCGTCTTCGCAGCTCGCAGAGGCGGAGGAGGCGGCACCGACACCGGCCGATGGCGCTACACGGGCGACGGTGAGTGCGGGGCTGCTGCAGCGTATGCGAGCCAACAAGGCCAGGAGTCTGTCGGCAACGAACGCGTCACCTAACAAGGGCGGCGGTGCTGCTGCTACGGCTCGCTCGGAGCCGCCGAAGAAGATGAGCAAGACGAAGGGATCGCGTACGAAGCGGTGAGGTACGCGCACATCTATTTGGCGTTTTTTTTTCTCTCTTTTCTCTCGTCTCTTTCCGCATGTGTGTTTCGGCTTTTGTGCCTCTTTGCCAATCGGCCTCCCCAAGCCCTTCCTCAGAGTGCTGTTGTACTCCTTTTTAATTTGGTGAGCCGCAGGCACCTGTGCGTCGGAGATAAAGGAGCACGACGCGTGCACCTGCGTGCCGACGATCCATAGGTGTTTCACCTCGCGCCGAACCCCACACGTGTGTGTTTGTGTAAGGGAAAAAGGCGGACTGATGGTGTCTTCCTGCGGGAGAAGATAGTGCTGCCCTCTTTCTCTCTATCTCTCACTCACTCACTCCTGTGTCTCTCTCTTTCTCTGCCTTTCCTGCAGCGAACAAGCACCAGAACAACAAAAACTATCACAGCGGCGCCTCCACACGCCACGGCGGTCCAGCCATATCTCCCTATCCACACACACACAAACACACAGAGCAGAGAACACGTAGAAATGGGGGCCTCCAACTCCTGCACCTGCTCCGAGGAAAAGAAGTACCGCTTCAAAGGCTTTATTGCTTCGGTCTACCCCGACGACAAGCACGGTGGCGCCAACGAGGATGGCCTGGGAAAGCTGAACAGTTACGTCGGCAGCAACCCCGAGCGCATCCCACGTGTGTGCCGCAAAATTAACAAAATGCTCCGCCGCCACCTCAGCGAGAACAAGGAGGACCGGGTGATGGTGTCCGTCTTCATGCTGCGCTCGCTCATTGAGCACTCCAAGTGTGTCGACGGCTTCGTGCCGCACTGCATCGACATCTGCGCCGTCCTCTTCTCGACCAACGTCACCCGCTACCACGTCGGGGCTGCCGACGTGCTGAGTGTGCTGTGCTATCGACTCGGCACCGACACGAACACCGACTCCTCTCGCCGCCTCGTCGCCGACAACAAGGACCGCCTCGTGCCGCAGCTGCTGAAGATGACATCGGACCACATCGCGTCGCGGAAGGACGTGAAAGGGATGCAGACGCGCTACGCCGCCATCCAGGCTCTCGGCCACATCGCCAGCTGCATCCACGCCGCCCTCGCCGACGGCGTCGCCACGATGATGCAGGCCATGATTGTGAACCTCATCCTCGTGCTGCGGGAGCGAGCACAGAAGCCGCTCAGCGACGCCAGCGTGCGGCTGCTGGCTGAGCGCCACTACGGCGGTGGAGCGGCAGCGGCGGTGGAGTGCCCGACGCTGGAGCTGCCAGCCAAGACAGAGGACCAAGACGTCGTCTACGCCCTCGCCTGCAGCCACGGCATCGGCGCGACGGCGGCCTGCACCACCACCGCCGGGGTCGAAGACTTGCTGCTCTGTGTGACGACGCTGCTGGACAAGCAGAACGGCTGGGCGGTGCCCTACGTGCCGTCGCTCGTCTTCAGCGACATCCTCGCCGCGATGCAGCGCCGGCCACAGCAGCTCGGCTTCACCGTGTACCGCTGCCTGTGTGAGGTGGGGGAGCGCAACTCCGATCCAAACGTTCGCATCGGCGTGCTGCGTGCGCTGCAGGCCTGCATGGACGCCCTGCCGATGACGGGTGGTCGTCCTGCCGTGGTGCTCGACTACTTGCTGAGCGTGATGCAGCTGCCGCTCGCCGCCACGACGGCGAGCGCGGGTGGGGCAGACGTGGACGCCGAGACGGCGCGCATCTTGAAGGAGACACACGACGTTGTGGTGCGGCTCACGACGCGGCTGCTGCAGGCGACGTACCGGCAGCGCAACGCCCCGCAGCTGCAGAACATCCTCGTCTCGTTGTGGAACCTCCTGCGGGCTGCCCAGTCAGAGGCGGCAGCGCCGAACCCAACATTGACCTTGCGCCTGCTGATCGTTGCGGCACCGTACATCCGCACCGTCCCTCTTGTCGATCGCAAGGACATGCTGGTGACGCAGACGCTCGACTACTTTCTCAACGGCAGCGACGACGCGCTGCGCCACCTCGCGGCGCGTGTGCTGACCGGCGTGTTGGCCGGCATGCCGGAGGAGACGTACCGCCGGAGCGACGAGACGACGACCAAGGCGACGGCGCAGACGACCACCACGCCCGTCCCGCGTGCACCGCTGCTGCCCAGTCAGAACGGCACGTTGTGCACCGACGAGCGCGACATCGCCTACGCGCAGGAGTGGGTGAAGACGGCCGCGCTGACAACAGAGGGCGTGACGCCGCGCTGCGTCGTCGCCGTGGCGGATGTTCTCTGCGCCATCATGGCAGGCTACGGCGTCAGCGGGCTTCCATTCGCACTGAACTTTCTCTGGACGCTGCAGCAGCGCTGCGTGCGGGCGGAGACGGCCGCCACGCCGGGCAGCTCGCCGACGAAGCGGGCCGCAGTAGACGGAGGAGCAGCAGCAGCTGACGACACGGCCAGCGTGGGCACCGCCGTCACCGCCACGACGACCACGATGCTGGCCTCCCGGTCTGCGACATCGCAGCTGACACGTGCGTGGCTGCATATGGTGGCTGCCGTTCTCGTCACCGCCGGCAACGTTTACGGCATTGCGAACTTGGTCACCTACGGCCTCGACGTGCTCAGTCGGCGTGCGGTGCTGGGGCAGCTGGCCTCGTGCTTCGAGCCGACGCTGCGGGCACCGGTGCGTGCGTTGGAGGTCTACACGATTAGCGGGCTGCGCTATTTGGCCTCGGAGAAGGCTCGCGTGCTCTCCTCCGAGCTTGCTGAGGCGCCGGTGTCAAAACTGCCCTCCTTCAGCTACGTGGCGAACATCATCGTCGACGCCGACCTGCCAGACGTGGGCGTTGTCTTTGGCGCGAACGAGGCGGAGGAGCTGCACACGATCATCGAGGACGTCTGCTTCCAGCCGCAGAGCGAGGCCAACGTGAGCCTTTCCAGTGCGCTGGCGGCGCGCGACACAACAACCGCCTCCACCGCCGTGCCGCGTCCGTCGCGCTTCTCTCTGGCAGCCGAGGACCCTGCGAAGGTGGCTGCGCTCCGCTCGCTGCGCATCACTGTCGTGGACAACAGCCTCCCCCGCACCCAGGACAGCCGCGGTGCCTTGGAGCTGGGCGAGGCGGCCACGACGACGGACAAGAAGGTGCAGGCGATTGCCGAGCACTACAACGTCAGTGCGTCCACGCAGGTGCTGCCGCCAGAGACGACGTCGGCGCTGCCGCCGCTGCCGATGCTGCCCTCGCCGAGCGAGAACGATGACACGTCTGCGGGGGTGAGTGAGTCCAGCGAGGTGCTGTACAGCGGCCCTGGTCCTCGCACGCCCCGTCTCGCCTACCCTGTTTTGGGTTATGGAGAAAGCAACAGCGGCGCGACGCCGGTGAACCCGATCGACCTCGACGTCGGCATTCGTGCGTGTCGGAAAGGTCACACATTCATGACAGCCGCATCGCTACCAGCTGCCCGATACGTGTCGCTCTCGTGATGAAAAAGAGATAGCGCACGCACCTGCTTCGTCGCTAAGCCGGCAACCTGTACCACTATTTCCTACACCCACATATAATTATCATTACTGTACTGCGGAATGCGCTCTTGTGTCTTTTTCTGTTTTTTCCTTCTCCCTCTTGTACTGCAACAGCGTTCAAATCTTTACCCTCTTGCTTACCTTCTTTTGCTTTTCTTCTTCCTTTGGAATGACGGCTGCACGGCGTCGTGGTGGCGTGCGTCGTCTCTGCAAAAACGCTTTGTTTTCTCTCCGTTGTGTGTGTGCGTGTGTGTCTATGTGTGCGTGTGTTGGCCTTCAGCGAACTTCTTTTCCCTTTGCTCTGTCTTGCGTCGCTTTCTCTATTGTACGACATTAGGACCTCTAAAAAAAAAACCAATGTCACGCAGTATTGGTATCTTTCCCAAGGAGAAAGGCGTTATGTGACTCCGTTTTTCTCTGCTCTCTTCAAAGACGGCACGCTATTCTTGTTCGGCAATCTCTAGCGATTCGTGGTGCAGAGATGTGTGCGTTTGTCCGACCCGGGACACGATGTGAGTGGGATTGAGTGACGCCTTATCCTGCCGGACTTTCTCTCTCTTTCTCCTTTTCCGTGGACACTGTGCGCTACTTTACTAATTTGCTTTCTCTCTCCTCATCAACTATCCTGTCCCTTCTTTACTGCGTAGGAGGGTGAACACTCCGCACACTCCTGCTGAGGTACATTTACCTTTTGTTTCTTGTCAACCCCGAGCACGCGTTATACACACTCGCTACTCTCCCCCTGCGTCCACCACCTTCGCTCTCTTTTTCACTCACTGCTTTTTTTTTCCTTCGTTGTCGCCTTCCTCTCCAAATTCCGTTGCTTCATTAACCTCTTCTCCGAGCAATTTTTTTTTTTTGCTGTACTTGAGTTGGTCGAGAAGAGCCCACGTGTCTCTGTGCGTGTCAGCACCAACGCGGCATGTCGTGCTATCCCCCCTTCACGACGGTGGAGGGCGAGACGCTCGACCTGCACATCTGCGCCACTATCGACGCGAAGGACGCCGTCGCGCTGCTCTACTTCTGCGGCGGCGACGAGAAGGCGTGCGTCGTGCAGCCCTGCAGCCTCGCTCTCTCGCAGTACCAGCTGCACATCGGTCCGCTAGGAAGAGAAGAGTGCGTGCAGCTGCCTTACCTCGCGATTGCGACGTGGGGGGTTGCGCGGGCCTCTTCCTCGGTGGCGAAGGCGTTTGCGCACGTGCAGCATGCCGAGGAGACAGCGCGCGGTTGTGCGACCGCCGCAGCAGCAGCAGCAGCACCGTCCTCCGCGGCGTGGGGCGAGAACGGCTCGACAGCAGTACCGCATCTCTCGCCACCGGGACTGCCCACCCGCCCGCGATACGCCGACCCGCTGCCAACCCTGTACGTCGTGACGCTGCAGACGAAGCACGTGTGGCAGCACCGCCTAATCGTCCAGTCGGACCGCCTGCTGAAGAACCTGAAGGCCCACCTCACGATGGCCCACTGCCTGGCGAAGGTGACCGACCTGCCGGCCTTCCCCTACGCAGAGGTGCGCTCCCGCCGGCTGAGTAGACTATCCGCCGCGGGCGACGGCGGTGCGGCGTCGATGTGGCACGCGGAGTTCGGCTGGAACCTCTACTCCCCGCACCGGGAGTTTACGCGGCAGATGTGTGTCGACGCGAGCCGCACTGCCCCGGCTGTGGCGACCCTCGCCGACATGCAGGAGGGCCGCATCGGTGTGCAGCGCGATCTGCGGCCGTGGTTCTCGCTGGTGGACCTGCGCGACGAGGAGCGGCAGCGGGAGACGGAGGGGCGTGCGGCGAACTTCTTCTACTCGAGCTCGCCCACCTACCCCGACCTTTTTCTCCAGCCAAAACTCATCGACCGCGATCTGCTCAACAAGGCAATGAACGCGCGCTCGCGAGCACGTGTGCCGGCCATCTCGTACGTCTGCCTCCGCACCGGCGCCGTCCTCGCACGCAGCTCGCAGCCGCTCATGCGCTCGCCTCAGCTCGGTGCCGACTCGGACGTGTGCTACACACTCATCAACATGGGCTACGCGCCGCACCACACGCAGCCGCGGCACACACCAGCAGCAGCGTCAGAGAGCGACCTTATGCGCAATGGTGCCGCCTCGCCGCTCGCGGCGTCGGCGTCACCCGCAGCACCTTCCAGCGCAATTATTGCGGCTGCGGCCTCTCCCGTAACGCCGGCGAGTGCAGCCGCGTCGGCCGGTCTGCGTCCCGCTCGCCCTCCGTCGCTCTTCGACGACGACGAGGCCGATGGAGGGGCGGAGCCGCGCGCGGCCTCCGCACCCGCAGCAGCAGCAGCTGCAGAAACTGCAGCGAGCGCAGTGCGGGGAGGTGGGTCTGCGGCGCTTGCCAACGGGACCACCGCACTAATGGGCTCACCACCCGGTGCCGCACGCCCACCTCCATCGCCGTCCGCGGCGGCAGCGTCGTCAGCGCAGGCTGCGGGCCACGAGCACCCACACGCCGAGGGCGGTGCCGCAGTGCTCGGCGGTGGCGGCGGCGGCGGCGCAGCGAAGGTTCTCTATGTGGCCGACTGCCGCCCGCAGATCACGGCAGCCGCGAACGCACAGCTCGGCGGCGGCTACGAATCGGGGAGCTTCTACGCCTTCTGCAACACCAACTTCTTCGAGATTGACAACATCTTCGGCGTCACAAAGGCCTTCGAGAAGCTGAGAAACATCGTCGCCCGCTACCAGGGCAACACGCCGGAGAAGACGTTCCTGCGGCGCCTGTACGACGCCGACTGGCTTGCCATCACCCAACGCGTTCTTGTCTGTGCCGTGGCGGCGGCGCAGTCGCTGCAAAGCGGTGTCTCGTGCCTCGTCCACTGCACGGACGGGTGGGACCGCACCTCGCAGTGCACGGCGCTGGCGATGCTGATGCTCGATCCGTACTACCGCACCGTCGTTGGCTTCTGCACGCTGATCGAGAAGGAGTTCTGCTCTTTTGGCCACAAGTTCGCGGAGCGCTCGGGTCACCAGCTGCCGGGCCGCACCTCTTTCTTCACCCACTCCGGCGTGGCCAGCTCCGACACAGAGGCGGCACAGCAGCAGCAGCACGGCGGCGCACCACGCCTCGACACATCGCCCATCTTCCTGCACTTCCTCGACGCCGTCTACCAGGTGCACCGGCAGTACCCGAGCTGCTTCGAGTTCACAAGCGAGCTGCTGGCGCACCTCTCGGAGGTGGTCTACGGCTGCCTCTACGGCACCTTCCTGTGCAACGGAGAGCAGGAGCGGCGGCTGGAGGGGGTGCGGCTGCGGACGGCGTCGGTGTGGACCGACGTGCTGCGCGATGTGCAGCGGGAGAAGAGCGGCGAGGCCCCACTGCGCTTCGTGAACGACACCTACGACGCGGCGACGGCGTGGCGATTTCTCGCGCAGCGGCGCCGCGGGACAGCGGGCCGCGCCTCTGGTGGCGGAAGCAGCAGCAGCAGCAGAGCAGCAGCGGCAGCGGTCAGTTCTGGGACGGCTGCTGCCTCGCCGCCTTCGCGCTCCGCTGCGCCGCTCGCCGACTTCGTGGTGTTGCCCAACTGCAGCAGCAAACGCCTTATCTTTTGGGAGGCGCTCTACTTCCGCGAGGACGCCGACCGCTACCTCAGCCACAACCCCCACGTCCACCACCCACAGCGGCAGCACAAGGTGAGCTGGGGAGCCGAGTTCGATGCCTTTCTCGAGGCCGAGATCGCCGCTGCGTGCGCGGAGCGGGCGAGCGAGGTGGTTGAGCTGGCAGCCCTCGAGGCCTTCATGTCGAAGGAATCGGGTGCGACATCGGCTGCCGCGGCGCTTCCCGGCAGTGCGGCGCGGAGTGCGTGGTGCGTGTACGACTCGGTGAACTGCTTCAACTGTTACAAGGCCTTCGGGATGTGGAGCTCCAAGACGCAGTGCTCACTGTGCAAGCAGCACTTCTGCACCGACTGCCAGGTGCACGACTGCATGCTGCAGCAGTACTGAATGCTGTGTGAGGGTACGTAGGTGATTTCTTTTTTTCTTTTTTTTTCTTTTTTTGTTTTTTATTGCTGATGTCTGTACTATCGTGCGTTGGACGCTACTTCTCTTTTCTCTTTTTCTTTTTTTTTCCTCTGGCTTGGCGTGAAGCGCACCACTGTTCTACAAGTTTCCGTTCAAGCAACCTTTGGAATTTTAGGAACAAGTTTTGGGTGCAGCTGCCTACGTGCGCCAACGCACGCGATTGGCCGCAGCACAGGAACGCTGTTCTGCGCAAACGACGCCGCTGATCTTGCTCTGCGTGGTCAGCTAAAGACGCAGCTCTGTGAAGCGGCGAGAGCACCACAAGGACCCGCACCTTCCCCTCTCTCCACACTTCTTTCACCCTTTAACACCTCCCCCCTTTTCTCTCTTTCTCTCTTTCTCTCTCTGCGCTGTCACGACGAACCCGACGCTAGGTGACAGCGTCCCTTATCCCTCCCCCTCTCACCCACACCTCCCCTCCCTCCACTCCGCCATGTCTTACATGCGTCTCGAGAACCACAGCCCGGCAGCGCGGCTCTCCACGCAGGAGACGGTCTACATCCGACACGAGGCCGCCGCCCGCAAGCGCGAAATTCTCGCCGCCGCCGCCACCCTGCACAACATCCTCAGCGGGACCGACACCACCAGCGACATGCACGAAGTTCTCGCGCGCTTCTCTGCCCCGTCAAACCTCGCCCGCATCCCGCGCCGCTTCACCACGGCGAGGTCGACGGTGCGGCTGACGTCCACCCGCTCGAAGCAGCACGACCGCGTCTTCTACCGCGAGACGCACAACAAGACCTACACCC
This sequence comes from Crithidia sp. LVH-60A, assembly GCA_030078075.1. Taxonomy (NCBI): domain Eukaryota; phylum Euglenozoa; class Kinetoplastea; order Trypanosomatida; family Trypanosomatidae; genus Crithidia; species Crithidia sp. LVH-60A. Next base: position 84,594 of record CP119645.1, read on the forward strand.
GCCGCCTGCGTCGCCAGCACTGCCGCCAGCGCAAGGCCAGCGTCATCGAGGACCACTACTTCCAGGTGCCGACCTCGCCGCTGCCGCTGTCGTACGCGGCGCAGCGGGACAGCGAGTGGCTGCGTGGCAGCCAGCGCCGGCGCCGCGGCCCGACCGGCAGCGGCTACGCGCCGCTCTTCAGCAAGGCCAGCACCTCGCCGCTCGCGTCGCGTGAGTTGTCGCCGGTGGAGCAGGAGGCGCTGAGATTCCTGACGCCGCCGAAGCAGAACCGGAAGCTGGAGGGACAGACGCACTACACCCGCTCCGATCCCAAGGCCCGCGCACTCTTCAACGAGCCAAAGAAGATGCCCAACCTCCACCGCCGCGTGCCGGCCGACTTCAAGGCGGAGTGCGTGGAGAAGCCGACGTGCTCCTTCTCGAACCACTGCGAGGGCAACGAGGCGCGCGTGCAGCAGAACGCAACGTCGACGATCACCAAGCAGTGGCACTAAGGAGGAGGGCCGCACGAAATCAGAAGGTGGGGAGGAGTCTCAGTGTGTTTATGTGTGTGTGCGTGTCGGCGCGTGTATGTGCCACACACAGACATACACACATACACACCTTCTCGTCCATCGATGTAAATGTCTGATGTGTCCCTTTGGTGGGCTTCTCTCTTGCCTTTGTGTCTTGTCCACAAGGCAAACCAAAAATCTATATAACCCTTACACTAAACTCACGTACTTGTCTTCTTAGCTGCATGTGTCTATCCTTCTTTCTTTCCTTTTTTCGCTTCCCTCACTCAACCCCTCCCTTTTCTCCCTCTCACTATATGGCTCTGGCGCACCAGCACGCACCAGAGACGCGGACGATGACGCACGGAACACCGCGAGGACACTCTCGATAGTTCCTTTTCTTTTTCTTTTTTCCACAGCCGCCCCCTTCGTTTTGATTGCATTCGTGTCCGGACATCCCCGCTGTGCTCTCTGCGCATTTGTTCCAAGCCACACCACTAAACACTTTTCTTTATTATTATTATTTGCACTCTCCGTTGTTTTTCCTTTCACTGGAACTTATTATTTTGCTTTTTGAAAACTCTTCTTCTATATATTAGTACCGACATTCGGAGACACGCACACAGACGCAGACGTGCCGCGGCGAGGTGTGAACGTGCGCGTGTTTGTATACGTGTGGATATGTGTGCGTGTCACGTCCCACGTATAATGAATCTCCACCCGGAAAGGCAGGAAAAACTAATTGCATGTATGTATGTTTTCTTCGGTTTTTTTTTCTTTTTGTCATCGCTGCAGCGGCAGCGGTACCACCGGTGTGTGAAGGCCAGAATACAGAGTTTAAAACGTGAGTTTTGTAGTGCGCACTCATCAGCTTTACGCCGGCTGTTCGAGGCGGCGGTCGATGCATCTAGGCAAAGCGCAGCGGCACTGCGTGATGCTCGCTAATGCGCAAGCGAGCTAGCGTAAAAAAAAAAAAAAGAGGTTGCAGCGCAGGAGGCTTTTCAAAGCGACAATCATGTTTGGGTGTCTGTGGCGCACATGTAAGTGCCGGCCAAAAAAAAAAAACCTTCGATGCATTTCTTACCTCTCTCCCGCACCAACCTCTTCCGCCATCTGCTCCTTTCACCCTCTTTCTTTTTTTCACGACTTGCAATGCGGAACACGCGTGCGTTTGTTACTCTCCATTGTTTTTGCATTTCTTCTTCGGCACTTTTGGTGTGTCTTTCTCTCTCCTTTTCCGCCTTTTCCAACTAAAGATCGTGTCTGTGCTGGGTGCACCTTGCGGCTTGTTCACCTCTTCCCTATCCTCAATTACCCGTCCGCATTCCTCCCACAACACGCGCCGTCACGTCGCGTCGCACTTCACCGGTTGTTCCCTCTTCTTTTTCGCAGCTCAAGAGACGCGATGTTTACCGCCTCCGCCAAGGCCACCGTGCGGTCGGTGCGTGCGGCAGAGCAGCAGGTGGTGAAGAGTGAGCTGCGCGCCTTCGAGGCCACACGCCTGCCCGCCACGTCGATGCCGGCACGTTCACGCACCGCCTCGCACGCCGCGCTGTCGGACTCCAGCGACACGGACACGCCCACCGCCACCTCCACCGCAGCCGCGGCACCACCGCAGCCGGCAGCAGCAGCGGCGGGATCAACGCGCTCCACCCGACCAGAGCAGATGCAGCGGCTGCTGCAGGTCCCCTTCACCGGCGCCGTCGTGCACGGCGAGCGCAGTGCGCTGGACGAGGCCCAGCAGGTGTACGACGCCGTCGCGTGGCTGCGGGAGTGCCCGAGTGGCACGCTGCGGCAGCTCCAGCAACGCGTCCTCTGCGCCACCGAGCAACTCTTCACGCAGCTGGTCGGCATGCCGGCGGCGGTGCGACAGCTGCTGCTGTCAGCCGCCGATCCCAGATCGCGCGAGAGGCTCGGCGACGAGGACCGGGACGAGCAGGCCGCGGATCCGTCGCCTGATGTGTATTTGAATCCGCCACCTTCGCTAAGCTTCACGGAGTTCCTCGGCACGTTCGTGCGCGACACCGGCGCGACTGCCGGCACCTCGCTCGATGGGGTTCTCTGCAGCGGCCGCCCGCAGCCGGCCGCCCCCCTCTCCTCCCTGCACCTCGTCTACGGCCTCCACGTCGTCGAGGACGCGCTGCGGCCACCGGCGTCTGCTACTCCCGCATCGCCGGCCACCAGTCTCGAGAGCCACCCCGCTCTGATGTCGGAGGTGGTGCATTGGGCACGCTTCTTCGAGGGCATCTTCGACAAGGCGCGCGAGGGGCTCTGCCGCGACCCGGTGAACTTCTATGTTGCCGTGCTGCTCGCCTGCGCGGAGCGGGGGGCGTGGGAGCTGCACAACACCCCTGACGCCATCGCAGAGGAGGCGGTGCGGCGTCTGCAACTCGACGACGGCACGACTGGGCGGCGGCCGCACAACTGCGGGGCCTGCGAGGCAGAGGCGGCACAGCTGGCGACCCGCTGCCGCACCTACGTGCACCGCACCCTGCAGACGCTGCGCTACGGGGATGCCGCGGCGTCCATCACGAAGAACGCTGGCCGGAGCCGCCGCGGGAAAGCTGCGCCGCTGACGCGCTTCTTTCTCGCCACTCCGGCTGTTGTCTGGTGGGCGGCCGTGTTCCTCCGTCTCTACCGCCTCCGCACGCCGGTCATGGCCGCCACGCACACGCCGACGAGCAGCGCGCCGCCGTCGCGGGCAACCGCCGACGACGTGGTGAGCAGCGCAGAGGTGTACTTCATGCGTGATTGGATCGCGCGTGCGGCGAAGCAGGACGCGGACGGTTTCAAGGCGCAGGAGACGTCAGGGGGCTTCGCCGTTCCGCTGAGCTGCGCAACGCGGGCCCCTGTCGCTGTGTTCGGCTTCACGCACGACAATGTACAGACGGCGCTGAGCCGCCTGTCGGTGCTGGGCGACGCCGCCGTGGCGTCCGGGACGTCGGTGCGGGTGGAAGAGGTGCTGGCTCTCCTGCAAGACGACTTCCCAGTAGTGCCCTACTACCTGAGCTACTTCAAGGAGGACTGAGAGAAAAGGGGTGTGTAGGTGGAAGCTGCTCAACGTGCACCTCGGCGCCACCGCCATGCGATACACATGCGTGGCAGGTGCCGCACGACGGAGCCTCTCTTTTCCCTTCTGGGTTTTTGTTTTGTATATTTTTCTCTCTCTCCTCGCCTCATCGCCTCCTCGCCTGCTCTCTATGTCATTGAGGCCTTCTTATTCCCGATGTACAGCGCCACGCCCTTCTCTCCTCTTATAATGGGTTTGTTTCTTTCTTTTCTCTCGCTCTGCACCTCCATGCACGCTGCCACAAACGCCACTCACGCCTAAAAGCATAACGAGAAATACATTTGTTGAGTTGGTGTGATGACCGTACGTTTGCACCACTGGCGCCTTTGAAAGGCACAAGAAAGAACCAACGTGCAGCTCAGCAAACGTACGCCTGTCGCCTCCCTCAGCGGAGTCTTCGTTGGCCTTTTTTTTTCTAGCGTCGCCCGTCTGCTCTCCCTCTCCCCAACCTCTCTCTCTCTCCTCTTCCTCCACTTTTTTGCGACGCACACACAAAAACAGCAAAAACAGCAAAACCCCTTAGCAGGTGTAGACTTCAAGCGTGTCGATTGCGTTGTCTTCCCCTCTCTCTCTTCCCCATTCTCCCACGTTTGCTCCTATTCGTCTTCTTATTTCCCTCATTCCTGTTTTTTTTTTGGCCTTTGTCGAGCTGCTCGTGCTGCTGACCAGAATTATAAAAAGGCGCTTCTTGCTGCTTCCTGATACACACCTCTGTGCCCTGTTCGTCGACTGAGCGCCTATCAAGCGATTTCGTCGTCTGTCGCTTTGCTTCCCGCCGACTCACCACTCCAGCGGTGTCGCGTGTGACTGTGTCGAGCTTCATTGCTCTCCTCTCTTTCTCTCATCTCTCCTGCTTGCCTCTCTCCCCCTCCAGTCATGCCGGTGGTGGACGTCTCGGTGCTCAGCGCGTCGGAGGTGGTCGGCCTCTCCGCGAAGAAGTCCTTCTGCGTCTACGTCCGTCTGCAGGGTCAGGCCATTCGCACCAAGCCGGCCAACGCCGACCGCACAGGCGAGATCCGCTTTGGCGAGCGCTTCCGCTTCCAGTACCAGCCCGACACCCGCCGCCCCGGCCGCAATCGCATGTTTGTGGAGCTCTGGACGAAGTCCCTCTTCTCGCAGGCCTGCGTGTCGGTGGCGTGGATCGAGATGGATGAGCAGCCCTTCGCCCGCGGGCAGCCGATGCGGCTCAACGTGCGCGGCACCTTCGAAGGCAAGTCCGCCGTGATCAGCCTCGTCATCACACCGCTGGACTTTGGCGACGTGCCCGGCGCCGCGCCGCAGCCGATGCAGCAGCAGCTGTCGCAGCAAGGGCAGATGCAGTACCCGGGCCAGATGGGCTACCCGAACGCACCCGGCCAGATGCAGTACCCCTCGCAGCCGCCACCGCAGCAGGCCATGTACAACAACAACGCGCCAGCAGAGGGCGTGCCGCTTGCACCGGCGAACCCCTACTCGACGGCAGCCTACATGCCGAACGCGATGCCGGTGATGCAGGACCCGAGCAACCCGTCCTGCCATCAGTGCGAGGCCGCTCCCCTGCCGCCGCAGCCGGAAGCTTTCTTCGGCGCCTCGCTGCCGCCGCCGCTGTACCCGGGCCTCGCGCAGGGGCAGCAGCAGCACAGCTCGGACCACCACTACCCAGAGGCGCTGCCCGCCAACGAGCCGGCACCGAAGTACGACTACGGCGACGACTACCCGAAGAAGCCAAAGCAGCTGTAAAGCAGGAGAAAACGGAGGAGCTGGTTGCGTGAGTGTGCGGTGTCGACTCTAAATTCTTGTGTTTCTTTCTTCTTTTTTCCTCTCGCCCTTCGGGGCTTGAATGTAGATTTGTTGCGTTGCGGTGAGGCGTAACGGCGCTGCGGGTCACGCAGCCACTAAGGTATTTCATTGCTTTTTTTTTTCTCTTTCTTGTGCTTGTGCTTTGTTTTTTGCCCCTCAGTGTTGTTGCGTATACTTCCTTTGCTCAGTTGCCTTTGCAGTTGACTTCTTTTCATTAAGCTCGTTCTTCGCCTCTTGTCCCTCTCCCTCTCTGTGGCGTGCTTGTGCGCGCATTGGGCTCCGATGATGCAGTACGTGAGTGTTTAAGTGTGGGTGTAAAGGAGGGAGTGCGGCTCGACCGTTGTGAGCCCCCTCGTTGACTGCTCGTGGCTTTTCTTTTCTTTCTTTTTTTCTTTTTTTTTTTGCCTATGCATTCTTTGTTGTTGTTGCTGTTGCTGATATACTGATGCACCGCGCCACTTTAACCGTCCCACCCGGCTGCGCGGGTGTCCCACGTTTCTCTTCCCTCTTGCTTTTCCTTGTTGTTTCATCACCTCATTCATGTTCGTGAGGGTGTGCGAGTGGTCTTTTTGGTTTGTGTGTGGGTGACATTTAAGCAAAGCAGACGATGACAGAAAGGAAAAAGAAGAATAGAAGACAGTGATGCCCGCCGCCGTCAATGGAATTGATGTAGGGAGGAAGATGCCACGCAGCAGTAAAGGTGAACGACGGCAGCTGCAGCGCCAAACGGGCGATTAAGATACGATGCCACCTCGGAAATGCCGCCTTCGCCTCTCCACTTTGTTCCCCTTCCATTTTCGTTTTCTCCTCCAACCTTCCCATACCCTCATCGCCCACGCCGATTCCCGCTTTCCCAATCGCCTATGCCTTAAAACAAGCCCTAAGCCAAGCCGAAGACCAAAATGCTCAAAGGAGGAAGGATGGCGGAACGAAGAGGCGGAGTAGAGAACCAAGGGTAAGAAATAAAAGCTGGCCAGCGAGTTCGCCCTCAGCGATGCCAAAAGGCCAGCGTGTCGGTCACGCTGTTTTTTCATCTCGTCAACAACTTCATTTTTTTGCTTTCTCTTTCGTGTGATATCGAAGGCTGTGAGCGGTGGAATGGCGTCCGTGCCTGCTCTTCTTCGGGCTCTATCGTGCAACTAAAGAAAAAGAAAACAAACAAGATGTACACTCCCTCACGACGGAATGAGGCGGGCCGTCTCCTGCTGCAGCCACAGCACGTGCTCCATCTGCTCCTGCAGCTCGAGAATGCGCTGGTGCGTGTCGGCGAGGCTGCCGCGTTGGTACTCGCCGACGTGCCGCTGCTCCTGCAGCGCCTGCCACAACACGCGCAGCTGATCCTCCAGCGCACGCACGCGCAGGGCAAGACCGACGGCCTCAGCGCTCATCAGCAGATCTTGGTGCTGCTGCTGCTGCTGCTGTGGCTGTTGTGGTGGCGGCGCTGCGAGATCGTTCAACGGGTAGCGCGCAGGGACGTACGGAGCAGGCGGTGGTGCGACGCTCGGCGACGGCGCCGCGGCTGCCTCGTGCCGCTGCGTGGCACTCGCGAAGGCGTCGTTGTACTCCTCCGGCGCGCGCGGCTGCTGCGGCGGTGGGCGTTGCCACCACACCGTCGGCTGCGGCGGAGCAGCCACGTTCGCTGTCGACGATGACGGCGCTGGTGCCGACGCGGTTGCGGGGGCGGTCGGTGGGCCGGCCACGGCGCGCTTGCGGTGCATCACGTGCAGCACGGCGTTCGACGGCACGCGGTAGTAGTGGAGGGTGGCGCGGTCGTTGAGCTCCATGTAGCGCCACAGCAGCCGCAGCCGCTCCGGCCCACACGCCAGCCGCCGCGCTGCCGCGCCTTCCTCACCGCTTGCTCGCCGCTGTTGCCGTGTCATCTCCTCGCACAGCATCTGCTTCACCTCCCACACGGTCGACGTCTCATGGCAGGCGATGACGTACGTCAGCTGGCCGACCTCGCACAGCAGGTTCAGCACCGGGCCGCGCTTGACGGCGCAGACGATCTTGATGTAGGGGTCGCCTTTCAGCAGCAGGCAGCCGTTCTCACGCAGGGAGCGATCGGCGTGGATCTGCTGGCGGCTGTGCAGGAGCAGCTGCACCTCCGGCTTCACCTTGAAGTAGTCCTCAATGGCCAGCTGCATGGCGCGAAGGGGCGCGTCGATGTCCACCTCCGTGTCGAAGAAGTCGCCGTGGGGGTTGAAGACGCGCACCGGGACAATCGATGTGAGCTGCACCGACACCGGCGGCGCATCGTTGCGTGCCGACGCAGCCATGTGTGTGTCGCGGCTCTAAATCACTGATGCCTTTCTTCTCTTCGTCTAAACCACCTTCACTGAGCGTCCCGCACTGCTGCGAATGCGTGAAGCAGCTCTGGCTCTATCTACAATGAGTGTTATATTTTTTATTTGTGTGTGTACTCTAACGGCTCCTTCACAGACGTCCGCGCCACCTGTTAAATTCAGTTTGTATGAGCCAAAAGTGAGAAGAGAGGGGGGCGAGAAAGGAAAGATATACCAGCTGCTACTCGGAGAGAGAGAGGCGCGGCTGCCTCAACACGTCATCACATCACTCTTGTCAGCCAGCATCGGGTGGCCAGCGTGGAGCATCTAGGTTCAACGGAAAAACACGCAGAGGTGTAATAGTCCTCCCGTTGTCCGCTTCCTCCACCTTTACTTGAACATGTCAGCGCACCGGTGTGAGCAGGCCAGTCGCAAAAGCATGAAAGAGACGTCGCTAGTGAGTTCTACGCCGCGTCGAGTGATCCACACATGAAACATTCACGCTCGCCGCCACACAAAGGAGCAAGACAATTTAATTTTCTATAGCATTTGGTTGCATTTTTTTTTCTTCCAGACAACAGACAGGGCGTACAGCGCTTGAGGCCGTCTTCGCTCTCTGCACCCACCTTACCTATCGACACAACCACCGCGCAACAGCAACCACACTCGCGAAGACGTCAGCGAGAGAGGGGGAGAGATGAGATCAGTCCACATACATGCTCACTGATGCAGAAGGACCGACACTGGACATGCACCGACACTCCTCTCCTCTCTCTTCAGCCCTCACACGCACTTCTCTACTGCGGGGCGGCCTGCTTGAAGCGCTCCTCGCGACGGCGCAACGTCTCCTCATCCACCGTGAAGGTCGGCGCCGGCAGAGCGTGGCTCACGCTGCTGATCGCAACGCCGAAGCGAGCGGCGCGGCGGGCGAGGGCCTCCTGCGTCGGCGTCATCGGGTCAAGCCCGGCGGCGGCGCGCTGCCGCTCCTCCTCCGTCAGGCCCCCGATGAGCTCCTGCACGACGCTGGCCGGGACGCCGACGCGGCGCGGCTTCCCCTCCACCTCAACGTACCACTTGCGCGGTGGCAGCGACGCCTTCGGCTTGCGCAGGATGCGGTTGAGGCGGTTCGTGTTCTTCGGCTTCAGCGCCGGCGCAGCAGCGGGGGCGGCGGCCTCGGGAGCCGCAGTCGTCGGAGCCTCAGCGGACATCTGCAGAATAAAGTGAGAAGGATGAAAAAAAAAGATCTAAAACGGGGACGAGCCGATATGCGGGCTTCGTGGGAATGCAGTACACCGGGAAAAGGAGAGAGAGCCAAGAAATGGAGGCAAGAAGAAGGGGAATGACACAGCTTCACGCACTAAGAAGCGCTTTACATAGACGAAACATTGCCCCGAAACCGCTTACAAGCAGCTCGCAAACGCGGCAAGCGCGCGCTGCGACACTTCTTTAGCTGCAAAGGAGAAGTAAAACGGCGCCTTCTCTTCCGCACTTTGATTTGAGCGCTGCCCTCATCTTGGTGCTTGCTTCCGTCAACACGGGCGTTGAAACAATGCGGCTGAGAGCACACCGGACGCAGACCATCAGCTCACTCGCACGCACTACCAGCCTTACTTCATATCTTTCAATTTTTTTTTTAAGATTACACTACGGATCTTCTGAGGGAACCCGCGACCAGCAGTCGTGGCGTGGGCTGCCTCTCCTCTCCACTCTCAACTAGGTCCTTCATGGAAGAACAATAATAATGCGAAGGACGGTGTCCCGCGCTACAGGTGGTATTATGAAGTGTCGCGACGTTTCGTGGCGTGCGTGTAGGTGAGCTTGTGCCTTAGCAACGCGTTCAGCAGAACGCGCTCTCGCAGCCGCCAACACATTCACTCACACTCACGCACGCGACCGCTGTCGCCCTATGGCCCGGTGGGCTCATCCACGTCTTGGCACAGCACCGCCGCGACACCACGCAAAGGAGAAAGGGAAAGGAAAAAAGAAAGCATCGTTCCCCAGCGCAGGGAGAACGACGAGCGTTTTGTAATCGAATTAGTCAAAGAAAGGAAAGAAAAGATGCGTATAAGAAGGGGGAAAAAAGTGGTGCAACCACCGTTAGTAAGACATGTGTATTATGCGGGCTCCCGTTTCCGGTTTTGGTTACACGAGATGCCGCGAAAAGGAAGGAGTTTGGGCCTTCCTCTCGGCATCGCCGTCGCTGGCAGGATGGAAACCGGAAAGGTAATCCAGAAGAGAGAAAAAAAAGGAAAAACAGTTTTAAGAAGGAAACCAAAAAAAAAAAGCAAATACCTAACTCTGAAAGTAATAGTAATTCACCGCTGCGTCTGCGGTCTACAACGCCTCTCGCCATTAATCACCACACTCTTTTCGTCTCGCCAACGGATGCGGGCCTCTGACGGCACTCATCCTGTGTACATCACCGCTGCCAGGAGCGACCAAACCACAACCATCGTCAACCTACGACGCTCTCAGGTAATGCACATTGCCGATGTGGCGGATGTAAAGGAAGGGGTGCGTGTGCGCGTGGCTGCGGCAGTGGCTTCCGCAGAAACAGCTGTGTGACGCTCTGCGTACACCGCAACCGACTGCTTTTCTCACTTCAAAACCCACTACAAGATTGTTTTCTACTTTGGCTTGGTTCTACATGGTACCATTAGGGGGGAGAAAGAGAAAGATGAAGCGCTGCCAGCTGCGCACAAAGCCACGGACGTACGGCTCACGCCCATGAACGCAACAAGGAAAAAAATTGAAAAAGACGAGAAGAAAAGAGATGCGAACAAAGAGGCACAGCAGTATATGAACGTGCGAAGGCGCGAATTCAAATAGAAAGGGGCGAATGAAAAGCCAATAAGGATACAAAGATTCACAAAACGCCAAGTTTCCAAAACAAAAATCTGAGCTGCAGGATCGAACAAAGAAAATAATCGACAGTCGGTCAGCTCCATAAGCGTCCGCAGCGAAGGAGATGAGCGCACAGCACAATACGCGCTACACGTGCATCTTCACGTACTCCTCGACGTCGATCTCATCCTCTGTGCTTTCTTCCGTGTACCAGTGCGTCTGCGACACGATCGGCTGCCGCAGCACGCTCTTGTACAGGTCGGAGCTGTGGTACAGCTCCGAGTACATGCCCCACGCCATGAAGGAGAGCGACGTGGCGCAGCCGGTGTTGAGCGGGATGCGCTGACCGCTGTGGGTGAAGTGCAGAAACTCCGGCGGCAGGTGGGGGACGACGTCGGGCTGCAGGTAGCCGCGGAAGTGGCGGTAGTTGGCGGGCGTCGCCAGCATCTCGGCAAGGGTGTCGCGCTCGTGGGCGTCGGTGGGGTTCGCGGCGGCGGCCGGCACCGAGGCCACCTTCTGCGGCGCCTCGACGGTGTGCGCGGTGCGGTGTGCCCACGCCTGCCGCCCCGCCTCCCACAACCGCGTGCGCCAGTCAACCGCCAACACCCGCGGCGACGCCATCGTGATGACCGTGATGCGGCGGCTGGGCCGCTCCGCCGCGAGCTCGAGGCCGGCGAGCTGCGCCAACGCCCCGCCCAGGCTGTGGCCCACGAGAAGGATGTGGTCAAAGTCCGCCGCCACCTCCTTGTAGGGCACCGTCTGCACCAGCCCAAGGAAGCCGCGGTGCACCTGCGGGTGAGCCACGTGGCCGGTGTTGCCCGGCAGCGGTGCCCCCACGACGCCGTAGCGCTCCGGCAGCGGCACCGGCCAGTAGTTGAAGTTGGTCAGCCAGTTGCGCTTCGAGTTGGAGCCGACGAAGCAGAGGATGAGCTGCGGCTTGCGGCCGGGGCTCTTCCGGATCATGCCGAGGCAGCGCGTCGTGTGGTCGAAGTCTGGCAGGGGCAGGATGGTGATCTCGTGTGCGATGGTGCAGCGCTCCTCGACAGACCGCTCAGGCCGGAAGGCGTCGATGGCGGTTGCGATGCGCTTGCGCTGGTCAAGGGTGATGGCATCCACCTGCCCCGACTCGAGCTCGTAGGACAGCGAGCAGAGCTCCCCCACTGCCTGGACGATGCGGGACTGCACCGGTGGCGTCTTGTTGCGCACGAGCTCCTGGAAGAGGACGCGTGTGTGCTCGGTGATGTCAGCCCAGCCTTCCGCAATCGCAACCGCCATGATCACACGAAGGATGTACTCGGCCGGACTCACCAGCAGCTGGGGTGCCGCAGCACCTGCCGCAAACGCAGAACTCGTAGCAGCTGGGGTCTCGGCGATGTGGGGTGTCGCGGTCACCGTATCCTCGTGCTCCAGCGCCGAGGCCACCACAGCGGTTGGATTAGCAGCCGAGGGCATCGCCGACGCCTCCGTTGTTGTTGCCTCTGCCGCGGTGGAAGCTGACGGAGAGTGCTCAGAAGAAGAGGAAGAAGAGGTGGTGGCTGGCGGTCGGGGTGGTGCGGCAGCCGTCACGACACCCGCGCGCGGCGTGATCAGCTCGCGCTCCTCGGCTGTGCCGACGATCTGCGTCTCGATGGAGCGCAGCAGCACGAAGATGGCACCCAGCAGCTCGTTCTCCTCCTCTCGTGTGAGGGGCTGAAGGAGGGAGGTGACGCGGGGCTGCTGCACAGCTGGCGACGAAGCCTCCGCGTCCTCTGCTGCTGCTGTTGCTGCCGTCGTTGCCACCTTCTTTTCCCCGCGCCTGCGTTGCGCCAACAGGCGGCGGTAGCGCTGCTGCAGGTGGGCCGCCGTCGCCATCGCCTCCTCCACGGTGTGGCACAGCGGCAGCGACGCGACGCAGGACGTATCGAGGCCGGTGCCGACCTCCGGGAAGTACCAGTCCCGCATCTCGAGCAAGAAGAGAGTGCCGACGAGGAAAGGCACGCCGAGGGCAAAGCGGAGAAAGCGACGGAGGCGGGGGCTGAAGACGTAGAGGTAGACCTCCTGGCACAGCTGCAGCACACTGACACCGAGCTGCAAGGCGATGCGCAGCAACGTCAGCCCACCGGCAACGCCAACGCGAGCGGGGCGTTCGACCACGGAGAGAAAGGCCTCTACATGACGGTGGCCTCGCACAAAGGTGCGCACAACAGCGGACGGCACGGGCACCCTCCGCACAACCGCAGAGCGCAACACGGAGAGGCGGCGCGATGCCCAGCGAGGCCACAGCATCCACGCCAGCGGAAAGCCACGGGGCGGTGGGGCGGTGGCGCTGCGTCGTGCACTGACGCGACTGCTGCTGCTCCAAATTGGAGCACGGTGGCCCGGCCGAGCAGCGACGCTGGAGGACGTGCTGGAGTGCGCGAAGCCGCTCTTCCGGCCAGGCCAGACGCCCTGCGTGGAGAGCCGCCACGCCCGCCCGCTGCAACACACACGAGTGGCGCGCATCGGCGCGTAGACCACAGAGGCAGTGCGTTCAGATATCTAAGACCAGCGGAAAACCGCAGAGCAAGGGAGAAGAAAGGAAGGAAATGGCTGCTGTGGCACTACAGGCCCACCAGAACACAGAAAAAGAGGAGCTATGTGAATGATTGGGAAAGTAAAGAAAATAAAAATTTCACCGCCTCTCTGTGCGCTGCTTAGAAGTTCCACTACGCGGTTCTCTTCTGGCTCTGCTTCTGCGTTCCGTGACGCACCTTGTCTTATTGCCCTTGCGCTAATACTGCTATGGCGAAGGCTACCTCCGTGTTCTATTTTCCGCCAAGGTGCCGGCGGCAGCAGCTACTACTGTCCTTTATTTTTATTCTACCACAGGCAAGCTCTCAGCACTCACAGCTCAGGAGGGAGAAGAGAAAACAGAACGAGGGAGACCGAAGAGGCGCAAAGGAGGGAAGAGGAGAGATCGACGGATAAAGGAGGAAGGTGGAAGGACCGACAGTCAGAAAAAGTAAAAGGGGGAAAAGACGGGAGGTGCGCGCCGCGAGGTGGCAGGGCAACGACCATATCACCACAGCAGCCACGACGTTTTGAAAGAGAGAGAAAGAAAAGGAATTCGAAAAGGAATTCAAGAGCAGAAAACGAGAAAGAAGAACAACGAAAACAAAATAAAAAAGAACGTGAGAGAAAATAGAAGGCAATATGATGCGCTGTGGATGCGGCGATCTCAGTGAGGCAGTCGCGACGCGTCTTACAGCGAAGAAAAATTAAGAAAAGAAAAAGAAATGAGAAGGGGCTTCGTATTGGTGTGATTGTGTTTTGTGGGAAAATAGGGGTAAATGAAGTCTACGCCGTCGATACTCGTTGCAGGGGATGATACAGAGAGGAAGAGGGAGAGAGGGAGAAGGAGAGAGAGCTGTGGCGGTAAGAAGCACAGTGTCTTCCAGAATACGAGTCGACACCCACTAAAAAAGGGGTAAACCACAAAGCTCGTGTCCGGAGCGCGGCACCAATCGGAGGTGCGTAGAGATGAGAGACGAGTTCGCGAACACAAGAACTTGGAGCGTGTTGAGCTCGATGAGAGTCATGGATGAGATGCCTCACGGAGTCCTCCAAGACGCCAAACAGCACCCACGTTCGGCGCCGGAGGTCAAAAATATGAAATGAAAAAAAAAAGTTGCATTGTGTGCCGTCTTTGTGTGAATCATGTTTTTTTCTTAATGTGAGCTGCGTGCGTCACAAATGCAAATCATTTTCGTTTTGTATTTTGCGGATCAAAGTTGTTTTTGATGAAACTGTGAAAGAAAAGCAATACCTGTCATCAACCAAAGCCACAACACACACATACAGGTACAAACGTACCAAGCTACTGCGGAATAAAACCAAAGCGGAAGAGGAGAAAGGCAGGCGCTTGCGAGGCGTTGAAGCGCAGGCCGATGGTCTCGCCAGCGTCAATGTCGCGCACCGCCCGCAGCTCCGCGCAGCTGCCGACCTTTGCGTCGCGGGTGTTTACCTCGACCTGCACGTTGCTCGAGGAGACGTGCGGCGTCATGTCAAGCAGGGGGACGAGGGTGGGGACGAGGTGGTACTGCTCCGCGTCGCCGGGGTTGCCCAGCAGCGAGCTCATGGTGGAGCGGAAGCGGCGCCACCACCGTGTCTGCAGCTCCGCGCGGTCCACCGAAGACAAGGCGGTGTAGCTGAGGGTGGAGCCGACCTCCTGCGGCGCCTGCCCGGCGGAGGGCAGCATGTGCATGCGGCTGAATACGGTGCGCAGGGCCCAGTAGGCAACCTGGATGGGCGGTGCCTGCGGTCCCCACCGCCGCAGCAGCAGGTGCAGCACCGAGAGCATCTCCTTCTGGTAGTCGTCCCACTCCACGAGCAGCAGCGGGTCGAGCACGTCCTTGTGGCGCTGGATCACTTCTTCGTCGTTCATGGCGGGGTGGGGGAGAAGGTTGTAGTAGCTGCTGTGCGGGGTCTCGGGGTTCATGTGGTCCGCAGCAACGAGGAGCGCCAAAAAGACCTGCTCGTACATGACGGGGTCCTGAATGCTACGCGAGTTCATCAGCAGGCGCACCTCATCCAGCGTCGGCGGCTTCAGCGACTTCACAAAGGCGTTCTCCCGCAACAGCTGCTCTGCCGAGACGGCGAAGCGTTGCAGCGGGACGGAAAGCACCGTCGTGCCTGCCCGCACGGGGCACTTCGCCACCAACCCGCGGCTGTCCGACTCGGCGGGCTGCACGGCAACGCAGTCGAAGACGGCCCCACCGGCGTGCACCTCTGTGCAGAAGTCAGCGACACGCGACGTGAAGGCGGGAAGGGCGGAAGAGGCGGCGGACGACGGCGGCGACGCGGCAGCCGCAGCGGCGAGCCGCACCACGGTGGACCGCCACATGAGCAAATAATAGTAGTAAGAGAAGTGGGTTGTTTTTGATTGAGGCGGTTGTACGCTACCGCCTGCTGTACTAGAGAGTATGATAAAGAAACACTGCGAGGAGAGGGAAAAAGAGGGAGGGTGGTTTTTGAGAGCACTCAAGACGGGCAACTTTCTCACTGCCCCATCCAGCAATTCAGTTAATGAGATACACACATAAAAGGCGGACAGCAGGGCTCGTGTGTGCGATGCGTGACAAGACACAAGTCGGCCCTCGTCATCGCAGTTGTTTAAGTACTTAGAAAAGTGGCCCAGCACCCGCCGCAGCAGCTTTAAGGAATAAAAAAAAGTAAACCTACGCGGTGCTTCTCCAATCCAGAAGTAATGCGAACACCGGTTGTTGAGCAGAGGGAGCTGCTCATGTTGTCCGTGCGTTCGCTGGTGTTGTCGGGTGCGACTGAAAGATCGAAATGGAACGCTCCTTTCACGTTTTGCCCACTCAGTCGCAGCACTCTACAGCCACATGTAAACTAAGTTTTAGAAACTCTGCGACAACATCCGCCTCGCTCTTCTTCTGCAAAACAGAAAAACGGAAAGAAGAAAGCGACACGAAGCCGCCATTTGTGGCAGCTGCTCGATACAAGCGGAACGCCGCAGAAAGGAGGAAAAGTCTAGCGATGAAGAAAACACATAACAAATTCAAGTACAAGCAAACAAAGGGTGGAAGCGGCGGAGGTACTTCAACCTCACCAACGATGATAACGAAGAAATATCTAAATAGATTTGTGAATGTTGTGTTAGGTGGGCGGAAAAGACACACAGAAGTGGAAAAAGAAAATGAACGATGAAATTGCCGACACGCCAACTCACACTCGCACACACGCGGCCAGCAGAAATCTCTCTCCCTCCTTGTCTCACTGCATCGCTGCTGCGTAGGAGGCGCAACGTACCGGCGAGCGTCACGTTCTCCTTCACGGCGACCCAATCCAGCAAGCGCACAGGAGACGTAGCCAGAGAGAAAAAGAGAGAAAGAAAGATGAGAAATGAAAGAAAAAAGGAACTAAATTGAAGTAAAGTATGGAGTCAGAGGCCGGTTGTCGTGTTCACGGGTGTGTGATAGACAGACAAGGAAGGAGGCCAACGGTCATGTTGTCCCGCCAGCCAACCCCTTCCTTTACCTCCGCCTTCGCCTTTCCACAATTTTTTTATCCTCAGTCGCGCCGGCGAATGGAAAACACAACGTCGTTCCTGCCACCCGTCACAGCCCCAAAGGTGGCACGCATCTCGTCGGCGAGGTAGGTGTCGCCCACAAACACGCCGTAGCGGTCGACGTCCCGCAGACTCGGCGCCGGCTTGCCCGTCACACTTGTTGGGTGCTGCATCGCCGTAATCCACTCCCGCAGAGCCCCCACCGGACACTCCGCCTCCACCGGGACGCCGTAGTGGAAGCGCGTGGCGTCCTCGGGGTCGCGGATCGTGATGCGCAGGCGGTTGAAGCTGCCGGTGCTCTCGACGCTGTAGTCCGGCGTACTGGCACGCGCCTCGGGCGAGCCCCGCGGCTGGCAGTCCCGCACGTTCATCTCTGTCATGCGCGTCGCCTCTGCGCTACTGTTCTCCCGCTTGCGCTGCTCCGGCGACGGCGAGACGAGAATCGAGACAGGCGACGGCGAGCTGCGTGGGGTCGGGATGCGTGGCGTGGGCATGCGGGTGTTGCTGAGCGCCAACGGGCCGAGAGTAGCGCTCGCCTCCTCCAGCGTGGTGGACGGCAGCATCACCGCCGCCGTCGCGGGCAGCTTTGCGGGGTCGGCGCCGAGGAAGGAAACGGGCTGACGCGCTACGGCATCCGTGGACTGCCGACGCCGCTCACTGTACGACAGCGGTAACGATGGCGTCGAGCTCGTCCGCCGCGCTCGTTCCTTCGCGGGTGACGGCGCGTCCGCAACGGCATCAGTCGTGGGAGCGGGGAGGGGGCTCTGTGGTTTCTCCTCCGCCTCCTTCTTCTCCGTCGCGTCAGCACCATCGACAGCAGCGGCCACCGCAGCCCGCATACGGCTCACCCGCTCCGACTTGCGCTTCATCGCCTCGAGGGCCTCGTCCGCTGCCGTCGCGGATGTCGGCACTGCAGCAGCAGCAGCAGCAGTCGCAGCAGTGGTCGCAGGTGGAGACGACTTGGTCTTGTCCGCGTCGCTCTTAGAAGAACGGCGGGTGAGCTTGTACAGCTTCGCCTTGATGGAGGAGCCGAGGCTCGACGTGCGGCTTGAGGCGTTGGACACCGGAGTCGACACGAAGTGGCTGTGCAGCTCCGGGGCGAGGGGGGCCGGCGTGTCAGACCGCATCGCTGCTGTCTTCCTCAGCTTTTTCTGCTTTGCCTTGGCTGTTGCGGCTGTCGGCGTGGTAATAGTGGTGTCGGCGGTGACGTCGGCCGGCACGAGAGGGGCAAGCGGTGCTGCTGCGGTGGTGGCGGCCTTCGTCTCCTTTTCTCCTTGCGCGCTCGCTTGTTTCTGCTCACGTCGGCTGCGCGCTTTCGCCGCGCGTGACCACCGCTCCGGGTGCGGCCCCCGCTGCGACTGCGACGAGGACACCGACGACGTGCGGGAGGAGGCAGCGCTGGACGACTGCGGCGGGGCATCGTCCTCCTTCTCAGCAGCAGCAGCAGCGCTGCCCGACGTCGCCGAAGTCCGCCGCAGCCACCGAAAAGCCGACCTCCGCTCTCCCAGCGCCTCGACTGGCTTGACCGTCGTGTCAGCCGCGGCAGAGAGGGCGTGCGGGATTGGATCGGGTGAGGACTGCCGCGCGGCTTCGTTGTCCTTGGCGGTGGTGCCGCGCGCGGTGGGCAGCGTCGGCGCTGGGGCGTCGGGCTGCGAGTCGGCAGCCACGTCCACCTCCACGTCCTCCTCCCACTCGAAGTGTGCCGCACCGCTCGCCGCCTCCGCCTGCGCCTCCGCCTTTCGAGCCGCGAGCTCCGCCGCACGCCGCGCCTGCTCCGAGGCGACGGCAGACGTAACGATGAGCTCTCTGCCCTCCACCACGTAGCGGGTGGACGAGGCGGTGGGCGACGCGGCACGCCGTCCCCCCTCGCTCATGTCCCCGCAAAGAATATCCTCCTCCTCTTCATTATCTTGGTACGCGGGGTTGCGCACCGCCCCGTCGTTGAAGGCTTCGATGCGCTCGTGGATCGACTGGCTGCTCATGATGCTGCTGCTGTCGTGGCGGCTCACGCTGAGGGGGGCGTTGCGCTCCGCCGTGGCCCGCAGCTGCGGCGCGGAGCGGGACGGCGATGGCAAGGAGCGGTCGAGGGACGCAGGAGCGACGTCGATGTGCGACGGGCTGTCGGACTCCACTCGCAGCGCACCCGCCTCGATGTGCTCCTTCAGCCGCTCCCGTGTGAGGGGACGAGTCTTCGCGGTGTTGCCGCCCTTGGCCGGTGCAGCCTTGAAGTAGAAGACGGCGCTTGCAGGCACATGCAGCTCCGCAAAAGTCTGCCGCTCGTCCGTGATCTCTGCGTGCGCGAGGTGGAGGCGGTGGCGGGCGTCGACGGCGCACAACTCACGCAGCGTGCCCACCGGGAAGTCTTTCCGCACCCGCAGACGGCGGTAGGCGTAGACGCGTGACCGCTGCGACCTGTTCGTCGCGACGGTGGAAAAGGTGGTGTTGAGCAGCTCGTCCAGCGGCACCTCGTCGGCCTCCACGGCCTCCATCTCCACTGTGCAGTCGCCACTCAGCGCGGCGGCGGAGAGGCGGGCAGCTGCCCGGTCACGTGGGAGGCGCAGATAGACAACGACGTGCAGACGGTCCTCCACCGGCGCACCCGCACGCGGGGACGTCGCGTCCGGCTCCGCAACACCGCCACGCGACGCTGCTGCAGCGGTGGCTGCGCTAGCGGGGAAACACCTTGGGGTGGACACCGCACTGCCGCCAAGCGGGTTCTCGCTCGCGGGGAAGTGGTAGCTGTTCGCGTACTCCACGGCGCTGTCGCGGCGACGGCTGGCTGAGAGACACGGCGCAGAAACGGTGCGGCCCTGCGGACCGGCCATCCGCATCACGCCTCCTGCCCCTGCGTGCCCCATTGGGAGGCAGTAGCAGTAGGGCATCATGTGCGGTGTGCCGGCGTACATGGGCATCATGACCGGCGAAAACATCATCGGCACGGCGGTGGGGGCTGCGTCGAAGGGGGAAACATAGAGGGGCTCCGCGGAGCTGCCAGCGCGCTCGACGCTGGGGCTGCCCTCCGAAGAAAGGCCTGCGGCGGTCGAGCCGGAGCCCTCCCTGGTCTCCTTCAGCACCGGCTGCATCGTCACCGTCGTCTGCGAGAAGCGCTGGCGGTTCTGCGAGAGCATCGAGACGGCGCTCTGCCGGCGGTCCCGCACGACCGACGCGGTGGTGGTGAGACTCGAGTGGAGGTGCAGCACGGCACGCCGTGGCAGCTTCCCCATGACCGTGTCGAGAGGAAGTGGCTTTTCTTTGTAGTACAGGGTGGCCTCCGTGCTGCCCATCTGTGCTGCGTCTTCGGGCGACACGGCGGCCTCCATCACGTAGCGCAGCACGACGGTGGCGGGGGTGGCCTTGGTGACTGGCACCGCGTACACCTCTCCGAAGGCGATCACCTCGATGAGAAACATGTGGGTGTCGGCGGGGAAGGACGCGGTGGTGGTGGTGGGGGCGACGAGGGAGCCGCGAGACTGTGAGTTGGGCCCCTGCAGCTTGCGGAGTAGAGCCGCCATGATGTGCGGACACTTTGCTGCCCGTAGTTGTCTTGCCACACACGTCAGCGACGAGGTGATGAAGAATGTTGCTGTGTTTCGGCTGCGCGGTGCGAGGGTGTGTGTGCGTTCGGGTCTAGTGTCTATGGGCAGGGGAGGGACGTCGTCGCTTGTGGATGCTGCCTTCCCTGTCGCTCTGTGGAACACACAAAAAAAAAAGGAAAATAAGCGTGCTTTTTGTGCTGTGTATAAAACACAGAGCAAAGCTGTAAGAAGAACGAAGAAAAGGACAGTGCGTCGTGTTGTACGCTCGCTGTGGCTGACAGAAAATCTAAAGAAAAAGAAATGGCGTGGCGCTCGTGGCGCAACAGGTTCTACGTGTGAGAGAGGTGGTGCTTCTAAGTGAGTAAGAGATGAAAGGTATTTGTCTATGGGAAATAAAGGGAGGTGTTGTCAAGCAGGTAAGCTGGGTGTGTGTTTGCCCGCTTGCGTGTATGTCTGTGTGGTCAGATGCGTGCGTGAGCCTACTGTGCTGGTGAGGCGGGGACAGGTGAAGAGAGAGAGGGTGCTCCCGTGTGTGTGCGTGTGTGGGTTGTGGAGTGCCCTAGATTGCGCTGAATGCAAGAGAGACGATCGCAGTGGAGACAAGAAGGAGGAAAGAGAAAATAGCGCGAAAAAGCAGAGAGTAGCGAGGAAAGGGGGAATGAACCCGCACCGTTCCTTTCCTCTTTCTTTTTTATTATTTGTGAAAGAGGTATCACAACATCTATTTCTGTTTTTCAGTACGCCGTTAACGACATCGAGAAGGCACCAAAGCACTTAATGAACAGATTTTACTACCAGATTGAGATGACAAGCGCAAAACAGCTGCGTCTCTCTCTGCAGCTTCACTAAATCGTTTCTCGCTGGCATCTCTAGCATATGGTCACTGTCTTTCCTTCTTCGTTCCTTTGTTGTTGTCGTTGCTGTCTTCGTCTCTGACACGTGCAAGGCAAAGCGCGCATTAGTCTGCGTTGCTGAGCATGAAGTCGGCAGAAGCACATCTCAGAAGGGTGTCTCCTCCTCTCCTACTCGACCACCGCTCCACCCGCGAAGGCACCGCGGCGTCTGCTGCTACCCTGTGGGCCCGCAGTACTCGCGGAGGCCGCCACCCGACAGGCGAGGGCGGAACTGCAGGGACGTCACCACCGATGCAGCGCTCACGTAGCGCTCCCCCTCCGTCACCACCTCGAGCCCCTTGGCGAGCACCAACGGCCGCTCCACCCCGTCGAAGTACGTCGTCGCCGCGCAGGGCCGCAACCCGTCCCGCGCTGCCATCACCCACGCCGGCAGCACCGCGTCCGTGCCCACCACCTGCGCCGAGGCACGAGCCAGCGATGACTGAAGAGAACGCGCTACACTGTCCGCCGGCAGCCCCGGTCTGCGTGCTGCTCCTGCGGCTGTGGTGCTCTGCACTGTAAAGGCGCGCGGGGGTGGCCGGCTCGCCATCACGTCTGCGTACGTCTCGAGCAGCTGCGGCACGACGGGCGGACGCGGCAGCACCGTCATCCCCAGCGGCGCACATGGCATCGGCGTCGGTGGTGGAGGCTGCAGCGGTGGCGCCGTGTGTGACGGTGCCTCTGCTGAGTTTGCCGAAGAAAAAGTGGGCTGACCTGTTCCTGCATATTCGGGGTTGGGGGAGGGAGAGGGAGAGGGCAGCTCCGTCGCGCACCCGGGAGCGGTGGGCGAGGCACAGGCGCGTTCGCTCGCCGACACCGCTCCCGAGTGCCACTCCACCACCAGCGCTGGCGGCGGGGCGTGCAGGAGCCGCACGAGCCACTCCACGAACTCGGCGAGCGGCAACGACCCACCACCTGCGATCGTCGCCAGCGGTGGCGGCTGCGGACCGGCTCCGCCGTAGCCCTGCATCTGCGCGTACAGCACCGCCGCCAGCGCCGCAGCGGGGTCGGTGCGCAGCGAGGCGGTGTTCACCAGCGGCGCCGGGCACAACGCAGTCACCTCAGCAATCGGACACGCACTTCGTCTCGCCGCGCCTGCCGCTGTTGCCTGCGCGAGCAACGCGGTGCCGTCGGGGCCGCCACTCAGGAGCGGTGCCGCCGCCTCGAGCCACTCGCGCTCCTCGAACTGAAGCTGGATGAGGAGCGGACCCGTCGGGCCGAGCAGCAGCGCCTGGCCCAACACCCCTGCTGCCCGGCACGTCCCACAGCACACCGGGGGAAAGTGCGTGAGGCTGAGTGAGGGCTGGGTGAGCGGTGAGGAGAAGAGCGGCGACGGCGGGGAGAGGTGCTGGCCGCCCTGCGCTGCGAGCTCCTCTTCTGACTGCGCTGACCAGCGAGGGCTGCCCCGCCGTCGCTCTCCCGACGCTCGATGTGTGGCGTGGTGCATCTCACACAGTCCCGCCCTGCTGCCACCACCACCACCAGCAACGCCAGCGACGCGTCGTGTGTGCCACGGCAGCCGCTGCTCCGGCACGCAGCAAGCGATCCCTCGCCCGTACTGGTAGTGCGCGGTGAAGGTGTTGGAGGAGGATGCGAGGCCCAGCGACGGCGCCCCGCCCTCCATCACGATCGTGTCGCCCAGCAGCACCGACGTCGTCGCGTCACCGCCGACGCGGGTGGCGGAGCAGAGGGGGCACGCGGCGGGGCAGCCAAGGCCGGCGTACCGCTCGTCCTCCAGCAGACTCGTCAGGGCCTCGCGGGCCTGGTAGAGGCGGCGGTGGCTGCGCTCGTATTCGTCGGTGCCGACGTGGTCGAGCCACCCGAAGCTGTGGCAGTTCAGCAGCAGCACGCGCGAGATGCCGGCGACGTGTGCGGCGTCGCTCCCCTCCGCGGGCCCGTGGTGGCGGCGGCACAGGTAGGACTGGAGGATGCCGTAGAGACAGCCCACCCAGGGCAGCTGCTCCGCCCCGCCACGCAGCACAACGTAATCGCCCTCCTGCGTCAGCGTGTGGTGGCCGTAGGTGGTGAGGAGGTGGACGGAGATGGGGGAGAGCAGCCGCACCGGCTCGAAGGCGTCGTGCGGGGCGCCGCGGTACTCCCAGCAGGCCCGCAGCACCCGCAGCGTGTCCGCCACGGCGGCATCCACCGACGGCGGCGGCGGCGCCACGCGTGGGGAGGGCACGATGGGCGGGCTGCCTCGATTCATCGCCGCGGTGGCAGACTTGGCACCGAGAGAGGCCGGGCCGCTGTGGTGTGACGAGGCGCTGGTGAAGGTGAAGGAAGAGTGTCCATGCGCCGGCGGCGGCGCTGATGGAGATGATGCGTCATAGACGGCGGCGTCCTCCTCCGCCCTGCTCTGCGACAGCGGCGGTGACGGCTCCCCCTGCTGCGTGGCGGCGGCGGCGTCCAGGTACATGAAGACCTCGGTGTGCAGAGAAGCGAAGGACACCTGCTCGGTGCGGCGCCGCTTCCACCGGTGGTCACGCAGCTGCGCGGCGCCGTCCAGCACAGCCGGGTCAGCACGCTGCTGCTGCTGCTGCTGCTGCTGCTCCTGTTTCCCCGGTACAGTTGTCTCCCGGTCTGCTGCCCTGCTTGCTGCCGCGTAGCCGCGTGGGGGCAGCGACGCCTCCCAGAGTGAACTGCCCTGCACGGGAAGTGGCGGGAGGAGCTGGGGAAGTGAAGGTGGATGCCCCTCCGCGCTCAACGGGTGCTCCTCCACGTCCCCGCGGCGGCCGCTCTTGCGAGATGCAGAGTAAGAGCTGTCGCATGTTGCCCGCTGCTGTGGTGATGCGTCGGGGACACCGGCATGTGGCACATAATGCATCGCGCCGTCCATCACCGGTGCTCATACGAGTCCAGACGAATACAACGTGTGCAGCGCAAAGGAAACGATACTCCCTCAGCAGAGGTGCAACCTTTGCACTTGCGGCTCTCAGTGTGAAGTAAGCCGACTCTGAGGATCTATTAGAGACCTCTGTAACAGTGAAGATGAATTGATTTTTTTCTTCTTATGAGGTGGGTGTGCAAGAAGAAAAAAAAGGAGGAGCCGTCGTTGCGCAGCTCCGATCGTGGTGCCGCCGCAGCCCAGACGGCAGGGAGGGAAGGAACAGGAGGAAGCCACGCACACAGCTGCTGTCGTGCTTCGCTCTTTCAACAGACAAAAAGATGCGCCACTAGCGAAGGGGGGAAGAAGGGAGAGCACTCACACACAACGAGTGGAGCCGTGCCGAGCCCGCTTGCTTGATGGGGCTGGTGAAGGGAGGAGAGGGCGTAGTCGATGAAGAGAAAACAGAGTAAGGCGAGTGGAGCAGAGTGAGGGTAAAACGGAATTTGGAGATGAAGAAGGCGGTACAGCCCATTCCAACTCTAGCGTTGAAACGGCACACGCACGCACAAACACAGTTCGTGATTCATTAAGAAGAAGGCAACGACTCGTCTACGCATCGGCAACTCTCCTCCAGTTTGTGCAGTTGGGTATGTCTTCCCTCGCAGCCCTTCAAGACCGACTCCCTCTCTGCAAAGCCAGGCAACACAAGGTAGGTGAAGCAGGTGCTTTATGCCCTCCACACAGTGGCCGCCACACAACAGACACCGACGAGGCATGAGAAAAGGCTGCGGAGCACAACCGGGAAAAAAAGGGAAGAAGATTCCCTGCGCGCTTTCGCACCTCATCAGCACGCGTACCACTCGCATCCGCGCGGTGCTTTTGCCTTTTGAATTCTTTGCATTGAGTGAGCTACTTTTACACACACGAACAACATCATCATCATCATGGGCACTGGTGGAGAGAGAGAGAGAGAGAGAGAGAGAGAAAGACTCCACACGGTGAAGCATCGCGCACCACGCTAGCGGACAGACAAAGCTTGCTAGGGAGGGCAGAAGCCGACACATCAAAACAAAAAAAAAAGACTAAGCTGCTAGAGTGATGTTTGCCGTCGTCCTGTCCCCCCTTTTCCGCTGCCTCTGTGAGCTCGTCTCTCCGTCCTCGTTCTCTCTGTTCTCTCTCCAATGATTCTAATTTACATGTCTAACAAGAGGGAGAGAACACAAGTAAAAAAGAAAAACGAAAAAGAAGAAAACAACCAAACTGCGCCACTTCTCCGCTCCACCGCTACAGGAGAGAAAAGTCACCATGTTCGTGTGTGTGGGTTACGAAGCCCTCACTACGGTACGGCCGCCAGTGGAGCTGATGTTCTGCCGTTGTCGTTTTTCTGTCTTCTGGCATTCCCCACGGCTCACGGAGAAGGTGAGTTCAGTTGCTACATACATCCACCGCGCGTTCTCTGCAATTTTCCCCAGCTCCCATCCGCAACGGCGAGACGGGTGGAAGAGAGAGAGAGGGCGGCGAAGACGAAGAAGTCCATCACGCAACGCCTTCCTTGTCGGCTCTCCTTCCTTTTTTTTTCTAGTGCTGCTGCACGTGGTAGTTCTCGATCTTCTCGATGAAGGTTTGCGCATACTCGGGCGAGTAGTACTCCACAATCTCGGGCGGGAAGCAGCTGTTGATCGTCTGGATCGACTCCGCCAGCGTGCCACCGGGCTCCGCCTTGATACGCTGGATCGTCGCCAGCCCACGGTTCGCCACGAACTCGCGCTTCGCCGCCACGTCGGTCGGCAGCACCTTCGCGTACTGCGCACAGACGTACTTCAGCACGTCCTGTGGGGCATCGGGGTGCAGCAGAGGCTCTAGGGCGGGCAGGAAGACGCAGTGCTGGATGATGACCTTCAGTGCACGCTTGCTCTTCGTCTGCAGGTCATCGGAGCTGTTGGGGTTGAGGTACGCGTCCAGCAGGCGGGGCAGCACGTTGCAGTCGGCAACCGACTTGGCGTGGTCGGCGCTGTGGCGGCCCAGCTGGCCAAGCGACCAGGCAGCAGCGGCGCGGATATGGTCCTCCGCCTCCTTCTCGAGGGCGTCCGCCAGCGGGGCGATGCCGTGGGCCACGATGACGGCCAGGGCAAGGGTTTCAGAGAAGGCGGCGAGGTAGCCGAGGGTCATGATGCCCGGCAGCCGCGTGCTGCCCTTCGTGGTGCTGGTGTACTCCACCAAGGCACCGACACCGCCGGCGTTCACGACGAGCTGCGCTAGCTCTGGTGTGTGCTTCGCCACCTCGCGGATGCACGTCGCGGCGTTCTTCTGCACCACCTCATCGCTGTCGGCGAGGAGGAGGAAGATCTTCGGGAAGATCTCGCCCTCCACCACCAGCTCCGCCAGCTCAACGCTGTGCTTGGCGATCTGCGCGAGGCACTGGCACACCTGACGCTTCAGCTTCGCGTCGCTGCTCGTGATGAGCGGGGCGAGGTGGGTGATGGCGTCCTGATCGACAATTGCTTGCGCCAGCTCGGGGCTGTGCTTCGCGATGTCGCCGAGCGTCGAGGCGGCGACCCGCTTCAGCGAGAGCTCCGGCTCCTGCACGCACAGCACCAGCGGCGGCACGGCACCCTTGTCCACCACCTCCTGCGCGAGGTCGGCGTTGTGCCGCGCCACGTAGCCCAGTGCCCACGCCGCGCTCTCCTTCACGGTGGGGTCGAACTCCTCGAGGCAGCCGACGAGGGCCTCCACTGCCTGGCTGTCTACCACCGCCTGCGCCAGCTGGGGGGAGTGGCGGGCGACGCTGCGCAGCACGAAGGCGGCCGACTTCTTGTAGAAGCGGTTCTGATCGCCGAGGGAGTAGACGAGCTGCGTGAGCACGTCGCCCGACACGACGTTCTCGGCCATCTCCTCACTGAAGTTGGCGAGGCGGCCAATCGCGAGGGCGGCGGACTGCTGTACGGACGGCACGCTGTCGAGAAGAAGGGGACGCAGCAGCTGCATGATGCCGGCCTGCTGCAGGGGCTCGATGTTGGCCGGCTTGGAGGCGAGATCGGCAATCGTCTGCACGAACTTCACGCGGGCCTTCTGGTACTCATCGAAGGTCTGCAAAATAACGCGGTTGGACATGATGACAGGGGAAGCGGCGCACGGCGCGGGTGTTTGTGTGTGCGTGTGTGTGGTGAGAGAGAAGCACTGTGCCCTGTATAGAAGGCAAAGACAGAAGGAAAAAATATGACACGACACGTGTGCGTGTGTGCTGTCAGAACTGCGTGGTTCTCTTGAATCTGTTTGTGTGTGTGTGTGTGTGTTTCCCTCCCGCTGCGGCAGCGCTGATGATGCGGTGGTGTCTGAAAGAGACAAGAAAGGAATGACTGTCAAC
Organism: Crithidia sp. LVH-60A; assembly: GCA_030078075.1. Lineage (NCBI taxonomy): Eukaryota > Euglenozoa > Kinetoplastea > Trypanosomatida > Trypanosomatidae > Crithidia > Crithidia sp. LVH-60A. Next base: position 111,729 of record CP119645.1, read on the forward strand.
AAAACGGTGGTGGGTGTTAGAGGAGAAGAGAGAAAACGGAGGCGTGCGTCGCAGTGTGTAAGGGGTGAGGTGGAGAAGGAAAGAAAACAGACAGAGGAGAGAGGTAACGAAGCGCATCGGGGAAGCGGAGTACGGGCGAGACTCATATACGACGCGGCAGCTGATGATACGTTGTACGGTGCAGCTTAGCCACAATTCACAGAGGAAAAAGAACACGAAGGGAACGGCGCGATGATGCGCAGTATGTCGCTCCATTGTCGTTGGTGATGCTGTGGGGCTGTGAGTGGGACGTGATACAGAGCAGTGGTATTGCATGAGGGTAAAAAGACAGGAAAAAGCAGCAATCGAACCACCAGAGATGAGAAAGAGGAGGCGTCACGACAACCCGCGCTGCCGCTCCAGCTGGTAGAAGAGCTCGTTCATGCGTGCCCGCTCCGCCTGCTGCTGCGCCGCGTTGGACTGCAGCTGCTCCTGCATCAACTGGAAAAGGCGCTGCACCTCCGCATTGACCATCGCCACGGAAGGCGGCGGTGGCGGCGAGGAGGCAGCGGTGGTGGTTGTGGCGGTGGACCGGTGGAGGAGTACTGCGTCGAGCTGCAGCTGCGTTGCCCGCAGCACCCGCTGCTCAGAGAGATCGAGACGGCGCTGCAGCTGCTGCACGGTGTCACGCAGCAGGGTAACCTGGCCACTCTCCTCCCTCCGTGCTACAGCTGGGGTATTCGTACCAGTCGCTGGTGTAGTAGATGCGCGGGACTTGACAGCGCCGTCCTCAGCCTTCGCCTGGGCCGCCGCAGCTTCAACGCGCTGTGCCTCCTGCAGACGTAACAACAGCGCTTCCTTCTCGTTCGCGAGACGCTCCAGCTGCGCCTGAAGTGCGTCTGCACGCTGCTCAGCTGCTCGCACCGCATGCACGTGAGCTTCAGTGGACTTCACAGGCCCTTTGTCGCCGCTATCCGGCTGCTGTGCCGCACACTTGCCCCTCCACGTCTCAACGTCTCTCTCAAGCTGACGCGTGCGTCGGTGCAGGCGCTGCGTCACCGCCGAAGCCACCCGCAGCTGACGCCGCAGCTGCGCGGGTGACATGGTGGCTACCTCCGCATCGGTGTAGATGAGGGGGACGACAGCCTCACGTGTGGGGCTCGTCGACGTGCTGCTGCCCCGCTGCTGCTGCTGGCGTGTCTGCCTCGACATGCTGTTGCTGCGCGTGACGGCGCGAGGGGTGTGTGCGCGATTGGCCGGTGGCACCGACCCGCGTCTTGTTGTTGACTGCCCTGCTGCTGCTGCGGAGTGGGACGAGGTTGCAGGGGCGGCGTGTAGGTTTGCCCTGACGTTGGCGAAGAGAGAGAGCGCCTGATGTGTCTTGGCGGTGTTGGCGCTGTGCCACGAGATGTCACCGCTGCTGCTCGCACGTGATGCAGCGCAGTGCGGCTCGGAGTGCGACTCCATTGTGATGACGTGTGCGCTCTCTCGCGCACTGCCGCACCACCACGTTATAGGTTCTATCAGATTTATGCGCAAGCGAGCGTCAAACTCGCTTTCTTTCGTGGCGACAGCAGAGTATGATGGTATCTTCTCTTTATGTTTTATGTTGATATGCCGCCACGAATACGGGTTTCTTCACCACGGCACGCGCTGCCCTTCCCTTTTAAGCAGCTCTTCTTTGCTGGGATCGCAGCGGCGTGGCGCACTGCGTCACGTGTTTCGGTTCAAAAGTAAGAGCGGAGCATAAAAGACGAAGACGAGAGCAAGAGAAAGACGTGTGTTGTGACATCAGCGAGGCACGCCTTCGCAAACACCCAGTGGAGCGCCGCGGACGACATAACCGCTGGAACTTAGAGGCGGGAACGCAGGACCAGCCCTGCTGAGAGAGAGCTTCAGCGCGTGCACTCGGAGGTACACCTACACAGAAATATAAGAAAAGACACCTGTAGCCGTCTCCCCGCGTCCGTCTTCTCAACAGCGGACACCAAGTGGCGAACACCAATCTCTCTTAAATACCGCTTGTACGTCTTTGGAGAATGCAAAGAAGATAAGAGAAGAAAGAAAGGTGAGAGCTGCTCAAGTAGTGCACCGAGGCAAACACAAAAATAAGAGCCCAGAAACAATAAAGAGGTGCAAAACACGCACACACACAACGAGAAAGTCCTTCCCCATCCAACGAAACAGCGAAGCTCTTTATCAATAGTGGTAAATGATGGGAGAGCGGAAGCTGCGCGGCGGCGAGGCAGCGGCTGTGGGTAGCGCGGTGCGGCGCAGCGGCGTATCCTTGGACACCGGCAGCGGACCCGGTGAGCCAACACCACGACTCAGCGCTGACGCAGACGGTGGTGGCAACGGACGAGCTGCGCCTCCGCCCCTCGCACTTGCACGCGCGTCTGCGTAGAGCCGGAGCGGGTGTGTGGGTGGTGCGACGCTGCGGCTGCTGCTCGTGTTCTGGTCGTACGAGGTGGACTGCAGGGAAGAGGCGTTGGGCAGGTAGGGGTAGGAGAACAGCGAGGAGGAGTGCAGTGGGCGCCGCGTGCTGTCGTCTGCATCGTCGACACTCCTGCCCGATAGATCCATTCTTCTTCCTGCTGCTGCTGCTGCTGCTGCTGCACCCCTTTCTGCAGTGATGGAGGAGGCGGAGATGGGGCTGACGTCCGCCTCGCTCGTGCTCCACGCAGCCACCAGCGCCGGTTGTTGCCCCTCCTCCTCGGACGAGTAGTTGTTGTAGTAGTCCTCGGTGGAGACGTCGACGTCGACGTCCTCCTCGGCGGCGATCGGCGCCTGGATGGGCCGAGGTGGCGTTGGCGTGCCGCGGTGCTGCCCGACTAATGGCCCTGCACCGTCACGACCGTGGCTCAGTGCTGCGGCGGCCGCGGAGAGGAAGCGATCCGTCATAGCTGAGTTCGCATGTCGCGACGCAGAAGCAGCCGCGGTGGTAGTGGTGGTGGTGGTAGCGCTTCTCCCCCTCATCACCCCGTCGCGGCCCTCCTCCGCGTGCTTCTCGCTGTGAAAGTCGGCGTCGTTGTCGTCGACGTCACTCGCCGCGGAGGGCGGCGGACTCGGCGCTCGAATCGGCGCGGGGTGAGCTGCTGGGGCGACGGTGGTGATGGCGGAGGTAGTAGACACGTCATTGTTATCAGTGTGGGTAACAAGTTTTGCCAGTGGAGGCGCCGCTACGGTGCGAGATGGGCTGCTGCGGTGACTGCCACCGCCCTCCAACACCGTACCTCCTCGCTGCACCTCTACGGTGACGGTGGTCGTGTCACGCAGGCTGCCTCGCTGCTGCGGCTGCTGACATTGGTGCTGTCGAGCACGCGGTGCAGGAATCGAAGGCACATCAGAAGACGCAGAGGAGGAGGAGGAAGAGGATGTTGCGGACTCCCTGCGCTGGTGCCTGTCGACCGCATTAGTAGCCGCGGCAGTTGTTGCCGACTCTCGCAGCACCGTCTCGCGCACCCGCCGCGCCATATCCTCCTCTCTCTCGAGTGTGCGCAGCTGGTAGACAAGAAGTTCTTCGCGAAGGGCGTCGTTGTGGCTCCAGCTGTCTCTCAACTTGCCATGCAGCTCCTCCAGCAGCTGCTGCAGCACCTGCACGTGCAGCTGCGTGCTGGTCGGCTGCGCGGGCGGTGGCGAGTGGTCGAGCTGACTCGTGGTCGCGATGAGCTGACCGGGTGGGGGCGAGATGGTCGACGGCGAGCTCAGCGTGGAGGCGGCGGACCGCTCCGACGACCGGTACCGGTCTTGCTGCGTGTCGTTGGGGGGGACGACACCTGGCCATCGGCGCTGCAGCGAAGAGCGGAACCTGAGACCGCCTTGTTGCGCACCACTGGCTGTCCGTGGCTGGCGGACGCAGCGGGGGACGGAGGCGGGTGTCGGGTGGCCCGCAGCAGATCCACAGCGTCGCGCACCGTCACCGCCGCCTCCGCAGCGTCCGCAGCGCTCTCTGACGGCGGCGGGGGCGGGTAGCCGATGGGCAACACCTCCACCACCGCGAAGGTGATCGCACTCCACGCCACAACGTTGCCGTCCGCCTGGGTTGCCCAGACGAGGGCATCCCCAACACCACCCGCCCCTCGCGTCGCAACCGCGGTCAGCCCGTGCACCGGCGACGGCGAGGCGCTGCGCAAATAACGCACAAAGTGTCCGGTGTGCGCCTGCCAGATGAGAAGGCGTCCGTCCGCCGTGCCGGCCCATATCTGGATCGCGTCGACGTCTCCTTCCCCGCCACCGCTGCGGCCGCCGTCCACTGTGCAGACGGACACGATGGCGGGCCGTTGGTTCTCGGGGCGGCTGCGGAGGCCGGCAGGGAGGTCGTACGCCATCGCCACCTCCCACCGGTGCTGCCCATCCACAGCAGAAGGTGGGGGAGAAGCAGCAGAGGCAACAGCAGCGCTGTCAGTGGAGGCGGTGGCGACCGTGTCGGACAGCTGTGACGGCATCGCCAGCGTCGTGCCGTTGAGATCGGGAAGGGTCACCGCTGCACCGCGCTGCTCGAAGATTGCCAAGAACACGAGAGCACCGCTGTCGCCGCCATCGCCCTCCTCGCTCTCACTCTCCGATGCATCTTCCGCCGCCGTCGGGTGGTCGCCGAAGCGGTGCGTCGTGAGAACGGCGCACAACGGCTGCGCTGCTGCGTCGAAGAGCGGCGCTGCGGGCACCACCACCGGCGGCGTCACCGTCATGCCTGCCGCGTAACCGCAGTGAAGAAGCTCCACAGCAAGCGTCACCGCTCCACCTGGCCCCCGCTCCGCAACCCACAGCGACCACAGCGCCACCACCCCTTCAGCATCGACCGTCAGCAGCCCGCTTTCCCTCACATCCTCGCTGGCTTGTGCGGCGGTGGTCGGTAGCGGCAGCGGCACGCACGCAGTGACCGGTGCCTCGTGCAGAACGCAGGTGGCCGCAGCGAGCTCAACAAGCGACTCCCCCACCACGGCGAAGAAGGACACGAGGCCGCTCAGCTGCCCCACCGCCACCACCGTCTGCAGGGCGGCAGCGGCGACACCGTGCAGCACACCACCCGCCGTCGCAGCCCACGCGAGGCACGACGCCTCGTTGCCGTCCCGCAGCTGCTGCTGGTGCCGAATGCCGCCGGTGCGCTGCTCCCGCACCCGCAGCCAGCCCGCACACTCCGCCGTCACCACAAGGTCGTCGCGGCCGCCAGCGTTTGTGTAGAGCGCCGCCACCACCGTGTCGGGGCACACGAACACGCCGGTGTCCACCACGTCGCTCTGCGGCCCGACGGTGCTGCGGGCACGTGGGGCGGTGCGCGTGGCGCGGCCGGCCGACGAGGCCCACCGCGTCGCCGCCGTCTCGAGGAGGTCGAGAGGGAGGTGCGAAACATCTTCGCCGACGCGTGGCGATGGGCCGGCGGTCGCTTGAGGGGAAAAGGAGACGGAGGGACGCAGCACGTAAGTCTGAGCGGCGCCTCTGCTGCTCTTTAGTGCACTGTGTTGTGCGTGCGGTTGGTGGACGAGAAAGCTGGAGGCTCTGCCGAGCGACGTCGATGCAGACGTCCGGCTGCGTGTCGCTGTCTGCTCCATTGGAGAACACGAAACGAGTGTCTATCCGGCGCTACACCCTCCAGTGCCGGTGTTGGTGATCTATGAAATTAGGTGCGGTGCTGCGGTCCGTGAGAGAGACGGTACAAGGTAAGTCTTCGCAAAGCACCACACTGTCCCATGCAGCGAGAGAGAAAAAAATGAAAAAGAGAGAGAATGGGGGCTCGCCAGCCCAGTTGCTGCTTAAACGTAGGTGTTGCACGGGTCCCAAAATTGAGAGGGAAGGAGAAGGATAGTTATGGCACAGAAATATATATGGAAAGAGCGCAGTAAGCAGCACGCCGTGCAAACCGACACCACCTCTTATCGTGCCAGCTGTCTCGATCAGCACCCACATCATCACTCTTCCGGTCGCACTTCAGGGGCAACAGCTGCATACATGCCTTTTTTTTATAATTGTTTCACTTTTTTTTTTTTTATCCGAAGCCGCTACGCCACAGCAGTACAAAAACAAAGATTGAAGGAAGCAAAACTCACAACATCGCTCAACGAGAGCACCGCACTCACTCGCAGCTCCCCCCGCAGCCTTTCATGGGTCTCATTGTTGCGGTCACGGTAAGAGTGGGTGAGGTGGGTTGATGTCAATCAATAGTTAAAAAGAAAAAAGAAAAATAAAAGTCCCGCGGTACCTTTGCACTCAACAAAAAGAAACACGTCCAAAGAAAAGAAAAAAACAAGAAGCGAGTTAAAAGCAGGAATCCATTGAGGAGAGGATGAAAGAAAAAAGAGAAGACTTGCCAACAAAGAAAAAGAAAAAAAAAGGCAACCCCTATAAATCGCGCATCTTTATCGCGGCATCGTCAAGTAAGAGATGGGGGCTGCGCCGGTCGGTCACCCTGCGCGGTGCGCGACGGTGCTCCGAGAAGCGCGCGGTGGCGCCGCGAGACCCTGGCATAAATGTTCGTGCAGAAAGGGCTTGTGGCGAGAAGGGGCTGCAGACACCCCTCTACTAACTGCAGCTCCATCGCGACGGTGGTGGACTCCACGATGGACTGCACAACAAAGTTGCCGTAGCGGTCGCACACCAGTAACCTCAGCGCGGTGGGGCTGAAGATTAGCTCAGTCAGCAACAGTTGACGCACCGCCGGCACCCCACCGCACACCCACACCACCTTCTGCACAACGTTGCTCGCAAACTTATCGCAGCTCATCAGCAGAAGGTGACCTGCGAAAAACTGCAGGACGTACTGCGCGGAGAAGGTGAGGTGGCTGTGCTCGATGACACACTGCACCACGTAATTCGCAATGGCGTCCATCGAGAGAGCCGCGAGGTGGGGCAACAGGTTGGTCACGAGGATCGGCTTCTGCGCCGCGTCGCAGTTCTCATAGAGCGTCTTGAAGTCACGGCAGCCTTGCGCGTCTTGGGCCAGAAAGATGGCGCCGCCAATGATGAAGTTCATCACCGCCGGCGGACACGGCTCGTTCTGCTTTCTGTGCGTTTCGGCCTCCATACACAGGTTGCGCAGGAAGTCCATCCGGTCTGGCAGCCCCGCAACGAACTGCTGCAGCTGCAGGGGGGTGGGGCCCTCCACGACGGGGAGCTGCTCCGGGAAGCACGGGAAAAAGGACGAAGACATCCTGTCTGAGCAGAAAGAGAGAAAAAAAGAAATGAAGGTAAAAGAAGAAGACAGTAAGTAAATGAATGAGCAAAGAATAAGGTCCTCTGAGGGTGCGCGGCAGCGTTGTGGATAGACTGCTGCTGTCCGAGTAGGTGCGCAGTCGCGGCGGTCGCAGCGATGACGCCGGCGTGGATATTCCACCGTGGCAATCGGAAAGAAAAAAATGAAAAAAAAACCACGAGTTTGCTTCAGCTTTTCTTTAGGCGGTGATGTGTATTTGAGACGAATAGACTGGTGACGCGTAATGGTCGTCTACTCCGTTGTGAATTGGCGCTGTGGAGAGAGGCAAGAAGGGGAACAGAGAGAGAATAGAAGGAGCGGGCAGAGACGTGCAGACTAGCACCACTACACGATGAGCATGAGGCCGAAGGATTTGCCTGCTTGATAGCGAGTTTCCGCTGCGTCGCAACGAGAAGGAGAATGGAAAAAAAAAAAAGCGAGCGTTGGGAAAACTTTTCGCGGTAGACGGCGCCACGACCTGCACCTGTCAGGCGTGAGAGAAACAGAAGAGCGACGCCGCACTGCTTTGGATTCTCGATGGCAGCCGCAGCGCTGCAGGAAGCACAACACCGGCGAACTATGGTCTAGCAACCACCCACGCCGAAGCACACCCGCTCCTCCACCGTCACAACAGCGCTCCTCATGCACGAGAAGGGCAGAAGTGGGGATGTGTGCGCGCAGATGTTTCTATCTCTGCTGAGAAGCACCACAACAGACTCGGCAAGCAGGTGTAACTATGTGTTGGTCAGCTTGGCTACGGCGGCTACTACGCACCGTCACTCACAGAACGAGACGCGACAACTCAAACACGCTAGAAAGAAATGAGTATGAAGTAGGAGAAATAACGAAACAGAAAAAAAACCCACGGCTGCCTCTACGCGCGCCACTCCGCTCAACTCGCAGAGAAGAGAAGCACTATGAAAAGAAAAAAGAGAAAAAAAAGCAACGACAGCTCGCCTCCTCCGTGTCTCTCAGCGGTCGCGACGCAGCACCACTCAGTGGGTTACTCCGCCGCCACCGCCACCAGCCTGCAGCCAAGGACCCAAAGAGCCGCGTGCATCTCACAAGAAGTAGTGTTCACACGCACATGTCCGCATAAGTGCTGAAGTACACCGCAAAATATGAAAGAACGAATAAGCGGCTAGAAGCCAACCAACACAGCCGAAAAAATATATATAATAAAGCCTTCCTCTCTATCTAAACCGTTCTCACTCCGCTTTCAGAGACGCCAAAGCCCTCACCACATGGATCCAAAAGAATAGAAAGCACCTAAAGAAAGGAAGATGACTGCCAGTCTAACACGTACCGTGCAGCGTGGCGGCCCTCCCGAACGCTCAGCGCGCCATCCCCACGTCACAACGCGCCAGTGAAGGGCTGACGGAACCGCTGCTGATGCTGCTGCAGGTGGCGGCGGGCGGCGGGCGAGGGGCCGTACACCGGGCCGCTGTCCTCCACATCGCCCTCCACCCCGCTGCCGCAGCCGCTCGACAGGGAGTACGAGTACGACTCCGCTGCGGGTGTCGGTGCCTGCGTCGCGGCGGTCGGCATCACCGGTGCGCTGCGCAGGTGTGCGTTCGCGTCCTGGAAGCGCTGCAGCGCCTCCAGCGAGTTCACGCGGACGGCGCCGACAACCGCCTGCGACTCGTAGGGACGGTGGCGGAAGCTCTGCGCGGCAGCAGTGGCGGCGGCTCCAGTATTGGGTGCGCCAGCGATGAAGACAGGGCCCTCCACGCGATAGGACGACGGACGCGAACCCACGTAGTGACCCGCGCCGTGCATCTGCGGCATGGCCGCTGCCTGTGGGCCGTAGGCGCTCATCCCGCCGTGTTGGTTTAAGAAGGAAGAGCGACGCGGCTGCAGCTGCTGCTGCTGTCCTGTGCCGGCGGCGTTGTGCCCCTGCCCCGGCCGCTTTGCCTTCAGCTTCGCCTCAATCTTGGCGGCAAACGGAGAGCCGACGAGAGCGGGCCGCAGACGGTCCTCCACCCGCTTCAGCTCCATCGCGTTGGTCGTCGCCTCCACGACGGACTGCACGACGAAGTTGCCGTAGCCGTCAGACACCAACTCCTTCAGCGACGCGGGGTTGAAGATCAGCTCGTCGAGGAGCAGACGACGCACCGCCGGCACCCCACCACACACACGGACCACCTTCTCCACAACGTTGCTCGCAAACTTATCGCAGCTCATCTGCAGGAGGTGACCCGCGAAGAGCTGCACAACGTACTGCGCCGCCGTCGTGCGGTCGCTGTGCTCGATGGCGCACTGCACCATGTAGTTGGCGAAGGCGTCCATCGAGAGGGCAGAGAACTTGGGCAGCAGTTCGTGGACGAGCGCCGCCTTCTGCTCCACGTCGCAGCGCTCAAAGACGCGCATGAGGGAGATGCAGCCCTGCTGCGTCGCGGCGAGGTAGCCGGCGTTGGCGGCGAGCACCTCCACCACCGGCCAGAGGTCCACCAGCCGACGCTCGAACAGCGACTGCAGGGTGAGGCGGGTGTGCTGCGAGGTGGTGCAAATGTTGAGAATGACGGAGGGGTACATCGCGGCGATCAGCTCCTCCGTCTGCTCCGCCGTGCACGCCTCGATCAAAGTGCGCAGGACGTGGCAGCCATGCGGGTCCACGGCGACGTCGCCAAGCCGCTCGCACACCTCCACCACCACCGGCGCCAGCACCTCATCCCGCTCCGTCTCGAGAGCCGCGACGAGGAGTGCCTTCCCTTGCGGCGTGCACGCCGTCTCGGCAACGCGGCCGATGCAGTTTGCCGCGAAGGCGGCCACCACCTCCTCCGCCGAGTTGGCAGAAGTGAGAAAAATGGCGGGCGTCGGCACCGGGGAGACGTGCCCCCGGACGTAGCCGTGGCTCACCAGCGGCTCCATCGCCACCGCCGCGCAGGACTCCTCCTCGCACCCGATCGAGAGCACCGGCACGTCGCTCACCGACCGCAGCCCCGACCCGCGCTCGCAAATGGCCGGGCTCGCCACGGCGCCGTCCAACACGCCAGAGGGCAGCGAGGCGCCGAGGTCGTTGCTGTAGACACCAGAGGACAGCGAGTAGTCGGCGCGAGAGAGAAGGGCGTGGTAGCCGGACCGCGGCACGGCGTTCTCGCTCCCGGCGGCGCGGTGGGCAGCGCTTGTCGCAGCACCGGTGTACGCCGCCTGGGCGATGGCGTGGGCAGGGCGGGGCAGCGCCGGTGGCACGGCAGGAGTGTTGCGCGGAGGGCTGACGAAGGTGGCGGTAACGGCAGCGGCCGCCGTCTTGGGGGCGGTGCGGTAAAGCGAAGGGGCCGCGCCTTTCTTGACGGCGGTGCCGCGCATGTCGGCTGCGTTGTGGCGTCCCGAATCGCGAAGGCCGGCCTGCGTGGACATCGCGCTGATCTCCAACGTCGCAGATGTGTGTAGTGAGAAAAGTCGGAGAGCGCAACGGCAACGCGCAGCGGGAGAAGACGGAGACAGGGAGAAAGCAAAGGAGTCGAGGAAGTCCCTGTTCTCGCTTGTGCGGTTTTTTTTTTTGTCTCGGAACGTGTATTTTCTGCCGGATTGCAGGCGAACTTGTTCCTTTGCTGAAACTGTTGCGTGTAAATGCGCTGTCGAGGGGATGGATAGTATCTCAAAAAAAGCTGCGGGCTAAGACGTGCAGGCACGCTTGATCTAGCAAACAAATGTGACAGAGAGGAAAGGAAAAAAAAATGAAATGGGAAGGCGAGTATAAACGTTGAGAGTCTCGCGTACGCGACACGGCTGCAACACAGAGTTAAAAAAAAATGGCACAGCAGCACGAGATCTAAAGCGGCGTCCGGGAGAAGGGGAAGCAAAAAAAAAAAGAGTGAAATCAAGTGAAGGGGAGAAAGGATCTAAAAAACGTGTGGGGATCTAATGTTCACACGCAATCGGGAAAAAACAAGAAAACCAGTTGTAACGTGCTAAAAAATAATGAAGAAGGCGACAATCACGTGCGACAAGGGACCACTGGAAAGAAAAGAAAAAGGGGAGAGAAAAGACTCGCCAAGTGGATCACAAGGTGAAAGGAAGAGGGGCTCTAAACGATCAGCTGCCACCGTAGACGAGTCGCAACACAAGAAATGAACAATGCGAGTCGCGAGGTAGAATGAAAAGAGAGAAAAGGTCAACAGCCAGAACAGTCCTCGACAGAAGAATGCGAGTCGCTGAAGAAGGCTAGCGAGTATCCGCTCTAAAGTTTCGCCGAGTCTAACACTGTTTCACCTCTTGTTGTGTTTATAATTCGTGCCTTTTTTTATCAGTTAAAAAAAGAGAGGGTGAGGAGGAGAGAAAGAAAAAAAGTGTCCGATTGGGTTTTGGCTTTCCTTCGGGTCGTTCTCCGTTCGCTGCGGTGTCCTCGTAGAGCCGAGAGGGTAAAAGAGGCGATGGCGAGGTGCACCGACGATCTAAGGGAAAACGGGAATTGACTGCGGAGGGGCGAGAGAGAGAGAGAGAGAGAGAGAGCCCCGAGGAAAAAGAAAAGAAGTTCACAGGAGAGCAAAAGAAAGAAGAGAAGAGAAAGTCTAAAGAGGTCTAGGATCTAGAGAGTTAGAGTCTTGGGAACACCGCAGGCAACATGATGGCATGGCAAGAGTAAAGTGTGTGTGTGTGCGTGGGTGAGGCGAGTGTGCACGCAGGTGAAGCACGAGGAGAAGAAGGACGAAAAGGCGAAGAAGTGACAGAAATGATTTAAGAGAAAAAGAGCGAAAAAGAGGGAGCCGTCGAAAAAAGCAAACATTTTTTTTTTCGCGATGGGGTTTAATGCATGGGCGTGCTTTTAATCATTGCACATCACGGTGCAGGGATGCCTTCTCCTCCGGCCGTAGACGCCTTTTTTGAAGCGGCGAAGAATAGACCAAAAAGAGCCGGCAGTTTTCCCTCCCTCACACCTGTCGTCGCGGAGAAGGGTGCGTCGCGTGAGAAGGAAGCCAAGAACACCCATGAGACAACGCGTGCTATACAGCCTAGCACGTGTGTGTGTGAGGTCGAAGTATTCCAGTACAAGACTCTCGTAGAAAAAGTCCTGCTGCCTTCGTAGATGAGGTGCAGCGACTTCCTTCGCCCTGAGCTGCGCAGCTGCTACCAACAGCCTCTCACTATTTCCTCTCTGTGTGTCGCCGCATGTTTCTTTTTTATCTTTTCCGTTTTGTTGCACGTTCGGCACGTGGCGGCACAGCTGCGCACCCGTCCGATCTTAAGCCGTAGTGTTAGTCGTAGAATCACGCTTAATCGTGTGTGTTTAACGTCGTCTCTTATCGTACACCCTTTTCCTAACCCTGCAGCGCCACCTCGCAATCGTGGATCATGGCCTGGCAGACGTACACCGCGTCCGACAGCACAGCCCAGCAGTCGGGCAGGTTCAGTGCCATGGGTGGCGCCACGTACGCCGCACAGGCCTCCGCATCCGCCTTCCCCGCCTCCTGCAGCTGATAGCGGTTGCCCCGCCGCGACGGCAGCTGCTGGTAACGGAAGTAGAACACCTGCCCACTCGCACCAGCAGCCACGTGCACCTGCTGCGGCAACGCCCACTCCTCCCGCAGCGTAGGGTCCACCACGTAGTGCCCCGTCGGCGACACGAGCAGGACGCAGAGGAGCGGCAGCTGGGACCACTGCACCGGCCTGCGGTAGGGCTGCGAGCGGTCCACCTCCACCGAGACCCCTGCCCCGTCACCAGGTGCGCGGTGCAGCGTGACGGCCGGCAGCTGCAGCGAGCGCAGCGCGGCGTGGACGGCGTAGGCGATGGCGGTGAAGAGGTTACCGCCGGCGCACTGCAGGACGTGCACGTCGACGTGAACGCGGAAGCCGAAGCCCTCGCCAATGTAGAGATCTGCCGCCGGGAAGCCGCTCGCGAGGCTTGTCTCTCCGTCGCCGCGGCCGCTCCCCGCAGGTGCGATAGCAGACGATGACACGGTGCCCGCGCCGACCTCGTCCTCGGCCCCCTCCCGCTCCTCCGGCACCACCTCGGCCTCTGCCACGCCCTGCTGCTCCTGCACCTGCACCTGCGCCGCCCCAAAGACAGCGCGAATGGTCGCCGCGAGGAAAGCGAGGTAGTCGCGGCGGTAGCGGTTCGTGTTGCGGCCCCCCACCGTCCCGGCGTAGGCGTCCAACACGTGCGGCACCGCATCGATGGTGATGTGCAGCTGACCGCGGCCGGCGTCGTGCGGCGCGGCAGCAGCGGCCTCCTTCGCACCATCGGCATTATCAGCGCCACTCACTGGCGACGGCGCGGCAGTGGCGCAGCCGTCCACCACCGTCGGGGTCGCTGCGGCCAGCACCACCGTCCCACTCGCCCGCACCTCCACGTAGCTGCCGCTGTACGACTGCTGCGCCACGCCTGCGGCGTCGCCACCATCGCTGCCGCCGACGACTGCGGCCACGGCGGAGGGACTGGACCGCGGCGTGATGTACACGGGGCGGCGCTGCAGCAGCGTGCGGCCGTCCTCCCGCACGTCGTTGGCCACGCCGTCCTGCACCGCACGCACCTCAGCGAGGCTGATGGACGCCGCACTTACCGACATGACGAAGAGAGAGGATGTTGATCTTTTTTTTTTTCAAATTCCCCTTGTCGCTTAGGAACAATGAAAGGAGAGAGTGGAGGGTGTGTGTGTGTGCAACGGTGGCACGCGACTCCGCTGTTGTGTGAGAGCTCTTTTTGTTATTTTTGTTTCCTCGCGTTAATAGCGAGCAGGGCAAGAAGTGAGGAAAAGAGAGAAGACGCGGAAATAGTTTTAAAACTTAGAAGTACTTGTCACGTCGCCGCGATAAGACTCCTCTCTCTCCCAACTCTCTTTGAGAAAGCGGGAAAAATTGAAGTGCGTGTGTGTTTAACTGAGCTTTCGAGCAACGCCTGCACGTGTGATAACTAACAGCGTGGCTTTGCCTTACCGCGCAAAAGTCTGTATGAAGCCGCCGTGTCTTTTTGCGCCTTGCTGCGAAGTACCACCGAGTCGTCAAGGAGCTCAACAGAAGTGCTGAAGGACGGTGCGCCACTAAGCAGAGAGAGGCGGGCAATGAACCACCGTGCTAAAGTAGACAGCGCACGCGCAGCTGCCGTGGAACACGATGCTAATTTTCAAGCTGAGCTCTCTTCCATTGGGCTGAATGAGCCGCTCATTAAAATACCTTCTATTTTTATTCCCGGCTGCGAGCTACACTAGAGACGAAGAGAGGAAACCAACACTTACACAGTGCTGAATTGAAGTGGGAAAGACCGTCAGCGTTGCACACACACACACACGCTGTCTCTCCACCGAGCAAAAACAAAAACTCAAAAGTAAGGAGTCTCAAGGAGGCACCACCAGAAAAAAAAAAACCTTGCGCCACGCGCACACACACGCACAAACGCAGACGTTATCTCAAGCGCGGCTCCAAAAAGCACAGGAGAGCCACCACGGACCAACACGACGCGACAACACAGTAGAGAAGAACATAAAGAATGCAATGACGCTAAGAAATAAAAAAAGAAAAAAAAAGGGTGTCTTGGAGCAGGGAGATGGGCAAGAGACAGAGAGCGACATACAAACACCGCCGTGAAGGCACCCGCTACAGCTTGCCGGACTTCTGCAGCATGTTCAGCTTCTCCCCGATGCCGTACGCGATCGTCTGCGTGTTCGAGCGGATGCGGATGACGCCGCTCACGACGCCCTTGCCATCGCTCTCAACGCTCACGTTGGCCAACGCGTCCTCGCCAAACGCGGTCTGGGCGTAGAGGTTGCAGGACACATACGCGCACCTCTCCTCCTCGTCGGAGGTGGGCAGCTGGTCCAGCTCCGGGTCGTGCTCCTCCTGCTGCTCCACCTCGTAGGGCTCCAGCAGCTGCATGTTCAGCTCCGAGACGATGTACCGCACAAAGCTTGGCAAGTCGCGCTTCGTCGTTGATACGGCGATCTTGTTCTCCCAGTCGAAGATGCCCCACTTCTCGCGGAACTCGGCAGGGGAGCAGGGACCGGGGTGGATGTAGTTCATGATGTCCACGTGGATGTCGTTCAGGATGAAGCTGCAGCGCTGGTTGTTCGGGGCGTCGTACAGCACAGTGCCGTAGATGACGCCCGTCTCCGTCGCGCTCACCTTCAGCGACGTCCGCACCGCGAGCGTCTCGTGGGGGTTGAGGGTGTAGGTCTGCGGCCGCTCGCACAGCTTCATGCCGCCAAGCGACACCAGCTCGATGGTGAGGTTCGACAGCTGCTGCGAGGTGCAGTTCACCAGCAGCCAGTCTACCGCCACGTCGAACTGGTTCACCGTGATGCTGGCCTCGCAGTAGACGGGGTCGTTGAAGCCGGAGAGAGCCGTGGTCTCCTCCAGTTTCTTGAGGAAGCGCTCCGCCTTGCGCTCGCTCGACTCCTCCTTCGCGTTCGGCCCCGAGGCGCCCGCCGCCGCCTCGAGCTCGAAGACGGCGTCCTTGCCCTCGCTGAGCTGCGAGAAGACAACAGGGGCGTCGATGGAGCTCAGCTGCACGGCACTTTTCGCCGCCTCCGGGCTGCTCGCCCCCTCGCGCGACATCCGCTGCTCCGCGCTGCCCAGCGCGCCGGTGGAGGCCTGCAGCACGTCCACCATGAAGGCTGCCTGCGGATTGGACAGCAACGACACGTTCAGCCGAAGGTGCTCGTGCGTGTCGGCGTCGATCGGGTATGACGTGTCGGCGTCCGTGCCGTAGCGCAGCACCTCCCGCACCATCGCGAGCGCGTCAGACTGCGCCGTGTTGCGCGTCGCCGCATCGACGCTGCCCTTCGCCTTGCCGGTGAAGAGCTGCACGACGAGCTTCGTGAGAGTGCTGGCGAGGGCGGCTGCCAGAAAGTAGTCGCCCTTCAGCAGCGCCTGCCGCAACCCACTCGTGTTCACGTCCGCGTTCACGGCGGCGTCGGCGTCACCCGCGGCAGCCGCAGCAGCGGCAGGAGGCGAGGCCGCCGCCGCCGTCGTGTAGGTCGTCACGTACGTGCCATCCTCGCGGACGGTCGTGACGGCGCGCAGGTTCGCCTGCGCGGCGGCGTTGGCGCCGGCGTTGTTGCCCGCAACCGCAGCAGCAGCAGCAGCCGTCGTGAAGTTCGCCGCGTCCAGCACGGCCACCTTCGGCGCCTCGAACGGCAGCGGTGCGACGGCGCTCTTCAGTGTCTCGCAGGTGCGCAGGAGTTCATCGGTGGACTCGGTGTAGGCGCCGAACATCCACAGCGTCGTGCGCATCACCGCGCTGGACGTCATCATCGGGAAAACATCCGCGAGGCGCTGCAGCGTCTCGCGGCGCAGCTCCGGCTGGGAGAGCAGCACCTCCTTGATGAGCGTGATCACCTCCTTGCTGGTGCTGGAGGTGTCGCAGACGTAGTCCAGCAGCACCGGCAGCATCGCCGGCGCAGAGGGCGGGTGGCGCATCAGGGCGGTGTTCATGGCCTTGATGATGAGGAGGCGGTAGGCGGTGGACACGTTGCTGTCCTCCACCTCGGTGTCCATGCGGCTTGCACGGAGCAGCTCCTTCTTCATCGCCTGCATAAAGGTTTCGGCGTTGCGGCGGGTGACAAGCTCGACGGCCAGCTCGATGATGCGCTCACGAATTGTCATGGTGCCGTCCTGCAGCACGCTCAAGATGTCCAGCAGGGAGTCCTGCAGGACGTGCAGGTAGGGGCCGCGCATTTGGTTGAGCTGCTCCACTACGATGAGCCGTACGCTGTTGTCAGAGTGCGACTTGATGAGGTCGACGTACGTCAGCGTCGCCTGCCGGATCGCCGTCGGCGAGGAGGAGAGGCTCAGCAGCGTCGTGGCGCACTGGTAGCGCACCGCGGCGCTCTTGCTCTGCAGCACCGAGAAGAGCACCGGGACGTAGCGCGCCTTCTCGTAGGGGTTCGCGCGGATCATCTGCTGGCAGAAGTCCACCACCGACATGAGGAAGGGGCCGTCGACGATGGCGAGGTCGTGCGAGTCACGGTAGTCGCTGAGGTAGCTCGCGGCCCGCTCCGGCGCAAACGCAGCGAGGAACTCGAGCCCGTTGCGCAGCGTGGTGAAGTCGCCCTCCTTGCGGATCGCGGCCTCGACGAGCTCCGGCGCGTCGGGCAGCAGCTTCGGGAACTTCTTGAAGATGTAGTGCACCGCCAGCACAGCGTTGCGGCGGACGTAGGTGCGGTTGTGGGAGAGGTTCTGCACGACGGCAGAGACGAGGGGCTCGATGAGCTCCACCTCGTTCACCTTGCACAGGAAGCGCAGCGTCAAGCCACGCACGTACTCGTTCGGGTGGAGGAGGTCGTTGCGCAGGAAGCTGCAGATGAGGATGATGACCGGCAGCAGCCCGTTAGCGTCGCGCTTGTCGATCACCTCCCAGAAGTAGAGGACGAGCTTCTTGATGAGGTGGTCGTCGATGGGGGTGACGTAGCGAATGACGGTCATGATGAGGTGGTTCTGCGGCTCGCCGTTGACGTGGAGGCGGATGATCGCCTTGAGCGCCTCTGCGCGAGCGCGCATGTCGCCCTTCTCGAGTGCGTCCTTGATCTCCTTTGAGGACATCGCACTCACTACCTTGTCGACGCCAACCAGGAGCGTGCTGCTCTCCTCCTGGCTCGACACAACTACATCGGCCGACATGATCAAGGTGCGGAGTGTGTGTGTGTGTGTGGAAGTGCAAAGAGGAGTGCACTAGACGATGCGCAGAGAAAAGTGCGGTGTGCGGCGGTGCTTTGGTGCTTTCTTTTCTTGCTTCACAAGCTCACTCTGTGTGTGTTTGTGGGTGTGTTTGTGGATGATGGGCCCTGCGACGAGGCGAATAATCAGCTTCGGAAAAACGGAGAAAGAAAAAAAAAACGAGGCGTCAGCACAGACGAGAGAGAGAAAGAGGATGAAGTCGGACACCAACCAGAAAAGTGTGTGGGTTTGTGTGTTCATGTGTGAAACAATAAGTGCGGTGACGGCCAGATATTCTCTACCTGTTTCACTCTGTCATTCACACCTTTGCAGTCAGCAGCGGAGAGAGCGGCGCAGAAGCCACTTGCGCTTGTCTGCACGTGCGGAAGGCCACCACTGCTTTCACCGATTAATTTGGAGAATTTGAACATTATTGTCCACTTTAAGATAGCGAGACGCCGCTTACTTCTTTCCTTCCTTTTTTTGTTTTCTTTCTCAGAACTTCATGCTAAGGTAAGCGCTGCTGAGGCGGAGCACGCGCTACACCACAGCGCACTGTGAGGACAACACGTTTGCTGCTCGAACGCGTGTGACGGAAACACCGACCGCAGCCCTGCTGCTACGCAAACACAAAACATGCACAATAAGAGGAAACAAACAAAGCCTTCTTTACGTTCAACCAGCACCAGCCTGTCTTTCCTCCGTGCAGCCAGACTAGAGCGATATGGACTGTAGGAAGTCGCGAGTTTCGAAGCCTCGCTCGCCACGCCGCCACGCCTGGAAGCACGTCTTGGGTTTCGCCACGACGGCGGTCAGTCCGCTGCGGGTGATCTCCAGCCCAGTCGTCCCGTTCACCACAACAAGGCGTGGCAGGGGCATGTAGGGCCGCACCATCAGCCCGCTGTCGCGTGTCACCCACGTCGCGCCGTCGCGGTGGGTGCAGTGGAAGAAGCCGAAGGACCGCGTGACGTCCATCATCTCCTTTCCGGCGAGGGAGACGGCGACGACGACAAAGTCGGGGCTGTGCTGTTTGTGGAAGGGCTGCAGCAGCCGCATGAAAGACAGCGAGCGCTCCGACTCGGTGAAGAAGAGCAGGCCGGCGAGGCGCCCCTTCAGCACCTCGCGGTCACAGATGGCTCCGCTGGGGGTGTGGAGGCGGTCGATGTTCTTCAAGTAGTCGTTCAGCAGGTGCTCGTGCTGGAAGGGGACGACGCGCTGGTCCATTGTTTTCAGCTCCTCGCGCTGCTCCGCCAGCTTCGCGGCGCCGTCGCCGCCGAAGGCACGGCTGTCCGCATCGCGTGGCTTGAAGGTGGCGTCGGCCATCAACCGGAGCAGCCGCGTCATGGTGAGCTTTTGCCGATTCACCATCGAGAACTCACCGGCACCGAAGGCGTGCTGCATTGTGGCCCGCTCCAACGTATCAGGGATCGGCGTGCCGCGCTCGCCGCCCAGCCAGTTGACGCCTGACCCACTGCTGCGCTTGCCGTCCCCCTCCCCGCTCAGCACCTCCTGTATCGGCGGTGTGCTGTCCCCGACGCGCTTCGGGGAGTGGGGGACGCTGCCGTGGCCGGCGCCGTGCATGCTGCCCGCCGTGTAGGCGATGTTCGGCGGCAACTTGTTCGCCGCGGGGTCGGCCTTCCAGCTGTAGCGGGAGGGGTGGTCGGCGTCGCCGTAGCCGCGGCCCTTGCCAAGCGCGCTCGAGTACTGATACGAGTTGTCTGCGCCGTCATAGAAAGAAGCAGATCCGACGGGAGAGGAGGAGGGAGAGGCAGCAGCAGCAGCTCCGCTGGTCTCACCGCGACCCACTCCTTTCCGCGAGACGGTCCCCATTAAACCTCCTGCTGGCTTCTGTGGGGGTTTGTCGCTGAGGGGGCGGGGACTGCCCTCACTCGGGCGGTGGCGGGAGTGGAGGAGGGTCGGCTCTGTCCAGCTGCCCGGACCCTTGCGCGATGTGCGGCGGAGAAGGCCCGACACTCTCATGTTTCCTGTCAATGCGTGCCGTGCGAGATGTTTTGTAGTTGTGGGGAGAAAAAGGCCGTTGATGAGTTGCCTTTTGCCCGACGACGTTTGCTCGTTAAATAACCAACGCAGAATATCTAGAAGAAAACGAACGCGTGTGTGTGTGTGTGTGGGCGTGTGCGACAAAGAGCCGGGAGAGTAATAATGCAATTTAACGAACACGTCGGTGTCAAGGCCAGCAGTGTGTGAGGAGAGAAGTAGACAGAAAAGAAGTTTATTATTTTTCTTACATAGGACAGTTTTTTTCTCACTGTTCAGAGAGCTCAGAAGACATGATACACGCACATACACACACCTCAAGGTGAAACAGCGGGTGGAACAGCGGGAGACGTGGCCGCTGCACAGGAGACAGCTGCCGTACCTGCCGGCGTCACGCCTCGCTCCCCCACCGATCCACTCAGCATTTTTCCAAGAAGGAAACTGCAACGCAAAGAGGAAGCAAAAAAAAAACAAGGTTGGGGTCTTCACTCGTTGCGCCTCGAGAAAGAGAGAGAGACGTTACCGAAGTAGCGCACAACGGAGACCGGCAGCAACCTTACTCTTCGTCCATTTCTCTCACTGGACGTCCCCCCGCAATGACAGCTATCCCCCTCTTTACACACCGGATTCACCACAGTACCGAGTACGACGAGAGGAAGAAGAAAGACAGTCAGTGACTCCTTCGCCTCCTACCACTTCATCGCTTGTATTTAGAAGGGTGCTGCTCTCTTGGTTTGACCAATTTGTGTTTTTTCTTAACTTTTTTTTCTTTCACATCTCCGCAGTGCCTCATTCTCATTCTTCACACACGCTCGAGTGTGCACGCAGTTGGACTGTCCCAGCACGAGAAGAGTCAAAAAAAAAGAAGGAGAAGCGAGCGTAGGAAAAAGATAAAAAAGAAAATAGGAAAAGAAGAATTGAGTTCTACACAAACAAGAAAGAGAGAGAAAAAGAGAAAAGAGAGAAAATGTGCTTTTGTGTTCGCCTTGACTCTCACTGCACTCCTTGCGCGCCGTTCTCGGGTACACCGCACGGTGCACAACGCAATGCTCTCCCTCTCTCTCTCCCTCTTGCGCCCGCTACGATGACGAGTGGCGCGTCGCCCTTCCACACACCTCTGGGCGAAGAAAAGAGAGAGAGAGGGGGAGAGAACAGAAAACAGAGAACGAAGGGAGCTTCGAAAGAACAAGAGAGAGACACACACACACGCGTGACACACGTGCTCACACATTCTGTACATCAGTCATGACACGACATCGCAGCTGTAAAACCAACATGAGAAGAAGAGGGAGGGAAGTCGAGAAAAAGAAAAAGAGAGAGAGGAAAAGAAAGAAAAGAACAAGTGCCGTTCGCGATTCCGCCAGAAAGAAGAATAAACAAACAAAAAAAGGGAAACGCAGAGGACTGCCATGAGAAACGACACGGTGGGCCTCACACGCAAACCAACTCGACACATACCCGTGCAAAGTTTTTTTTTTTGAAGAAAAGTCCTGCGCTCCTTTTTTGTTTTTCTGCTGTTGTTTTCTTTTGTCTCTTTCATTGCATGTGCGTGGTTGAAAAAAAAGAAATGCGAGACACAAAAAGTACCCGAAGGAAGTAAAGAGAAATCCCAAATCTAGAACACACAGGGAGAGAAAAACAGCGCAAACAAAATAAAACAAAAAATGAGGAAGGAGAGTGAGAGAGAGGGGAGAAGAAAGAGAAAAGAGGGAAGAGAAGGAGGCCAAAAGCCGGATCGGTGGCTCAGTACATCTTTTTTTCGCTCTTATCTTCGTCACGGCTTTGTGTTGTGCTCCTCCCTCACTTTTTTTCCCTCCGCTCTCTGTCGCGCGCGTATCCTTCCTGCACTCTGAGCCCTCTGATACAATCGATTGCTGCTGACAACAACGCCACTAGACAAGTCGATTCGTTCACAGGTCGATCGCCCCCTTTCCACCGCTGCTTTGGCGACCGTATTCTCACGAACAGAAGGAACACGAGCCACGCATCGGCAGGCCGGGAGTGGCGCAGCTGCAGCATCAACGACGGCGCTCTACCCGCGAGAATGAAGCAAAGACAACGGAGGTGAGAAGACAGAGGAGAGAACGAAGCGAAAAAAAAAAAAAGAGAAGCCTTTCTTTTTTGGACAAGTCGGGAACACGAAAGTAAGAAACACGAGTACGACGAGAAGAGCACGCAAGATGGCGTTCATGTGCGCCATGGCAAGCGCCACTGGAGAGAGATAAAACGTCGACCGGGAAACACAACAGGCAGCAAAAATAAATAACAACGGAAGGGAAGCACTTCTTTTTTTATAGCTTTGGAATTCGAAGACGACGTTCTTTGTTTGTTTCTACCGCAAAAAACGCGCTTTTTTGTGTGTGTTTCGCCCACCGTCTTCTCCTCTTTGCCGCGCCGTCTAGAAGATCGGAAACATGGCACATGTGCACGTAAGAAAGTCCGTTTTCACGGCTGCCGTCGTGTGGGTGATGTGCTCGTCGGCTCTTCGTTGCCCCCCGTGCTTCGTCGGGTCTGCGCTGACGCACGCCTCACGACCACAGCAGCAGCCGCAGCCTTTTCCCCCATTTCTCTTTTCTCGATGAGAATGATGAAAAGAGATGAATTAGAGGGGGAAAGAAGCAATGCGGCGGCCTCGCGTACTTCCCTGTCAGCTCTCCGGGCCTCCGCGTCCTTCTCTCTTT
The DNA here is from genome assembly GCA_030078075.1 of Crithidia sp. LVH-60A. NCBI lineage: Eukaryota > Euglenozoa > Kinetoplastea > Trypanosomatida > Trypanosomatidae > Crithidia > Crithidia sp. LVH-60A. The sequence goes on from CP119645.1 coordinate 134,163, forward strand.
TCCTTTTATTTCTTTCCTCTTTTCTGCAGAGTCATCTGAACCCTCCTCGCCTGTTTCCAAAGAGAAGATGAGAGAGAGTAAAGACGACGGACAAAGGTATGGAAAGGACAGTCTTGTATGAAAGCGCGGGTGAAAAAGACGCTTCAAATGGAAGTGCAAGCGTGCCACATGCAGCGTGAGCGCGATCATTCGACAAAGTCACTCTTTTTTTTTTTTGTCCTTTCGCTTGCGTTCACCCGCCCACCGCAGTGGGAGAGTGCGGTGGTGGGCTGGAGTGTGTACATGTGCGGCTCCTTTACTTCTTCTGCTTCTCCTTCTCCGCCTGGCGCAGGCGGTACTCGTCAGAGAGCGGCAGGGCGTCCATCTTGGAGCGGAAGCCGTTCACGCGGCCCTCGATGAACATCTCCGTCTCGGTGGGGTACACAACGACCGTCGCTACCCACTCGCCGCCATCCTGCTGCTCCAGCCGCGTCTTGCCGAGTGCCTTGATGTCGCAGTCCTGGTTGAAGGTGACCGTCACGTGCATCTCGTACTGCTCCGTGTCGTTGTAGTAGGCCCACTGCTTCTTCTTCTTGTTGACGATGCGGAAGAGCAGACCGTTGTCCTTCTCGAAGCCCTTCGTCACCTCGTCACCCTTGAAGGTCGGACGACCGTTCAAGTAGTTGACGCTGGTGTTCTCGGTGGAAGCTCCGCAGCCCATTATGAAAAGGGTAGAGTTGGGAGGGGGGAAGATGAGAAAAGGAAAGACGCAGAGCGCAAGCAAAAGCTGCCGAGGAAAGAAGGCAAGAGGCAAGAAAACCTAGAAAGTAAGAAAGAAGAAGCCTGAGAAATGCACACAGACAACTACGGATGCAGTGAAAGAGGTATAACTTTTCTTTGTTTAAAGAGAGAAAAGCGGAAGAGAGAAAAAGAAGGCGCAAAGAGGCAACTGGGTGAAGGCGCCACAGCAACAGCAGAGAAAGGCGTACGGCGTGCGTGCGGAAGCACGTTCATCAGAGAGGAAGAGCAAGAGATAAAGAGAGAGGAGGTAAAAGGAGAAGGTGCAGGCACCATCTTCTCGAGAAGGTGGAGTGCCACCAAGCACAGTTAAAGCGACTCCCCTCTCAAGGCAGAGGTCATCGCAACGTACGCATCGCTGCTCCTCTTAGAGCTACGCCGCCCATCGAACGTGTAATAACAGAGGTTTTGAGCGTTATTCTTGTACTTCATCACCACGCTCTCGTCGTTTTGTATTTCTTTCACTTTTCTTATTTTTTCATCCAATTCTTGGTGAATGTGGAAGGATAAGTGAAGCGCAAATAAGAAATTTTAAAAAACACCTGCGCTGGCGGTATCACTGGGTGATGAGGCGGACGCATGCGGCTCCGCACCGGTGTTCTCTTTCTCTTTGTGCTTGCCATGTCACAGCGAGAATTCACAAAACATAGAGAGAGAGACACACACAGAGATGGCTTCTACTTGTTGCCGTGTGCGATGCAGCACAACCTGCAGCCCCCTCCACCACGTCTCCGTCAGCGCACTCCCTCACGTGTCGATTGTCTCCTCGAGGGGTAAAGCCAACAGCGCTGGCATTTCGCAGGCCGCCACAGGGAGAAATGCAGAGTGGTATGGAGTGAGGAGAAACGGAAAAACGGAGAATGTGAGGGATTTAAGAACGGAGAGTGGCCAAATAAAAAGAAAGCAAATAAACTCTTTACCTACATGAAAAGAAAAGAGAGGAGGAGTGCGGGACGAGGAGAAAAGGAAAAAAAAAACACATGAGACCAACGGTACGAGGAGAGCTGGCGACCTCACGTTATGCAACAAACACGAGACGGATGCGCAAGATAGAAGGTGCGTGAACAGAGGGAGAAAACATGAAACTCAGAAGAAAAAAAAAAGGCCACCTGCGACTATTGCGCAAGGCACAAAATCGTACAGCTCTACTGCAGGAATGGACGGGGAAAGCGGCGTGTAAAGCGCATCTGGCGCGCCTGCAAGGCACGCTTTCCAGTCGAATAAAAAGAAGAGAATGCTCTACAATACGATGAGAGAGGGACACAGGTAAAGAAAGAAGAGCGACATCATCGAAGCATCTACGCACACACCACGCTTTGCAACACGGCTTTGCTATCGCTTTCGCTCTCTCTCTATCTCTCTCTCCTTCTCTCTTTCGCATGCGCACATGCATGCATGCGTGTGCGTGCGGGTTTACGTGCGTGTGGGTGTCGTTGCTCCGTCGCCAGCCTCGCCGTCCCTCCCTCTCGTCACGCCCGTCTGGCACCGCGGACTAGGACGCCATCACCGCCAAGTCTGGCCGACCAGAGCGGAAGGCGTCCATCTTGGAGCGGAAGCCGTTCACGCGGCCCTCGATGAACATCGAGGTGGCACCGGGCGGCACGGTGAGGGTGGCCACCACCTCCCCCTTCTCCTCCTCTTCCAGCTTCGTCTCGCCAAGTGCCTTGATGTCGCAGCCGGCGTTGAAGGTGACGCGGATGCGCATGTCGTACTGCTTCGTGTCGTTGTAGAAGGCCCACGTCTCCTGCTTCTTCTTGCCCTTCTTGACGATGCGGAAGAGCAGCCCGTTCTCCTTCTCGAAGCCCTTCACCACCTCATCGCCCTTAAAGGTGGGCTGGCCGTTCAGGTACTGCACCTTCGGCGTCGACGCGGTACACCCCATCCTGCCGGTGCGGTTGCGTAGTGCGAGTAGTAGAGCACAATAGAAAGTGTTCAAGATGCAGATATTCTCCCACTAATGAGACGATCAGCAAGTCTCCCTCCCTTTTCTTTGGTGTCTTTAAAGGTCGACGATGGAAAGGCACAACTCTTGAGACGGCGAGATGACCTCGGTGCAGAGCAGTACGTATGAGAAAAAATATATGTATGAATGTTCAGTGGCTGGCGTATGTGTTCGCAGGGCAGCAGCAGTAGCGGCAGCACCAACAAGGTGGCAGCGCACAGTTTGCCGGAAATGAAAAGAGGGACAAGACAAAGGGAAGGGGAAGGAATAGAAGGTGACGGCGTCGGCGCGCGAACACTTCAGCAGAAAGGGGAAGAACCGGCATCGCAACAACACCCAGGAGATCACCACGAAAATGTCTCACGCGGGACCAACAAGAGTCCAGAAAGGAATGTATTCTGCCCCTCCCAATGTCTGCACCGCTGAGGCGGGCTTGGGCAGTCTACACCGCTGCCACACTCATGCGCACCTGGTGCTTCTCTCTCCTCGCTCTCTCTAACTGTTGTTTGTCACGGACTGTGCGTTGGCGTACAAACAGAGGCCACAAAGGATATCCAGCGGAACACGCGATAACACGCGCGGCAAGCGGTGACGACGAACCACGGCGAAAGAAAGAAAAAAACAAAAGCGAGAAGGAGCTGAAGTACATCGAGAATCTTTCAAAACCGAAAGCTGCCTACTCGTCATTTGGGTCCGTCTGCGCTGCCTCGCGTTGGTAGGGGATCGTACGTCCGCCGTTGGCGCTGACGGAGCTGTCGTGCGCCGGCGCATCGCCCTCCACGTCGATCGACTCGGTCCAGTCGTCCACGGTCACTGTGCGGTAGCTCGAGACGCTCCGCATTCCGGCTCGGCGCATGCGCTCGGACTGGCAGCTGGACCGCGGGGTCAGTGTGTGCACCTTGGCCTGCCACACCGCCGCGGCGGCCTCCGACGAGAGCTCCTCCGCCCCATCGAGCGAGGCGCCCCCCGCACCGCCGCTCTGGTTCGGCACGCTGGAGAGCCGCCGGCGGTGGATGCGGGGCGAGAGGCTTTCTGCTGCGCCGGGCGACGCACGCGGCTTGCGCATCGGCGCCATGCGGTGCCCTGCACTCTCGTCCAGCGGTGCGGCAGCGGCGGACGTCGCGGTGGCAGTGGTGGACGGGACGGCGAGAAAGTGTGGCAGGGCGGCCCGGGCAAGGGAGGATGCGCCGTTCGAATCGACGCTGCGCATCGCAGCCTTCTCGCCGCGGTGGGATGGCGTCTCAGGACCGGAGAGTAAAGCGTCATCGTGGGCGGCGGTTGCGTGCCGCTGCCGGTCAGGCCGCACCCGTGCGAAGTCCGCACAACTGCTGTGCGTGTCGCTGACGCTACCCATTTCATCGGTGTCTGCGCTGTCCCCGTCGTCATTTTTACTTCTACTCGCCCCCGTCGCCAAGGACGGAGGAGAGAGAAGAGAGGCAGCACCAACTGCTCCTGTTTGCGGGGCCGTCGCACTGCTGCCCGTTGCCGCCGCCGCCGCACCCTCCTCGCTGTGCAAAGGCGCCGCTGCGGCAACAGGAGGCGTGGGAGGGCGAGGCGCTGCGCTCAGCGGGGGCGGCTGCCGCACCGTCTCCCTCACCGCCGTCTCCGCAGCTGCCTGTGCCGAGGGAGAAAGACGCTGCCGCGCCGCACCGCCCGACGCCGAGGGAAAAAGCATCGCCATGGTGGTGACCGCTGGCGCTGCTGCGGTAGCCGCGGCTGGGATGTTGGCCTGTTGGGCAGAGAGGTGGCGGATGTACGTCTGCCGCGTCAGCACGCCCTGCGACTCGGTCAGCGTCGAGTGGCAGCCGACGTCCACCAGCGAGCGCTCCAGCAGCGGGGGCGGCGTCGCATCGCTGTTGCGCTCTCGCGCCGGAGAAGACGCCCCCCGCCCGACTGCCTCCGGCCTCTCCGTCTCCGTGGCAGCGAGGGGGCTTACCGCCACCGCAGCAGCAGGCTTGGCGGAGCCGCTGTTCCGCGCCGGTCGCCGCAGGCTAAACCTGAAGCGGTCGGCGGCGTGCCGGGCGTTGCGCTTCCGCGCGACCATCTGCGCCATGTCCGTCACGGCCACCAAGTCGTCCAGCGCCAGCCGGGTGCAGCGCATGCGGTAGGCGCCGCGCACCTTGCCCTCCACAAACATGCGTGTCGAGCGCGGCGGGACGAGCAGCTCGGCAATCCACGAGCCGCGGGTGCCGAAGATGCGCTGCTGCTGGCGGTGGGCGACGCTGTCGGGCATCTCCGACGCCGCCACCGCCTCCTCGCCGTCCTCGTCGAAAAAGAGCCCGAAAAAGACCGGCGGCGGGGTGGGGGCCGCGTTGCCGTCGTCGAACACGCTGCTGGGCCACAGACGCGTGCTGTCCCGCGGCTCCAACTTCGAGGCCTTGTCGAAGAGCGTGAAGACGTGCATGACGTACTCGGAGTCGTTGTAGAAGGCCCACGTGCGGGTCTCCGAGGTGGCCAGACGAAACATGCGCTGCGGCAGCACCTTGGCGCGCCAGCCCTTCTCCTTGTCGCCCGCCGCCCCCGCCGCGTTGGTCACCAGGCGGTCCTCCACCGCGCTGTACTCCACCGGCACCCGCAGCGTGCGGCTTGGCGGGCAGAGGGCGATGGGCACCGCAGCACCCGGCTTGCGCTGCGCCGGCAGGGCGGAGTAGTGGGCCTGGGGGTGGAGCTGGTAGTCGAGGTCGTCGCCCCAGTCGTCGAAGGCAAGCGGACTCACCTCCCCGGCGTCTTTCGCTGCGGTGCCCGTCGTCTTCACCACCGCCGCCGCACCGCTGCTGCTGTCCTCCACTCCGTGTGAGGATGACGAGGTCGAAGACGAGGAGGACGAGAGGGGCTCCAGCGTGGCGCTCAGGTGCGGCGCGGTGCCGGCCGCTTGCGCCGTGCAGTCCCCCTCCTTTGCCTTCACCGCGGCGTGGCGGGGGCGGTACCGCGAGGCGGGGATGGCGGAGGCGTCGACGATCGTGTCGGTGCCGAGCAGCGCCACAACGAACTGCTCCTGCAGGGCAGCCTCCCGCGTCAGGCCCTCCTGGCGGCGCCGCGCCGTCACCGAGCAGACCAGGACATCCACCCCCTTCTCTCGCTCCTTGGCCTCCGACTCGGACAGCGTGTCGACGTGGTCGGCGCCGTCGCCGTCGACCGCCGTTGCGTTTGCCTCCTCCTCGCCGATGCTGAGAAGCTTGCTCCGCACGAGCCGGTAGAGGTTGCCGTGCATGCCGCCCTCATCCAGGCAGGGGATCACCTCCTCCGCATTGGCAAAGCCAACGGGGTGGCCGTACTGAAAGCGGTAGCGCCGGCCCGTGGAGGTGGTGTAGGTGGTCGGGGCGAGCCCGATGCCGTCAGCCCCGACGTCGCCACGGCTCTCGACTTGCAGCAGCGGTGCGGTGCCGAGGCTGAGGTGGGGCGGACTCACCCCAGGCTTTGACGCGTCGCCGCCGCCGCCGCCCGTCTGCGCCAACCCCGTGGAGGCGGCGCGGGAAAAAACGAAGTCGCTGCCGCTGTGCCCGGTGGCGGGGGTGGTGGAGAGCTGCGTGGGCCCGAAGCGGGAGCGGGGGATGTGCTCCGGGTAGGTGGAGGAGGGGATGCAGCCCATTTGGGTGTCGTGTGACGTCTTGCAACGTTCTGTGGGGAGGCAATCCAAAGCCGATGAAAGAGGCCACACGAGACGGTGCGCGATCCTCCTCCCTTCTCTTTATTATTTTAGACGGGAAAGAGGGGAAAAAAAGACGGCGCTGGCGTCTACCCACAAAGACGATTATAAAATAAGGTAAGGAAAAGAAAGAGTTCTTCAACCCGGACAGATTCACGGATATGCACACAAGAGAGCAAAAGATAACAGAAACAAAGGTGCAGTGGTGTGCAGCGGAGTTGAGCTACGTCGAGCGCATATGCACGCGTCACAGGCGCACAGGAAGAAAATCCCAGCTTTGACGAAAGGGCACTACGCAACACTCCGAACAAGTAGGGCTTTTCCTTATCCTCCTCCCCTTTCCCGCTGCTTTGTACTCAAATCGATGTATACGATGCGGCCACGAGAGAGAAAGAGAGAGAGGGAATTAAAAAGGGAAAAAAAAAGGCGCAGCAAATGCGGTCGTGGCCACTCTACGTCGATGTTGCCACGCTTAGCTATTTGACTACCGAAAGCACGGAAGAGAGAAGTAGCAATTAGTGTTTTTTTTTTGGGGGGGGGGTAGGCGAGACGAGAAGGCAGCGGAATAAAAAAAAAAAACCTCTACTAAATGGATAAAAGATGAGAAGAGAAGAGAGGAGCAGCAACAGGAATAATAAAAAGAGAAAGAGAAAAAAACAAGTAGAAAAGGATTCAAAGAAACACACACAAAAAAAAAAAAGAACACGTCACGGGAAGCAAGCAAAGTAGGGCAAGCGGTGAAAATGAGGATGAGATGTGTGAGGAGGCAGTGACACCGAAGAGAGAAAGAGAGAGAAGAAGCTGTTAAAGACACACGTCTAGTACGCTCTCAAGACAGGAGGAGGAGAAGAAATCAATTCCGCTCTCCTACTCCTTTCCAGACGATTCTTCTTTTTTAATACCTATGAAGCACGACAAACGTCCTGCACAGCTGTGGAAAACTGAAGAAAAGAAAGAAGAGAAAGCAGAAAGCGGGCAGGAAAAAAAAAAACGATGTTGAAGTCGACTGATTGGCACCGTCAGGCGGGAGAGAGCAAAAGCGACTGGCGCGACGACAAGATAAAAATGAAACAAGCTGAATGCAGAAGCGGGTGACGGTTCAGCTAAAAAGCCACAAACGCTTCTACCCGCAGCACAAGGCGCGCTCCTGCACTCTCGTAAAAGAGGAGGAGAAAACAAAAAGATTCGACCAACCTAGCCCTTGCAAGGCAGGCTGTACTAGAGATACAATTCTTGGCGTGACTGAGCGACTACGTGAATGTCGAATTAATGCGGGGTTTTTTTTTCACCCTCTCGCACCTTCGCTTTCAAATGCGGGAGCAGAACCAGATGTGTCCGTGGAGAAACAAGCTCGCCGTGCTCTCACTGCGTCACCTGTGAGCGTGCAAATAAACAAATAAAACAAGGAGGGTGGCGGGCAGTAGAAATGGGAAAGAAGCAGAATGAGGAAGAGAAGGGAACGAAGATGTATGGCGCGTGCACGCAGAGAAGTACATCAAGGCACTGGTTGAGTGGACAACACCGACCTCAAAAGGCAATGTACGGAAGAAGCGACACAACACGACTTACACCGACACCTCTGCATCGCTGAGCTATAATAGAAATGAAGAGAGTACGCGATGCGAACACGGCTGGACAACCACCGTGAGTTGCCAGTCTCCCAACCTTCTACTCAAGTGTGGTTCCGCTGAACAGAGATGCAGCTCCTTCATGTCCTCATCAGGGACTGCCTCTACTCCCCCCTCTCTCTGTAGACCAGCAGTCGGCTACAGAGACTCAGAGATCTCTCCTCTTTTCTTCTTTTCTACTTTCGTTTTTTTTTTTGCTTCTGCTGGCGATGTCGGTCTGGCATATCGCCGCCTACTCATCCTCCACTTGCACATCCAAGTGCAACTCCTTAACAGGCATGACGAAGTTGCCCCGTTAGTCCCCCCCCAACAGAATCACAGGGCTGAGAACGAGAACCGTGGGGAGCATGACGGCCAGAACGAGGAGGAAGCCCGCAACCCACTTCCACCCCTTTTCCCTTTTCCAATTCACCTTGACGTTAGAACGTGTGTCCACGAACACTTAATCAACCCCTCAAGACACCAAAAAAAAGGTATTGCGTAGTCCCTGCGTGGCGCTGTCTACTCCGTCTTGGCCTTCTTCGCGGCTCCCTCGCCATCCTCACTCGCGGCAGCCGCCGCAGCCTCCTGGATCGCCTCGACTGGGTTGTGGTGGATGTACAGCTCGATGAGCCGCAGCACCACCTTTCGGGCCTCCCCCTCCCCCCCCCCCCCCCCCCCCCCCCCCCCCCCCCCCCCCCCCCCCCCCCCCCCCCCCCCCCCCCCCCCCCCCGGGGGGGGGGGGGCCCCCCCCCCCACCCCCCCCCCCCCCCCCCCCCCCCCCCCCCCCCCGGGGGGCCCCCCCCCCCCCCCCCCCCCCCCCCCCCCCCCGCGGGCGGCCCCCCCCCCCCCCCCCCCCCCCCCCCCCCCCCCCCCCCCCCCCCCCCCCCCCCCCCCCCCCCCGGCGCGGGCCCCTCCTTCCACGTCACGCCCGAGAAGCTCCAACTCTCCTCCACCGGCGGCATGTCGGCCTCGTCTTCCGCCTCGTCGGCGAGCATCTCCACCGACTCCGCCCACAGCTCCTCCTCCTCGAAAAAGGGGTTCGGCTTAAAGCGCAGGGCGATCTTGTGGCCGCGCTCCTTGTACTCGACGGTGATTTCCTCCAGATAGGTGTGGAGCAGCTGCTCGTCGTAGGGGCCGAGGAAGTGGGGCATCGTCGACGACTCCTTGTCCTTCGCCTGCAGCAGGTGCACGAGGGCGAGGGCCCAGAAGTTCGACGGCGCCTCCTTCTTGGCGATCAGCTCGGCGACAGCGGCGCGGCGAGCGGCAAAGACGGCGTTCTTCGACTTGTTGTGCTTCGCGTCGCACGCCTCCACCTTCGTGTGCATCTCCTGCTGGAGGTCGTCCAGCTTATCCTGAATTGCCTTCGCCTTCTCCATGGTGACGGTAGGAATCGTGACGGATCAACAACAAGACGATGTAATTTGTTTTTCTTTTTGATGGTGTCGGTGCGCAGTAGCTTCAGAGGCACCGTCGTTAAGAAAGCGTCGCGTCTCTGCGGGGGAAAGATCTTTGGGGTATTAACGTGAAGGCGACACAGGAAAGAAGACAAGGAAAGAGATGAGGCACCACGAAGTTGAAGAAGAAGAGCCAGAGGGACAACAACAAGAGCGCTCAAAGAAATGTAGGCCCGACACAAGACTACTAAAACGCGCTGCCAAAAGCCATGCAGAGCATGGCCATACGGCGAGCATCATTGCCATCCCTTTACTTTCAACATCACGAAAGAAAGGAAGAAAGCAGCATTGAGACAGCTACGGTGCTTTATAGAACGCTTTTTACAAGTACGCAGAGGACGTAGGTTCTCCTTTCACAACGATGGCAGTCGTGCGCTCTCACTTCATGTACACACACGCTAACACGCACGCACATTGCTATGTCGACTTCCCGCTCTTAAATTTTTTTCTTGCTTAGATGTGTTATATACGAATATAGCAAGAAATCTTCTCTTCGCGCTAACATAAAATAAATCAGCTTTAAATACTGTCTGCCTTCTTTCGCCTCGACCTCCCGCAAGGGGAAGAAGAGGCCCTCTACGCCCACACGCACACACGCCCCCGGCACACACAGGCGCCACAGAGCGAGACAGGCCAACCTGCCGTTTCATCTCGAAAAGGAGACAGGGCGGAACGCACGCGAGTGACGTCTGCGTCTGTGTGTGGGGGAGTGCGGGTGCGAGACGTGCGGAGACGACTCGCACCTGGAGCACGCGTACAAGCACACAAACATGTGCACGTCGTGACACACTGCACAGATGATGTACGACGCCCACGACTTTGCGGGAAAGAGAGCACGGCACACGCTAGCTGCTTCCTGGGAACCACAGGAGAAAAGAAAAATAAACAGAAAAGTGGAATTTAGTGAAAGAGAAAGAAAGGTTCGTAGACGAGAGCAGCACAGAAATCTTAACGGAAGTCCATCAATGCTTTCAGCCCCGCACGCGTGGTTGGCTCTTCGATGTCGGGCCTCTGATGAAAAAAAAAAAATAAGAAACGAAGGAGAAGAAGAGATCCAAAATACAAAATACTCGCAGCTTACTTGGACACCAGGCGCACTCAGGAACACAGACGCATCGACGCGATGAACGTCGAGGTCAGAGAGTGGTATTGCACATTGGAACTCATGAAAAAGGATACAACGTTACCTGAGTTTGTTTTACCCCAGAGAGCCACACGAAACACGACCACCAGGACCGGTTTGCATGGGCCCTCCGCGCCAGTTAAGAAGAGCGGCACCCTCGCCTGCTCTGCCCTCCCATCCACTCCGACTTGCCGCCTGTGTAGATGGGAGAGGGGACAAAGCAGAAAAGGGGAAACAACGCCACTCTTCTGGGGCCTTAAACCTTCTCGTCAAGCTTCCCCTATCTCCTTGGGTTCGCCTCGTGGATGTTCGGCACGCATATGGGCAAGCTTATGCCCCGTGCACCGCCGCCGACACCGCTCCCTTCTCTCCCACCACTAACGCATGCTTCGCCTTCGCGCAGACACGTCAGAGAAGCATGGAGAGTGAACGCCGAGCTGAACACAAGGAGAGAGTGGTCTTTTAAAAAAAAGAACTAACGGAGAGAAAAGCAAAATGCCCGAAGAGGCGGGCCACAAGAAAAAAAAGATTCCTTCTTCATTTAGGAGATGTGTACAACAAGAATGATACATTTGGCTGTACGCGTGTGTGTTTGTGTGGGTCTGCGTGTCCGGGAGTGTGTGTGCGTGTATGTGTCGATACACGTGCACATACCCGCCGGGTTTCGAATTGAACGACGAAGCTACTATATTAATGTTTTTTTTTTAAATTCAGCGGATAACACAATTTCTTCCCATTTTCCTTACATATATATTTTTCCCCAGTAAAGACCCGCCTCTGTGAAGTGTTGCGAACACACACACGCGCGCACACACACACAGAGACAGACACGTACCACCGTCATCACTTTTACACACACATACTGGGGCCAAACAAACAAAAAAGAAACGGTGAACCCGAAAGGAAAAAGAAGCAATGGAAGAGAAAAGAAAACAAAAGGAGACTTAGAACACTTTTTTTTTAAGGGGAAGACGAGGACGCAGCAAGCAAACAATAAATGCGAAAGGACAACAAAGAGAGAAGCCGGGAATGGAAAAGAAGGAGGAAGGGGGAGGAGTAGTAGGGAAAAAGGTCAGCGTTGCAGACGCGTTAGGCGAGTGTTCCATAGTTCAACGACACTGTGATGCCTCCCCTCCCCTTACCCGCTGCTGATGTAGCTTGGCCCCTCACCGCGCACAAACGTCCTCCACCCTTTCACGCGATCCACTACGCCTTTCCCCCATTCCTTTCCTCGCCTCTCAGCGTGGTGGCTCGCTCTTACCGTTTAGTTTGTGTTGCTGCCCAGCTCGTCGCGGGCGCCCTTCTCGGCCTCCGCGGCGGCCTTCTTCTCGGCCTTCTTCTCCTCCTTCCTGCGCTCCTTGTACTCCGTCGTCAGCAGCACGGCGTTCACGACGGAGTCGAAGCCGACCACCTCGCCCTGGATGAAGGGCTCCGTGAGGCCGGGGTAGACAATCGTCTTGGCGATCCAGCCGCCATCAGGGTCCTCGGCGAGGTACGTGTTGCCGAGGGCCACGAGGTTGCGCGAGTTGGGGCCGAAGTTCACCGTCACGTGGAACTCGTACTTCTTCGAGTCGCTATAGAAGGCCCAGCGCTTCTCGTTGTTGTTCACGAGGCGGAAGAGAAGGCCGTTCTTCTGCTCAAAGAGGGCGAACTTCTCGTCGTAGGGGAAGTCCACGGGGCCGCCGCAGTAGTACTCGCCGTTCATCTTGGAGGAGTTGGAGCCCATGGTTGCTGTGGTACAAAGGAAACAACAATCGAGGGGTTCGGTGCGAAGGAGAGCGAGAGGAGGGGAGGAAATGGTTCAGCGATGCTATCTGCGTGGGGGAGAACGATGATGGTAACAACGCGGTCTGTGGACGTGCGATAGAAAACAGGTGCGACGAGCCAAATGAGAAAAACAAGAAAAAAAGAGTGCGTGGAGGGCGGAAGAGGAACTGCGGGCCGTTGTGGCAGCGGCGGTGGAAAAAAAAAAAAGAGTTCGTGAACAGAGGACAAAGGCAAAGATAAGAAGATGAAGGAAGAGATAAAGTAGGGGAGAGTGCGAAGAGATGGAGTACGTCTTGTTGTGAGATCGAGGCATTTAAAAAACAACACAAGCACACACACACACACACACACACACACACACACACACGCGTACGAGAGAGACGGCGTGCCTCGCCCCATTGCGAGTGTGTACATGGGGGTATACATAATAAGTGAGCGCGTTGTTTTCGGAGGCCGCTGACGCCACTAAAAGAGACCAAGCACGTAGTCCATGTCGCTAAACGACTGTCAGTGGCATATTTAAAAAAAAGAATTGCGCACGCATGCGAATGGTGTAGGGGAATTTCACCGGTCAGCTTAACGCAGAGAGGCACAAATGCAACGACACACGACTGCAATGATCCTGTCCGGTTCTCATCCAGTCCTTCTTGTTGCTTTCCCGCTCTGTGAAGCATCTCACCACTGCATCGTCGACCTTGCCGAAGGCCATCCGACGAGGGAAGTGGGGAACTTCACAGAGAAAAAAAAAAAGACAAGAGCAAAAAATGATAAGAGAAAAAACGAAGCGCAACGACGGCGGCCGCCAAACACCCTTTTTTCATTGCAAAGAGTGTTGCGGGCGACTGCGTGTTCCCAAGAGTGTACATGAACAAAAATCTACAAAAAACGAAACCCTCTCTTCGCATCGAGTGGCACACACACAGAAAAAGAAAAAGCAATACCCCAACAAATAGCCCAGGTGAAGTCAAACACACAAAGTGGGGAGAAAGCATGGAGGGGCTGGCAGCGCTCAGGCGACGTGTTTAGGTATTCTGTACACGCACGTGCCTGCGGCGGTGACGCTCTCTTGCACTCAAGAATCCCCACCACCGTGCCAGGCGAAAAGAGATGTGCACATAACAAAAAAAAAGGGGGAAGACACAGAGGTACGCCGCCGCCAACGTCGCAGGTCCCCGCTTCGTCGAGGTAACACGAGAAAAAAAGGATGAAAAGAGAAGAAGTGACCGCTACTATCACTCCTACGCCGGAGCAGCGAGCTCGAAGGTGTCCGTTCTCGGGTCGTGCACGAAGCACTTGTACATGTAGCCCTTGATCGGGCCCTCCACAAAAGCCACCGTGGCACCCGCCGGCACCGCCACTGAAGCCTTCACCAGCCCATTGTCCGAGCGCTCCATCTTCACGCTCTCCTCGCTGCCGGCGCACCGCAGCGCCGCGGCGTGGAAGAAGGTGGACTCGACCCTGGCGTCACTCTTGCTGTCGTTGAAGAAGGTCCACCGCACCTCCTCCACCGGCTTCTCCTTCGCTGCCGCCGCCTCCTGCTGCGCCTCGCCGCCCTCGGCGTTCTCCCCGGCCGCCTGCTGCTCCGCCGGGTACGCCTCCTCCTTCGGGGCGGGGTGGAAGGGCGGGGAGGTGATGAGGTAGATGTTGACCATTCGGCCGTAGACGAAAGCGAGATTTGCCACCGCCTCCTCCTTAAAGTCGCCAAGCACGTCAGGGTCGACGTTGCCGAAGCGCGTCTTCATGTTCGTCGAGAGCGCCTTCACAGCGCCGGTGGGAGCGTTGTCGACGTCCTTCTGCGAGCTCGTGATGCAGCCCATTGTGTGTGTGTAAGGGGTGTTAATAAGTGGGAGTAGGTTTATGGAGACACGTATGGAGGTGATGGGAGCGCCTGTGCACACTGTGTGGGAGGATGAGAGTAGTGGGAGGTGGAAAAAGCGCTGCGTAGCTGTTCTGCACCAGAAGGTTAAGGGCACAACTGCTGAAGAAGAAAAAAGGAGCCAAGTGGAAGAGAACACACGGGAGTTACACGACACGTTTGCCGAATCCGTAAATTCTTTTTTTTTTTTGCTTGTTGCGGCGAGGAAGAGAAGGCGAGAGAAGGGAGAAAGCAAAAGGTGGAAAGGGAAGAGAAAACTAAACCGTGGAGAGAAGCCTTTACAAAAGGGAGAGAAGAGAAACTGGGACTCTCATAATGGTGAAGTCAACGCGGGTGGGCCACACACACTACAAACCACAGCTTGTCTGCTCAAGTGTCGCTTTGGCGCTGCCCCCGCGAAGCTGCTACAACACCCCGCACAGCTGCGCGCACCAACAGAAGACAGGCCGTTTTTTTTTTCTCAAAGGAAGGCAAACAACGCAAGCACAAACATCCTCCACTGCTGATCTACAGGGCAAAAGGAGGCAGGCGGCATAAAGCAGTAAGTCCTCGGCCCAAACTTCCCTACTCCACGCAACAACGCCACAACAGTCTTTCAAGCATCTCCGAACCTTTTTTTTCTTTCTTGCTCTCTCGCTGGCAGAACCATCGGCTAATATAACAAAGACGAAGCGGGAGTCAGTATCGAGAAAGAAAAAAAGACAGATTTGCGGTTGCTGTCGACAGCGGCGGTGAACAGGTAAATATGCATTGAAAGGGAAAAATAAAACACAGAGTCCAGAAAAGAGGTAGAAAGAAGCGAAAAGAGGTGTCTCAATACACATAAAAATAGAGGAAGAAATAGAAACACAACAAACCTAAGAGAGACGGAAGCAAGAGCATGGTGTACATCGGCTTCCACGCTGAGAAGCCACGCAGTGAGACGCGCAACGAATGAAGCTGCTCGTCGCAGCTCGAGAGAGAGAGAAAAAGAGGGGGAGAGGAAAAGAAACACGTAGGAAAGACAGCAAAGCCAAAACGAGCTTCGAGTCCCCTCTTTCACAAACAACGAATGCCTCCGCACATTCGCGCAATTCTCATTTTAATTTGGAGAAGCAGGTTAGACGAAAAAAAAACGAGACACTTCGAAGGATGATGCGCCATGCAATTCTATCCCAGCAGACAACGAAGTAACACCTCTACAGGACGGGCACGAGCCGCCCCGCACCGCTCCACCAACGAGAGCGACACGGCCTGGTGTCATCACACCTTTAGAATGAGATGGCGAGCGAGTTTGTCGAGGGCAGGTCGCGGTGAAAGGACTGGTCGCCGTCCTCCTCCTCCACAGTTGCCCCGTCTGCCAAGCTCGGGTGCCGCAACATCGACCCAATCCGCTTCCGATGCGTGGCCGCGTCGTCTCGATGCGCGGCACCGGTCGGCGAGGTCGATGGAGAACGCCGGCTGAGGCGTTGCTGCGGTTGACCCGACGGTGCTGCCGCGTCTCCTGCCGCGTTCATCGGCTCCGCCGCAGCCACCAGCATCGATGAGTACGGCTTCGGTGCCAGCGGTGCTGCTGCCTGCTGGATCGGGGGCAGCGGGGAGGTTTTAGAGTGGCTGCTGAGATGCTCGCTGACGCTGTTGTTGTTCCGCGGGTTGGCGGTGCCGTTGCCCGCACCCGGCGTGCCCAGGATCGCCGCACTGGGCCGCGACTGTGGGGAGGTCCCGCGTTGCTCCGGCACGTCGGCAGTCCGCGCCGCGCCGGCCGGCTGTGCCTCGACGATCGGAGAAAGGTAGATGAGCTTGTGGCGATAGCAGTCCTTGACGAGACCGGCCGCCTTGCGCCGCGAGTCGAGAACCATGTCCCGCGTGAGGAGCCGGCCGAGGACGGCCATGCTGGTTGACGGGTTGAAGGGCACCATGTGCGTGTTCAGCATGTAGCCCGTCGCCTCGCCTTCAGCCAAAAAGATTGTTACGCCCGGGGCCAGCACGACGAAGAGACACACGGCAGCCATCGTGGACGCCTTCGCCTCGAACCGCGCCAGCTGCTCCTTCTGTGCGTCGGTTGTTGGCGTCGGCAGTGCGCTGAGAAAGGCCGAGACGCTGGACTGCTCCCACTCAACAAATGAGCGGCTGCTGCTGGAAGAGTTGGCCAGCTGCTTCTTCACCTCCTTCGGCGACGTCGAGGTGTGGGAGAGGGGGGTGGGCACGCACATCATCTTCAGTGCCCCCGCCTCGATGGGGTGCTGCGTCGGGCCCGTTCCAGGGGTGCCTGCAGTGCTCTCTCCGCGGTCGTCCTTCGCGAGCGCGCCGGTCTTGTCAGACTCTGCAGACTTCGCATAGCAGAAAAAGAGAGCGAGGTGCGCCTCGTGCGTGCGGCTGTCGTTGAAGAGAAACCACCGCGTCTTGTTCGGCACCTGCATCAGTCGGATGCGCGAGTTCTGCCGCCGCAGGCGTGTCGCGTTCGGGTCGCTCGTGTTGCCGGCGGCAACAGCGGCGGTGGTCGGCGTCGTGCCCTCCGTGCCGTCACCCTTGCGGTAGCGACTGTCCTTTATGAGCAGCGACCGCGTCGAGGAGCCCAGGTGCGTGCTCGTGTCTCCGTCTTCGCCGTCGGCGTCACTGTCGGAGATGGTGGCGATGGGCGGCGCGAAGACAATCGGCATCATCCGCGCACCAGCGAGAGGGCCGGGGGCCGCGCCGGGCCCCGTCGCCCCCGTCCCGCCGGACTGCTGACTGAGGCGCTGCACCACCGCCGCCTCGCTCAGCTGGGGCGGCTGGCGGCTCGCTATGGGGGATGGCAGCGCACCCATGTTGCCGGTCGCCGCATTCGCACCCGGTGCCTCTGCCCCTGCCGGCACCACGTTGAGCTGCGGAAGGCGGCGGGAACTGGAGTTGAGGTTGGCGGGCTGCGGCGGCGGCGTCCCTCCGCCCGATGGCTGCCCGCTGGAGGGGTTGGCGGCGGCGGCGTCGAAGTTGAAGCCTCTGCGGGCACCAGAGGCAGGCTGAGAGGCCGGCGAAGGCGAGCCCGTTTCGACCGTCTCCGCCTCACCGATGGCGTCCGCCATGTTCGCGGCGTCTGCCAGGCCGACCGGGCCGTCGGTGGACAGCGGGGCGAGCCGTCCCTGCTCATCCACGGCGATGTTCACGAGAAAGCAAGAGCTAACGGCTGGCGCGAGGCTCGGGTCCTGCTGGATCGACTTTGCCTGCTCCTCCAGCTCTGCAATCTTCGCCAGCCCCGCTGCATCGCCCTGCTTCGCCTTCTTCATCTTGGACAAATTCGCAAAGAAGTCCTTTGCCTCTTTCTTTGCCTCGGGGGTGACAACGGGAAGGTGGCGCAGCGCAATGATGCGGGCGGCGCACCCGCCATGTGGTCGTCGCACGTTGCCCCGTACATCGCGGGTGGGGAGTGCCGAGGCGGGAACGAGAAGCGGGTTGGGAGAGTAGTTGTAAAATAGCGGACACCCCGGCGGCTGCGACGCCGCGCTGCCTTTCTCCACGCTCGACCCGGAGCCCATGGCGCACAGCTGACGAAGTAAGCAGTCGGCTCTACCGAATCAAAGAGTCTGTCTGAGAGTATGGCGGGTATAGGTGCTCCCAAGCGAGACAGAAAATTGAAGAGGGTAGGTGAAAAACGCGTGAAGGGGATGCTGCCGAGAACGAATAATATAAAAAAAGAAAAGTTAAAGAGAGGCAGGAGTCGTCTTCGTGAAAGCACGCCGGAGCACAAGAAGGCCCTCACAGGCTTCGCACTTGCCGGTGTAGGGCACAACAGTAAGTGAGAAGGTGGGAATACAGAGGACTGGAGAATAACAGCAGCAAAGAGCCCGATATGTGGCTCAGACACACACGTCCAGAATTAGTGGTAAAATGGAAAAGAAAAAAAGAAGTTCAAATGCAGTTGACTAAAGAGAAAAAGATATAGAGAGTGACACAAACTTTAGAGAGAAAAAAAGGAAAGGGGGAGAGACACTCAGCAAAGGAAGAATGAAAAACAGAGATAACAAGCTTTGCCTTCCTTGTTTTATGCGCGTTGAGCAGGGCACAAAATACACACAGCACTATACATAAAAGGGAAAACTGGAAAAAGAAAAGGGGGAAAGTCGATGTGGCGCAGAGGGAGCGATGTTTCGGCCCTCTGGTTCTTCTTGCACACAGGACGAAAAAATGAGATATGGTTGGGTGATAGAGGGTGGCAGCGGTTTCACCTTTTCCCTCGTATGCTGGCAGGGTTCTGCCTTCTCTCTCTACTTACACGTGACAAAGAGGACACTTTGTCTGTTGTGCTTACCTCGCCACCGGTAAGGCGATCTTGTTTCGTATGTACTGCGTTGAAAACACAAAGAATGTGTTGTGATGGTGGTTTTTTTTTTTTTAGCTGCAACGAGGCGTTGTTCTCTGCTGCGTTCGAGGGGAAACGAGAGCGTTGTGCTGCTAAAACTCCAGTCGCATCACATCGGGGAAGAATCAAAGAAAGAGAGAGAAGGAGAGAGTGGAAGATGAGTGTAGAGTGATTGCCGCATTGTCCTCCAGCGACGCGACAGGTATTCTTTTCTGCGTATTTGCAGCCCATAAAGCTGAGAAACAAGTCATAGCGGTGAGTCCGGGCGGCAGATTTCAAGCAACGCGTCACGGGAAACGGCTCGCCTGGCGCAGCCCTGAAAACGAAAGAGCTGCGGAAAAAGCAAAGGAGGAGGAGCAAAGCTCCCGTACTCACTCCATCTCACCTACAACCGAACGTCGTAAGGACTTCAGCCTTTCGTTTTCAGTGCAACTCCGATTTCTTTTTATTCAGTCGCCTCGCCTCCGTCTGAGATGAGTCGAACTTCGCAACAAGACAGCTGCTCGTAGTTTTACTTGCCGTGCTTGTGTGCACCCCAGGCATAGATTAAATAATAGTTTCATCAGACACACACACAAACACACGCACACATGCGCGTGAGAAGAGCATGACACGACGCAGACACACCACACTCGTACAACTACTCCAGCGCTTTTGCCTTTCTTTACTGCTGATCCCGCACGCAGCTGTGACAGCACTACTCGAGGCAACACGCCGCAAAATGCACGTTAAAGCACCGTCGTCGTCGTCGCCACGATGCGTGTATTTGTGCGTGTCCGCTCGCCATGGCACAGACGAAACGCGCACGGCGGCGCGCGTTGCACCGACACCAGCCCTGCGATTCTCCCTCCTCCGCCAGGCGCTGATTGTGCTGCAGCGCGAGCTTCCAGTGAAGTCTTCGTGGGAAGTAAAGGAGGCGACAAGTCTTGTTCAGGACGACGCGGGTCTTGCTTGGGGTGTGCGGCAGCGCACGCCAGAAGCACCGCATTCACCCCAGCCGTGCCGCCACCACCTCGCCCACACTCACGACCATCCCCCGCCATCACCAACCAGCGTGTCATTTCTCTGCCTCCCTTTCATGTCCGTCCTCTCCCCTCTCGCCCCGCGTGGCGAAGACCAACTCGTGTGACACGCTCCGCACACGACAATCCTTTTTAAAAAGTCTGGAGAAGCAACGAAACAAGAAAGGGTCAACTTCTCCTTTGTATCTTTTCTTTTCTTTTATTCTGCGCCGTTTAGCTGTCAAACATCTTGCGGCGGCACCCACTAGAAAAAAGACACTCAATGCGCTGTCCCACACAGCCACAGACTCCACGGCCACCACCCATTGGGGAGAAGTGCGCGAGGAGCGACAAACGACCAGCTGCATCTCATCGTGTCTAATGAGAGAGAGAGAAGCAGCTCGCAGCTACACATTAACAATCTTTTAATGCAACTCCAACACTCTCGTCACAGGGAGAAAATAAGAAGACGGGGTATGTACAGTTCGGAAAAAAAAAAAACAAGAGAAAAGGAAAAAGCAATAAAGTATAAGGGGCTTGATAGAGAGAGATTCTCGCGCGCGACACCTCACCCACCCACTGCGGATGCAACGTCGGGTTTGCCACACCTACCACCGCACTGACGGATTCAAGAAAGAGGGAGAGAGAGCAGCGTGCAACGCTACTCCCTCCGCCTTCCACTACGCCTCCTCCTGCCGCTTCTTGAGGTCGTCCTGCTGCTCCGCCTTGCTGGGATCAATCTCCATAAAGTGGATGCGCGTACCGCCATCCGAGGCATCCTCCAGCGGCACATTCTCCCCCTCCGCCTTCGTCGCGGCGAACTCCAGCGGCTGCACCACCGCCACGTCCTCCGGCGCCTCCAGCATCTCGTCAAAGCCCTCCATGGGGTCCGCGTCGTAGCTCGTGGTAAAGCCGTTGTACTCGCCGCGCATGAAGCGCTTCGTCTCACCCGGCGGCACGTCAAGCACCAACGTGCACTCACCCGTCTCGGTGTTGCTGCCGGTGATCCGCGCATCGTCCAGCGGCGTGACGGAGCTCTCCGGCCCGAACGTGACGGACACCCGCATCACGTACTCGGTGGTGTCGTTGTAGAAGGCCCACATGTGGCGCTTCTTGTTCACGAGGCGGAAGAGCAGACCGTTGTCCTCCTCGAAGCAGCGGTAGATGTTGTCGATGGGAAACGCCTCCGCGGGGCCGGGGCCAACGTAGGGCGAGTCGGGATCTGCCGCCCGCTGGGTCTGGCTCTGCTGGTGGATCGGCGTCGCAGTCGAACGGCGGCGGTGCTGCTGCTGCTCAGCCACCACGTCTTCCTCCTCCTCCGGGGCGGTGGCGACCTGCTCAGTTGCCTCAGGCTCCGCGGCTGCCGCATCGGCCACCGTCTCCTCCGGCGTCGCGGGGGGCTCGGCCACTGCAGGGACGTCCGCCACCGCCACGGGTGCGACCACGTCCGCCGGCGCTTCGACCGCCTTCGCCTCGGTGGCCTTCTCGTCAGCAGCAGCGTTCTCCGCAGCCGCCTCCTTCTTCGCCTCCTCCTCCTTCACGGCCTCGGCGTGATGCGCGGGCGGCGAGGCAGGCGTCACTCCCGGGCTCGTCGCGGCGGTGATGTGCGTGGCGTCATCAGCAGGAGCGGCGTTCTTCGGCTTCTCAGCGGGCTTCTGGGCCTTGGCCGCTGCGGCGCCACTCTGGTTCTGCGGCGCAGCCTTCTTGCTGTCGGCGCCTTTCGCCGTGCTGTTCTCGCAGCCCATTTTTTTATTGAGAGTTACCTACAAGGATGAAAAAAAAAAACTGTGCAAACGTAAACGCGACGCAAACCACAGGCTCCTCGTACAAACTGAAGTGAGGGCAGTGGGAAACGCAGTACAACCGACTTTCGTGCACACAGTGTTGTGATGCACACTCGTGCGGGGGGTGTAGAATTTTATAGAAAAAGGAGCTTAAACAAAAGGCGAAGCAAAGGGAAATTACGGATACAGGGAAACAGAATTGTGCGGTCGGCTTTAATGGTTCCAAAGTCGGGAAAAGGCGCACGTGAGGAGCAAATATAAAAAAAAAAGTGTGGTGGGGAGGTGAGGCGGCTGTTTCTCGCCCTTTACGACTTCCTTGGGTAGTCTTTTCTCTTTTCTTTTTCTTTCAAATCATGCGTGCACGTATGGTATGCGTATATGTGTATTCGGCAAGACAAGTGGGAGACGTGGAAGCCAACGAGAACAGAGAGAGAGAGAAAAAAAAAGGAGAGCAGTCAAAAACACAACACAGATGCGGAGAAGAAAGGAGAGATTAAGGCAAGAAGAATGTGGGAAGAGAACGTCGAGGTGGCACCCTTTCCCCTTCGCGCATTCTTCGAGCGTAACAGAAACGAAGCGAGAATGCAACAAACCTCTCGTGTGAGTGAATGCAGAAGAGAAAGGTGAAGCAGCAGCGGCTTACATCGTAGCACGAGGATAGAGAGGGCGGTGCGCAGGCCCGAACGCCAGGTAAGCAAAGCGCTGGAAGAACATACTAAGATTTTTTTTTAACGGATGTTTGTGCGTGCGTGTCAGCGATTTTAGGTGCCTACGCGCGAACGATAAGGATAAGCGTCGGCGCAAAGGGCAAATGTGGTGCAAAGACAGTCGATCACATTTTAAAAAAGCTTCCCTTTTGCCACCGGAGACCACAAAGCAGTTACAGACACCACCACAAGGCCGAAATGTTCCACCATGTTTCGAAGCAACACAGCTGTGCCCCGCACTTTGCTTGCCTCTTTTTTCTTGCCGGTGCAGGCGGTGATGGGTGTACATCAGCAGACTCCGCACAGCCCAGCAAAACACTTTATCTTCTCTCGTCCTGTCTTGGCATTGTTGTTGTGTTTTTACCTTTCCCCACACCTTTACAACTCGAGCTCGTGCTGCCACCACAGCCAAGACCTCGGTGAGGCGTGAGAAAAGAATAACTCATTCTTCCCCAATAGAGCAGCTACGCCAAGTTGACGTCCATGTACGTCGCCATGGTGCTCAGATGCGCGGTGCCGTACAGACGCACAGAGCCGCCCGCACCGACGCAGAGGACGGGGCTGAAGTCGTGAAAGCACGCCGCACCAGGCTCGCTGCCCGACTGCTCTACTGCATCGCCACCGTCTGCCGCGCGTCGTGCCAAGTCGTAGGTCTCCACCGCGCATGAAGTGCCGAAGTTGCACGAGAGGGGAGAGTCGGAGCCGAAGCCCCCATCACCGCCGCCGTCGCAGTGCCGCGGCTGCATCAGCTGCAGCGTCGTCGGCGTTGTCGCCAGCGTGAGAAAGCGCTTGCTGCACGCGTGCACGTCGAGCTGCCGGATCACGGTCGAAGCCCCGCCCTCCGCCGGCAGTGAGCTTCCACCAAAGCCGTGAGCTGCGGCGCCGCCCTCCCGCGTCGCCAACCCGCTCAGCGCGGCACCGAAGAGGAGACTCGGCTGCTTCGAGTACCGACGGTCCCACACCGCCACCGTGCCGCAGGCGTAGCCGGCCACCACCGCATCGGGGTACCGGCGCGAGTAGGAGACGCGGACGCAGAGCGGCGAGAGGGGGCTGCCGTGACGAGAAATTGGCGATGCGCTGGCGAACGAAAACTGCGCCGAGGGGTGGGCATAGCCGAGGCGAGCTGCCGCGCCTCCGCCGTCGCGCAAATCAAAGAGGCACACCTGCTTGCCGTAACTCCCGACCAGGTACTCGTACGGCGTGCACGGGTTCGCCTCGAGGGCAGAGATGCTTCCTGCACCGACAACAGAGGCGGCGTCGGCGCCGGCAAGGGTGCCGACGGTGGCCAGGCGCTGCTCATTGCCGAGGTCCCAGGCACTCACACCGCCCTCTCCGTTGCTCACGTACAGCAGGCCGGTGCACGACTGGTAGCTCGAGACGCACCGGTCCACTCCCTCGTGCTGGCCGAAGCGGGCCGTCTCGAAAGTGATGACACGACGCACCCGCTGCCGGTCCGTGAAGTGCGAGAACACCTCGACGGCGCCGAAGCGGCGGACCGCACAGATGAGCGGCCGCTGCGCCGCATCAACGAGGTGCAGGTCCCCGACGCCGTGGTAGAAGTGGGGGTGGCCCTGCTGGTAGGACGAGGGGAGGGCGGCAAGTGCGTTGGCGGCCTCAGCGCGGTCCACCCACGCCCCGACACGACTGCCCCCACCGCCACCCGCCACCCCGTCGCGCCGGTGGAAGTTGCCAGCGTAGCGCGCCGCCTCCCTCTCCCGTGCGCCGTGCCGCCCGTCTGCGCCGCCGCGCTGCTGCCGTCGCGGATGCAGCCCCACAGCGCCGCGTGGCCGCGCTGCCTCGCCGTTGGGGTTGAAGCGGTCGTACATGAAGCGCGGCTGCGCGACGGCGCAGAGGTCGGAGCGGCTGCGGCCCACCACGTCGCGCAGGAAAAACTGCGCCTTGGCGTGCAGACGGCGCCGCGGTTTGGTGCCGTTGCCGCCAGTGCCGTCAGCAGCGGAGCGCTGCCGCGAGTGGGTCGGCTCCGCAGCGGCGGCGTCACTCGCGTCGTCCGCGTCGCCATCCTCCTCTTCCTCTTCGTCGCCGCCGTGTGCGCGCTCGGCCGCGTCGCTGTCGCCGGTTGTGGGCAGCCCCAGGTGATCGTACGACCACACGCTCAGCAGCCCGCCGGTGGTCGATGTGATGACGAGCGGCTCGGAAGGGTGGAAGAGCACGACGTCGACGCTGCCGCTCACCCTCGTGTTTTTCCCCGCTGAGTCAATGTGGCGGCCGCTGCGTGGTGCGCGCCGCGCAAAGCCTGACCTGCGCGCGCGGCCACCACACCGATGGCCGTAACCGGGGACACCTGCCTGGCCAATGTCCCCCTCACCGAGGCACTGGAAATGTGGCGGCGGTGGCGCGTTCTCGGCTCCCGTCAACGCGCGACTCCCTGCCCTTGTCTCGTTGACTCCTTCTGCACCGGAGGCAGCCAAGATAGACGCGGCAGGCATGCGCAGTTTTTCGACGGCGGCCGCCGCAGTGGTTGTCGTCTCATCTTGCGCAAAGGCGCGTATGTTGCGCTCTACTCGTTGAAAGTAGTGGTGAAGAGCGTTCTCTTTCTCGAGGTTCATCGGGTGTCGCGGGTCGCTGTCGTCCATCTTCTCCAGCATGAATCGCTCCAGAAAGCTGAGCGCGCCGTAGGCGAAGTTCGTCATGGAGGTGCTGTCCATCGCCCACAGCGGGTGCAGCGCCAGCGTCTCCGAGTCGAGCAGGGTGCCGCCGAACTCCCCCTCCGTCTCACTGGCCGCCACGTCATCCAGCGAGTACGTCGAGGGGTGGCGCTCCTCGCCCTCCTCTTCCCTCCGCCGGTGATCGCCGCTCGTGCCGCCACGGCGGTGGAGGCTCCCGCGCCGGTGAGGGCCGCCACGCCTGTCCGCATAGCCGCCCTCGCCCTCCACATCGCTGCCAGATGGAGGAAAGTCACCGGCCGGGGCCTCTCCGTCGTCGTCGGCGTCGTGCACCCCGCCGGCGTCCAGGCGGTGCCGCGATGACGCGCGGGGGAAGGACGAGGGAGAGTCCGACGCGTCGGGGCCGTTGGTGGAGGCGACGCGCAGCAGCCGCCCAATAAAGCGCCGCAGCACCGCCGGCTGGGGGTCCGCCATCTCCTCCATCTCAGCTGCCATCATCGGGGAGGTTGAGACGAGGACGCTAGCTGCGTCGCCGCCGCCGCGCTGCACAGGCCCCGTCGCGGCCCCTCCACCAGCCTGCAGCTCGTCAAAGACAGCACCGGCGTTGAGCATGTCGCGCAGCGGGAGGTACGTCGTCAAGTCCCCTCCGCCGTCCACCGAGGACGCCGTCAGCGGATCGGCGCTCTGCCGCTTCGATGCGCCACCGCCGCGCGCCGTCTCGGCAACCGCGTGGGCGTCAAGCCGCGCGTTGTAGCTGCGGTGGCGATGGCTGGGCCGGGAGCTGCTGATGTGGTGGTTATGATACCCGCCGTAGTCCTCGTCCCTCGGGGAAATGTGCAGCTCGTTGGCGGCGTAGTCGTCGTACCACGACTGGTGCAAGAAGCCGAACTCCTCGGTGACAACCTTGCGGGCGTATGTGCGGATGTACGGACAGGCATCCTGCGTGTGCTCAAAGAAGAGGCGCACGAGGTTGCTGAGGGGTGGCAGGCAGGACTGTAGTCGCCGATGGTCCTGCCGCGTCAGGTGCTGCCGCAGACCGCTCCCGAGAGTCCCCACAAAGCTGCCCACCACACCGCCGCCAGCTGCCTCGTGCATTGCGGCCCCGTACACGGAGCGGGCGGCGGGCACAAGAACGTTGCTGCCGCGGTGGGAGTAG
Organism: Crithidia sp. LVH-60A; assembly: GCA_030078075.1. Taxonomy (NCBI): domain Eukaryota; phylum Euglenozoa; class Kinetoplastea; order Trypanosomatida; family Trypanosomatidae; genus Crithidia; species Crithidia sp. LVH-60A. The sequence goes on from CP119645.1 coordinate 159,945, forward strand.
ACGGAGCCCGGCGTCACCACGCTCGACCCGCGATACGACATGGACACTGGCGGCATCCACTGCGTGCGTGCGGACGGCTGGTAGGAGGAGGAGAGCTGCGAAGCGCGCTGCCCTTGAGTGGACGCGGGAGAGCCGCGTGCGGCAGCACCGTTGCCGCCTCCACCAAGTGCACCAGGCGGGGCGGCGAGCATCTTTCCCTGGGCTGTAAGCTTGAACCACTTGTACACCCACACGGCGACGTACTGGCCAATCTCTTCGATCGGCACGTCCTCCCGCAGCTGGTCGAGCAGCCAGCGGAATGTTGTGTACGCCATTCCCATCTCCTCAAGCCGTAGGTCCGTGTTCAGCTCGCAGCGGTGAAGGGTCTCGCCCTCGATGATGCGCAGCCCCACCCCCACGAAGTGGTTGCGCGACACCTGGCTCGGCGCGGGAGAGATGAGAACCATCATGAAGCACCGCAGCGCCGCCCCGCGCAGGATTGACGTATCGGAGTAGGAAAAGTTGAGCAGCGCCTCAGACGCGATGCGCAGCCCAGCCGCGAGCACCTGCGGCGTTGTCGGCGACAGCGCGTGCACGACGCCGTCGAGCGGTGGGCTTAACGCTGCTTCATCGCCCTCCTGCCCCTCAACCTCCTCGTCTTCCGCAGCCGCGCTCGCTTTCCAGTTGCACAGCAGCGACACAAACAGGGTAAGCAGCGTCACGTGGTAGGTCGTCGCGATACTCGCCGGCGGCGGCGGCAGCGGCTCCCCCACGCTCGCAGCGATAGAAGCGGGCCTGGCAGCGTTAGCGGCGCGGCTCTGGGCCTGCGATGGGGAGAGGAAAGAGGCGTTGGAGTTCAGCGTGTTGCTTGGTGCACGGGGAATGGGCGGCATCGACGGCGCAGGACTCGCCCACGAAGTCCCTGTCGGAGGCGGCTCGTGGCTGCTGCTCATCAGCAGCAGTGGTGCGTCCTCGCGGGCGTTGTGAAGCAGCTGGCAGCACAGCTGGAAGCACCCGTGCCGATGACACGCTTCCCGACCACCGTCGCTGTGCAGCGCGATGAGGGTGAGGAGAGCCGCCGCGAGCATCCGCTGACCGTACGGCGAGGCGTACGGCCCCAGCATTGTGTTCTGCCACGCCCCAGGCGCATCTTCACCACCCGCCCCCGTCGCCGGCGCGAGCGGCGGAACGTCGACAGGGCTCTGCAAGATCTCCGCGCAGGCCTTCACGGCAAGGTCGCACTGCTTCGCACTGCCGATCAACTCCGGGTCGGCGTAGCAGCTCTTGCAATAAATAAAAAGGGTCGACGGCATCAAGAAGCGCAGGTCTGGCCGATTCCAGTAGCGGTCCAAGACGAAGCGGTAGATGTTGGCCTCCGCGCACTGCAGCACCGCAGCCGGCCCACAGTCCACCAGACGGCACAGCAGCTCCGTCGCCTTCTCGCGGTGGGCGGCAACGAGGAGCGCCTGCAGCAGCAGCGGCATGCGGTCTATGAAGGGGAAGGTGTGCTGCGGCGGCGGCGGGGCGGCGGCCGCAACACTCAGCGGTGATGCCGGGGAACCGAGAAGAACATCGCTGCCCCCTCGGCCCGTAGAGAGCTCGGCGGTGTACTGGAACGAAGCGGCTTGGAAGGCGGAGCTGCTGTTGGCAAACACGTTCGTCACGTACTCTGCTTGGCGACTTGAAAGGCGACTCGATGTGCGGTGCGCCTCCATCCGCGCCGCCACCGCCGCAGCCACGTTCGAGGTCGGCGTCGTCAAAGCCGAAGCCCCCGCACCGCCGTTTCTAGTATTGCCACCAGCAGCGGCGCTGGCGGTGGAGGACGTTGCCCCTGACAGACCGGCCAGGTTCGCCTGCGACGTGCGCTGGTAGCGGCCCGTCGGCAGCGTCGCACGCGAGTCGCTCCGCGACGGCATTCCGCGAGCATTGGCACCCGCCTCTCTCCCTGCCGGGATACCGCGCTGCGGCTCGCGGGGAGAGGCGCGACGCCCGCCCTCCACACCAGCGCTGCCGCCCAGCAGCTTTCCCATTGAGACCGTAGAGGCGCTGGGAGTCACACCGCCACGGGCGACCTCCTGCACAGCTACGCCTGCAGCAAGCTGCGTCTGCGCCAGATAGGAGGAGCGAAGCGCGTTCGAGTAGTGAATCGCCACCTCACGCAGCAGCGGCTGTGATTGTCCGCGCTGGGTCGCCGCTGCATCGCCGCGGCGCTTCGAGAGAGATGGCGGAGACGGTCGCCGCGTTCGTGCGCCGCCCTCGCGCTCGTCGCCGCTGCCGCTTTCCCACGACCGCCCAGAGTCCCGAACGGCGGCGGAGGGCGAGGAGGGCAGCTGCAGCCCGATGATCTCCGCAAAGAAGACGCGCGGCCGCTCAAACGACTGCTGGGTGATGCCGTCGAGCTGCGCCTGCATGCCCCGCAGCGACTCGGTCAGCAGCGAGGGCATAATCACGGCGGTCTCGTCGGGAGTCGCGGGGAGGCCGCTAGGTCGGCCATCGGCGGCGCCGGAGGTCGAGGGTGCCCCGGTGTGTGTCGACGTGAGCGCGAGAAGGTCCTGTCGCGTGTACTTCCACGCAGTGACCTGCTCATCGAGCCAGCCGCGAAACTCGAGCACGCTGGCACACCGCGGTGGCGCCGGGTGGACGGCACGCAGGACAGACACGCAGGCACGCTCTACCAAGTTGTCCCACGTCCTCCACAGGGTGTGGGAGTGGGTGGGGGCGAGTGGCGGGTACACGCTCAGGCAGCCACCCAGACCGCCGACGACGATGCGCTCAGCCAAGACGTAGCCGCGAAAGAGTGGGGCGACGTAGACGTCCTCGCGGAAGAGCCGCGAGTAGTCGGGGAGAGACAAGGCGGACCACGCAATGCACTCGATGATGCTCTGCAGGTACCAGTGCAGCTGGCCGAGCGGTGTCTTTTTGTCGCTCAGCGCACCAGGGAAGAGGCGCAGCAGCAGCGGGTGCAGCTCTTGCAAGTCGGGACGTTCCGCGATGAACCACAGAACGGCCATGCGGAGGGGCGTGGTGAGGCAGCTCGTCAGGATGTCAGACGGCAGCAGCACGTGGTGTCGCAGCACCCCGGCGTCCGTAATGCCGGCACCCGCACCGGCTCCATTGCCCCCTCCTGCACCAGGGAAGCCGCCCCGCGACACGTTGCTGGAGCTCATGCTGGCGTCATCGTAGCCGGTGCCGCCACCGCCGCCTCCGTTGCCACTCCTGTCACGCAAGCCGCCGCCGCCCGCACCAGGGCTACTCCCCATCGTGCTGCTTCCACTCGCGCCGATGAAGAAGAAATCCTGCAGCACCGCACACGGCGACAGTGATGCGCCGTCCAGGCCGCCCCCGCCACGACCACGTCGCAGGTTATCGCTGGCGTTGAGGTCCCCGCCGCTGCCGACGCGGTCGAAGCTCCCACTCACCGCGCCGCCCGGCCCGTCCGCCAGGCTGTCGAGCTCCGCCGCACTGACCTGCCGGCTTGACTTGAGCTGGTACTCGCGCGACGACGTGAAGTAGCGCTGCTGGTGCTGCTCCTCGCACATGCGGATGTAGTAGTTCAGAATCTCACGCGCCTCGGCGCAGTCGGCGATGAAGACAAGAGGAAAGCCAACCCGGCTGCGGAAGGTGTCCAGCGACAACTTGCTGTACGGCGGTCCGGCGTACCCGCTCGCGGCGGAGGCGTTGTTCATGAGATAGATGTTGCCCCCACGCGGCGGCGGCACACCGCGGGCGAGGTAGTGGAAGATGACCTTTGCATCCCCGGCGTCCTTGCGGGCGTCGCTGAGGGTCTGCACCAGGTCGGACGGCCGGGCATTGGCGCAGCACGACGTCGGCAGGGGACGCGGCGCCAGGCCCTCGTACTGCTCACTCAAGCACTCGGAGAGCTGCGTGAGCACGGTGGATGCGTCGCCGGGTGTCAGCGCGGGTGAGCGCCACATCAGCAGCGGTGCCCACGCCTCGGCCTCAGGCGAGCTCATGGACGGCATGCGCGGGTTCTCCGCTGCGCCGTCCTCGCCGTCCTCCTCCACCTGCGACTCGCCGGCGTTCTCGATGATGGCGGTGTCGACGTTGAGGGCGATGCAGAGACTCTTCGTGTGCGTCATTTTCACCGCGGTGCGAGAGGCGATGGCGCGAGGACGGTAGGCGGCGCCGTGCTTCAGCAGTCGCTGCTCATTCCAGCGAACGTTGTGCAGCTCCTGGTGCATCCAGCACTCCTGCACGAGTTGGCTGCCCCACCGCCGCTGCTCCGCGTCCAGGACTGCCGTATCCGACACGTGTGTCAGCTGTGGGTAGGAGGACGAAGCAGGAGGGAAGAAGCCAGTTCCCGCTGCGGCCGTCCGCCTTGTCGACGTCTGAGGTGCCTGTTTGGACTGATTGTGGCTCGTGACGGGTAGCGTTGGAAGGAAGCTGGAATCGGTGGCGGTGGACGCTCGTGCCGACTCCTGATGCGCCGAGTTGCGCCGTGGCAGCGCCGTGCTCGTGCCGCCTACGGTGGCAATGCTATGGCCTTCAGACGACGTCAGCGGGTTCGCATGATGACGTGGTGGTGCTGCGCGGTCGCGGGTGTGTGACGACACGAGCTGCAGGAGCTCTTGCACGTCGCCGTCGGTGATCTCCTCCAGCGACTCGAGGTCTGGTACGGAGAGAAGGGATACCTCGCTACCGTCATTGCAGAAGTAAAGTGGCGATGATGACGCCTCCATCGACAGTGCTCCACAAAAATTGAGGCGCGACACAGAGAAGCCGTAGAGCCTTTTGTTTTTTCACTATTTTTTGTTTTGTTTTTCAAAGCCAGTGAGCTACTTGACAAAGCGCAAAACTGAAAAAGAAAAGCTGTAAAGCAAGGCTAGGTACGTCCTCGCTGAAACGTAAAAGAGGAAAAGAAAAGGTAGGAACTGATAATAAATATGCTGAATGACGCAAATCTGCGCTGCTGCTCAACTGTGTTTGATTTGTGTTTATGTCTTCTTCAACAGAAAGTACACTTCGATGGAGCAAGCATTTCAAGTCAACACAAGCTTGGAAATGTACCACGAATAAAGATGCAAGTTCAGGAAGAAAGGCAAAATAAGCCTCGAACACGCTTCACTTTTTTTGTGTGTGCCGTACGTAGGCACGACTTGAATATGAAAGATCTCGTCTGCTCTGTAGCTTTCGGTAAGATGTTGATGAGATCAAGGAAGGCGATGGCCCATGAGGAATCCAACAGCACGTCATGGTGGTGGTGGTGATTCGATGAAACGATGCGGATCCCACCGAGAGAAAGAGAGGTGAAGTGGGGAAAAAAAAGGGGGAGACAGTAGGAAAGCATTTCAGTGAACATGGTGCGTCAAGCTAGGAACACGCAGGCCAGCGTGAGCAACATGAATGTGTCGCAGCATCACCAATAGCCGCCAAGAGCCACTCTTACATGCTTTGCTGAACGGCATCTGTGGAGAATTAACGAGACGTTCCCCGCCTCGAGGAGGTGCGTTGTTGACAACCATCACACATCCCGCTTTCTCGCTTTTAACAGAGCCAAAAGCACACAAACACACTTACACGAAGAAGTGCACCCACGAACCACCTTCATCAAAGCTCACCCACTCCTGACGAAGAATACGGTGCCTTTGCAGATGCGGCGGCGCCAAAGAAGCGCACAAACACGCTCGGACATTCGATGCTCTACATCAGACCGGTGTTGACGTAGCTCAGCAAACTTTTCCTCTCCCTTTCACTTTCGTTTGGCGGGATTTCCCCGAAGCGATGCCGCCCTGCGCTTTGGGTGCAGCTTGGCAAAATGATAAGAAGAGAAGAGAGAAAGATCTGAAAAAAAAGAAGGGAAGAGAAGAAACGACTGCCCAGCAGGGTCAGCAAGCTATAAGTGTCGTACAGAACCTGTAGAAACCAAAGAGAAAATCAACAAGTGGAGAGAACAATGCGTTTCGCTCGTAGCTGGTCGAATTCTTCTCTTTTACCGTTTTTTGTGTGTGTTTTAAAAGAACGAGCGGACAGGCACTCACACAGCCGCAGGCAAAGGAAAACGCAGCATTCAGCTCTCCAAAGAAAAACCTTGAAGCTGTTGAAAAGAGAGAGATATGGGCCTCCCGATACACACGTGAAAAAAAAGGGAGGTTGCATCGAGATGCGAGATCACCCTCTTGCGCGACCCTTCGGGAGAGAGGCCCCACACGACTCCTCAGAACCTCCAGCTCTCTCTACGGAAGGCAGTGAAAAGACTCGCGCACAAAACGGGACATGAAAGACCTCACGCTGTCTGCTGGGTCTTCCTGGTCGGTGTGTGCACGTGCTTTCGTTGTTGTGCCCCCATTCTGTCCGCCGTCCCCTGACAGCCACAAGTCAAAGTACATCGAATACGCTGCACTCACAACAGCACTGACAGCAAGAAAAAAAGAAACGAAAAGAAAAGAAAAGAAATGAGCTCAAAAACAAAGGAGGTGCGCAGCGAGGGAAAACGAGGGAGAGATGCACATCGAAATACATCGGGAAGGTGCACCTCAGCAACGGTCTACACACATGAGATTCGCGGGGTTTCCTGAGAGAGAGGGGGAAGAAACCCCGAGAAACGGACACTAAAATCAAAAAAAACAACGATGAAAGAAAAGAAAAACCAGCAGCGCACAACCGCCAACGGGAGAGAAGAAAAAAGGACGCGCGGGGACCTTGAGACAATTTTGAAAGAGATGAAAACAAGGGGAGCCCGTCACGAGGCTCATGACAGCTCCACCGAACAGCAATGAAGACAGAGAGAGAAGAAACTACAGTTCAAAACACGATGAAGGGAAAGACCGACATCTGCCAGGCGCGGCAGGGGAGCAAGAAAAATAAAGCGAAAAGAAAAACGAGAGGTGTATTCTAGGAAACCAGTCGACAAGAGCTGAAGGGAGACAGCAGTGGCAACGCGCATCAACATAGTTCAGCAACTGGGGTCCTGCACCGCCTCTGCTACTCCATCTGCAACCCTTTGCCGCAAGTGACCATCACCGCGCCTACGCACATCGAAACAAAGTGACAAACTGAGGGAAGCAGCGAAGTCTCATTACTGCTCTGCCTCCCGCTTGACTGCTACACGCCGATAGCGCGGACCGCCGTCTACAGGCGGAACTCGCGCTCGTCCGCGGCTGTGCGGGCCTCAAGAGTGTCGACGCGCCAGCCCGTCACGGTGCCCTCCACAAAGAGCTGCGTCTCGCCTGGCGCCACATCCACCTCGCAGAGGTACTTGCCAAAGTCGTCCTCGTTACCCTCTTCCGGGTCATCAATGCGGAAGGCGGTGGTGTCGCCAAGCGGCACGATCTGAGAGTCGTAGTCGAAGAGCACCGCTACGTGGATGATCAGGTCCTTGCTATCGTTGTAAAATGCCCACCGCTTGGCCTCCGTGTCGGCTATGCGGAAGAGGTAGTTGCTGAACATCGGGTACATGCGGTTTCCCTTCACCGTCGGCTTCCCGTTCTTGAATGTCACCGGCGCGGTGCCGGCCTCCTTTGACTTGCCGGAGCCCATTTTTGAGCAGCGCAATATCTATCAAATAAAAAGTGCGGCAGGAAGACACGCTGGACCACCAAAATGGACAGCGGGAAGAACAAACGAAACGGGAGTGCGTCGGCAGAGCTGAGAAGCTGCGTCGGGTCTGAGAAGCACTACTGCGGGCTCACTATGCTACAATTATCAAAAAAGGAAGAAGTGGGATGCTCCGCGGCCAAGTGGAGAAAATCAAAGAGCTGCTGTTGTTGTTGTTGTTGTTGTTTTTTGATGTAACACAAAAGAGATGAAAGAGGGAAAATGAAAGACCGTTCGATGCGCTCGATGGACAGTAAGAAGAGAGACGGAGAAGAGGGGACAAAGACCAATTGCAGTGAGAAACATCTGGAAACGGTATGCAAACTCCACCCAAACAGCTTAAACCCCGCTGAAAAAGGGCGAGTCACAATTTTTTGCGTGTGTTGCCGAAGTGCGAAGGGAAGAGGAACATCTTGGTGGCCCTCTGCCGCAGTCAAGCCCTAGCGGGAAAGTAATTTCAGCATGGCGAAGACGAGAGATACATCGCATCGTTCATTAAGCTTGAAGTGAACTTCTCTTTTTAGGCCCGCCATGAGAGACACAGCGATGAGCCGCAGCGGCTTTTTAGAAACCGTGCCTGACGCTCATCTGCTGCGCAGTTCACGCGTGGCTGGAGACGAGCACATTCTCAATAACGCCCCATACGCGCCATTCAGTACTGAGCGCGGGGAGCGCCGCCGCGGAGAAGCAGTGTTTTTGTGCTATTTCGGCCTTGGCCCCGACAGCACCTGTGCACTACATTACTTCTGCCTTGCGTGCATTCTGATCTTTCAGCCACAATGGCGGTGCCCTGGAGGCGGTAGCGAAGCACACAACGGAAGAGAAATTAATAACAAGAAGACAAAGAAAAATGGGAAAAAAAAAACAGTACAGCACTCCTTCACCAAGCTGACCATGAGAAACACGCTCGCAACAGGCCCATCCTTCAGAGTCTTCATGCGCGTTGTCCTCGCTGAAAGGACATCGTGACACCTGGCAGAGGGGTGGAGTCCGAGCAACAAGAACAGAGAGGAAAGTAAGGAAGGGGGTAAAGGGGAAAGGAACAATAGCATTGAAAAGAAAGGAGAAGTCAAAGAGAAAACTCAGAGTAAAAAAGAAAGCTATGGAAATAAAAAGAAAAGACAACGCGAGCATATGTACATTTCACAGTTGCTGGCACTCATGTTCTTGAGTTTTCGTCTTTCTTCGCAAGCATACAGCACTGCCCCAGCATGTCCACATACAAATATACGTAGACTAGCACAACACCGCAGCAAACGCAACAACCAAAGCTAACAAAAGAAGATGAAACGAACGTGCTTCACTTCGGTCTGTCAGCAACACCATGCCCCGCTGCAGCACTTATTTTCCCTCTGGCCACCAAACGAAAAAAGATACTATGAAACTGATATGAGAAAGAAAGGAAAGAGAAAAACATTCTACACACACACACAGACACAAAGGGTGAGCAGAGCCGAACAAGAGTAGAAAAAAAAAGAAAAACACAACTTGCGCGTGTGTCGAACCAGAAGCAGCGAGCTCGAGTAAAGCTGCAATCGTCAGGTGCGCTTTTTGCGGCACAGCTGCCCCTCCGCCAAGGCCGCTGCCTCGTTTAGCAAGTCGTGCTTCGAACAAGTAGGAGAGAAAAAAAAAAAGACGTCTTTGTGCACATCGAAAGAAAGGACACAGAGAAAGAGCACATTAGAGTTGTCAAGAGACGATGTCGCCAACAAGCAGACCAGAAAAAAAAGTAAAAGGAAGAAACGCAAAGAGACGCACCGGCACATCCGTTTTCTTGTGTAAAGAAAAAGAAACTCTCACGACACAGGATGCCTCTACGTGGAACGAGAAACCCCGAGCCATCAGCAAGAAGACAACAATTAAACACTTGAACCACGACGAGAAAGTTACCGAGGGAAAAGAGAGAGAAAAAAAAGAGCATTTGAGGGCCAAAGCGACGGGCTTCGCGGGCAGTTAATGCTCTCTACTTACATCTGCACACCACCCGGGCGTGAGAGGAGGATTTTCAGAACCAGAAGGGAATCTAAAACTTGCTGCTCTTCGGTGCTTCAAGGCGGCGATAGTATGCCTGCTCGTCCTGCTCCGGGTGGTGGGCGAAGTACTCCTCGGTCAGCGGAAGCGCCTCCAGCTTGCTCTCGTAGCCGTCGATCGTGCCCTGCACGAACTTCTTCGTCTCTAGCGGGTACACAACCAGCTCGGCGAGGATGCCGTCATCCTGCGTCTCCATCACGGTGTCACCGAGCGCCTCCAGCCGGCTGTCGGCACCGAAAAGGTACTTGATGTGGAACTCGTAGTCCTTGGAGTTGTTGTAGAACGTCCAGCGACCCTGCTCCTCGTCGGCGAAGCGGTAGAGAAGTCCGCCAAAGAGGGCCTCCTTTGTGCCGCGGGCGTTGGGCTTCACAAACATGTAGCCTTTCGTCGGATCCTGGTCCGCCGTGCCGGAGCTGGAGTTGCAGCAGCCCATTGCTGGATAGGTCGAGGTGAGATGAGAAGACTAAAAAAGGTATAATAAAGAGCGAAGGAGAGAAGCCTCAACGTCGTCGATGAGCAGCGTCACAGTGTAGGTGTGTGTGTGTGTGTGGTTGTGGGTGTATGCAGGGACGAAGACACAGAAACGAAACAGAGAACAAGACTCGATGCTTCTTATACTAGCGTACAAATTTTCTCGCTTCCTACAAAGGCAGAAGTGGCTCAAGAGTGGGTGCGTGTTGCAACTCTTTCGTGTTTGTGTGATTGCCGGAGCACAGAAGGAGGAGCGACGCGGAAAGTGAGTGTGTCGGTGAAATATCGAGAGAAGAAGGGTGATGTCGGCACCGTCAAGATGGAAGCGAGCATAGGACACGCACACCAAGCCAGAAAGCGAAGCGAAAAAAAAATGAAAGAATGAAAGAGTGAAAGAGCAAGAGAGAAACAATGAGGAGTGGTGGAGGTTCGAAGGATTTGACTCGCACTTTTCCTTAGGGACCATGTGAGCCGATGTGGCGCATCACTGTCGTCGGAGACTGCAGCGCACAATGACAAGACACCCGCCGCATGCGCCGTCTTCTCTGTTCGTCTTTTGCTTCGGTAAGAATCAAGGGATGGTAGCTTTAAATATAAAAGGCAGGCGAAAACGGGCTAGAACACACAGACAAAGCCGCCTTGCACGTGTGAAAGGGAAGCCTATGTACGTGTTTGGGTGCGTGGTGCGTGACGTCAAAAAAGACAACGAAGAGAGAAGAAACTTGAGAAAAAGAATGTGCCAAATATAAGAAAAAAAAAATAAAGAGGCCAAACAGGACATACTGTACAAAATGAGAAAATAGCAGACAATCTTTTTAACCGACAAACAAAAATGAGAAGTGGGCAGTTCGACACCCGAGATTTATCATCAGCAAAAAAAAAAGCTGAGAGAAAGGGCTCTCTGAAGGCGCAGCTACAGCAATAATAAGAATAAATGCACATGGTGCGAAACTGCGGACTTGAACGGGTAGATCAAGGCAAACGTCACCTGCCTCAACGACCAACTCTCTGCACATCGATGCACTTGTCAATACGCTCGTCACGAGACAGAGGAGCTCATACAACAGGCCGTCTCGATCGTGTCGAAGTCCTCGTCAGCTCGCACGCCACCCTCCTCGGAGAGCTCCGTATGAATGTACGTGTTGGGGAAGCTTGCTTGGGGGGCTTTGGCCTGAAACATGGCCTCTACCGGTTGCGCACCGTCGCTTACGGCGAAGCGGGTGCTGTTCTGGAACGCCGGGGAGTCCTCTGGGAGCTGCACAAACTCGACCCGTGCACCGCCCCCCACTCCCGCTGGCTCGTTCTGGAAGTAGCCGAGCACGTAGGGGTGGCACACAGGAGGTGGCGCCACGCCGTTTAGGTACGCATCGGGGGCAGAGGCCAGGATCCGCGGAATCACCCAGTACGGCGAGTTCTCTGGCGTCAGCAGGGAGAGGAGACTGACCTCGCTCGCCTGCATAAAAGTGAAGAGCGGCGACGGGTAGTCTGGATCGATCTGAGAGTTGCGAACGACGTGCAGGACACCGTCCTGCTCCTGCGCGAGGCTTATCATGATAGGCGGCCGTGCACTCGCGGCCCCACCGTCGTCCATCCCCGGCGCCACATCCTTTGTGTCCTGCATGGATAACGTAAGAGCGATGAAGCAGCGGCTCGTGACGGTGACACGCAGACACACCGAAGGCCGCACGCCTTCGAAGACGCCCCGCACTCGGTAGTCGTGGTGGAGCGCGAGGCGAAACATCACTCCGCAGCCGGAAAAGTACTGGCACACCTCGCCCCACTCGATCCAGAAGAACTGCTGTCGATGGCACACGCAATCCGTCGGTTGTGGGGCCCGCACTGCTTCATCCTCGTCCGGCCCGACGGTGCCCTCTTGCGGCGGGTGCGTGGGGTGGGGCGGCATCTTGCAGGCCTCCGCCACCTTGGGCCACTTGGCCCAGCGCGGACTGCCACACCGCCACCGTCCCCTCCACGCCGCGACGTCGCCCCACACGTTGCGCACCTGCAGCAGGGTCAGCTCCGCTCGATACGAGTTCGTGCCAAAGTGCAGCATCTGCAGGACAGCGTACACCATTCCAGGCAGCAGCCCGCCGCGCGCGCTGGTCCGCTCCTCGTCCAGCGACACCGATGGATCCGTTATCGAAGACCCTGCCGTCCCCGCACGCGCCGCATCGCTGGCGTGGTGCGCAACGGGGGACAGTTGCGGAGCAGTGTGAAAGATGATCTGCAAGCCGTGGCGGTCGTAGCCGCGCAGCCGCGAGGCAAAAGCTGACGATGCAAAGGCGATGTCCTTGAAGTTCGTAATGTCGTAGCGGGCGCAGGGCCATCCCGTCAGCACACGCAGCGCGTCCAGGGGATCGCCGGCGACGATGTTTGCGTAGCCGTCATGGAGCTTCGCAAACGCCTTCTCCAGCAGCTCCATCCACAACTCTCGCAAGTCGCGGCGGCTGTGCGCGTACTTGGGGTAGTTGCCGACGGTGACAGGGAGGAAGTCGTCCACCACGACGCTGCGCCACCACCCCTGCACATTCAGCGTCAGGCGAAACGCACCGATCGCCCGTTCCATCTTGGCGTGCTCCGTCGACTTTGGGTGGCGGAACATGCGCAGCATCACGGAGGGGTGCTCAGCTACAGCAGCCATTGCCCCCACCAACCAGCTGTCGCCCAGCTCGCCTGGCTCAATGAAGAGCGGGTCGATGTCGGGTATCAACGGCTGGTGAAGGCGGGTCAGCGGAACGCAGGAGACACCGACCAGGCGCGCCACGATATCAGGCGTGCGTAGCCAGTTTGCCGGCACCAGCGCGGCGCCCCTCGTCAACGACGGCGAGCACACCTCTGGAAGGCCTCCTTGCAGCGACGCGTTGGTTGGCGGGAACTCGGGGTCGACGAAGCGGCGCCGCTCCCGCAACGCAAGCCGAAGCCCGTCCTCGCTCGAAAGACCCTGCTGAGCGTCGTCATCTGCCACGGCGCCGGGGGCAGGGTCGGCAATTTGGCACATTGGCGCTGCTGAGACCGGGACGCCGCGAATGGACGTGCGAAAAGCACCGACGCGACCCATTATAAAGCCCACCGTCGACAAGGGCGGGCACACCGTCCGCGCCAGCATCTCTGGGTGGTGGGCTACCGAGACGGAGCCCGGCGCAAGACCTTCTGTCGACGACAGCACGGTCGCCCCCCAGCCCCGCAGTGGCACCGTCGCACGCTCAGCCGGCTCCTCGAAGCTGACGGCAATGTCCATCTCGTAGCAGGGGGTGCCGTTGTAGAAGCACCACACCACATTCGCGCCGTCGTCCGTCTCGCCCGGCAGCCGCCGGCTACCACGCCGCCGCCACTCGATGCGGTAGAGAAGTCCCTCATCAAAGCACGGCACAATCGTGGGGAACCACTTCGCGGGATAGCTCGCCGCCACCGCCGCAGACACGCCGGGGGGAGGCTCATCGAAGAGCAAGCACTGCAGATTCGGCCGCACCGTTCTTGGGTCGGAGGTGGTGATGTGCGCCTGGCGATCGACGACACGTGATGCGACAGAGGAGGAGCACCCTTGGCTGTTGCCGCCCAGACCTCGGCAGAGGAGGGGATAAGGCTTCATGAGAGCAGCCGTCATCACCACCAACTCCTCAAGCCGCGGCACGTGGTCACCCTCAACGTCACAACACAAGTCTGGAGGCATGCCTTCACATAGCTGCTTCATCGGCGTAGACACCACGGCAGGCACATCCTTCCCGTCTCCTGCGTTGTCGGCTTTGCGCACGTCAGTGGCGGAACTGCGCGCGCACGGCACCGCAGCGTTCGCCAAGGGACGGGCCACAGGAGATGGGGTCACTACCGACGACGCGTGCCCGGCTGAGGTGACGTAGGACGGCCGAGGAGAGCCATTAAGCGAGGCGCGACGACGCTGAGGCGTCAGTGCGACGCCGTCGCCTGCGATCGGCATGACTCGCGGCAAAGCATGTGCTCTGGTTGTAGAGTTGGCTACGAGAGAGCTGCGACCTGGCAGACGTGTCGGCGACGGCGCTTGCCCCTGCCCCCGCTCTCCGTGACTGCCGATGAAAACCGCAGAGCCCATTATGCAACGCCGCACATACAATCCTGTGCACTGTTTTTTTTTTTTATGTGATGTGCGCTTGATTTGAGCCTCACAACTGCCAAAAAAAAAAAAAGAGCCTTCGGGAAGCTATGAACAAAGCTGCGCAAGAAACGAGGCGGTGAAAGAGAGGCCGATGCAACTCCCCTTCCTTCTACAACGGACAAGGTTCTACCCTCGCGGTCTGTTTGCCGATGGGGGAACTGCGCACCAAGAGTGAGAAAAAAAAAACTTCTGCAACCACAACGAGAAAAGAACGCGCTGACTTGCCGAAAGCGTGAACCCTCACTTACTCGTTCGTGTCTCGCAACGTCGCCGGGGCGGCGAGAAGGTCCAAGTGACTGGACAAGTGCGGAGACGCGCAACACGCTGCACTGCCTTAAAGAATAGAGCGGGAAAGGTGCTGTGCAGCAGGGAAAAGCAGATTCAAGAAAAAAAAAACGGTGAAGGAATGGGGGAAAGAGGGGTTTTTTTTTTTGTGGAGTGTGCATTCATGTTTCTCCGCCGTGCAAAGAGGTCGTTCATTTCGTCTCCCTAACCCAGAAAAAGGCGGCAGACCTTCAATTGACGGTCGCTCAGTGCGTGCCATCAACTCAAATTAAAGAGCCTGTGAAAGATGTCGCTATTCGGCACGTCAAATTTCGAACCACATAGTCGAGTCTTCAGCTGGTCTCCTTTTTTTTTCTTGAGCCGCAGTGAAATGGGCATACATGTACGCACAAAGGCCTGCACGCATGTAAAGATCAGCTCTGACTTCAAGGTGTATCTCACTAATGCATACATGGGAACGGGTCTTCTTATGGTCCTCCTTGCTTGACACTGCACTTGTTGCAGACCGAAAAGAGGTGCTGAAAAAGAAAAGAGCAGAAGTGGAACAAAGGCGTTTATAACTTATTCTTGTGGGTAGTGAGATGCACAGAGCACGGAAAATAGAGATGACGAAAACGATCACAACAGGAAAAAGGGGCACCTGCATTTGTGTTGCTCGTCCCTCATTTCCACTCCCCTTCACTGAGAGACACGATTCACCAGAAATAAAGGAAGGATTGGAGAGGAGACAGTAACACACAAAAAAAAAAAGGCATGGAAACCCGACAGGAATACACCCTTAGAAAAGAAAATTGGGACACCAGCAAAACGAAGTAAAGCACCTCACCTCCGCCGAGGGGAAAAAGCAGCTGACGATTTTGATAAAGATCACTTGCCGCTCGCCCACGTTCATACAGACAAGAACACGCGCACACGGAGGGGTGTGTGCGGAGACCACAAACAATTAAAAGAGAAAACAGTTTTCCTGCTCTTTTGCTGTTCAGGCGATAAGTACAAAAAAAGCGGAGCAGGGAAGCGACAACACGCAGAAAACACCAAGCAATACAAGGAGCGAAGAGCTTTTGAGTTCTACCCCGCAGAGTAAAGCGTCAAAAAGACATAAGCAAATACATAGATGGTAGTTTGAAAATGGGAGGTGTCGAAGATCGACAATCTTTCGTATCGCGTACGAAAAAAAAAAAGAGGGAAAGGGAGTCAACGGAGGGCCGGTGGGGCCTGTGTGCGATGTAATACACAACGCTTTCACAAGAAAGTAACGATGTCACAGGAAAGAAGGAAAAGATAAAAGTGCATGCCTTTAAAAAAAAGGTGGATTTGATATCAAAAATAAATAATGAAAAACACAAGCGGGCCTTCGCTCACCTCAATGAGGATTGTGGAGCTTATACGTGAAGCCATCAACGTCCCCATGAGCCGTTCTCAGAATAAAGATACTTGTCGAGAAGACCTGTCGCACACCTTCTCACATTGAATACACAAAAAGACTTGTGGCACTTCCTGTAATTCTCTGGTTGTTGTTGTTGTTTTTCAAGGAGAGGTGCACCTTTTTGTTAACAACGGAAGGAAGTGTGACAACACGGTACTGATCTTGCCCAAAGTTGAGAGAACAAAGTAGCGCTGCGAGGATTGTAGTCGCAGATTTTTTCCTAAAAAAAGAGTTGTGCAGCCTTGTCTTTAAAGCTCAAGTCTCAAAGACGAAGAAAACATAAGAAAAGAAATTGGATGAAGATTCACACACACACACAAATTGGAAGGAGACAGCAGTATAACGGAGAAGAAAAGAATTGTCGCTTTAGAAACCCGATAGGTGGCCTCGACACACACAACTGCAACTTCCGAGAAAAGGAAAACGCAGAAAGCAGAGGCCATCGCTTTCTTCTACCGCCGTGAGCAACAATTAGCCTTAGAGAGAGAGAAAAAGGGAAAGGTCTTTTTTGAGAGAAAAAAAGGTAAATACACTCATTAGTTTTTCTGTCCGTTTGCTACTGGTGTGGTGCATCAAGTTATGGTGTGGCAGGTAGGCCAAGGGCACCTGCCACCTCGCTGTTGAAAAAAAAAAAGAGAGAGAAAAACAAAAAGAGAAATCGATTCGGTAGAGGGGTAACGAGACAAGATCAAAAGAATTGTGCAACACCGACAATGGAAACAATGAGATAGCTTCGGCTTTCGGACCTTTTTGCAGCTTTCCTCTTCCCCTTACAAGAAAACATCGAAGAGAGGAAGAGGAGGGCGCTGTCGCCGCCTATTTCTTGTGTCTAAACTCTGTGTGAAAAGTGTGAATAAGATGTGGGGACTCTCGATGGTAACGTGTGCAACTCAGAAAAACGCTGCGCCGCTAATTCAACTCTGACGCTTTTCGCGCCACCACACTCGAGCCCGAGCGCTTGACAAAGAAGGTGGTCTCCACCTCCTCCGAGTTGTTCACGAAGCTAAGGTAATTCTCAAAGGCGAGGCTCTTGGCGGGAAGTCTGCGCATGCGGACGTGGGCCTGGCCGTATGGGGTGAATGCTAGTTGGGAAAGAATGCCAAGTACGCAGGTCCGCGGCTCGACGCCGTTCATCGCGGACGAAGGAGGCTTTGCTGTCGTGGTGCCGGGCGGATGCTGCACCAGCAGACGCGGGACGACTAGGTAGGGTGACTGCTCCGGGACGAAGGTGTACATAGCGCTGATGTCACGTCCTTGCAGAAACGTGAAGCTCTTCGATGGCGTTTCGGCGTCAGCGGATGAGTTAACGAGAAGCGAATACTCTCGCGCGACGACGTGTGAGCTGCTCGCCGTTATGGACTGTGCGGAGTTGCCGCTGCTGCGCGTGCTGCCGTCTTGAGAGACGGGACTGTTCGTGGAGGATGCCGCCCCGGCGATGGAGATCATGATAGGTGCGTAGTCCTCCGCCTCCTTTGGCGTCCCCTTCGAGTCCGCTTGCGAGAGAATGAGAGTTAGCGTCGTCGGCTCCGTGACGTAGATCTCCAAGCACAGGCTTGGCACGGAGCCATTAAACGCGAACGGGATGCGGTAATCCACGTAGCCGAAGTGGTTGAACACAACGCCGCACCCCACAAACGTCTCCAATACCTCCGACCAGTCCATGATGAAGGTGCCATCTTCGCCGTCGTGGTTGGGAAACGCCGCGCACGCCTCGGGGTGCTCCTCCCACATTGGGGACTGCGCCGACCATCGCCCGTTCCACTTCGTCGCCGACTCCCACGCGTTGCGCAGCCGCAACAAACGCAGCGGTGGGACCTTCTTCCGCTTCGGCGTGCGGGCTTCGATAACGCGCGCGCTCAGCACCGCGTACGCGTAGCCGACAAAAATGCCTTTTTCCTTGTAGCTGTTGTGCGCCGAGCGCGGATCGCTGTTGCCTGGCGTGCTCAGCAGCACCACGTGTCCGTTTTCGTAATCCTGCACTATGCGCTGGAAAAACATATCGCTCTTTACCGGGTCGTTGGCGCACTCACGGAAGCGCACGTCCAGCCGCGACGTAGGGAAGCCGGTAAAGTCGCGAATCGCAAAGAGGGGGTCGCCGCCGGCGATGTTGCTGTAGCAATGATTGCGCTTCGCGTAGGCCTTCTCGAGGTATGACACCCACATCTCGCACGGGTCATTGGCGCTGCGTGCGTAGCGCTGCTGCTTCCCAACAACCGGGAGGAAGCTGTCGATCAGCACGGACTGCCACAGCCCGTCCTTGTTCAGCCACACCCGATGCGCGCCAACCGCCTCGTCACGCGACGTTTCATCGCGGTTAACGGGGTGGCGGAACATGTCCTTGATGTGGTCAGGGTGCTCCGCAATGGCGGCCATTGCGCTCATGACCCACGAGTTGCCCAGCTCACCGCGCTGCGTGGCGGAGGGCGTGACGACGCGGCGGAACAGACGGATTTGGCTGCGCAAGCTCGAAGGCAGGTACGCCTCCGGCCGCCGCCACCCGCTTGGCGCAATAAGGCTGCGTCCAGCGTCTAGCGAGCTCTGGTCGGGGAGAAAAGACGGATCAACAAAGGCGACGTGACGTGCCTTGCACACCTTCAGCACCTCCTCCGGGTCCGTCAGCGAGCGGGCGTGCTTGGCAAGCGCTGCTCGGTCCTTGTCGACCTCTGCGTTCGCTACTCCAAGCTCTTGCTGAATGTACTCTTTCGATAGCGGCTTCCCATCGAAATGACAGCGGTACTTGGACTTGTCCCCTCGCGCAAATTCGACCGTCTCCATCGGGTACACAATGAGCGAAATTCGCAGCTCGTTGTCCTCCGCTACCGCCACCACACGATTCCGGGCGTTCGCCTCCGCCCCGTTTGAAGAAAGCGAGACAAGAGGCTGCATGTTCGACCCGGGGCCAAATGTGAAGGTGGCGTGCATTTCATACACAAACGTGTCATTGTACAACGCCCACAGCCTCTTCTTCGAATCAATTATGCGAAAAAGAAACCCGCCCTTAAAGCACGGCGTGGCATCGCCGGGTATAGACGGACCCCAATTCACCCACGGCGTGGTGAGCGTCTTGGACGACGCACTGTTTTGTAGGAGCTCTACGCTGTCCTCCCGGAACTCGTCGATCATGGCTAGAGACTAAGCACCCAGCAGCTAAGAAAAAAACAAGCCACAGTTCCGCTCGGAGTTCAGCCTCGCTAGCGTTGCCACGGTCGCGATCCTCACCATACAGGTGTACGCAAAGCTCCCCTCTTGCTGCTACTGAAATAAAAAAAGCTATTCCAAAATTCAAATCCTCGTGCTCTTTCCCTTTTAAACAACTACGAGCTTTCTTCGTGACCTCTCGCTTGAAAAAAAAAACCCTAAACACTCGGCTCACGAAAAAAAAAAAGAGAGAGAAGGGAACTGATGAGTATTCGAGTAGTGATGTGTGTGAAGCGCCGTTTGAGGCGTCGCTGATATCCGGAGGCAGCCAAGAAAGCAGTCACGACAATCTGTAAGAGGAACAAGATGGATAAGAACAAGGCGATGGATACTTCGACAAAGAAGAGGCAATAATAATAATAATAAAGAAGTGAGAAGAGCTTCGCTCCGAGTGAGAGTGTGTGCTTGCTTACGTATATCGGCAGAGTGGAGGGCACCGTTTCACGACCGATGTCTCGTCTAAGGAAGGAATTGACCAGTAGGAACAAAATCGTGAATTGCACTGAGCAAATTACACCGCAATTGTCTTAAAGAATCGGTATGTGGTTTGTTGGAGCGGTCCGCTGAGTGCCCTGCAGCTCACCTACCTTTTTCTTTTGTGTGGTTGTATTTGTGTATAGCCTCTGCGCCACAGCAGACGCGAGGGGTCAGGAGACGATGAGTTGGAGAAGTCGAGATCGGGAAAGCAACGAGATCAATAGATGCGTTGCGATCTGAAAAAAAAATGTGAGTTGTTGATCCCCCCTGTTGCGCTTATAGAGAAAGTAGGATGGGGGTCGTGATTCTGGTCGCTATAAAACAAAGAGGTGAAATGTCTTTAAACTAGAGGAAGGTGCCGTGCGGAACGGCGGTGGCGCTGAACCTCGACGTTCAGTTTGGTTTGTTTGTATTTTTTTCTGGCACTAGAAATAGAGTGTGGTGTCCACGCACGCAGTGCGTTGCGACCAAAAGGAGCTCAAGAACGCGGCAACGTTGAGAGCGCGAGTACCGCTCACGAACAAAGGTTAAAAAAAAAAAAAAAGAGGGATAAAGGTATGGTATGAAAAGAAAGAGTAATGGACATAGGAAGACCGGCAAAAAATGTTCCGCACCCTGTTCGGGTAGCGCAGGATGGCACGCGTAGCATGATGCAGATTCTAAGGCCACGTACTCTGTGCGCTGCCGTATAGCGAGAGTCCCACGAAGTTCGAGCACGGAAAGCGCGCGCTGTGGGTGTTTTTCAGCAATAAACGCACCTTCCCGAAACAGAATCTAGAAACCAAGAAGACCGAAGAACATCAGCACGCTTGTGTTTTCAAAGTCTTCCACGCGCTCAATGCTGGTAGGGAAAACTGCCGTGCAGTCAAGGTGAGAACTTCTCACGTCTGCGGACCTCTCTTTCTCTTCTGCTATGCGAATTAGCTTGTTGCTTCTTCTTCCTTGCTACTCCGACATGGTAGGGTAGGGGACGCGAAAAACGGGAGAAAATGAAAGAAAGGTAACAGGTGAAGCGAGAAAAAAGAAAACAAATATAAAAACGCAATCTTCACCAGCACGCTCACAAACATTGCACATAAAAATAAAAAGCGTGTAAAATAGATTAGAAATCAACATGGAGAGATACAAAAAAAACCGTCTTATTTTACGACCTTTTCCCTGTTTGATTTACTCAGCGAAGCTCTTTCTTTGTGTAAAATCCCTTCCAAAGTCCAGGTTGTAGCAAGCCAAAAAAAAGTTGAAGTGCCGTTCTCTTGCCACCGTCCACGCAAGTCACGCTTTCTTAGCACTGCAGCACTTCCTTCTTTTTTTTTTAGTGCCATTTCTTGACACCTAAATTGCAGAGCGCGGAGGTGCCGAGCTAGCAAATGCTGCCGTCCGCAAAGCACCGACCCTTGACAAAGGTGGAGGCGTTGCACCACTCTTCCGTGTAGCAGCTACCTCTTCTCTTTTCTGAAGTCGGCACACTAGAACATCGAGCGGGTAACCTGCGCGGCAGAGACGAGTGAAGAAAAACACTTCAGCAACAACCAGATCAAAAAAAAAAAAACACCGTGTTCGCGACGGAGCGAAGGGGAAAATCGAGTAAGGAGCAAAAGGTGTAAACATTGGAATTCTGACAAAGAGGAAGAGAAAAAAAAACAATGAAACCAAAATGGGGAAGAAAACAATGGTCGGTCAGCTCTGCACCGGGCGTAGTAAACAGCGCAGCGCTGATACTGCTACACCTCTGATAGCAGGAAACAAAAAAAAAAGAAGTGACGCCAGCAATATCACTAGCCTCAACAACCGAGAAGGGTAAAGCGCGCTACCTTCTCCTTCTTTTTTCTACTTTCTGACTCGGGTTGCTAGGTGGGAAGAGTGGAAAACTGAGCACGCGCAGTTCCTCGCTTTGAGCAAGACAAAAGCAAAGACAGTGGGGAAGAAACGAGCGGCGAGGCACTGCAGAAAAAGAAGCTAAGGCGACAACAAAGGCAAAAAACAAGAGCGGTACCGAGGTAGTGCCATTGTATGCTGAAGTACGCCGCCACTTTCCGTCCGAAAAGCTGCGAAACACGAAACAGCTTCACATTTTGACACTGCGAGAGTACGAACACTCTTCAATCTGTTGCGGATAGAGTGCGCGAAGCGTTTTTGTTGCAGAGTAAAGACAAATGAGAAAAAACACCACCACCGACTGTCATGTGCAAACGACAACCGGGAAGAAACAAAATTGAGAAAAAAGATAAGAAACGAGGGGGCTAATTGCCATCACCTTTTACCACCTTCCCACAAGCTAGCACCGATTCCGAAAAGACACAGAGAAGAAAAAAAGAAGTTCGAAAAGCATTCACCGAAAAAAAAAGCACTCAAGAACATGCCAAACCCCGAACACAACGCGTTGCACTGGAAATCCTGGGTAGAGACAACAGAAAAGGGTTCAGATGCGCACCGGGAAGGAAAAAAAGTACATGAACTATGTAGAGTTGATGAGGGCCGCCCTCCTCCTCGACGCCCCGCAAGAGCAAGTCCCCTCTCGCAGAGGCTCAGAAGAGTCAACAAAAGAAGAAACGAGAAAAAAAAAGGTAGTCACACCGAAAAAAAAAAAAAACAGTTCTGGTAAAAGACAAGGAAAGCGGTGCAAAGAAGCCCAGAAGGGCGTACCTAGTTTTTTTTTTATTTTGACGCACGCACCGTGCAGGAGTTGACAAACAGGATACATGCAGGAAAAATAGGCGAAGCGAAACAAAGCTGAAGCACAAATTCACGATGAAAGGAGGGGGGAGAAAAAAGTAACACACAAAGAACACGGACGCTCTTCCAAACCTCCTCGACGTTAGTCGTCGGATGTCTGGATGATCGTGCCGACGTAGATGTCAGGGAAGAACTGCTTTGTCCCCTTCGCCTGGAACTCCGTCTCCGTCGCCACGGTCTCGCAGTTGAACTTCTGGAAGTTGTCGAAGATGCGGTTCTCGGGAGCTAAGGCACGGAAGGCGACGCGAACCTCGCTCGTTTCCTTTCCAATCTCGTGCGGGCACAGGACTCCGAGAGTGTACGGCAGCTTCGCAAACTGACTCATGGCACGCGGCACCACGAGGTACGGCGAGTTCTCCGGCGTAAACTCGTAGAACATGCTGACATCGCGGCTCTGCAGGAACGTGTACTCGGGCGACGGATGGTCGTTGTCGAAGCCGCTGTTCATGTCCACTCGCATCGGCGTCATCGCTCCCATCCCGTGAGCGACGCTGATCATGATCGGGGCGTTCTCCGGCTTGTCGGTACCGCGCTTGTCGTCCTGGGACAGGATAAGGTTGATCACCGTCGGACGCGCAACAGAGATTTCGAGGCACGTCGTGGGCACGTTCTGGAAAAAGGTACCGCGGATCCGGTAGTCGTGCATCGGGTGCTGGATGAAGCAGACGCCGCAGCCCACGAAGTAGTCCTGCACATCGGGCCACTCCATGAAGAAGGTGCCGTCGTCGGTGCGGTCGAAGTTAAAGTAGTCCGCCACCTCCGCGTACTTGTCCCAGTTCGCGTCGCGCTTGTTCCATGGGCCGTTCCAATCCGAAGCGGTCTGCGACCAGGGATTGCGGAGATGCAGTAGACGCAGGTCGTGCTCCTCGAAGTAGCCCACACGGATGACCGAGTAGGTGTGGCCCAGAAGGAGGTTCGCCTTGTCGTAGGCGCGCTCCGCTTGGGCGGGGGAGCCGCAGCTTGCAGCCCCGCGAGCCGTCATGATGGCCTCGCGAGTCGGGGTCGTGAACACGATCTGGTAGCCGGCGTCGCTGTAGCTCTTGAGGTGCGTGAAGAGCTCGTACGTCTCATTGACAGTCGACTCCACAAACGCGTTGTCAAAGGACGAGCACGGGAAGCCGGACAAGTCCTGCAGGGCATGTAGCGGGTCACCAGCGACAATAAACCCGTAGCCGCCGAACAACTTAGCATAAGCCTTCTCGATAATCGCGGGCCACAGCTCCGCCGGGTCACCCTTGGCGCGCGCAAACTTTGGGCGTCCGCCAGCAACCGGCAGGTAATCGTCGACGACCACGTTCGTCCACCATCCATTCTTGTTCATCGTGACACGGTAAATGCCGCACGCGCGCTCGTTCTGGCCCTGCTCCACGCTCTCCGGGTGCCGGAAAATGTCGCGGATCTTATCAGGGAACTCGGCCAGCGCAGCCATGGCGCCAGTCAACCAGGAGTCGCCCAAGTCACCCTCGTCGAGGTTGGACGGGTGCACACCGTTGCGGAAGAGACGGGCCTGCTTCGCATTCTCGTCGGAAAGAAACATGCTGGGGCGTTCCCATGGGAGCACCTTCAGCTTCATCAAGGAGCCAATCTGCAGCGACTTTTGCTCGGGAGGAAAGGCGAAGTCGACAAACTTGATCTTGTTCTTGACACAGACACTGACCATCTGGTCCGTCGTCGCCTTCTCATCAACGGCGTTGAACAGCGTCGCGGTCTCCTGCTTCACAAATTCGTGGTCCTGACGAGCCATGTCCTTCAGGTACTCCTCCGACAGCGGCAACGCGCGGATGTTGCTAGTGAACCCGTTCGTTTCGCCCTCCACAAAAACCTCCGTCTCCATGGGGTAGACGGTTACGGTGGCGCGGTACGACCCGTCGGGCAGCTGCTCCATTTCGGTGTTCTCGAGAGCACGCAGAGCCGAGTTCTTGCCAAACACAAACTGCACCTTCATCTGGGTGTTTGTAGTGTCGTTGTAAAAGGACCAGCGGTTGTTGTTGCTCTTCTCAACAATACGGAAAAGAAGACCGTCATCGAAGCACGGCGTCGCATCACCCTTGTACACCGGCTCGCCATAGCGGTAATCGTTCGGGCCGAGCTTCTTTTGCACCACGGACCCCTCGTCAAACTCGTCCACTTTGCCGTTGGCAAGAGCCATCGTGTCTCTCAAAGAAAGATCGGTGCAGCACAAAACAAAACGCTTGCAGAAGCTTCTGCGATGAGGAAGAGAAGACAGGGGAAAAAAGTACCACGATGAGTCAGAGAGAAAGGGGAGGCAAATGCTGCCGTTTCTTCCTAAGTGGTAAAGCGAAGGAGCACGACGAGAATTTTTTCCTGCTCCACAAAGCCAGGGCAAGAAAGAATGCGTTCACGCCGAGTTTGTTTGTGGATTTTCCAAAAGGGAAATATATGTAGGTGACAAATGTTGCGGGGTGAGGAGGCCGACCACAACGGGAATAGTAACAGGAAAAGACAGAGATGTGAGTGTGTGAAAAGACAAAAACAGCAGAAAAGTTGAGAAATGAGCACATCGATGGGCAAATCACTACGCATTCTGGTAGCTGCCTTTGTTTCAGAGCTTCCGCGCTGGCACTGCTCAGCGTTTAACAGATGTAACATTGCCTCAGCTATCGATAAAGTACATATTGTATTGCTTCGTTTCTTTCAGAAAGAAATTAGAAATCAGAGGCACCTACGCTTTTCGCAGATACATCAAGAGCCGAACTCACCGCTAGCTCGAATGCACAATTTGTGGCTTTAGGTGTCGTTGCTCCATGCATTTCTGCTGTGGCGGTTGATGTAGACGCGTTCCAGCTCTTTATTCAAAAGCCGCGTTAGCTTCGTGACCAAAGCGAGCTACGCGAAACCCACTCCACGTGAAAACGCGTCTGTCCCGTCGAGTTTAGCCGAGTCTGACACGTATAGAGGCCTTTTCTCTCTCTGCTAGGTTTTTTTTTTGATCCCACGCTGGAGGCAACAAGTACCTGAATCGTGTGTCTACTGATCATCTGAACTGTCCAGTTACAAGATCTCCTGAAAAAAAAGTGAGTCTCATTTAGAAAATACATGGGAGTACAAAAGTAAAGAAAAGTAGCTTTCCGCCGGAACACTAACAAAAGGAGAGTTTGAAAAAAGAACAGAGAAAGTTTATATGCATGGTAAAGCGGTCGGGAAGGGGTGAAAAAAAACTTGTCTGGCCGTGACCTCACCAGCAAACGAATAAAAAATACTCAATGTATCTAGGCCCGAGTTCTGAACTTGCATGCGTCCTTCTCCCGCTGGCAACCAGTCAGGTAGTTTGCGCAAAAGAAGAAAAAGCGCCTTTTTTTTCTCGCACAAACAGATCGCACCAAAGATGGAGAACCACTCTTGTTGTGAGGAAGGCCAGCCCTGCTACAAGGTCTCGTCAACATAAGGTATTAGAGGGCCGGTAGAAAAACCGTTTGTCAAAGGAGGCGAAGATCCTGTGGACTCAATCGATAGAGCATATATTTTCTGTTTTTGCCTCAGGAAAAAAAAAAGGTAACAGGAATTGCACCACGTGAGGTGTGTTTCGGGAGGAAAAAAGGAGGGACTTTCTGCTGCCCTTTGCCCGTTGTAACTTTTCCTGTTCTCCGATTCATCTCAGCACATCACGTGAATTTCGGCGAAGTGTTCTGCTTGCTAAAACACTTAAAGAAAGTGATTGAAAACCGCACGCTTTTCAGCAAACTAAAGAGCGGTGTTGGTTGCACTGATCCGAAAAAAGAGACGGCGACCAAATGGTCGCTCAGCCTTCGTCTTCACCCAGCCCCCAGAGCAATTCACTGACTCGCGGTACAACACTGGATGCATAAGTGAGAACTGTACAAGGCCGAAAAACCAGCTCTTGGTGCCAGCAAGAGAAAGCTGCAAAACAAGGCAGTCCGTAACGGCTGCGTCAGCGAAAACAACAGTCAGAGCCGTGAGCAAAAGCGCTCAGCTCGTCTTTGTTCACATCGCCATCCCATGTTGAAACTCCAAAGTAAAACGAAACGGCTGAAAAAAAGAACGGAGAAACGGAGGAACGGAGAAACACACTAAGTCACGAAGCGCAACGCACGTTGGAGAACACATTTTCCCCGGTGTTACACCGTGCCGAAAAGAGTCATGCTTCAAGACTGCAACGCCGCTGCCCCTCACCCTTTCTCTTCCGGAAGAGGTGGAGACCCGCGCGTGCATCGCTCGCTACGCCAGCTCCTCGCCCATCTGCGTCAGCGGGAAGCCCTCACCAGGAGCGCGCTTCTGGAACTGCACCGGCTGCTCCACCTCCTTCAGCTCGGGCTCGAACTTCGGGAAGTTCTCAAACACGCGGTTGCTCGCATCCAGGCGCTTGAACTTCACCGACACATCGCCGCTGCCAACCTCCTTGTTCGAGATCATGCCAAGTACGTATGGCACCGGATCCGCATCAGAGGGCATGTTGCGAGGAATGACGATGTACTTTCCAGCGTCCAGCTTGTGGATCAGCGAGATGTCGCGCGCCTGCAGAAACGTCCACTTGTCCGGAGTCGGATGCACGCCGTCGGCCGAAGAGTTCATCACCACCTTGTACATGCCGCCATCCACAGGCTCCGCAATGCTGATCATCACCGGCTGGTACTCCGTCACGTTCTCCTGGCAGCGCTTGTCGTCCTGCGAGATCACAAAAGTGAACCACGTAGGTGTCGCCACCTCGATCTCCAGCACAGCAGACGGCACGCCGTTCGTGAACACGGAGTTCATGCGGTAGTCGTACGCAGGCTGGTGCGAGAAGCACACACCACCGCCGTTGAAGTACTTCTGCGCAGCCTCCCACGGCATCCAGAACGTACCGTCGGCAGCCTTCTGGAAGTCGCAAGCCTCCGCAACCTCCGGGTACTCCTCCCACTTGCTGTCGTTGTCGCTCCAGTCGCCGTTCCACTCCACACCGCGACCCCACGCGTTGCGCACCTTCACAATGCGAAGGTTCTCCCGCTCGATGAACTTCGCGTCAAGGATCGTGTACGCGTGGCCAGTCACCAGACCAACCTCGGCATACTCCGCCGTCAGCGGTGCGTTCTTCCCGTCCTTGCTCTTGGGATCACTGCCAGGGGTGTTGCAAATGACAGTGTAGCCGGCAGAAATGCCGCGCACGAGGTCATCGAAGAGTTCCACCTTGGCCTTGTTGGACTCGTCCACGAGGGCTTCATCGAAACGCGTGGTGGAGAAACCGGTCATATCCTGCAGGGCGTGCAGCGGGTCGCCGGAGCAGATCTTCGCGTAGCTGCCGTGCAGCTTCGCGTACGCCTTCTCCATAATCGCGGGCCAGATCTCAGCAGGGTCCACAGCGCTCTTTGCGTACTTGATCTTGCCGGCAGACACAGGCAGGTAGCTGTCCACCAGCACGCTGCGCCACCACCCGTTCTTGTTGAACGTCACGCGGTACGCACCGACAGCGTGCTCGCGCTGGGCGGCCGCCTTGCCCTCCGGGTGGCGGAACATGCCCATCAGGCGCGCAGGGTCCTCCGACACCGCCGCCACCGAGCACATCACCCACGAGTCGCCGAGATCGCCAGCGTCCACGCAGCCCGGCCGCACGTTCGAGCGGAACAGGCGCACCTGCGACGCCATCTCCTCGGGAACACACGCCTGCGGGCGTGCCCACGCAAGCGGCTTGAAGGGCTTTGTCGCACCCGTCTCCAGCGATGCCTGGCAGGGCGGGAACTCGGGGTCCACAAACGCGATCCCGTTCTCGATGCACGCCTGCAGCACGTCCTCCGCGTTGTCGCTGTCTGTCAGCTGCTGGATCGCCGCTGTCTCGCTGGCCACCTGCTCCTCCGTGATGCCGCGGCGAGCGTTGTGGTACTCGTCGCTCAGCGGCACCGCGCGCAGCTTGCTCGTGAAGCCGTTCACGCTGCCCTGCACGAACATCTCCGTCTCCGTCGGGTACACAACCACCTCCGTCACGTACTGCCCCTCGTCGTTCTGCTTCATCACGGTGTTCTCCAGCGGCTGCAGCTTCGAGTGCTTGCCAAACGTGAACTGCACGTGCATCTCATAGTTCAGGCTGTCGTTGTAGAACGCCCACGTCTTCTCTTTGGGGTCGATAATGCGGTACAGCAGGTTTGGCTCGTCGAAGCACGACATGATCTCACCCTGGCAATCCGGCTCGCCGTTCTTGAACACGCTGGCGTCCTCGCTGCCGGCCTCGCCCTCGCCCTCGTATACCGGTGCCATGCAGGTCGACAGCTCGAACTCGTCGTCGCTCTCCTCGCGCGGCTGGTGCTCCACGGGCTCCCAGCGGGCAACACCCTTCACATTGCGAGTCTTGGGCTTCACAATCCCACCCAGCTGGCGACGGGCATGCTCGGGCGGCGGCATCGAGCGCGCCTGGTGGCTCGGCTCCTCCTCCTCGTACGCCGTCTCCACAGGCGCCTCAGCGTCCTCCGCGGGGTGATGAGGGTGGCCCTCGTGGTGCTGCTCCTGCGGCTCCTCGTCGCCGATCTCAGCCCACTGGTCCGCGGGCTGCTCGGACGGGGCCTGCTCTTCTCCGTCGCGCGAAGCCTCATCGTGATGGTGATGGTGAGGCTCCTCTTCTCCGTGGCGGTGGTGATGCTCCTCCTCGGGCTCTTCGCCGTGGTGGTGGTGGGGCTGCGCGTGGTCGTGCGACTCCTGCTGGTCGCTCATCGTCGCGGGCTGCTCGTCGCCGAGCTCCTGCCAGTCCTCTGGGTTCGAAGAGTGCGACATTGAATCGGGGAGGTGACTTTTTTTTAGTTGCAGTAGAAAGCAACGCTATAAAAGCGAGAGAGGAAAAAATACTTGTTTGACTTTCTGTGATTGATCTCGCAGGTGCGTGTGAGGGCAGTGAAGCGTCACTTTGAGACAAGAAAGCAGATGTACAGTGTTTGAGTCGATGAAAAAAGATGAACTGTTACTGCAGCCCGAAACGAGAACGAAGGGAAAGCAAAAAGAGAGAAGCAGTGAAGAAGACAAAAATTGAGAAGGGGATTTAAGCTGCAAGAAGCTACCAGCCATTGACCTCGAAAATTTGGGTAAGCAGTGTGCTTTTTTTTCCCCGACTTAGGACGCTCACGTAGACAGCCCCTTTGACGCTCACCTGGGGAAAATAGTAAGTACTCAATCGTAAAGAGCTTCGCGGCTGTTAAAATACGCAGCTTGCCACGAGATGAAGGCATTGCGCACCAGGTCTGCTGTGCCTCACTTGATCAAGAAGAGCTCAGCTCACATCCTTTACGCCTCTAAGGGAAGCTTCGCGTTTTTGCTTTTCCATTTTAGTACCGCGGTTGCGACATTTTCACACGAAGGAACGTCGAGAGAGACAAGTGAGGCCTCTTTAGACCTAAAAAGAAAAATAACAAGCTTGTCTTTATTTTGTAGGAGCAGCGTTTACGCGCCCAGCGCTACGTTCTGGACGCGTAGCTCCACACTCAGCAAAAAGACATTTCCACACGCCTCCTTAGCTTTTCCCGCCTTTGTTGTGGATTCATCAAGTAATCCACGCTCCGGGTTGCGGCTAAGAAATTGGTGGCCGAAAAAGAGAAAAAAAGTGTTCACAGTCATTGCTAATGGCGCCGCAAGAAAATACTTTTTAGGCACACGAACAACTCAGCATTCATCCTGCCATTGTGCACAATGCAAAGTGAAATCAAAGCCCTTGCACATTTTTCTTTGAAGCGCTTTTACTAAACTACATGGAGAAAAAAAAACGTCCCGTCTTATCAGGCAACAAAAAAAAAACGATGCTGTGAGCAGACATAATTGACGATCAGAACACCAAAGTCTTTTTTAGACATGAAGATAAGGAGCGTAACGGCTGTACGCCTTTCGAAAACAAAACATCTGGCATTGAAACCGTCGGTTCTCTCGTCGTCTACGTCATCGACCGAGTTCTCAAAAGGCTGTCACACAGCTACGGCAACGGCACTGCAGACCATTACATACAAGAACAGCAACCACAGAGCTCCAAAACTAGTGAAGTGGGTGCAGATCGAAAACAATGTCTCCCAAAAGGTTAGGACGAAAAAAAGAGAATAATCAGTTGCTGCGGCAACTGAAAAAAAAAAAACAGAGAAAGCAAAACCGCGAACCACTCGCATACATAATAAGAAATTGCACCGCCGTTTCGCGGAAGCATTCCCCTTCGACGCAGCTCTTCACCTCATCGCTCGCTACGCCAGCTCCTCGCCCATCTGCGTCAGCGGGAAGCCCTCACCAGGAGCGCGCTTCTGGAACTGCACCGGCTGCTCCACCTCCTTCAGCTCGGGCTCGAACTTCGGGAAGTTCTCAAACACGCGGTTGCTCGCATCCAGGCGCTTGAACTTCACCGACACATCGCCGCTGCCAACCTCCTTGTTCGAGATCATGCCAAGTACGTATGGGATTTGATCCGCCTGCCGTTCGGAGGGCATGATGCGCGGCACAATAATATACTTTCCAGCGTCCAGCTTGTGGATCAGCGAGATGTCACGCGCCTGCAGAAACGTCCACTTGTCGGAGCTGGGACGCGCACCGTTAGCCGAAGAGTTCATCACCACCTTGTACATGCCGCCATCCACAGGCTCCGCAATGCTGATCATCACCGGCTGGTACTCCGTCACGTTCTCCTGGCAGCGCTTGTCGTCCTGCGAGATCACAAAAGTGAACCACGTAGGTGTCGCCACCTCGATCTCCAGCACAGCAGACGGCACGCCGTTCGTGAACACGGAGTTCATGCGGTAGTCGTACGCAGGCTGGTGCGAGAAGCACACACCACCGCCGTTGAAGTACTTCTGCGCAGCCTCCCACGGCATCCAGAACGTACCGTCGGCAGCCTTCTGGAAGTCGCAAGCCTCCGCAACCTCCGGGTACTCCTCCCACTTGCTGTCGTTGTCGCTCCAGTCACCGTTCCACTCCACACCGCGACCCCACGCGTTGCGCACCTTCACAATGCGAAGGTTCTCCCGCTCGATGAACTTCGCGTCAAGGATCGTGTACGCGTGGCCGGTCACCAGACCAACTTCGGCGTAGCGCTCCGACAGCTCTTGGTCCTTATCGTTTGGACCGCGACCCGGAGTACTGCAAATGACAGTGTAGCCGGCAGAAATGCCGCGCACGAGGTCATCAAACAGGCGGACGCTGTCCTTTTCGTGTCCGAGCGCTTCATCGAACCGCATAGTGGAGAAACCGGTCATATCCTGCAGGGCGTGCAGCGGGTCGCCGGAGCAGATCTTCGCGTAGCTGCCGTGCAGCTTCGCGTACGCCTTCTCCATAATCGCGGGCCAGATCTCAGCAGGGTCCACAGCGCTCTTTGCGTACTTGATCTTGCCGGCAGACACAGGCAGGTAGCTGTCCACCAGCACGCTGCGCCACCACCCGTTCTTGTTGAACGTCACGCGGTACGCACCGACAGCGTGCTCGCGCTGGGCGGCCGCCTTGCCCTCCGGGTGGCGGAACATGCCCATCAGGCGCGCAGGGTCCTCCGACACCGCCGCCACCGAGCACATCACCCACGAGTCGCCGAGATCGCCAGCGTCCACGCAGCCCGGCCGCACGTTCGAGCGGAACAGGCGCACCTGCGACGCCATCTCCTCGGGAACACACGCCTGCGGGCGTGCCCACGCAAGCGGCTTGAAGGGCTTTGTCGCACCCGTCTCCAGCGATGCCTGGCAGGGCGGGAACTCGGGGTCCACAAACGCGATCCCGTTCTCGATGCACGCCTGCAGCACGTCCTCCGCGTTGTCGCTGTCTGTCAGCTGCTGGATCGCCGCTGTCTCGCTGGCCACCTGCTCCTCCGTGATGCCGCGGCGAGCGTTGTGGTACTCGTCGCTCAGCGGCACCGCGCGCAGCTTGCTCGTGAAGCCGTTCACGCTGCCCTGCACGAACATCTCCGTCTCCGTCGGGTACACAACCACCTCCGTCACGTACTGCCCCTCGTCGTTCTGCTTCATCACGGTGTTCTCCAGCGGCTGCAGCTTCGAGTGCTTGCCAAACGTGAACTGCACGTGCATCTCATAGTTCAGGCTGTCGTTGTAGAACGCCCACGTCTTCTCTTTGGGGTCGATAATGCGGTACAGCAGGTTTGGCTCGTCGAAGCACGACATGATCTCACCCTGGCAATCCGGCTCGCCGTTCTTGAACACGCTGGCGTCCTCGCTGCCGGCCTCGCCCTCGCCCTCGTATACCGGTGCCATGCAGGTCGACAGCTCGAACTCGTCGTCGCTCTCCTCGCGCGGCTGGTGCTCCACGGGCTCCCAGCGGGCAACACCCTTCACATTGCGAGTCTTGGGCTTCACAATCCCACCCAGCTGGCGACGGGCATGCTCGGGCGGCGGCATCGAGCGCGCCTGGTGGCTCGGCTCCTCCTCCTCGTACGCCGTCTCCACAGGCGCCTCAGCGTCCTCCGCGGGGTGCTGAGGGTGGCCCTCGTGGTGCTGCTCCTGCGGCTCCTCGTCGCCGATCTCAGCCCACTGGTCGGCCTGGGCAGGCTCTTGAACAGGCTCTTCGTGGTAGGAACGCAGAGGCTGGTGATGGTGCTGAGCCGGTTCCTCCTCGTCGTGAGCATGCAGATGGGGGTGATGGTGGTGCTGGTTTTCGTGAGAATGCGCAGCAGGCTCCACAGCCTCCTCGTGGTCGTCTGCGCGGAGGGCAGGGGCCTCGTCCTCCTGCTCAGCCTGTGGGGCGTACTCCTGCGGATCCTCCTCGTGGTATGAGCGAAGGGGCTGGTGGTGCTCGTGTGGCTTGTCACCAAGCTCGTCCCACTGCTCGGCGGGCTGAGCGGCGGCTTCCTCTTCCTGTACATCTTGAACATCCTCATCATTAGCATGGTGTCCGTGGTGCGGCTCCTCGGTAGGGTAGTCGTTTTCAGTTTGGTGGTAGGTCTCGTCGGCGTTTCCCGAAGGCTCAGTGGCGTCCTCATGGTCGTAGGCATGGAGAGCTGGACCCTCATCATCCTGCTCAGTCCGCTCCTCCTCTTGGGGAGCTGCCTCCTGAGACTCCTCCTCGTGGTAGGCACGGAGCTGCTGGTGCTCTGGGGCCTCGTGGTGGCTGCGGGGCTCCTCAGACGGCTCTTCAGACTGGTGGTGGTGGTGGCTGCTGGCTTCCTCAGGGTATGCCTCCTGAGGAGTGGTTTCAGCGTCCTCCGCCTGCTGCGGCTCGTCGTCTCCTAACTCCTGCCACTGATTCGCCTCAGCGCCTTCGTGCTCTTGAGGGAGCTCATGGTGGTGCGTTTCTTCCACCTGCTGGCTCTGCTGAGGCACTTCGTCGCCAATCTCCTCCCACTGGTTTTCAGCCGGCTGACCCTGAGACATTTTCTGAAGTGAATTTTATAGTAACGGGAGCAATTTGCGTTAGCTGGGGTGCGAATGTTGTTGCTGTTTTATCCGAGGATTTCAACGAAACTTAGTTCTTCGCGACAGAAACAAACGAGATGTATTTCGCGAAAAAAATGTTGTATCGAATTTTACATCCCACAAGTCAGGTTCGCAAGGAGGAGAGTACAGAAATTGGAAGCAAGGCGTCACAGTTCCTTTACATTTTTTTCTCGTTGCATAATAAAACACTGCTTGCCACAAAGAATGCTCATTGCGAGTAACAGTGAGAAAGTTGCGAGACTGTCTGCGGCGCAGTCGTCGAATGCAGTGCGAGCATTTAGTTATTTGTATCTTTCCATCTAGGAAAAATAATAATAATAATCAAATGATTTCCGCATGACGCTCACTAAAGCTGAAATACAAAATTTCATTTTCTTTACTTAAAAATAATTGTTTACTTGAATTCACCTTCTCTTTCTTTACCTCCGCGTTCTATTTACAAATAATCGAGCGAGTAGCAGAGACGCAAATAGATGACAATGAAATCGTCAACAGCAGCTGTCTTTGATAATGAACCTTTGCTATCACAGCGCTGCCGTGTCGTTTGTACTGGCTTTATTCTGGTAATGAAGAAAAACTTGGGCAAGAAAAACTCGTCGGTGCTGCGGTAAAATACATATATACATATTGGTTTGTGTGTGTTTGTGCTCTAAAACTCTTTGCTGAAGGACGCACTTGCACGTGCTGTAAGTAAATAACAGTATATTTATATAATAATCTCGAAACAGTAATTTTGTTTTAAAAAGCCCAATCAGCTAAAAATGTATGTGCTTCGCTCGCAGTAAATTGCGTCGATCACAATCGCAGTACATTTGAGGTGAACGAGTCAAATAGCACTTGTTGCGCTTGCGGTACTACTAGTAAAATACGGCAAAACAAGAACTCTTTGAAAATGCTTTTTGTCAGAAGCCAACAGCGCTCACAGTGTGCATATTGCAGCTTTTTACCGCGACAGCAATATTTGAAGCATAGCAGCTCAAAGTACGCCGAGCCCGGGCAGCGGCCCGTTTGCTGAGTCTCACAGTGCCGACATTATTTTGGAGACTTTAAAACTCATTAGATAAATATAAAAATATAATAATTCCTTTTTCAGGAAAAGGAAAAAAAAATAGAGGCGTAAACTTACAGTCACAGTGCACGGGGACAACGGCGGTCGCGCAAGATATAGACTTTCACTGCATTTTTTTTTATTTTTGCGCAGCACGCGGCTTTGTTGGCCGCCTCCTCCACTTTGGCTAGAGCTAGTCATGGCATGAACCTGCTAAATTATTTGCGCACTGCACTGCAGACGGACCCTTGCAATTTATGGAAAATATTGATTTGCGCAGCTTCCATGCATCGAGACTTCGACCCAAAAACAAAGCAAAAAAGTGAACAACACGTCGCGACTCTTGTGTGCACACTTCACACTCCTCCGTTTGCCTTCACATCAGCCGGCGACTAAGCTGGCATAAGCGAGGCGTACCACCTCGCTACACTTTCGACACAAAAGAGAGCAAAAGACATGAGAAAAAAAGAGCATTAAAAATGCAGCTTCTTCGTCCTAGGTGATGTCAAGGATTTATTATTTCAAAGTATTGTTAGCAAGGCGATAGACTTACTTACTGCGCGTGCGTCGCGATTCAGCCGCCAGTAAAAAAAAGACTAACTCAGCATTTTGTTTAATATTAAGGACCATCACAGTAAAGAAGCAGTATTTAAGAAAGCGAATTACACGCTGCATTCACCTTTATTGCTGCTTCTTGGGGAAGCAGATCAAGCACTATGTTCTTTCTCAAAACTCCAAAGAATTACGTCTAATGTTGTTCTTACTTATTCACTTACTTTTTTGCTCGGATCGAAGCCCATGATCCATAAAATGGCAAGAGCTGAGGCAAGAATTAGAAAAAAAAGAAAAAAAAGAAGAATTGTAGCTACACGAAGACAACAAGCACGTGCAAAGTGCGCAAACTTGAAGCTGCACTCGGGAAAAAAAACACTGATGTCCAACGAAATTCTAACATGGAAATAAATTCTGAAGAGCCGAGTTTCTAGAGTGCGTGTCCAATTTTCTTTACAAACTAAAAAGCACGCAGGCATTCCGGCAAACAGTTCGTAATCTTAACAGTACTACAATGTAGGCGCCAAAAAAAGTGTTTGTCATGCACACAAAAAGCCTGGTAGACAGGAAAAACACTCGAATGGTAGAAAGCTCCATCCAACAGACTTTGTGTGATTTTAAAACAAACCTTCGAGTCGATAAAATGCGTCGACGCTGCAAAGCCGATACGAAGATGCGCTGCTAGAAAAAAAAAGGCTACTAAAAGCACAACGGATGTGACATTGCAACGGAAGCCACGCGATGGTGCGGAAGACACTTTCACCGTCCAAATTCTCTGAACGCTAAAGTTTGAAATGCAACACTGCAAAACAAAAAAAACCTAAAAGCGCCATAGACTAGGTTATTTGAGAAAAGCGACTTAACAATTCTGCAGCGGCAAGAAATCCAGTGTTAAGGATATCTACGAGCTTTTTCCTGTAGCACTATTTTGTTTTAGCCCCATTGCTGCAAGGAGCCTTTTTTTTTCTCCATTCGTGTATGCTGAGCAACTAAACAAATATAATGAGTATTATCATGCCGTTCTGACTGCAACGGGCGTGAGTGCCTATTAAATGCAGCCGTCGACGAAGCAGGAAGACCTCTCCGAGGAATTATTTTTTTTAATGCGCGTTGCTCATGGCATTGATGCTCTGCAGTGCAGCGTGCAGTATCTTCACCAGATTGAAGATTGCTTTTATTCGCCTCACTTTCTTAAGACACCATCTCTTGAGCTCGACTTTTAAAATTTCAATCGACGGCAGCAAAAGCAGCAACCGAAGTCAGCAGTCCTTTGCCTCTAACAAAGGCTACCATGCCGAAATCCCAGTGTCGAATGAATAATACCGCTTCCGGAGTCCCGTCCCCCCCCCCCCCCTTATTTTTTTTAATCGGGGCGGCGGTACTTCGTCAGCCTCGCCTCTGCGACGCCTATGGCCAGGCACTTCTTCTTGAGCTTCACTGCCCTGAGTCGATGCGATAGGGGGATCCGAGGCTCCTTCGCTCTAGGCGGTAGGTTTCGCCATGGGGACAGCTGCTGTGCTTCTGCCCTCTCCTTGGCGGAGAGCAAAACGTATCATGTCAATTACGAAGTTTGCCAATTTCACATCCGCACCTGCTTCAACTTCATACCCGGGGCCGATTTCATGTTTCTTCCGGAGTTCGGCTAGGCCTTCACACACCACTAAGTGCGATGGCGTCTCTTCACACGCCAACCTCGAGGAGGTGCGTAGAGTCGCAGGATTTTTTTTGCCATGCTTATTCTCGCGATGCCGTCTGGGGCCGTCCGGTTTGATATACGCTGCACCGCAATCGAGACAAACATTAAATCTAGGAGGGACGGGGATCACCTTTTCCTTTTTCCCTATCGCCTATGGCCTGCAGACTTGTCAGCTCGGGATGATTGTGCCGGACATGATAGAGAATACCTGGGATGGTAGAGAGGAAGTGGTTGCACGACGGACAGACCTGAACGCGCGGTATGGTGCTAGGACGAGCATTGGTACCTGCTGCTGTGGGAGTTGCTGTTACCCCTCCAACGGCGCTTTCGCGATCCATAGGTTTGTTGTGCACCGCTTTCACGTGTCGCTTCATGTGCGTAGCCGCGATCAATCTTTTGCAGACCGGGCACTCTAGCTTCTCCACAATGCGGACTTTCTCGACAGGTGTGCGGGTGTCAAGAGGGAGCGGCCCATGCAGGAACATGTGGTGCTTGGCGAGAAAGTCGCAGCTGCGGTTGAAAAGGGGCACAGCGGGCACCGGTAGAAGCCTCCTGGCGAGGGAGCATGAAGGGCAAGCAAAACCATCGTGCTCAGTTCCGCAGCATCGGTGATTTTGTATGCTCTCACAATGTGCTTCTTCAGCTGCTCACGGCCTGGGAGGGCTTGGTAACATACTGGACACTGCGCGGGATCCGACGGACACACCGCAAAGTACGCAGAGGGCGGTAGCTCTGGAGGCGGTGCGAGAAGCGGGGGCGAAAGTCCCATTTCCTTCATTCGATGTGCATCACACCATCTGCACTCTGCGTTGCCTATGTTGTTCACACGCCTATGTAAAAAGCCAAAATATCGTGAGGTGCCACTTCGAAATTGCGCCAATGCTGTCTCTTGCTGCCGTGTGAGAACCACGTCGCCGTTCTTGGAGGTGGCCACATTGCTGTCCAGTAGAAATTGCCGGAGTGTAGAGGGGTTACGTATACGGTTCTGCGGTATGTTGTGAAGTCGTCTGATCGTCGTGACGAGGTCCGTGATCCAGGCGCGGTCTGTCGGAGTTGGCTTCATGGCAGCCTTGGCCAATTTATCAACTGCTTCGTTTCTCCGAATTCCACAATGTCCGAAGACAAACTGAAAAGATAATCGAACTCTGTGGTTGATCAGCTCTAGGATGGTGGTCCAAATGCGGCGCAGAACACCTTCGTCAACGGTTGTGGGTCCTGTTTTGAGCGCCATGAGGAGCGAATAAGAATCGGTGACGATAACACATGTGGTACGGTAGATTCGGTGCTGCGTAACGTACTGGAGGAGCCGCTTCAGCCCTACTTCCATCGCAATGCATTCAGTACGGTAGCTGCACGCATATTTGCCACAGAAGTCAGTGACTGTTGAGACGAGCCGGTCTTTGTGGTAAAGCATGGCAGCTGCTCCGGATTGCTCATCAAGCTCAACGGCGCCGTCGGTGTAGAGTGCCAACGGCACATTTCGAAACCGGCGTAGGCGAGCTTTGCATGCAGCCAGCTTCTCTGCAACTGGGGATTCAGCACGTAAGTTTCCTGGAAGCGACGTGTTGAAATACACCCGACGGCTTTTTAGGAGAGATCGAAATGTGTGAGGCTGCTCAAAGGAGTCAATAGCAGTGTATCCACCTTGTACGCGGCGGATGTAGATGTGTAGTGGATGCTCGTCGTTGTAAACTTCCTTCGCTAATCGCCCCATATATCCACCACTGGTGACTGCTTTCAAGTAAAGTCGTAATCGGCGGAGCAGTACTGTGGCGTCTAGCGGCAACAGATCAGCTTCTTTCAATAGGTCATTTGCGTCAGCGTATTTTTGGATCCCAGTCACCATCGCGGCGCCAAGAGCATGCGTGCGCTCCAAGGATGCTTTGCACGAATCGCTGGCGTTGTCCCACCAGGACGTCGCGGCGTAGAGGAGTTTTGATTCAATGAGGGCCAGATAAAAGGGTCGGAGGACGTCTTTCGATGGTCCCCAGAGTTCTCCGGACACTGCTTTCAGCTTCGCCAAGCGCTTCTTCGGTGCATTGATTGTTGCCAGCACGTGTCCTCCAACGCCTCTAAGCGGCTGAAAATCCACACCCAAAAGTCGTGGGTATCGATCTTCCTCTAGTTGGGTTTCGCCTATGTGTAGCGACAGCTGATTGTGGTGTCGAGCACCAAAGAGCGTGTATTTCGTCTTCGGGGCACTCAATTCCATGAAGTGTACTTCCGTCCAGCGAGCAACGGTGTCTACTGCAGACTGCAGCGTCTTTTGAATCTGTTCATTATCCGGTGAGGAACACAGGAGGGTAAGGTCGTCCGCAAAGAAGGCGTGCTCAAGGCCTTCAATTTGGTTTAGTTGCACGCTAAGGGAGTCCATAACAATGATGAAGAGCAGAGGGCCAAGGACTGAACCTTGCGGAACACCACAGGTGAAGGCTACCGGGTCAGAAAAAGTGTTGTTAACTCGGACTCGCGCTGTTCGGTCGTCTAAGAAGTCCATAATCCACCGCGTCAGATAGGGATCTACGTCGAATTTCTTGAGGGCCCTGATGATGACGCCATGGTCGACAGAGTCGAAGGCACGTGCATAGTCTACAAAAACGGCTCCAATCTTTGTGCCTTTGGGCCTCTGCACCACTTTGTGAAGGAGGAGATCAAGCGGGTCAGTGGTGGACCGGTGCGGGCGAAAGCCTGCCTGCTGCGGTTGTAGTCGTGATTCTAGATGATCCCGTAGACGGCGAGATATCATGCGCTCCAACAACTTACACAAGTTGCTGGTGAGAGTGACAGGACGGAAGGAGGTGGGATCTGTGGCGGGCTTCTTCGGCTTCAGTAAGGGAATAATGATGCCTTTCTTCCAGGGGCCTGGGACGCGACCACTCATGACACTGTGATTGTAGGTGTTCAGCCGAAATTTCCTACCCGCGTCAGGAAGAGCGCGGATGCAGTCGCAGTGAATGTCGTCAGGGCCAGAGGCGGAGCCACAACGCACTTCTCGTAGTGCCATCTCTAGTTCTGCAAGCGAATAGTCTTCGAAAGGCTGAGTGCTGGGGCGGGGCGGAACGCGAAGCGGTGCAAGTGGATGTGCTGTAGATTTTGTTTTGTACATGTTAGCCAGTATGGTAGCATGGGCTTTTCGAGTGAGGGGAGGCTCTTCAATAACGAGGACAGGCGTTGCTAAGAGCCGCAGAGCATGAATTGCTTGGATGCGGGACCAAGACCGCGGGCCACTCGGCGTCAGCTGGCTGCAACTCTTCATCCATCCGTTGATGCTCTCCTTCTGCAATTCCGTGTGATAGGTCTTCGTGAGCTCGCGACGTTTGAGATCAGTAGGTGGGGTCGCTGCTATGTCGCGTTGAAGCTCTGTAAGTCTTTCTGTCCAGTGAGGAGGGTACTTTGCTTTGCTCACTGGGACAGCTTTCTTCGTAGCTTTATGGAGGATGGAAGTGAAGACTAGTACTTTGTGCTTGAGTGTTTCTCTGTAGTTTTTAATGTAGGCGCGTGCGGGTTTCATTTGTGCCGTGTCAATCCAGTGCGAGAGGCGGCGGCGACGGCGTAGCAGGCGGAGGGGGGCGAGAGCGCGTTTCTGTACCTCGTTGGCGAGTGATTTGCTACGTGTGACATAGCAGCGGTGTTTCCGAGTAAGGCGAGCGATGGTAATGCGGTATGTCTTCCAGTCCGCTTTCTCGAACTGGAACATCGACTTTTTGGTGTCAGTTTGCGGTATTGGCTCATACCCTTCTGCAAACTGTACCGGGAAGGTGCTCCAGCA
This sequence comes from Crithidia sp. LVH-60A, assembly GCA_030078075.1. Taxonomy (NCBI): domain Eukaryota; phylum Euglenozoa; class Kinetoplastea; order Trypanosomatida; family Trypanosomatidae; genus Crithidia; species Crithidia sp. LVH-60A. The sequence continues at coordinate 200,632 of CP119645.1, forward strand.
GTGATTACTGTCTGGGGTGAAGCGACTTTCCCAGTTCAGCACAAAACAGTCCCTGAAAAGCGTCACGTCAGGGAAGGTGCGGGTACTGCCGTCAAAACTGATACGGGTCGGTGCAGTGCAGTTGTTCGCGCACATAAGGTCATTCTCTAACATCCACTCGAAAAGGGTGTCCCCTGCGTTGGCGCCGCTGCTCATAAGGGCGGCGGTGCTTGGGGAGTCTCTGGGTTCCCAAGTGGGGTGGTGTGCGTTAGCGTCCAAACCAGCCACTAGCGGAAGTGACGGGAGAGAAAAGCGTGCCAAATTGTCCTGCGTGACAAGCGCACTGCGTGGGATGTACCCGGAGGTAAAGCGAATCTTCCTGGGTGGGTTGTCGAAGTGGATTGTGATGGAGATCTGCTCTACTCCACACTCAACAATGGTACTGTTTTCTTTCGTACCAAGGTCGCGCTGAATAAGAACGGACACACCACCTCCATTTCGGTCGCGTGCCGCGCCGGAGTGCTGGTAGCCGCCAAGGCCAGCTGATTCGCAATATGAGAAAGAGAAGTGCATCTCTAGAAGAATGCAGACCTGCGTCGAACTCACCTCGAGGTAACAAGCCAACGCCAGTCTTTTGAACTGCGTCAACCCGTTGCAGTTCCATCGGGCACATCTTAAAGTAGGCCCAGGGTTGCGCTCAACATCGCCGCGGCACAGAATCAGGATGGCTTCTATGCTTATACAAGTAGGCTTTGGAACCCGTAGACACGCGTCTTTGTGAAACGGTTCATACTTGATCGTTGCTGCAAGCCCCCTCAGCCTGGGACCGCTCTGGGCCTGACCGCCGAGGTGCTAAGCACGCAGCATGACACGAGGTCGGGCTGCGGGCACTTGGCTTCCTCCGCTAGGGATAACTGGACCCTGAGACCACGTTGAGGTTGCCGGCATTCTCAGGGAGGGAAGACGCTAAAAAGAAAATATAACTGTGCCTTTCGCTTCTTTTTGGCATCAACAGAACTATTCGCAAAGCCCTTTTAAGGGCTAAATATGTGGAGTAGTCTCGCACGGGAAGAGCACAATATGAGTCGGCGATGGGGTTCCACAAGTCGAAAAAGTTTTACGCCACCTGGGCAAACCTGCCGCCGAAAGGTCCTTTACCGATCCGCGACAGTGGAAAAATTGCTCTTTTCCATCCGCCGACTTCAAACTGTTGGAGTTCACAAGTCGATAGAAATGAAAAACAGCTCAGATTCTGGCATCATACTTGCTTCAGTTTTGAATGCAAGGCTGAGCAGCAGAGCTTGTCTTTCCGCTAAGGTGCAAAAAACATATCAGCACCAGTCCTCCCTGCTCTTGGCTTCTCATGAAAGTGGAAGAAGTATGGTAATGGTCGTTTCTGGGGGGATTTGTGCGGCTCTACAAGCTTTGGGTGGTTTGGCATGTTTGCGGGGGGGGGGCTTTGGGGTGGTGCGTTGCGGGGTGCCGGCGCTGATCCTTTGGATTTCAGAGAACCGCGCGCTCTTTGTCCACACGGGTCACGCAAGACCCCACGCCGCCCCCAAAAGATCGCGGCGCTGCTCAGCGCCACTGAAGACCACTCTACATTTCCAAGCAGGCGCCAGAAAGGCCGCCACCGATACGCTTACAAAACGTCCTCACCAAAGGCAAAGAGACGAGACTTTGCAAGCTGCGCGAAGACGAAGAGCGCATTTGACATTTCTATAATCTCCGTGTTCGCCCGTGCGTCATGCGTGTCGGCCATCTCTAGCTGGTTTTTTGCACGCTAGAAAAGCCTAGAAGATTCCATAGTTTGTTTGGTGACGATAATAGCAATTAGACAGTGAGTGCAATCGACGGCTACTGAGAAAGCTGCTGCATTTTCCCAGACGGCCAGCGCCGATCCTCAGGAAGCTGCTGTGATTGCCTGTGTGGCGAAAATTTGCTGCGCTGGTGCGGTAGCTGCCAGGCTTACATCTCTTAAAGACGCAGTCAAGTTTTTGGTAGTGTCCAGTATTTCGTTGGGCAGCACGCGACAACCACTATTTGCCACGTTCTTCATTTTTAACGCTTAGGTAGTCAAGATGTTCGTTATGTCGCCCGCAACAGTGGCAAGGTTCATTTTTGAGCACCCACATGTGAAGCGTTACGCCATCCGTTTAAAACACGAGTGCCGCGCCACGCTGACTTGGCCCCAATCTAAAAGGCTTCAAGATTGTTGACACTACCTCTGCGTAGAGGAAGTCAAATTTCGGTGTTGAAGCGATATCTCTGCCAGCTGTGCTGCAAGCCGCAAGAATATGACCGTAAATTAGTCAGTGAATACCTGCGGCAGAAAAAGGAATCGCAGAAGCTTTCCCTGAGCTTCCTGTAGCCGACACCTACCCTCGCGTTTTATGTGTCACAGACCTTAGCCCACCCAGTAAGGGTGCCGCCGGCGTGAAGGTCGAGCGTCTCCGACACCGGAAAGCGGTGCTGGGTGTGGCGTGGGGCGTTCTGCATAGCAATCGCAAATTAGTAGCGCGGCTGGCTCAAAGCTCTTGGGCTAGGCGCGGTTGGGACTTTTCTTCCACTTAAGCTTTAGTCAAGCCCAGGGAAAAAAGATGCGCCGACGGAAAGTAACGCAGAAAATGATGGAGAGAGACACTGAGCACCTCGGCCGCAAAGCAAAGACAACTAGTTGAAACTATTAAGTTATCTAACGTCACAATATAGGGTATATTCGCTTATAGCTTTTATTGCAATTTTCTGACAACGCACACTTTCTGTACTTGGCGGCAAAAGGTAACGCACATAACGTGTATGCTGGCAAGAAAAACACGCCTTTCTGATGCCTACCAGGTTATGTGACTTCACTGCCATGACGTAGAAGGCCAGCGGGGCAATACCAGCAGCTTCGTTCGAGACCACAAGAGCCGCGCAATGTAATACTTGACTATCATGCTTGCATCAAAGGCGGATGTGAGAGTGTAGCAAAGGCGAGCTGATCAAAGTCGCCGTGACAAGCTGTACTGCCTTAAGTATTATTTAAATGTCATTGGGGAACACTGTCAATTGGTGCACATCGCCGTCCGCCGCACGAAAGCAAAAGCGTGAGCAGAGTTCGACGTACAGAGAAAATACAGAGAGCCACGCGGTAACGTCGGAAAGACCGCCATGCACACCTTGCCCCCTAACTTTTCGGATTGAGTGAGGGAGCTTCGAGCATTAATATTACTCTCTCTACCCGCCGAGGTGCATTATCTGGCTGCAGCGTAAATCAAGTCCAAAGTGCGCTTTTACTTCCTCTCAATAGCCCGAACACCATCATAACGCCGACAGAAACTGCTGTTTGACTAGCTGTGCCAAGTATTGCTAGCCTTTATCAAAACTCACCGACCAGGACTCCATGGTATTTGGCGTTCCGCAAGGCTGCAATGAGGTATGTTAGCCAAGTTTGCGATTGGTGTCCAGGGAATTAGCGGCGTCTTGTAGGGCACTTGTTGAGAAATGCTAACAAGGCATGGGGGTGACAAAACTGAGCCTTTTCATAGAAACAGCCCTTCTTTCTACTGGCACTCTCGGCGGCGCACAGGTTTGGTAAGGCAGTCCAGTCTGCTCACAAAAGCGGTAATTCGGCTTTCCTATTGTATCCTGCCACCGCGACAGACGTCTTCCCTTACACCTTGGTTATGGTGCAAGTCGTGGTTGGCGGCTGCGACTTGGGAATGCGGTCGTTTTGTCTGTGGCCCCGACCCAGAAAAAGGCGACCTTTGCGGTTTCTTTCCGAGGTAATGGGCCAAGAAGCCGGTGGAACACCGTAAGGGCCAAGGAAAAGGCACGGCTCCCGCCAAGGTGAATCATCTAGTAACTGACACCCTTCCGATGCCGTTTAAAGCGGGAAAAAAAAAAGGTAGAATTTACCGGCGCACGCGCTTCGGCTGCTTCTGTGGTTGTCTGTGCTCTTCCCCATCCCCAAGCCCATTTGTAAAACCACGCGTCTTGTGCATGCTCGTCTAAGGATAGCTTCTGAGGGGGCCTTGGCTCTTCCACAGAAAGAAGTGAATCAGCGGCTCAGGCAGGCAGCAGACCACTGAAACCTAGGCCGACGCCATTCCCACAGCCTGCGATGGGGCAGCGCGTTTGGCGGCACTGGTGGGCGGCAGCCTTCTGCGAGCCTGACAAAGAAAGGCGGAATGCGCCACTCTCGGCAGCCGCTTTTCCCGCAACGTCCCGACTTAGCACTCGCCAAGCGCCGAGCGGCAGGTGGAGAGCCCTGTTTCCTAAATTAAAAGCCGAAGTGATCACCTTATCGCTGCACCGCTCTTTCGACTTTTTTGGTACCAAGCAGTTTGGCAGCTGGCATTGCAACGGGGCAACTCGCGGGAAGTGACCGCTGCTCTCTGAGAGTGTGTCCTGCAGGTGCGTGGTCTCACCACACCAAATGCCGCGTGACGCGCAGCCATGTGGGAGCGAAGTTTGCGCGGCTTCGACCTTTAAAAACGGAAGCAGAAGGGGAAGGTCGCGTTGGGTGACGCAGCACAACGCTTGAAACGAACGCGGCCAGCTGCGACAGCACTTCCCCGCAGATCATGCTAAATAGATTCGCCGTGAAATGGCTGGTGCGGAACATCTCTGCCTCGAGCAAGAAGTGCGTCGAGATCTCCGCTGCCGTGCCAGGCATAAAACCTGTGGCTTGCGGGAAATTCCCCGTTGCCCGGCAGCTGGCCGTCCCTTATGTCGTTGGGGCTAGGGGCGGTGTCGTGCTGGGGCCTAATGGGGAGCGCCGCTGCCTCTCGGCGCCGCTTGCTGGATGCCAGGGCGGCGCAGAGGTGCTTCCCCCGACGGAGCGCTTTGGCAACGCCCCAAACCTACCTGTGCCACCTCGGGCTTCACACTGGCGTCTATGCTGTGTGCGAACAGCGCGGCATTCTTCCTGCTTTCACAAAGACCGTGAGCCCCTAGTGAATGACAAACCTCCGCTTGAGACTTTTCGCTTGTTGACACGTTCTCAAACCCTAAATACCCTGCATGAAAACGACGGGCGTCGCGCGGAGCCTCGTTGCAAAGACGCCGAAACATGAGCACGAGCCCAGGCTCCTCGCGCCGTTTCCCTTTTTATGTTTGGATGCATCCGCGATTGCGCACGACTACCAGCTGATGGGTGCGCTGTCTGCCAATTGCGTGTCCAGCGCCTCCCCCGCTTTGCCCGACGCCCGCACCGCGCCGTTTTGCTGGTTTGAAGCCTTACCTTTGCTGCATCTATCAGCAGCATCTCTGGCTCCTTGCTCTGGTGCGGCGCCGCGTTGTCCGCGGACACCCTGTCCGCCAGGGCGGCGTTGGAATGCCCGACTGCCGTTTCAAAAGTGAAGTAGCAGCCTTAACACCCACCAACACCCATTTTTTTTTAATGGTACCTGTCGAGATGAGTCGTCCGCTTGAACATAACCACCAACGCCGGCAAGGTGCGGCAGTCAACCGGAGTTGCCGGTGACTGTGGCGCGGCGGCTGCGGCTGCGACAGCGTCGCGGCCGTCCCGAAAAGAGCTGAATGCGAGCCTTTCGCTTTTTTTCAACAGATGTCTACGAATTGGTTGCTTCCCGCAAATTCAGATTTGGCCTAAGTGAAGTGAGAGCCGCGGCGGCACAATTTTTCCTCTATAGAAACTCTCCACTAAGCTTTTGGTGCTACCAATAAAATTTTTTAGTTGGCGTGCAGGCGTTGTTCCGTGTGCCTTTGTCCTGTGGACTATCGTCTACCTTTAAAACACCTGTGTTATTTTAAAACACTTTTTCTGTAAACCTACGTTCTGTAAGGCCACATTTATAAAGCGTCGAGGAATATCCCACAGAATTATTAAAAGCTGGGGCGGAGGAGACGCTGCAATAATCAGCTTTCTCTCTGATTAAAAGCCCTGTGGAAATTAACACATATTTTATTTGATTGTTTAAGGCGATCAAATCTGGAACTGGGCCGCAGCGCCGTCATTGTTAGAGGGTTTGGGAGAACAGTTTTGAATTTGAGTCTACTTTGTGTTTAGACAGAATTTTGACTTGGCAATCGGGGTGGGGGGGGGGGGGGTTCTCGCTTCAAGGAATCCACAAAGCAGCTGACTTCTCATGGGCTGAAGGACAGTTGTGAGGAGGCCTACTGAGAAGTGGAGAGATTTACAACTATAGTTTTCTCGAGAACGACAGTAAAAATTTGTTGGATGCTAATAACGAGGTGATTTTAGCGACGCTGTTAAGTCTCCTCAACTTTAATGTCCACACACAACAGCGTGGGAGTGTCAAAAGGCAGAGTTGGCGTTTTCTTTTTCCTTTTCCTGCTGAAGAGGAGCAATTACCTTAGGCCCGGCGGAGTTTCTCTGAAAATCTTAATAAATTTCGGAGACCAGCTGTGAAGACATAATCTTCGCTCGCGCCGGTAGCATGTGAATGCCTCTCTCGGCTTCCTTCGCCTTCTAAGATTAGTAGCTTTCCAAGCTCTAAGCGGAGAGACAATAATTTTTTTTTTCGCGTGGTTTTTGGTGGCTTTTCTCCGTCACTTGCAATCCAAAAGCGCCTGCAATACTACGAAGACAGTAAACTGCATCACATCGACCTGTACTTCTCCGTCAGGGCCATAGGGAAAAAAGAGCAGAGAAGGCGGCAGCAGGAACTTAGGCACAGTTCTGTTGGCAGGATTAGCTTCCAGGTGCTTTTTTTACAGTGTCTCTCCTGCTGCTCTTGCGAGCAAACTGATTTGTATCTGTTAAATCTGCGCAGGAGTGCGAAAGAAGTCGCTTAGATTGGTAAGATAGTCTCGCGCTCAATTAGCGAGCGTCTCCGAAGCTCTGCGCTCTCTCATCCATCTCTAACTTTTCGTCCTGTGTGCTGTCAGTTATGACTATTCATTGTACACACAAAGGTGGCAAACCTGGACGCACCACAAGCAAATAAAAAGTGCCGCTGCATTTTACTTGCGCTCTACAAATTCCTGCTCTATCGCTCAGTCTGCAAGATGAAGACTGTTTTACTTCTCGGCGACTCTATCACGCAGCAGGGGTACTGCTCCGGCTGGGTGTCGAACGTAAGCGATGCACTGGTCCGCCGTGCATACGTTGTGAATAGTGGCCTGAGCGGATACAACACGCGGTGGCTGCTCAAGCTTTTGGCCGATCCGAGCACCTGTGAGAACGTCATCCCTTCGTGGGTACAGGAGCCGTTGTTTGTCACACTGATGCTTGGCTCAAACGACTGCTCTGATGGATGCCAAGGCGTGCCTGTGGAAGAATATCGCGATAACCTTCGCGCCATTATCGACATTGTGCTGGAAAAGGTGAGGCCTGTTGGCGGGGTGTTTGTGCTCACACCACCGCCTGTTCAAGAAAAGATCTGGAATGGTTTGAATCCGGAGAACTGCCGTTTCTACGCTGCTGCGCGTGCGTACCGCCAGGCTGCGATGGACGTGGTGTCGGGAACGAGCAAGGCGCACCCACAGAGAGTCCACACTGTCGATATCCAGCGTGCCTTTCTGGAGTATGGTGCTCCTGGATCCACAGAGGCAGACATGGATAAATTTAACCCTCGAGGCGCCTGGACAGCACTGATGAGCCCCGACGGGCTTCACATCAATGCTTTGGGGGGCCAGCTGTTCAGCGCCACGCTCCTTCACGCTATCCGGAACGCGCCGCGTGGGTCTAAGGTTCTTCATAACGACAAAACTGTCTGGCCACTACCGAGCTGGGAGGATATGATTCAGAGTTCTACTAAGGAAGGTAAGTGAGAGCGGCTTTTATCACCCGCAGCTGTTCGCTTTCTTGAGTCGCCGGTAAGTTGCCAGAAAAGTCTTATATGATAGGTTTTTTCTTATTGTTTACGAACGCATTAAACTATCGTCTTTTTTTTTTTGAGATCTTCTTCACCGCAAGCGCTATGTCAGCTCTTCAAATATAGGATTCAATTCGAAGACCTGGTAAAAGGAAGAAGAGAGCAACAACATGGAGAGGGTCAACTGCTGCTTTTCGTTGTACAGTACAATTTTCTGTTTCCAGATGGTGAGCGCGCTAGTTGCTTTAGTCTACACATAATGTATAGAACACCGCGCGGAAAAGCGCTTTCTATCCTTTCTTGCTCAGAGTTGGAGTGGGTCCGAAACTAGACGGAGTTTGTCTGCTTTGAAGCAAGCCTTTGCTAAAACCTACTTTCTTCAAGTGCAACCTGAATGAGGCACTCCGCTTTCAGCATAAGAGAGGCCAGAACTATCTACTTCTGTAAATTTTGCGGTCACACTCCTATATCCTCGTATCATTACGTGTCTTGTCAGATCTGCAACGTATTCCGCAGGTATACACTCCTAACTTTCCGTGCGAAACAAGGCTTTAGCAGCTGTCTTTGGCAAACAAAACTCATCACCGTTTGTATCTGCACCGCGAAGCACTTTTAAACAGATGCACCACAAGCAACCACCGCCCAAGCGATCCCACAGCGGGGCAATCACGCGCAATGCGGTGCTTGGCGGATTGGCAGCGTGTCTATTTCTCTTCGGTATTTTTGGCATTCCGCACGTGTTGAGAGATGACAGCAATGCGCAGGTGTCTACAACACGGGCGCCTGTAATTGTACCCACCAGCGGTGTCGCGGCAACCACGCAGCGTCCTTCTGACCCACCGACGGCAACAGCGTCCAATGATCCCCAGTCTACGGTTCCTGTCATGTCAACGACGCCTCTGTCGACACCACTGCCGCCCACAACCTCTGCCTCTCCAGAGCCCACCCCGACGGCAGCTCCGTTGACTGGTGTTCCGAAGGAGTTGAGCCGGTGGAGCACTTACACGATCCCCGCTGATTGGATGGAGTGCATTAGGCGCAACCTGCAGCTGGACAAGGTGGGGCGGCCGCTACACGCGGTGACGGAGATGGCGGGCGCCATCCCGCTGCTGATCACGCCGCTGACGGGTGACGTGCGGTTCTTTCCGTACTTCATCTGCTCGGTAGATGTGCCGGTACGCTACCACCTCGTGATCCAAAACGAGCGCGACGCGGAAACAGTGGCTGCAATTGACGAGCTGCAGCGGCGTTTCGGGGACAGCGGGCGGCTTCTTGTAATGCGGAACCGGTACAATCGCGGGTACTCTGGAAGCATGAACCAGGGGTTTGAGTGGGCTCTGAAGGAGCGGACGATGGCTGAGGTGCCGTGGGTGTTTGCGTGCGGCGTGGACACGATCTTTGAACGCGGACTGCTTGCTAACCTCGTGGGGGTTGTGGAGAGCAACACGCGCGGCGATGCTGCGATGCTGCAGTCGCTGCAGGAGGAGGTTGAGATGGAGGAGCGCCTAGTGAGGGAGGGGAACCTGTCGTACTACGAGCAGTGGGCGCCGAAGGGACGGCCGCTGAAGGTGCTGCGGAGTGGCTACCCTGGTGTGCCGCTGAACGTGCGGACCGCACCGCTTCTGCCTGATCGTGTGCGCTACATGGTTGCGGACGAGAACCGGGCCAGCGGGGCATTCGGCGCGGCCGAGTTGCGAGACCGCTTTTTCGGCAACTTTGTGGCTAGTGTAACCCCCTATTCCATACGCTGTGGGCACTGTGGCCATTACGCGGCTCTCGCTCTCCACTGTCGGCACCTTCGACGAGAATTACTTCCCTGCGTACATGGATGACATCGACATGCGTTGGCGGCAATTCGCATACGGCTTCTCGTGTATTTTTGCGGAAGACTACGGACCTGTGCGCCGGTGGCATCACTACAACGCCCCCAACCTCCGTGGTGGCGGGCCGTTCTCCGACCCAGATCTTGAGAAGTACGGAACGGAGAACAACTACAGCCGCAGAGCTTTTGGGAGCTACATTCAGCGCTCGAAGGGATTGTACGACAGGCTGAAGCACGGCCCACGCAATCTGGGTGGTGTTTGGCGTGAGTCTGTGGAGGAGGGTGTGTACCAATACACTCGATTTAACGTGTCGCGCTATCCTGCGGATACGTGGGTGCTTGACGAGACTGTCAGGGAGTGCATGTTTCGGCACACGTACGACTACACCAGGCGCGCGTGGACGCGTCCGCGGAACTGCTCGTACAAGCTGAGCACGCTGGCGGACAGCGGGGTTCTTGGGGAGGATCAGCTGGCGAGTTATCAAGCGGTGCTCGCCGCTGGTATGTACGAGGCGAAGTGAATCGGTGTCCGCTCACCTATTTGTATCCGACGTATATGTCTTCTTTCTGTCTTTATTCGTGTGATATCATCCGGTCTATCATTGATTCCAGCTTTTTTTTCCTTTTTTTTTTTGGTTTCACTGTATTACTCCCCTTTTTTGATGAAGACTCGTTGAGTGCATGTCTTCTTGGCGTGCGATACAGCAGAGCTTTGACAGTTAGGGGAAAGTGTGCAAATAAACGCGAAAAGTTTTTTTTTTTTGGTTTCATTCCTTTTTTTTTTTCGATATTGTGGCTGATTAACAAATGCTGCGTGGTAGATCAACAGTTTTCAAAGAAAAGCGTTGTAGTCTTTGCAACTGTCTAAAAGCAAACTACAGAAATTGCCGCGTTAGTCTGAAAATCTTTTTTTTTTCCCGGAGGAGCTCCATACAAAATTACTCAAATAGTTTTCCCCGAAATAATTTTTTCTCTACAAATTCGAAGAACATCTCGCAGTCTGCAAAAGCGAGTCAAGGCTTCAATCCAAATAAAAGAAAATAGTGCGTTTTCAAAGCAGCGACTCTTCTCCTTAGAACTTTTCACTACTATGATGACTTCTTGTGTTGTGCCAGACGATGCGCTGCCGTTTAAGCGGTGCCACTCTTTGAATGTTTGTGAAAAGAGAGCAACCGAAGCTTTGAAAAGGCAATGTAGCTTGTTAAGTGCGCATCACCTTTGCCTCTTGATACTTCACAAGTAGTCTCTGCACGCTCAAAGCCGTGCAGCCTTATTGCTTACTTCTACTGTTCAGCCCTTGTCTTTGCGATGCAAACAGAAGTTCTCTTGGTTGTCCTTACTCTCCTATTGGCATCCTCTCGTCTTCGCAAATAATTCCTTTCTGATTCGAAAATCGACTTTCTTTGACTTAACGAAACCGCCTGAACAACTTTTTCTGTGAACACTGTACTGTTTCAGAGAAGGTTGGGAAAACGGAATAAAATAAACAGGGAATTTCTTGTCACTATCGTCAAACCGACAGGTCCATTGCCAACGAGATACATCAACGTTTTTATCTGCACCGCAAAGCACTTTTAAACAGATGCACCACAAGCAACCACCGCCCAAGCGATCCCACAGCGGGGCCATCACGCGCAATGCGGTGCTTGGCGGATTGGCAGCGTGTCTATTTCTCTTCGGTATTTTTGGCATTCCGCACGTGTTGAGAGATGACAGCAATGCGCAGGTGTCTACAACACGGGCGCCTGTAATTGTACCCACCAGCGGTGTCGCGGCAACCACGCAGCGTCCTTCTGACCCACCGACGGCAACAGCGTCCAATGATCCCCAGTCTACGGTTCCTGTCATGTCAACGACGCCTCTGTCGACACCACTGCCGCCCACAACCTCTGCCTCTCCAGAGCCCACCCCGACGGCAGCTCCGTTGACTGGTGTTCCGAAGGAGTTGAGCCGGTGGAGCACTTACACGATCCCCGCTGATTGGATGGAGTGCATTAGGCGCAACCTGCAGCTGGACAAGGTGGGGCGGCCGCTACACGCGGTGACGGAGATGGCGGGCGCCATCCCGCTGCTGATCACGCCGCTGACGGGTGACGTGCGGTTCTTTCCGTACTTCATCTGCTCGGTAGATGTGCCGGTACGCTACCACCTCGTGATCCAAAACGAGCGCGACGCGGAAACAGTGGCTGCAATTGACGAGCTGCAGCGGCGTTTCGGGGACAGCGGGCGGCTTCTTGTAATGCGGAACCGGTACAATCGCGGGTACTCTGGAAGCATGAACCAGGGGTTTGAGTGGGCTCTGAAGGAGCGGACGATGGCTGAGGTGCCGTGGGTGTTTGCGTGCGGCGTGGACACGATCTTTGAACGCGGACTGCTTGCTAACCTCGTGGGGGTTGTGGAGAGCAACACGCGCGGCGATGCTGCGATGCTGCAGTCGCTGCAGGAGGAGGTTGAGATGGAGGAGCGCCTAGTGAGGGAGGGGAACCTGTCGTACTACGAGCAGTGGGCGCCGAAGGGACGGCCGCTGAAGGTGCTGCGGAGTGGCTACCCTGGTGTGCCGCTGAACGTGCGGACCGCACCGCTTCTGCCTGATCGTGTGCGCTACATGGTTGCGGACGAGAACCGGGCCAGCGGGGCATTCGGCGCGGCCGAGTTGCGAGACCGCTTTTTCGGCAACTTTGTGGCTAGTGTAACCCCTATTCCATACGCTGTGGGCACTGTGGCCATTACGCGGCTCTCGCTCTCCACTGTCGGCACCTTCGACGAGAATTACTTCCCTGCGTACATGGATGACATCGACATGCGTTGGCGGCAATTCGCATACGGCTTCTCGTGTATTTTTGCGGAAGACTACGGACCTGTGCGCCGGTGGCATCACTACAACGCCCCCAACCTCCGTGGTGGCGGGCCGTTCTCCGACCCAGATCTTGAGAAGTACGGAACGGAGAACAACTACAGCCGCAGAGCTTTTGGGAGCTACATTCAGCGCTCGAAGGGATTGTACGACAGGCTGAAGCACGGCCCACGCAATCTGGGTGGTGTTTGGCGTGAGTCTGTGGAGGAGGGTGTGTACCAATACACTCGATTTAACGTGTCGCGCTATCCTGCGGATACGTGGGTGCTTGACGAGACTGTCAGGGAGTGCATGTTTCGGCACACGTACGACTACACCAGGCGCGCGTGGACGCGTCCGCGGAACTGCTCGTACAAGCTGAGCACGCTGGCGGACAGCGGGGTTCTTGGGGAGGATCAGCTGGCGAGTTATCAAGCGGTGCTCGCCGCTGGTATGTACGAGGCGAAGTGAATCGGTGTCCGCTCACCTATTTGTAGTAGAATCACCTGTTGGAGAGGCGCTGCATACTTAACTCTCCTACTTACACGATTATTAGCCCGTTTTGGCGTCTGCGCAAGTTTGGTCAAAACAAGGCACCACTTTAAGCCGGCTTTTCAAGTCGGTGGCTTGTAAGTCGGTGAACGCGGTAGTGGACTGGTGCTGCGCCGTAGGCGAACAGACAAAACTGTATTCCATCTTCCGTATTTATTGTTGTAAATCGTAAAAGGAGTATTGGATTCTTTAGCTTTATTTGTTTGCCCTCCCGCGATTGTTTTCTTTGTTTAAAGGGTATATCGCGCTTTCTCTTCTTCGTCCTCTATCGAACAGCATTTTTTCCTCGAACACTTTTCGTACCTTCCGTGCTTTTTTTTTTTCTATTATGCTTCGTTTTCAGTTAATACAGTTCTGCCCGCAGCAAGGAGAGGGAACATGCGTAGTTTTTGTCGTTTCTCGGATCTCGACCATGTTTCTCAACTCTCAGTCGTCCACGGTTGCTTCGAGGAAATAGTGCGGTGCAAGGTGTGAGCCAGTATGCCATGACTTCTCTGTGTGCATGTCTGGACAGAAGGTTTGGCGTTTCTCTCTATTCTGCCCATCACTCTGTGGCATTTTATTGTAAGTCTCTCTTCATCTTTGGAGAGAGCGGAAGCAAAGTGCTGTAACGCACATGGTTGTCACCACTCGAAGCCTCTCCTACCACCTTTGACCCTAACGAAACAAAAACAACACACAAAAAAACTGTTTATTTTTCTTCGTTGCACTGCTTTTGCCCCCAGGTTTGACCACCTAACTTAAAAATTTTACAACCTGAAGCTCACCCACACATCAGAAGAAACGCTTGCTGTCTTTTTTTCCTTCGTCCACCACCTTTTTTGCTTCTCTGGTCTGCACAACACGTGTTGCTCCAGTAGCTCCACTGCTCCTTTCTCTCTTTATAACACATCAAGAGGCAGCTTTGGGCCGCCTCTCATTTGCATCTTCGCAACGGCCGTGCAATCAGATAATCCCACTCAAAATGCTCGCAGTGGTGGGACATCCGAGGAGCAGCGCGTCGATGGCGAGGAGCCTGCAACTTTGGTGGAGGTGAAGCAGCGTGTCTCGACGCCGACAGAGGAGACCCATGAGGAGCACCTGCCCAACGCGTCTGATCCGCCGCCGCCGTTTTTCAGCCTAAAGAATCTCCCGCTGATTGCTGTCCCTGGCATTGGCGGGACATTGAACGGGTGTGCCATCGGTTTCATTGGCGCGTATGCGCAAATGTATATTATGGGCACCGACTGCTCCCTCTACCGAGGCGGGCGGATAGCCTGCGAGACGCTTCCTTACTCCGACTGTAAGTGGTTCGACGACGACGCTGGTGGCTACTGCGGATGGTACAAGGTGACGTGTCGGAAGCAGTACGCGTGGGGCAACAGCACTGACGCTGTCTTCGGTGAGGAAACAGCTGCGCGATCTGCTTGCCTTGGTGATCAGCGGTGCACGTGGTCGTACAGCGAACAGCAGTGTGTGAACCCGGCAGGTCTCTCCACTGGGAACCACGGCCTCTTTGCCGGTTCGCAGGTGGTAGGAAGCTGCATCGGCGCTTTTCTTGCGTCGATGTTGGTGCCGCGGATCGGGTCTCGACTTTCGTTCGTCATTATTGGCCTCATGCAGTTTGTGTGTTGCGTCATGAAGTTCGTTTCCTGCGCCGAGGACGAGTTCTGGGTGCTCATCCCCGCTCGTTTCGTGATCGGTCTGAGCCTCGGCCTCACCAGCGTTGCGTGCCCTCTCTACGTGGACCAGAATGCGCACCCAGCACACAAACGACAGCTTGGCTCGCTGTATCAGACCTTTACCTCTGTTGGCCAGCTCATCGAGGCCACCATGGCGCTCGGTGTTGGGCAGAGCATCTGGCTGGAAAAGGACAAAGACCAGCACGTGATGGGTCGCATACAAAGCCTCGTGGGATGCTTGATGGTGATCAGCATTTGCATGATCCTCCTCGGTGTCTTCAGCAAGGAGACTCGGGCAAAGTTCAACCACGAAGAGACGAAAGGTGCCGTCCAACTCAACGCGAACGAGTTCAGCTATCGGGATATGTTGCCGCGGTTGATGATGGGCACTGTTATCGCCTGCACGCTTCAGATGACAGGCATCAACGCCATCAATAACTACGCACCGACCATTATGGGCAACCTCGGGGTCGCTCCGCTCGTGGGCAACTTCATCGTGATTGCGTGGAACCTGGTGACGGCCATCGCCGCCTTCCCTCTCGTGTCTCGCTTCTCGATGCGCCACCTCTTTCTCATCGGCGCGCTTTTCATTTCCTGCATGTGCATCTTTCTCTGCGGCGTCCCTGTGTACCCTGGTGTAACCGCAAGCGCGACGACAAAGCACGCGGTGGGCATCGTGGGTATCCTTCTGTTCGTCCTGGGGTACGAACTTGCCGTCGCGCCATGCTACTTCGTCCTCACGCAGGATCTCTTTCCTCCGTCATTCCGTCCCAGAGGCGCGTCGTGGACGCAGGTTTCCATGTACGTCTTTAACGTGATCATCAACGTCTGCTTCCCCATCGCCGTGGAAGACCTCTCCGGCGGCCCCTCTGGAGACCAAGATAAGGGCGAGTCTATTGTCTTCATCTTCTTTGGTGGAGTCGGCTTGGTTTGTCTCGTACTGGAGTTTTTCTTTCTCCACCCATGGGAGGACGGGGAGGTGGCGACAGCACATCCTCCCAAGGAGGCCGAGGTGCGACCGGTCCCTCCTTTTCCGAGCGAGGAGCTTCACGGGGTCCAGCTAGACGCCTTCAACAGGTCCACGGGTAGCTCGCGGTAGTGTGTGTATATGTGAGAGACTGTGGAGCGCAAAAGAGCGACTGTAGGAGCTGCCACCCCAAGTGGGACAAAAAAGTGTCAGCGCTGCGGCACGAGCGATCAGATATATGGGTAAGCGTGTGTATGACTCATTTTTCCCCCCTCTCCTTCTCTTTGCTCTTAGCGAGTGCTTTTGTTCAGATACAGGACGCTCTCCACAGGCGCAACAATCCGATGCACGGCCGCTCTCTTTTTTCTTTTTTTTTTGTACGCGACCCAAAGCGCGTAGCCTGTGTATCACAGCTTTTCGATTTGCAAAAAAAAAAGCAGCGACTTCGGGTTTCACGGTTACACTGTGTACGAGTCGATAAAGCAGAGTCTGAAGATGAAACTGTAACCCTTGACGTTCCTGGAGCCGTTTCTTCTCTAGTTTTATTATTTCTATAAAAGAAAAGCTTACTACTTGTTTCTTCTCTTGTACTTTCTTATATAGCTGTGTGTATTTGCGACTATTGCCATCCCTCTACTGTGTTTCTGCTTGACGCCCGTCATGCCTCCACCGCTGCAATTGCCGCTTCGCCGCTATGTGCGCACCGATTCGTAAAAAACAACAACGAGGGGCACGTTAACTAAGACTTGAGCCGCTTTATGCAGTGGGGCGGCTGGGGCGGGTCGTTTAGGTCAATTATGAACGATATGCGGGCGACTGCAACGCATCGGGGGTAGCTGTAGCTGTTGTGTAGATGCTACCATCAAAACGCGAGCTTTTTTCTTTTCATTTCAATTTCACGTTAGCTTATGGAGCAGCGCGAGGTCGCAGTGGAGCGAAGTCAGTCTCGGAAATCCTCCTTGGTGAAAAGTGCGAACGCGGCGATCGCGCCGTTTCAGAGTTTCCGCACTCATAGCTTCGAGTGCTGCTGACCTGAGACGACTTATGTTCTTGAAAAAATAAATGGAGCTCTCACCACAGTAATATAAAGAGACTTGTCGAAACAATCAAAACGTTATTTTTTTCTTGATGTGTGGTTTTTTACCCGGCTTTTGCCTTCTCTGTAACAGAGAAAAAAGAAAAAAAAAAGAGACTCATTGTTCTACTTGTGTGCACCACTCACTAAGATTCTGTCGTCTCTTCAAAATTGTTTCTTTTTCCTTTTTTCCATAGTTTGTCTCCTCTCCTTTATATTTAAGTTTTATTTCGTACTTCTTTCCGTGGCGGGTCGCCCTTATCTCTTATCTCTTTTCTCCTTTTTTTTTTTGAAAATACTTGGTCTCTGTGCGTCTCTATTCAACGCGGCCCTTGCCCCCCGCTACGAGGCACAAAGCAACGACAAGAATGCAAATGACGCCACTGCTACGCTGCCTCACGCTCACTACTCCGAATACGTGTGAGACCTTTCTGCAGCTGTTCTCGTGCGCTGCGCTTCTCGGCGCGCAGAATAGCGCTCCAGCATGCTTTTCTTCCGTTCTGCAAATGAGGCTTCGTGTGTGCTTGAGGTGCTGAAGGACTCGCTCCGCTGCTTCCCTTTCGGACTCTTAAGGAAGCGGGAGCCACAGAGGATAAATGAATTGACGGAGATTGTCTCTGACTCTTAAGTTGCCACAAGTATTCCAAAACTATCATTGCTGAGAATCCTCCTTTGCCTTTTTTTCCCCCTCACATCCACTGTCGTCCAACGCATCGCGCTACACGAAGAGACACTTCTTTTCTTTTTTTCCAGTTTAAAAGCAGCTGAATTTGCTGTGAGCTGCAGCCCAGTTGACGGAGAACCCTGTGGGCAATTGTCTCGACTCACTTAAAGGTACGTTTATCACTCACCGTGTCGCGCCGCAGTGGAGTGACGTGCATGCAAACAGTGGACCCTATCATCCTACGCAAAACGGGTGTGGAGTTCCAACTGGCAATAAAGTAAAAAAAAAAGCGATCCCCATCAGCGGCTTTGGTGACTCTCAACTCGTCTGTACGCCTTGTGCGGAACTTCAGTTCCATCCTAGCCACTGGGTTCGCACGCAGCCGTGCCTTCTGACTGGTAGCAGAACCTCGTGCATAGGCCCTGCTGTTGTGCCCGTTGAGTGAAGCAGTAGTAAGGCTCGCTTTCTCGTCGAAGCTGAGTATTTGCGGGACGGCCGCAGCCACGCAGATAGACGGCACGCAGATGGAGGAACAGAACTCCGCAGCGGCTGTTCCTGCCTGCTGTACTGGAACGAGTTTGAGACGTGGCGCGCCGGTCGAGAATGCCGCCGACCAAGCTTACGGCGGCTCACTAAGGGCAGAAAGTCCTGGGTTGGCGCGCAACGAAGCGGTCTCCGTCCTCGGTGCTGCCGCTTCTGTCGAGTACCAAGTAGCCAGACATGCGCCGGTGCAGATCACCTGCGCGTTTGTGTCGCTGCTTCTCACTATGTATCTCACGGTGAGTGTTTATTTCGCCTGTCTCGATTTTTTGGAGTATGACGAGCATCCGGACTTGAGCGATGACATTCGTCGCCGTGCCCTGATGTGGCTGTGCCTCTTCGTTCTGTCGCTGCTGGAGTGTGGTGTCATGATTGCGTTTCTTGTGCGTCAACTGCTCGCGCGGTGGTTTCCCACCGCGCCGACCTCTTCTGGAACGGGCGTGCATAACGCAGAGGGTGGCGTCGTTTTTCGTTCGTGCGCAGCTCGAGATAAGACTGCGGCGAAAGAGCGGAAGCTGCGCCACTGTGCGGTGCTCCTCGTCCTGTCCTTCGTCACAACGGTCGCCTATCTTTGCGCTTTCACGGACCCTGCATACTCGCTGCGCCACCTCGTGACCCACGTGAAAAGTGTCTGGATCGCCATGATGCGAAACCTGGTTTTCTCAATTTTCGCCTTTGCGGTCGTTCTCAGCGAGTAGATGCACTTTGTTCCGTCCTCGCCTCTTTCCCACGGATTTTCTCCCGCGTGTGCTTTCTTCTAACTTGATTCCTTTGCGTATTCCCCTCTGCCTCAAAAAGAAGGTCAATCTATTTTCTCTGCCAGCTTCCTTAAATTTGTCTTGTTTCTTTTTTTCTTTTTTCTTCTATGCAACGTTGTATGCTCTTCCTCGCGACGTCTTCGATCGATTACCGTGGTGACGACAAATCTCTGCACCGCTTCAGTCGGTACTCGCTCGTGAACGACGAAGCGGTCGCGTGCGGCGAGAAGAGGCTTTAAAGACGTTTATTTTTTTGGGCATCAGCTACGTCAAAGGCTTTGTTCCGCCCTTCCTTTCTTCATTTGTCTTTATGTTTCCTCTCCTGCGGCACTCAAGGAATTTTTCTGCGGTGACGGAAGACGAATCTCTCGAGCAAAAGAGCGCGTGTGGCGGCGACACGCGCCACAGTGCGCAGGGACGCAAGCAATGAGCGCAGCGCCACGCGTAGCAATACCGCGTGGCATGAGAAAAAGGCGCGGAAAGGCTATGGGCCTCCATGCCCCTCTTCACTGCGGGGTGCTGAAAACGCATCCAAGCAACCCAGCCGCGGCTCGGCGAATCCTTTGTCTGTATCGGCTGTAGAAATTTGGATGCAACTGGAAAAAAATTGATGACAGAGCAACTGCCGCTTCTCTCCCTTCTGCTCTCGCGCCGTTTTCTGAGGTGTTTCGCCGCCTCCCTGTTTTGGCGTCTGCGCAGTGGGCAGGCTTTTCTTTTCCTGTGGAATTATGAGGACGGTTGCGTTCGGGTCAGGGGAGGAGGAGAATTGGTGTGGGGCATTCCTCAGTGGGGATAGGGAGAAAAAGGATTGGGGTAAGAGGAGAGGAGCACGTTGAAAAGGGCGTCGGCAAAGCGATTTTTCCTTGCATGGGGCGGTATGTCTCGCTTTTTTTTTTTCGCTTCGCTACATTTGCGGCAGCAAACACAAGGGCAACGAATGTCGCGCAGACGTTCAAAGCGCGCAGCGGGTGACAAAAGTGCCGTGCTGCTGGTTGCTCGAGCCGGCAACCAGCGCCACCACGAGCAAGCCATTTGATTTCCTTTTTTTTTGTTCTCTTTCAGTGTCCGAAGCTATGAAACAGTAGTGGTTTGATAAAAAAAAGAAAAGTACACGCGCTGAGTTCCGTGTTAGACATTTCTGCTCTTCTGCCGGTGTTGGGGAAAAATGGAGGCGGCAGTCCGCTCCTGCTGCCGGCGTGACTTTACTTTGGAAAGCAGCACGCGCCACGCGCACCGCACAGCTCCTTCGCGCGACTTCAGCTGGCGACGCCCCTCCACCGACACAGAGAGAAAAGAAGAGAGATACTCGTATGAAAAGAAAAGCATAAAAAAAGAAGAAAACAGAAAAGCTCAAGAAGAGAAGATTGGCGGACGAAGGAGGGAGGGGAGCACCGAAAACGCACGAGTGGGCGAGCGGGCACGTGCGACCCTCTACACCTTCATTTTTTTCCGTCGCAATCTTCGTCTTTGTCCTGACGAAGCAGTTTTTCCTTCCGCTGAAAAAAAAAAAGAAGAAGTTAAAAACGGGGAGAAATATGGTAGAAAAGCCACGTGAAAAAGGGAATAGTGAGAATATGAGATGATGCCGACAAAGCGTGTGTGTGCGCGCGTTTGTCTGTCACCTCGGTCCAGCGGTGCGGCCTCTGCTTGGTGTGTCGCTGGCACTGAGCCGATAGGTATAGGAGAGCCCAGTGTGCGTTTGTGTGTATGCACCTCTATTGCGGAGCAACAAGGGGCGAACACCAGCGACCAAGACACAGAAGCAGAGGCGGAAAAAGTAAATAGTAATCGTCGCCGCGCACGTCACTCCCGCGTCTGGACGTGTTCTTACGCATCGGCGCGACGGGCCACACGAGGCTGGCCGAGGACGTGCGGCTTCACGAGGTCCGCGACGTTGGCCATCGTCGCCGACGCGGCGGCGTCGCTGCAGACGTTCTCGATATAGCCGAGGTAGCTCGACAGGCACTGGCCCACCGGCATACTCGACGCATGCGCCACGCCGCTGCAGTCGTTCGAGCTGTACACCTGCTCCGTCACCTCCGTCGCGCTGCACGAGATGATCGCGGAGCCGCCATTCTGCGACGGCACACACACGCCGGTCGGGTACGACGAGTTGCTGCACATCAGCGAGCAGCCGCTGTTGTAGCACGAGCGCTGGATGACTACCTTCGCGTTCGGCGACGGCGCTGGCGACGAGGTGGGGGCACCAGACGTGGTCGGTGCCGGCGGCGTCGTCGGCCCGCCCACCCGCGCCGAGACGGCGTACTCCTTCATCATGCACTGGTTCGAGCCCTTGGCGAGGCGGATGTAGCCGTTCTCGCCCCACGACGTGCCCCACGAGTTCTTGACGATCCAGTACGGCGGGTTGGCGTTGTCGTTGTGGCCGACAAGCAGCACGCCGTGGTTCAGCTGCTGGGAGAAGCAGTTGGAGACGACACCGCCGAAGTACAGCTGCCACGTCGAGGCGTCCACCGCGATGGAGATCGGGCCGTTCGTCGCGAGCCACGCCGCGATGGCCTCCTCGTCTTGCTCGAGGGCGACGTGGCCCATGATGGTGGCGCCGACCTTGCCGTCGGACTGGCAGGTGCCCACCGTGCCAGACCCGGACGAGTAGGGATAGCTCTCCTCCGTGAACACGTTACCGCTGTTGTTCTCGATGATCCAGTCCCATGCCTGGTCCATGATGCCGCCGTTGCACGCCTGGTCGACCTTGTCGCACGACACGAGCATCTGCTCCGACAGCGCCGTCAGCGGGTGACCAGCCGCCGCCCACTGGCCCTCGATGTTGCCAATGGCAGAGAAGGCCCAGCAGGAGCCGCACTGGCCCTGGTTCTTCACCGGCGTCACCGCGCCTTGCTCGCGCCAGTCCGACTGCGCGACAGCACCACGCGCGCCGGTGTACACCTTCTCGCGCGCGTTGTGCGCCGCCAGCTGGCTCTGGTAGTAGTCCGGGTTGAGGTACTGCGCGGCGAAGGCCTGCGGGGTCATGTCGGCGAACTTGCCCGAGACGTCGTAGTGGGCGTGGGGGTTCGCGGCGCTGAGACGCACGGCGGTGCGCATGTTCGACTTGAAGGCGTTGAACTGCTCGCCCTCGACGGCGCTTTCACCAAATGACTTGCCGTGAGTCTGCTTGAAGTTCTTGTACTGCTCCGCTGCAGCCTGGTGGAACACGCTGTTGAGGGTGGTGGCCACCGCAGAGCGGCTGGCGGACAGGGCGAGCAGCGCCGCCACCACCACCAAAAACATGAAGGAGTTCCTGCGCATCATTTTCGCCGTCCTCGACACGTCAGCTGCGGAGCGGGAGAGAGAAAAGGAGAGAGAAGGAGCAAAAACAAAGAGAAAAAAAAGTGCGGAAGCTTCGTCAGAAGGAAAGGAAAAAAGAAAAAAACTGAGCAAAAAAGAAAGCGATCACTGCGAGACGGGAAGAAAATAGGGCGAAGACGGGGAGAGAGGTTGGAGAAGGGTTTGGGTGAGAGATGCGCACGGGTGGTCGAGCACCCAAGGCGAGGGCAGGGGGAAAGAAAAAGCGCTGTGGAAAACATTGTTGGTGGAGAAGCTGCCGCAGCCGCGGGCTTCTGCCCTTGAGTGCCTCTTGCTATCATTTTTCTTTTTCCTTCTTTCAGCGGTGCGTATGGCACATAAAAAATAAAACGGGTCATCAGCCAGAGAGTGTGTGTATCAGGGAAGCGTCAGATTGAAGCATGCGGGGTCAATGAGAGAGCATCGAATACACAAAACAACAGTTCTAGCGGCAGCGACGCCCGCAGTCACGTACGCCGTCCCTCGTTTTCAAAGCGAACAAAAAACACCAACGCTGTGAAAGAGCGCTTGAGGGTGTCTCTGTGCGTCCCTCTCTCTTCCCACGTACATCTCGATCGATGAGTGCTGCCGGAATCACCTAATAGTTACTCCAACAATCCGCACAGTAAAGGCCAGGGTCGCGATCGGGTTGATTGGAGGGGTAGATGAGCACCTGAGTCCGCTTACACTCCCCACAACGCCCCTTCACAACCTTCTCGGGATTCATCCGCAAAGGAAGCGAGGATGCCGCGGGCTTCTGTCCTCGTTGCGCGCCACGCGGCTTGTTCTGCGCTTTGCCTCGCGAGTGTGCCGCCGCTGCTGCTGCTGGTGGTGGGGAGGGTCTTGCTGCCACTACCGGTGCCTCCCCTGCCGCGCCGACAATCTGGAGAAGCAGGTGCGTGGGACGGAGCAGGGACACGCCTTTGATGCCCTGGAAGACGACGTAGTCCGTGCTCACCACCACGATAAAGTGGAGCAGCGCCGCGTAGCCGGGCTGCGTCGCCGCCGCAGCGTGCAGGTGCGCCGTGAGGTGCGTGAAGAGACGCTCGCGGTTGGTGAGAGCGTCCTCTGCCTCCTTCTCCTCTGCCGTCTCTCTCACCTCGTGCAGTCGCGCCAGCTCCCACGCGACGTCCTCCAGACACTGCACGAACACCTCGCGTGCGTCGTACGTGTCGAAGAAGCGGTGGGTGTGGAGGACGTAGAAGCAATGGGGATACACCGCCTCTTTGGATGTCTTCGAAAGCAGCAAGCCCAACACCGACGGCTTTGCGGCCCCCTCGCCATCGCCACGAATGCCAAAGAGACGTGTCATCTCGGCGCACTGGTTGCACTCCTTCTGCAGGCAAGTCTGGCGCTGCCGCCTCGGGGCTCCCTTGGCGCTCTCCCTGTGAGCAGCCACCGGAGGCTCCAGGCGCACCCACCGCTCCCACGCCCCCGCCGCGTCAGCCGGCAAGGGGTCGCTGCACACCACCGCCCACTCCCCAGAGGTGGTCGGGTTTGGCGGCGGGATGAACTGGTTGGCGCGGCGGTCGTAGCGCTTGTGGTTCGCCACGTCCTGCGCCACCCGATCTGCATCGTACCAGAGGTCGGAGAGGCGATTCCCCAACTCGTAGGTGCTGAGTAGGTAGGCCGGATCCTCGCCGGGCCACGGCGTCGCGGCCGGGCAGAGACCGGGCAGCACGTCGGCCACCGTGGCGCCGGCATCCTCGGTGTCCACAAGGAGGTGGCGGAAGAGACGAGCACGCAGCACGGCGGCAGCGCGCTTCTGTGGCACGTCGAGCAGACGATGCACCTCCGCCGTCTGCCCGGCACAGCGGGTGTAGGCGAGGCGGAACTGCAGGCGCGACCACGCCGCCTTGTCGGGCGTGAGGTGGCGGCCGAGGTCCAGGTCGTCCTCGTAGACGTCCTCGATGGAGAAGCCGTGGTAGCTGCGCTCCCGCAGCAGCAGACTCGCGGTGTTGTCGGTCAGCCAGCCGAGGTCTGCCTTGGTGCGAACGTCCGCCTCGGTGAGGCAGGCCTGGCGAATCGTCACCACCTGCGTCGCCCAGTCAAACTCCTCACCGTAGAAGTAGAAGAAGTCGCGCAGCAGGGCTCCGAGCCGCGTAGTGCGGGCGGCGTCGGCTGCCGCGTCGCCCAGCGGCGGCCACAGCGGGACATACGGAATCTCGCCCTGTGCCGCGGGGTCGGGCAGGAGGGGGACGTCGTCCGGCGCGACGAAGGCGACGGCGTTGCGCCGCAGCAGGAAGTAGACCCAGAGCACCGAAATCGCGTAGGAGGTGAGGAAGCCGACGCGGGAGTTGTTGATGCCGCACGCCTTGCTCCACTTTTTAAGAAACACGTTCCCCATGCGGAACACCTCGTCCTGCTCCAGGTAGCGCCGCAGGAGCCAGCTGTTGCGGATCCCGTGGTAGCGGCACGACAGGTCAAAATCGATGGCGAAGATCTCCGGCGTGCGCTGGTTGTGCTGCCACATCTTCCGCACACCAGGAATGCGCTCGCGGCGACTCATGAGGTGCACGGCGTCGCAACCGTCAGGCACCGCCAGGACAAGCTGATCGCCTCGCTGCGGCCCCACCTCCCGTGCGCCGTAATCGTCCATGAAGGTGTGCAGCCGCCCACTCCGAAACTGCGTCTCTGCTGATGTCTTGTCGAAGCAGATGCGGACGTGGTGGTCCTGCTGCATCGCGCGCAGGTCCAGCGGGGCGTGGGCGGGCCGCTTGCGGCGCACCACCGGGATGCGGGTGTGCAGCACCGGGTCGAGCTCGTCGAAGCGGAAGCCGATGTCGCGAAGCCGTGCTGTCACGCTTCGAATGACAGTCTTCTCCCGCTCTGGCGAGATCACCCGCGAGTGCAGCGACTCCGCCACGTCGGCGGCGGCGGCGGTCGACACCGCCTCCTCCGCGGCGTCGTTCTCCACGTCCCAGTGGTGCTGCGGGGCGGTGGTCGCCGCGGGAGTGTCAGACGCGGTCCTCTCCGTCCCCTCCCCGGCACCACTGTTGTTGTCGGACTCCTCCTCCTCCTCCTCCTTCTCGTCCTCCACAACAATAACGTGATCCTGCACGGCGGGTACGTAGTACCACTTGGGGTCAATAAAGGCGAAGTCGGCGTCGCCCGCGCCGTCCCAGCAGCCCATCGACACGACACTACCAAAGGCGTACACGAAGCCGTTGCTGTTCTGCACCCCGTCCAGCAGGCGATGCAGCTGCTGCTGAGCGCGCTGCACCACGCGGAAGGCAGCCGGCCCGCGATCGGCGCTCTGCGACACCGACACGGCGTAGAGCCCCACTGCCTGAACCGTGCATTCGTCCGACGACGGGGGAGGCAGGGGCACGGTGAGCATCTCGTGTATGTGCCCGAGGTGTGCGTGCTCTGTCGCGAGGTGGGCCGCCTCCTCGTCGATGATGTGATTGCACAAGGAGCACTTGATGTAGCCAGTGGCTGCGACAGTGTTTGTCGCTGCTGTGGTTTCAGTGTTTTCGGCCACGGCTGCAGCAATGTTCTCGAAGACTTGACTGTCCGTCATGTCGGCGTCGAGTTCCATTTGCCCTTCCTAGTCTTTGGCTCCAATGGCCTTCGCAGTGGTGACCGCGGCACAAGATTCCCGCTACTATGCTGCAGCGCCGTTGCAGCGAACAAATAGTTTGCAACAAAGAACACCACCGCGGGAGTGGAAGAGGCAGAGACACACCCACACACAGAAAAAAGAAGGGAGAAAATGTAACAAAGCAAAACAAAGGGCGGACAGATAATCTCTCAATTGGCCGCAATTGCAGAATCTATTGCGAAAGAAGGCGTGCACACAAACACGCACGTTCGCGGTGGCTTTACAGAAAAACAACAACGAAATACTGAAAACAAAAACGCTCAATGGGATTGAATGGCGCCGGGGTACTCCGTTGTGACCTCTTGATACTAATACCAAAAACAACAAGCGCAACACAAGGGAGGAGAAAAACCAAGAGACGAAGATTGCTTCCTAAAAAAAGTGGAAAGGTCAGCTTGTGGGTGTTCTGTGGCTTCTGTGCCGCTCTCAACTGCGGGGGAGTGATAGCAGTGCCTTTCAAGTCCTTCAGGGCGTCGGGAGTGTCTCGGGTGCGGCCTCTTGCACCTCTGCAGGTCAAATCGTTTGTATGTCTGTGTGTGTACTGCCTCGGTAACTCTTTGCGCGGCGTCGAAAGACTTTATTGGGCACAAGACACACAAATCACCAAGGAGGAAAGACACACACACACAAAAAAAGAAATAATTAGGGGGATACGTATGATTCTTGGTTTCTTTTCAGACGCAGCACAGCAAAGCAGTGTGGAGTGAGAGAGCGAACAGATATAAAGAAGACAAAAAGAAGAAAAGAGAAGAGAAAACAAGAACGGGTAATGTAGCCGAGTTTCAAAGTGCCTTGTTATCGCTAATTTGTTTTAAAACGCATTTCTCTCTGCGCACCTTTCAAATCGCAAAGAAGGCCGGAGAATAGCCGACTGCGCAGAGGAGTGTGTTCCACAACCGCGGGTAGCTGCGACGGTGCACACCTGTATGTAACACCAACGAAGCAGTACACACACGGAGCAAGCGCGTCAGTCACCGGCGAGCACATCGACTGGCCAGTCAGAAGGATACATTGGGGAGAGAGACAACGTGTGGGAAAGCGCTCTCTGAAACTTTTTCTTCCCCTGTATATGATATCTATCCTGGCGCACGACGACTGCCTGCTTGACTTACCCACAAAAAGAAGACCACATTTTTTTTTTTTGGTTTGTTGTTTCGGTGTCATACGTACATGAGCGCTTTTTTGTTTTGTTTTGGCTTTCCTTTCTTTTCCTTCCCTTTCTTCCCTCACCCCGGCTGTTTCGTTTCGCGTCTTCCCTTCTCTCCCTTATCCCTCGGAGGGGACGTAGGCGGGTGCATCTCTCTATCTCTCTCTCTGCGTGTGTGTGCGGTGGTGTACCAGGCCAGTCAATCGAGCCCCACACAGACACAGGACGTTGTAGAAGACCGAGAAAAAAAAAAGGACGAAGATGCGATGTGAATCATATTGAAAAAAAAAATGCGTGCTAGGAAGTCAGGCAAGAGGCGAGAGAGAAGGCGTGACAATGCGCGTGGAAGACACACAGCTTAGAAAGAGGAGAGATCAAGGGGGAGAGCTCTTGTCGTTCTCCGTTGCTCAAAAGTGAAAAAAAAAGTATATATAGATCGCAAAAAAAAAACAGAAAAAAAGTAAGAAATGAGGCGAGGACGGCCAATCCGTTGCGCGTTGGAAGAGAGGAGGAAGAAAAAGGAAGAGAAGAAAGCAAAGAGGTCCCATACCTTGTTATTACCGCGGTGGGCGGTGCGCGCGCGTTCAACCATCCACTGTGCATTTGCCTAGAGGTGTGTACAAGGGCGTCGACATTGCGGCGTGATTTTTTTCCTTCTGACAGGCGCAGCTTTTCCCTTTTCTCTCTTCACAGCCACCGCAATACCCTCTCTTTCCATATCGCAGTCGCAGAAACCCCTTCCCTTCTCTCAGTCCCTCGTTTCCTATGTGTTCAGTCGATCCGCGTATGTCCGGCGAAACGAATAAACAACCCCTCAAACAAACAAAAAAAAGAGAGCGGCTTTGTGAGAGAGCGGCAAAGATGGCTTCGCGCTTTCACCACAGACGCTTCCACCACCTTTTTTACAGCTTGGCAAGCTTGGCGGCCGCCGCGTCATGGTTGCGCTTCTGCAGCTCCGTGGCAGCAGGCATGTCGACAGCCTTCTGGTACCACGTGCGCGCCTCGCTCTTCTTGCTCTGCTGCGCGTAGGCGTCGCCGATCATCGTCGCGTTGTGAATGGTGTCGCCCGCCTCGGCGGAGCGGAGGAGGTAACCAAGGCACTCCTCCCACGAGGAGCTTGGGGGCTCGCCGAGGACGAGGGCCGCCGCCTTGCGCTCGAGCCAACCAATCTTCATAATGTTGTAGCACCAGTTGCCCATGCAGTGCAGCGAGGTTGCGTCGTTAGGGTTCAGCTCGATCGCTTTCTTGAACTCGTCGCGAATGGTGTAGGCGTTCGCTATCTTCTCCTTCGTGCTTACCTTCTGGTCGGAGACGAGGATGCCGAGCCACTTATGCGACGCGAAGTTGTTGGGGTCGGCCTCAACGGACTGCTTGCACAGCTCCATGCCCTGCTTCAGATAGGGCTCGCTGACTGCCGTGTCGGTCGTCTCTTTTGCCATCTCGTAGTAGGAGCGGCCAAGGCGCCAGAGGATCTCGGGGTGGTGGTTGCCGCCGTCGTACGCCTTCAGCAGGATGTCGTGGCAGCCTTTGATGTCCGGCTTCGCCAGCACGGCCTCCGACTCCTTCGCGATGGCTTCCCAGTCCGACATGTTTTGAATTGTGTGTATGTGTGTGTTTGGGAAACAAGTGCGTGAGCTCACTGCAAGGCGGGCGACGGTGGACAAACAGATCGACGTCAACAGATGTAATGGCAAGTAGGATAGGGGAGAAGCAATAAAGAAAGAAGAAAAATTCTGAACAGCAAAAAGAGAGAGAGAGAATGAAAGAGAGAGGGAGGATCGCAGGGCAATAAAACTAGGGAAGTTGAGGGAAGAGGTGAGTGACGAAACGATGAATCACACGCAGAAAAAACGCGTGATTGTGCACGTAAGTTTGTGTTAATGCTGGAAACGCGGAGCTGAGGCGCCTTCCGAGGCATGTCCCCTCCATCTTCGTCCACCTCATGTGCACCTGCAAGAGGCGTTGTCGGACAGCTGCAGTGAGAGACCAACAAAGAGGCAATTGCTGCAAACCCAGTCACAAGTACAGACGTTTTCCGCACCTGGAAATATCCCTTCCGCAAGCAGCACGAAGTCAAGCACAGAGGCGGAATGGTGAGCTCCTTTTTTTTTTCTTCAGTAGCCAACAAGCGCCACTCATCCTCTCATCTAGAAGGAGAGAAGGAAGGACAACGTAAAAAAAAAAAAAAGCAGTTTATTCTTTCCGTCTGCGTGTCTGCACGCACATGTAGTGGTGCCTCCCTGAAATACTCAGAAAAGTGAAGGAACGTGGAAAAGCAAGGGCAGCCGCCAACGGAACATCCCGGTGCCTTCCCACCCTCCTCTCGCCCTCCATCACACCCGCTGCCCCGGCCCATCCTCCATTGCTGGCGCTGCTGCGCCGAGGTAGTTCGCCACAACCGGGACGAAGGCGTGGAAAGCGAAGCGGAGCTCGTCCATGCTGCGTGCCCCCATCATCTGCACCTTGCCCGTCACAAAGACGCTACAGCTGACACTCCACTGGTTGTCACCGCGCGACGACTTGCCGAGAAAGCGCAGCACGCACCCGTTAAAGCGCTCGGGCTCGTAGCTGCCCTGCACCGTCTCCACCCCGTTCGGGTGGGCGGGGTCGACGTGGTAGTGCGCCAGCTCGTAGAGGCGAACGGGGCTGCAAATGTTGAAGCGCGCCGTGATGGAGCGAACACGGAACTTGAGCGACACAAAGGTAAGGCCAAGGGCTTTGCGGATAATGCGTGCTGCCAGCTCCGCTGCCTGGCGCGCTTCACTCACACTGGCGGCGCCGATGATGTTGAGGGCACCGGAGTTATGTACGACCACCACCGCCGTCGGCTCGTGCAGCCGCATCGTTGCAGAGGGGATGCGGTTGTTCGGCATGTACTCCACGTTGCGTGTCGCGCAGCTGAGCTGGGCGAGGTCGACGCCAACCTCGATGTGTGCCTGTGCCTGCACCGCGACGACGACAGGGAAGGCGTTGGGCTGAACGTTGGGTAGGTAGCGCTGGACGTTGTCGATGGCAGCTGGCAACTCCTCTGCCTCAAAGTTGTGGGCTGCGGAGAGCGGGACGCCACCTTCGAGGCTTGCGAGGTCGCCGAGGTGGTTGTCCATCTGCACAGCCGGGGCGTCGAAGCCGAAGCCGGTGTCCATGTCCTCCCCCATGCCCTCGTTGAAGAAGTCCTCGACGTCGTCGTCCATTGGTGCGTGTCTCTCTCTCTCTCTTACTCACTATGGGTCTTTTTTTCTCTCTTTAAGTGCACGCGTGGGCTCAGAGACGTCGTTGGGGGTAAATTAAAAAAAAGAAAAGATAAAGTGGAGGAGAGAGAAGCAAATGAAGAAATGGCTCCACCCGTTTCATGTGTCGTAGTCATAGACGAGGAAAGAAAACGAAGCGGGCTCGTGAAGGGGGTGGTAGACGGCTCTGCACCGCAGACAAGCCAAGGAAGCAATGACTAACGAGAGAAATATCTTTAAAAAAAAAACGACAAGCATACGAGTTTCGGTAGCTGAAAAAAAAAGAAAGGCAGAGTTCGTTTTACTTTCCTTTTCTTCTTTGTTTCCGTTTTACGGGGCTTCACCGTCTCTTTCAGTACCCCATCGAAGGCAACGCTGCCTTCCACGGCGTCTGCTGCCTTTGCTCCCCTCATCGTCACCAAAGACGCGGAGGGCAAGAGAAAGACCTGGAGAGAGGCCATGACTGTCCAATTTGTTTGCACCGACACCGGCTGCCTTGCTTTACATCTTTCTTTTTTACCTTTTTTCGGATACGATGGATTAACAGTTCGCCCGTCACTACACTCCTAGAAAAGAAAATTGAAAAAAAAGTCAAATAGAAGGCATAATAGAGTCCAGCAAAGCCACTTGCTTATCTGTTTTTACATGTTATCCAGCAGCGCAGCCATCTTTTTTTTCCTTTTCCTTTGCCTGTCGTCGTATTAGAGTTCCGTCGCTTCAGGAAATGGCCTCTACTACACCGAGGGAACAACGAAAAGCTAAGAAAAAATCATTGAGCAACACGAACACAAGCGGAAGCGGGGTATTGAAAAGCACACACAAGCGCACACACACTTACACACACACACTTCAATACGCCATTGATTCCCACACCAGCAAAACACACATCCAGTGAAGGGAAGACAAGAGAAAAAAAAGGTAGCCACACCAATACACACTTCTTTTGTTCTTTGGTGGTGAGTCTCGGGCCTTCCACTCCGGCGGTCGCTACTGCCGCGTAGCTAATGCTTGCAGCGAACGCGCACCGCATACCGTAGCCGTAGATAGATAGGCGGGGTAAGAGGAAGAGAGAGAATAAAAAAAAAATGAGATTCACGAAGCAATGCAGCGTGACGTTAGTGGAAGCTCAGGCGTAGATACACAGTGAGAAACGCAGAAACGGCTTTTACACACACACGCAGCGCAGCAACAGAGTTCGACGCTCTTCTCGTCGTACTCCCTGCTGCAGCTGCCGCTGTGAGAAAAAAACAACCGAAAACGGGAATGAAAAACAGTTGTCGGCCTTCTGCCTGCCATAACACAACACACACGGAGAGAAAAAAAAACTCCGAGCCAACCTAGTGCGAGTGGCTGTCGTGAGAGTGACCGTGATCACCTCCCTCTGCCGCTGCACTGTCGCCTTCGGCAGCATCGCCGCCGTCGCCGCTGCTGCTGCTAATCAACCGGCAGCGAAACATATCCGCCACCGACGCGATGTCGCGCTCACACTCGCACGACTCTGACGACGGGGCGGTGATGGTGCGTTCCTCCCAGTTGTAGTGGATGGGCGACGAGAAGGCGTGGAACTGGCTCAGCGTGGCGATGCACTGCTCCAGCGACGCGTTGACGATGTTGCCCGTCGCCGCCGTGTGCGGCTCTGCAGCGTCCTCGCCCTCCGCTGTCGCGGGTGTCGCCGTCGGCTTGGCAGGCGTCCCGCCTTCTGCCTCTTCCTCCTCCTCGCTGCCGAGGTACTCCTCCCTCGACTCGGTGTGGTTGCTGCACACGAGCAGCGTCGTGAAGGTGTCCTGCACCGGCAGACTCCCGCGTGCGAGGGCCGTCAACAGGTCTGTCGCCTCGCGAATTTGCGTCGCGGAGACGGACTCGTGTACGAGCAGGGTGACGTGCAGCGAGTACTTGTGGCCGTGGCGGACGAGAAAGACGTTCATGAATAGAATCTTCTTCTGCTGCACGGCCGTCACGTCTTCACCAGACGAGAAGGACGAAGACGACGGCGTTGCAGTGCCGCATGCTGCTGCTGCTGCTGCTGCTGTTGTTGCTGTTGCGTCGCCTCCAGCCGCACCTGAAGGTGATTGCACCACCGGCCGTCCATGTTCGATGCGCAGGGTGAAGTCTTGCAGCTGCTCCCGAATCGCACTCACCTCCTCTGCGTTTTGGTAATCGAAAAACTCGAGCACGGCGTCGCGGAACAAGCCATACCCGATCTTGCAAATCGAGAGAGAGACGGCGAGACCGGCAAGGCCGTCGATGCCGGGAATGCCCACCACCTGCCCCGCCACGCCAACGAGCGCCACGCCACCACTCCACGCATCCGCGCGGTGGTGATAGGCGTTGGCCACTACCACTCGTGATCCAGCCCGCAGCCCAACGCGTCGCGTCCAGCGAAAGAGCAACTCCTTCATCACAACAGAGGCGGCAGCGATGCCGACCATCGTCCACAGAATGACCTGCTTGCCCGTTGTCTCGTCATACTGGGTGACTTCGAAGTGGCTGTGGCCGTGGTGGCCGTCCCCGCCGTGGCTGTGGTTGTGCGACAGATTGCTGTCACCGGTCGCTGCCGCCACCACAGCATCGCTGCTGCCGGCCGCGTGGGAGTGGCCGTGCGCGGCCTCGTCGCTGACGCTCTCCGCACTCGTCGGCGCGTTGCCTGCCGCAGCCGCCGCCAGCGCGTTGCGCACGCTCATCATCAGCGCAGCCGCGATGCCGCCTGTCGGGGCAGAGATGGCGAGCAGGTTCGCGACGTCGACGACGCACTGCTCGAGCGATTGCACTAGCAGCGCGACACCGCCGAAGAAGAGAATGGCGGCGACGAGGACGGCACCGGAGGTCTCCAGGCGGCCGATGCCGAAGGGAAAGCGGCAGCGCGGGAACTTCTTCTGCGAGAGAGAGATGGCGCCGTACGAGATGATGTCGGCCAAAATATCCGTCAGCGCGTGAAAGCCGTCCGCCACCAACGCCACCGAGCCGCCGGCTGAGCCGATCCAAAGCTTCGTGACGCAGAAGAAGACGTTCGTGGCGCCACCCGCCAGCGTTGCCATCTGACACTGGCGGAGATACTTACCAGAGATGTTCTTCTCGATGCTGCCGTGGCTGTGAGCGTGACCGTGGCCGCCATGACTGTGGCCGTGTTCGCCGTGGCTGTGACTGTGGCCACGCAGCTGGTTGCGCGCCGTCGCCGTTGCTGCCGTGGTGCCCGTCGTGTGGGCCCCGGCGGTTGCCTTGGCCGCAAGCTCAGGCTTTGCAATGATGGGAGGTGTGCGCATGGTGAAGAGGCGGCGCATTAAGAGAGAGCGGCGAGGAAGAAAAAAAGAGATACAAGAGACGATCGAAAAAGGCCAATCAATAAAAGGCGGCCTCTTTTATTTTGGGTTTCTAGTAGGAGACGGGAGAGTTGAGTTGACGTGTTTTTTTGGTTTGGCAGGCGTATGTGATGGAGAGGGTCGGCGCCGCAAGTTGTGTGTTTGTGTGTTGAAAGGATGCGTTTGACACGTCGGGAAACGAGAGTTGTGTTGTGGTGCAGAAAGGAATCGAAAGCAAAACAACCAAAAACACCCACTCACACAAGCACACAAAAAACAATCACAGAAGGAAAAGAGGAGAGAAGAAGAAGACAAGAAGAATAATAATAATAATAGTATGGTGGTAGAGAGACCACAAGGAGAAATTATGACAAGTCCGAAAAAAAAAAAAGAGACAAAGCTAAG
This sequence comes from Crithidia sp. LVH-60A, assembly GCA_030078075.1. Taxonomy (NCBI): domain Eukaryota; phylum Euglenozoa; class Kinetoplastea; order Trypanosomatida; family Trypanosomatidae; genus Crithidia; species Crithidia sp. LVH-60A. The sequence goes on from CP119645.1 coordinate 234,249, forward strand.
ATACAGTCAGAGAAAGATGAAAGAGGGACCGTGTGTGCAGGACTCGCACGGAGGGTCAGGCGCCGGAAAAAAAAAAAGAAGAGAGTGTCTTCAGCAAGAGCTCAGAGTGAAGCGGAAACAGACTGACTCCCCTACGACAGTTTTTTCTTTTTTTTTTCTGGTCGCAGATCTTGTTCTTCGCTGCTTTTGCTTTGACTGCTCTCCGCCGAGCAGGGCGAAAGAAAAAAAGGAAGTGTCTGTTAAAAATAATAATCTGTTGAAGTCGGCAGTTGGAAGTGCTTACGAACACGTGGTGAAGTTGCAAGCCGGTAGGAGACGACGGTAGACTGCTCTTTCGAGGCGTGCCGCACCACGCAGAAGTGTGAACGAGAGGGTCTGCAACGACACACACACACACAAACACGCACAAACAGACGCGAATAGTAACAATAATAATAATAATAAAGGAGCAGAGGTGAAAAGTGAGTGGTGAAGAACCACAAACAAAAACAGCTGTATGCCTGCGCAAGCTTGAGAGTACGAGACGCGTGTGCTGCAGGGAGTCTTATTTCTATGTATTCGGCACCGCAGGCAACGAGGCCAGATGAACCAGAACGAACAGGAGCTGCAACTCTGTTATAGGGACGGTGAGCACAGGAGCAAAATAAAAAAATAGAATAACAAGAAAGGCACACGTCGCGATGCAAACAGGCAGCTTCACAGTCTCTACCGGACGAGAGCAATTTGTCTGAGAGAACGTCGGATAAACACAGAGAGAAAATAAGACAAAAGGTGTTCTTTTCTTTTCTTTTTTAATAAAGCGGACTCCACTCCTTGATGCCGCTCATCCACCGCACACCGAGAGAATAGAGAGAAATATAAGTTAATAGTGTACCTTGTCCACAGTGCCAGCGTTGCGGTACAATAATAGCAGGTGAAGACCAGTCAACAACATAAAAGTAGCTAGATGTGAAGGTAGGCTGAGTTACCTGTGCAAAACGGCTGCTGAGGTGTGAACAACTGTTTTTATGGCGGCGTACCCCCAAGAAGAGGACACGCATGCAGACGCATAGAAGACGTAGAGAAAGAGGCAGAAGAGAAGCAAAGTAGAGCAGTCAAGCAGAGAAGAATATAACTTAGACACCTTTGCTTAGGGAGAGTGCTCTTTATCATCTCCACTGGAGGAGAATCTGCTTCCTCGAACGCCTCACTCTGACCATTACTGCCTCTGCGGCAGCCGTCATCTGAGCAAGGCACGAGCGGCACGATATGATGCGTGGCGCAGCGGCCACCACATCGCAGTCGATAGTTTTTACCTTATTATAAAGAAAAAGAATCACTTCGTCTGCTCTCATTTTTTTTTTGGAGTTGAGGGTGTATGAGCATCTTTGTGCGGAGCCGCTGCGGAACAGAACGAAGAACGAGAGAAGAACCAGAAGGCGCGCAATCCTGTTCCAAGAAAAAAAAACCAGCAGCTGTCAAATTCTAGACGCACATGTGCTGATGCATTTCGATATCCACCCTTGTCAGCAACGAGAAAACAAAATAAAACAAAACAAAACGAAAAAGGAGTTGGTCTAGTACTGTGTCACCGATCGTAGCGCCTCAACGGGTGGCACGAGCAGCACCACGTCGCGCAGCCGTCCATCACGCAAAATGTGCAGCGTCAGCTCAAAGTATGGCAGACACTGCGCCAGCATATCCTTGTGCTGCAACGACGCAGGGTACATAAACGGCGACGACGGAGAGGATGTCGCTGCAGCACCGTTGCCGCGAAAGGCGAGGCCGGCTTTGTACCCGTTGCGGTGTTGCGCACCAGCAGCCTCGGCGCGAGCGCGATGCAGCGCAGTGTCAAACTCACTGCTAGCCGCCACATCTTCACAACGCATTTCTTGCGCCGTGAAGATGGACGCGTCCACCACCCCTCCCGGGGCTGCGGTGTAGTGCCGCATGTAGCCCTCCTCGATCTTCACCCGGCACTGCGCGTTGTAGTCGCGTGTGAGCTCAGCCAGTACGACGTAGAGCTGCGCGCGAGCGTGAATCGCGTGGTGGCCGACGCCGGCGATGACGTCGCCGACGCTGAGACCTGCGTGGTCGGCCAGGTATCCCTGGTACACCGCACGCACCCGCACCCCGGCGTGGGGCACTGCGACGTCCTCCAGTTCCACACCCAGTACGGGTGGGGCGGTGGCGACGGCGTGGCGGTGCGGCGCGTACACCTCCAGCACCTCCAGCCGTGCCACGACATCATGCAGCTGCTCCTCCGCGAGCTGCCGCTGCTGCTCCAGCTGATCCATCGAGGCCGTGAGCTTCGCCTCGTTCGAGTACCGGAAAAGCTGTTCAAGAAGGTGCGCCATCACCGCCGACTGACGGGGACGTCCTGTTAGGCCAGGGCATGAGGAGAACGTATCTCGATTGCCATCGAACGCAGCGTCGTCCGGCGCTGTCAGGGCTGCCAGCACGTCCTCCAGAACGCCGCACCACGCCTCCTCTCTCTGGTCGAGTTGAGCGTGCAGCCACTGCGTGACGGCGGGAGGTGGCGCTGGTGCGGTAGCAGACGTCGCCTCCACCGTGGTGCGTGCGATGGCGCGCCTGTCCGCTTCGCCGTTCACCTTGTCGCCAGCTGCAACGCCCATCCATTGCAGTTGCCGCTGCTGCAGCTTTGAGCTTTTGTCAAGCGCAGTGACCTGCTCCGCAAGACTGTCCAGACGCTCTTCAAGCTTGTCTTCAAGCGAGGTTTTCCATTCTGCAAGAGAAGCTGCTACGGCACCGTGGCGGTCATTTGATTCGCTGCTGCTGCTGCTGCTGCTGCTCGTGATCGCAACGACTGGGACTTGCGCGCCGCACGGCGGCGGTGCCTGCTGTGAATGCGACAACTCGGAAAGCTGGTGTTGTAAAGCATCAAGGCGCTCTTCCACCGTGGTTGCCCAGGTGGCGCTATGTGCTACATTTTGTGGGTCGTGGGGGCTAGCGTGCTCGCTACTTGACGTCTCGTCCGAAGGCTCAGGAGTCTCTTGTCTGCTGCCGTGTCTTTTGCGCTGCGCCGAAAAATGCCGTGTGTGATTGGCTTCACTGGAGGATGAAGTATGCCGATGCCCCTCTCTATCAGACTTAGGCGACGGACTCGTGGCGGGGGTGGAGGCAGCAGGTGGTAGATCCCCTCGCCCGGAACGCAGTGCGTCGAGTTCCAATTTCTGGCGCGTCACCTCGCTGCAGAGGACGTCGCAGGTGGCGTGTTGACGCTGCAGAGCCGCGTCGTGCACGCGAATGTGCCGCACAAGGGCCGCGTTGATGTCGATGACATGTTTGCACGACGACAGCAATACTGCGAAGAGGTCGGCATAGGGCCCTTGTGTGTCGAAGGTGTGCTGCTCGTAAAACGCTTGCAGGCGGTGGAGGGTGTGGGCCTCGTGCGCCAGGATGGCGTCGACGTTGTGCAGCATCGCGTGTGCACCGCCGTCGACTCGTGAGGGGGAGGAAGACGGCGAGACGACTCCGTGAGATGGAGGGGAGGGGAGGTGTTCGTTGTGCATCGGCGCACAAACACACTAGCCGCTTGAGAAGAGCAAAGAATAAAAACTCCTGATGCTTTCTTGCACAGGTAGGGCAAAGTACGAGAGAAGGGAAAGCGAAAGTGTGCAATGTGGGTCTACCGGTGTGCGTGCATGCGTGCGGTGGAGGTGCACGTGCTCTATAGGGTGGAAACACAAGAGAAACAAAAAAAGAAAAAGAAAAGAGGGGTGAGTGCCGTCGCTACAAGAGAAACAGTAATGAGTGTGCAGCAAACAGTAAGGCACAATCGCAGGGACATAAGAAACGGAGGAGAGAGAGAGAGAGAGAGAGGAAATAGAGGAGAACAATTTAAAAAAGTACGTAAAGCGATTGCACTTACAGACTTTTTCCAGAGGCGGTCTTGAATCATCAGTAGAGCCCTCGTTCTTCATTTCCGTTGAAGCAACCCATTCAATCACGCAAATGGAGAGGAAAGAGAACACGCGCTCGATGGACGTCAGAGGCAGAAAGGGTGGGTCTACCTCTCTGTGAATCAGCGGCTATCCCTTGTGTGCTTTCTCTCGTCAGAGGGCACCGAGACAAGCCGCTCTGCAACACGTGCCGTTTACTTCTGTCTATTTAGTGCTTTACAATCCACTTCGCGGACCTCTACAACAACAACAACAACAACAACGAATAAAAAAGAGGAAAAAGTGAACACGGCGACACCTAAAACAACATGACGGAGAGCACGAGACGAAGGCGAAGGTCCTACTCAACTATCCGTGAACCACACCGACGGCTCCAACGCACCTTCGCCGTCCTCGCACCTCTTTCACAGCAATGACATCGAACAAGAAACGACGGAAATCTCTCAGATAAAAAACCTCAACAACAACAACAAAACGACGTTTTTTCACACCCGCGGCAGCGAAAAGCCGAGCTGCACCCACAAACACATACACAGAAAAGGGCATGTCAGATTTTAAGCTTAAGGGAGATACACGTAAGAAAGTAAGGAAGGGATAGAAATCGAAACAACTCTGTGAAGTTAAAAGTATAAGCGAGGAGGGGGGAAAAAGGCGACGGCTCCAACGGGCGAGAGATGGCAGGTGACAAGAAGGGCGTAAACATAATCGAGGGAAAAACAACATTCCCTTGTCTGTGAGAGAAACACTTCAAAATGGGAAAAATGAAAGGTGCCTGTGCGGCTAGAAAGCTGTAAAACCTTACAAAACACAGCGCCACACTGAGTGAGAAAAGTGGCAGTGAAGACGAAAAGCCAAAAAAAAAGAAAACAAAAGCCGGTGCGTACATCATTACCCAGCGAAAAGACGGATGATATAATGCAGCTACCGTTTTAACTGTTTTCGTTTTTTTTGCCCTTTCTTTTTGCACCTACAAAGAGCTTTGCTTTGTTGACGGTGTCCTTTTGCACAGCTCTAGAAAGCTCACGAGTGGCGTATTGACTGTGATGACGAACTTCCCAAAGGCGCAGAATAGTACGTTGGCCATTGCAGGGGTGATGGACAGGGGCTGTGTTGCAAGAAGCTTGTCCAGGGCGGAGGAGCCTGTCTCGGAAGCCATCCCGTCGCGGGCCTGCGACAGCGCCTGACTGTTCAAGATGTTGGTGCTGCGACCGAGCGAGGAGGCGAGCGGAGCCAGCGAGGGCAGCAGGCGCTGTGCCTGGGCGGCGTTCTGGATGTGCAGCTTCGCCCACATGTGCCGCGGCAGCGGAGCACTGGCAAAGACACGACGACCGAACATGGCGATGGCGTCAGTGTTCAGCTGGTGTGTGTGTGGGGATTGTGTGTGCGTGTTTGTGTATGCGTAATCTCCTGACGAGCGATGATTGCTGGAGGGGTTGCGAGGGATGCAGAAAGAGAGAGAGAGAGAGAGGAAGAGGGGGTGGAAAGATATCGATATAAAGAAAGAAACAAGATGAGCGAAGCCCATCGATTGGAGCGCATCAGGCTTCGAAAAATGCCGCGCTGCTTCGCTTCTGAGTTCGGGGACAATACCTCATTTTGCCTGACAAAATTTCTGTTTTCTTTGAGTACGACGCAAAAAGCAGTGAGTGTCGTTCGCTGGATTTTTTAAGGCGGTAAAGATGCTCTTAAAGTTAGAAGCAGCGGATGATGATGTCGCGCAATGCTGCGCGGCCGCAATTAACCGAGTCATCTGCGGGAAGATTTCGATAAGCAGACGTTCGATTCTAGTCTACTAGAGAAGAAAAACAGATTTCATTGACCATGGCGCTGGTCTCGTGGGGTCGCTGCGTCTTGCTCCGAGACGCTCGCATTGGGGTCGGATTCATCAGTGCTTCGTGGGAAAGGCCCTCGGCCCCCTGTTAGGAAGTCAGAGGCGGCCGATCGGGCTCTTGCTGAATCGGTTTTTGGCAAGGAGCATTTGGCTTGGCAGCGTTAAGCCGCTCAGCGCCGCAGCCTACGTACCCTCTGAAGGAGCTGCCGGCGCAGGAGAGCTTATTTTATTTAAAGAAGAAGGGGCGTTTCGAGAGACAAAGGAGACGAGTGAGAGGAGGGGATATGTAAAGTAATGGAGGCGACGGGCATAAAAAAGGGTAAAACGCCTTCAAAGCAATTCGGGCATTGCACGAGGCAGACGGCTTAGAAAGCAGAGCTGCACAGGAGAAGATAGTATACAGACTTTAAAAGATGACGCAGTATTTTTTTTTAACAATTTCGTCGAAGGTACTTTAAGCAGAAAAGAATGAAGAAAATGTGTGTGTTCACATGCAAAGGAAAAAACATAACAGAACAAATAACTAAATTTAACAAGAGGAAACAAAAATCGAGCTGAAGAGAGACAGACACATCACTTTTCACATTTGCCACATGCAACAACAGCAGCAGCAACACACTCTCACCACCACCACCATCATCACTGCTACCACTGTGACTACTACTTCGTGTGTCGTTCAGGGCAGACGCAGATGAAGATGTACGCGAGAAAGAAGCTCAAAATGACCCACACGCCACCAAAGACGGAGAAGAAAATCGCAGCGACGCGACCGACGTGTTCGTTCACTTCGACCTCGTGTGAGGGGACAGGTGTGGCGGATGATGCATCCTTTTCCACGAAGGAGACATCAGCGAATGGGGTGGCGGGCGCCGGCGTCGCTGCTGCGGCAGTTGCGGCCGCGCACACGAGGAGGAGAAGAGTGCCTGCGAGAAGCAGCAACGGCACCACGGCACCTCTGCGCACCGGAAAAGCAGCCATCGGCACTTCTAGACGCTTATTTGAGAGGTGGAGAGGGAGAGGGAGCAAATGAAATAACGAGCACCTGCCGTTCAGTTTTTTGCGCCAGGGGAAAGTTACGAGTGGGGTTAAAACTGTTTGCGTTTGTGTGTGTGTGTGTGTGTGTTTGTGCCCAAAAAGGAAGCGGAGTTGAGAAGATGGACGAGGCGAAAAGATAAATAGTGGTGGCATGATGTGCGGTGCGACGTGCGAGACATGTAAACAGTTAAGAAAACCCAACGTTTTCTGGTTGCGGTAAATTCTTCGTTTTTGGAAGCGTTACCGTCAGCCCGACTGACTGACATATTGCAATTAGAGAGCTTCAGAAGACGCGAGGGGCGGCAAGAAAAAGGCAATTTCGTTTCGTCCTCAACAACACAAACAATTGCAATCTTAACGCCAATAAGCGGCGAAGCCCGCATCACATAGAGACCTTTTTTTTTGTATTTTCCAGTTGTCGCAGGCAGAGCACAAGAACACGCCACGTCACTTGGGTGGGCAGAAAGAGAGAAACGAAGGGGGCACACACTTTAGGCACAGCACACCTGCCGAGGCAGAGAGAGAGAGAGAGTTGAGGAGGACAACAAACACAGCGACGAGAGGCAACAGCGACGGTTTCCGCAGGCAGAAGAGAAAAGTAAAACGCGATTCCTCTAAAAAACAGACAGGAAGAAAAGAAAAAAGAAAGTTAAAACTTAAAGAATTGCATACACACATCCATACACACTTATATCTGTAAGTGAATGTGCACGCGAATATTTCCCTTTAGGAGAAAAGAGGCTCAACAATGAGAGGCGCAACGGAAGCCTTTATAAAAATAAAAGCAAATAATGAAAACTTTAAAATTTTACGGCGGTGGGGCCGTGCTGCCACCTCGCCTTTGTTTCATATTCTCCTCTCTGCTTTGTTCACCCAAGCGTTCTCACTCTTCACAGCTTTTTCATTTTTTTCCCGGATGCCAGCCCCACAAGGCACAGAGATTCGAAACGAAGAGAGGGGGCGGTGGCGGCGTGGCTGGGAGCAGAAGGTATCGGATCGTCGTCTCAAAACCCGCGTTAAGAAATACAAGAAAAAAAACACGATCACTTTAAAATAAGAAAAAAAAACGATAGCAAAAAAAGCAGAAAGTAGAACTACTCAACGACGGTGATTGTAAATCTTCTCCTCCTCACCCCGTTGTGTCACCTTTCCACCTTAAATCCACGACACAGCTGCCGGGTCCTCGTTCAGCTTCCGCTCCGTCAGCACCGCAGACCCCCGCTGCCCGCCACCCACCAGCACCGCCGTGTCCGAGGCGCCACGCATCGTCGACGAGGTGCCCTTCCGCAGCTCCGCGTCCTCGCGCTGCTGCACCGCGCCAAACTCCGTCCCCGACACCGCCGCGTCCCCGGCCTGCGGCTCCTGCATCTGGTGGTACTCCACGTCGTCGGCGCTGCGGCCAAAGTAGATCGTAGCGGGGCCACCGACCTGCCGGAAGCTGCCGTAAAAGCTGACGGAGGCGCAGAAGATGCCGATCAGCGTGCCGCCGAGGATGTCGGAGAAGTGGTGCTTGTTGTCCCGCGTGCGGCTCACCGCGCACATCGTAGACACGATAAGGGGGCAGAGGCAAAGCACGAGGCGGGTGAAGCTGGCCTGGCGCGCAAAGGGACGCAGGTGCGCGACGCAGAAGAAGGCCACGAGCGTGAAGACAGAGAAGGAGGTGCTGCTGTGGCCAGAGGGGAAGGAGAGGCGTCCCTCCTGCAGGGCGGGGTGGTCGTCCATCAGGCGGCAGAAATACGCAGGGTCCTCCTGCGGGCTGGGGAGGGAGGGCATGCCGCTCGTGTAGCCCGCCGTCTTCAGCCGGGAGAGGTAGTCGGGACGCAGGCGACCGGCGTACACCTTCATGCAGGAGGTGATGCAGAAATCGAGGCCCACGGCCCAGAAGTGCGCACGCAGCCACGGGTAGAGCGGGCCGTTGCCCGTCTGCATGTCGCGAATCCGCATCCGCTTCGAGTTGCTGTCCTCCGCGCTGGTCGCCGCGTAGGCCCCACCGCCGAGCGCGTACCACTCCATCGGTTCCCCGACAAGGCCCTGGATCGGCTTCACGAGGTAGAGCACAAAGACGGCGTAGAAGGCGGGGGTGACGAGCATCATGATCACGAGGGCATAATTAGGAAACGTGTCGGGGTGCTGCGGGTAGGCGATGGTGGCGTCGTTCCACGAGAATGGGCGGCAAAAAGGCTTGACGGCGCCGGTGACGATGCTGGCGATGATGTAAAGGGTGGCGAGTACGATCCAGTCGAGGAGGTGGTAGTGATTCCACGCGTGGGTGAAAGCGCTCTTGGAGATCATTTTTTTTTAGCTTTAAGTACTTGCGTAGGTGACAGGAGTAAGAGGTGAACTAAAGATTGTGAAAAAGGTGAACAAGGGAGAAAACACTGAAGCAGGAGACAGAGGGCGAGGGTCGTGCAAAGCGGGATGAAAAGGGAAGGACGGAGGGAAGTGTGGGTATGAGCGTGCGCGAGATGTTAGGAAAAGAGCATGAGGGGAAAAAGATTAAAACTCAGTGTTCACAGCACAGCTTGAGTGTTTGAATTAAGTTTGTGTGTACGCAAATGACACGGAGTTCGTAGCTCAGGCCATGTCGGGTCGCTATCTAAAAGCAGCGAGGATTCGGCATCGTCACGTCGCTCTACGTCAGTGAGGCGAGGCGGCTGTAAAAGCAAATGGACAATTCTTTTGTAAACGCATTTCGTTACTTTGGGCGAGCCCGACGCGTCCGACCATGAGCGCCGTCGCGCTGCACGCTGCGTTTAAAAGCACTTTAGAAGCAAAGGTGGAACGAGAGAAAGTCAGAAAAATAGCCAGCAACAAAGGAAGAGAGGAAGCACGAGAAAAAGAAAAGGAGGTGTCGATATGCCCAAAGAGAGAGAGAGAGAGAGGTTGCAAAGCGGGCAGCCCATCGGACACCTGGAAGAGAGAGAGAAGCAAAAACACAAAACAAAAAACAGAAGATAATTAACTCAATTTGTTGACGTTGACAGGAGTGACGACGACGGCGCCAAGAAAAAGAAACAGATAGCATCCAGTTTAAAGAGGGGTAAAACAGAAGAGAGAATTTGCAATATAGTTTACGAGAAACTTAACACTCTCTGTCATGGGGGAAGGCCGCCGAAACTAAAAAAATAATAATCCACGGATATAAATGAAAAACCATCAATTTAATAACGCGGCACCAGCTGTCTGAAAGTTACACGCGACGACAAAATAGAAAGGAAAGACTAAGCGGAGGAGGGAGCACCCCGAAAACTATCCAGGAGAGCTAAGGGAGAGAATCGAATCGACCGCGACAACAAGAAGTAGAAAATTAGTCACCGAGCTCAGCAGTTCAGTTTAAAGGCCACAATGGCTTAGCGTTACACACACAAACTGCACGGGTTGAGGGAGGTAAACAACAACAACACGAAGATCTTCTATAACTGCGCACACCACTTCGCTGAGTAATGCGAAGGGGAGAAACACACGAAGTCGACAAAGCACCTGCAGAGGATGCTGTACAGCTCCTTTGTTCTCCACCCAACTCTCCTCTCTCTTTCTCTCTCTTACTCACACTCTATCTAATTTAGAAAAGGAATCCTATCACTGTAGGTCGTACTTCGCCTTCTGCACAGCCGCCTCGTAGGCCTTCTGATCGCGGTCTTGAATCGCGAGCGTCGCCGCACAGAAAAAGAGGAAAGGCGTGTAGATGAGGTACGTCGCGGTCATCTCACTGAAGAGCTGCCGCAGACCCGCCTCGGTGCCGGAGGTGCCGATCGCGAAGCCGACAAGGTTTGCGAGAGCGAGCTCCATTAGACAGAGCTGTGTGCCGAGCACGCGCAGCGAGCGCCACAGCAGGCGATGCCGTTTAATGCGCAGGACGAGCTTGTTGGACTTGGAGGCAAAGAAGGTGGTGATGACGATTTCAGGGATGAAGCCGATGCAGATGAAGAGGGCCCAGAAGAGCAGCCGCATCTCGATGTCGTGCCAGATGGCAATGAAGAAGAAGATGGGGAAGATGGAGAGGAACTTCGTTCGGCTGCCACCCATCGGGATGTACATGTAGCGCACGATCCACAGGTTGAAGGAGGCGTGCCAGTCGCGCCAGAAGCTCTGAATGTTAACGGTGTTGGCGAAGCAGCGCGGCATATCTTCCGGCGGGTCAAAGCCGTCCAGCAGCGCAAAGAAGCGGAAGAAGCGCCAGATGACATCGAACTTGGCCCAGAGGAAGGTGAGAGCGAGGAAGAAGAGGACCGACTTTTGCGAGAAGGTCATCGAGTCCAGCACCGACGTCCCGGTCGACGTCGGCGCGATTGTGTAGAGCGGAACCCCCGTCACCGCCTCCACCAACGTCTCCGCAACCCGCGCCACTGTCCCGGCTGCCGCGCGTGGCGCCGTCGGCGTCAGCAGCATCGCCATGATGTGGACGTAGTGCATCAGCGTGGCCAGCATCAGCGCGTGCCCGAGCCAGCGCAGCCCGTAGCGCCACGTCGCACCCCCAGTGACGCTCCGCTGTGGGAAGTGCATATACGAGACGTAGGCGTTAAAGGAGGAGAGCGGGCCGGCCATGAAGAGGGGGAGGTAAAACATGTAGCCCAGGTAGGCGCTGAAGGTAAACTCGGGCACCGTGCGGGAGCACTCGGTGCGACACTTATAGCATGACACAGCCTCCTGCGGCAGCGTCGCGGCGTGGCGGCTCTGATCGCGTATGGCGGCACAGGCGATGCAGCTGCGGGTGTGCTTCTGCAGCGACTTCTGTCGCCGCTCCTCCCCGCACAGCGCCGACTCCCAGAGATCGTTGTTGAAAGAGATCATGCGCAGAATCGTCATGTTGTACTGCACATTCCACTTGATGAGCGTCGGCCACAGCGAGTCGAGGAAGCTGAGCCCGAACCAGGCAAAGCGGTAGCCGTCGGCGTGGAAGTTGAGAAAGAGAATGGCGATGTGCGAGACCCACATGATCGCCATGCAGGCACGGAAGGAGAGACGCTTGTACAGCGGCGCCACGCAGAAGAAGTTGAGCGACATGAGGGCGAGACCGAAGAGAAAGCCGGGGCCGCTGAGGCAGAAGGCGATAACGGCACCAGAAACAAAGTGGAAGAGGTGGAGGGGGGTCGTGTCCTTGCGCAGCAGCAGCGGAGAGGCACCGCTTCCACTGCGACGGTGCGGCCCCTCCTCCGCCTCCGCATCGACAGCGCGCGGCGCCATCGCGTCTTTGTGATCCGCGTCAGCGGCACCGCCGCTGGCCAGGACGGCCGCATCACCACCACCGCCGCTCATGACAGGAGCCGCGCCGCCCCACCCCGCCGCTGCCGGACGTGCCGCAATGTACCGCCGCAGCCGGCGTGAGATGAAGAGAAAGGCAACGAGGTACGGCGTGGCCGGGGGCAGGGCGACCACGAAGTAGTACCACTGCAGGTCCGTCACGTCGACGCCTTTGCTGCCCAGCCAGCCGTACAGAAGCCACGGGGGGCGGAGATTTACCTTGAGATCGTCGTAGTGAGCGCGGCTGATCATACCCTGCTCATAGAAGGCAAGGTAGCAGACGGCGGCGACGAGGTTGCCCGCACACAGGAGGTAGAGGGCGGAGCGCTTGCGCAGGTAGTCGGGCTTTGCGGCGAGCGAAGCACCGGAAGTGCTAGAAGGGGGATCAGCAGGGTGTGAAGGCGGGGGCCGCTGCGCTGGAACGTACACGTTCTCTGCGGCCAGCGCCGCAACCTGCCGTTGTTCCATTAGAAGCCAGCTAGGAGAGATTCTAAAAGAAAAAAGAAGAAAGAAGAGGAAGAAGGAAAACAAAACACGCGTACGTGACAAGTATGGGTAGAAATGTGTTCTGCCGGTACTGCGAGGAGTAGAGAAACGGATGGAAAAGAACGGAAGGGAGAGAAAAAGAGGAAGATGCTGCTCTCTGAGAGAAGGACAAAGACGGAAGCAACAAACGCCGCTTAAACTTTTCTTTTGTTCCATAAGGCTGCGAGAGTGATGAAACACCAATAGAAGATATACGCCTGTTTTTTTTTTTTCCACTCCCTCTCGCTTTCTCCTTCTCTGTTGGTCTTCGCTACTGAGTCTGTTTCTCTTTTCCTCTTCCTGCCACGGCGACAGAACATTCCTTTCGCATCACATCACGCGCACGGAGCCCAGCTTCTCAATGTCTACCGATAATTTACTGACGTTGAACCCTCTCACCAAGGAAAGCGGACGTTTCGACGAGAAAAATAAATAAATGACGAGCGATCATAAAATGCCCACAGAAAACATCACAGATTCGCTGATTGGCAAGAACAAACGCGAGAAATAAAAGCGATTTCCTCATTTTCCTTTTTTTAGCATGCACCGTAGATGGATCGCCACACAACGTGAGCGAAAAAAACAAGACGCGAGCTTTCCTCATCACTGACGCAGGAAAATGCACAAGCACCTAAGCACGAGAGAAGAGCGCACAGAAAACTAGTCGTCGTCAACACAACGTTATGAATCGAGGCGAAAACCGTTATAGTTCGTGCGACGCATAAAAAAAAAAATCCAAACACACTTCAAACGACTCATCAAGGAAAACAGATGAGATACACGTACAGGATTAAAGCATAGGCCACTGGAAAGTTCCACAGCGTGCACTTCCCCACTAATTAGAGGCCCTGATAAGTACTTCATTTTTTTCCTCCGTTCCTCTTTTCTGCACGTATGCGAGGCGGCTACTTCAGCCTGTACTTCTGCTTCAGCCAGCGAGCTTCATGCGCCACCACGTCTCGATCTATCACCGCCAGCGAGGAGGCAGCGAACATGAATAGCGCTAAGACAACAGAGAAGTGCCAGTTCAGATTCTGCAAGGCACGCGAGATGACGCTGTCGGCTTCCGTATCTTTACCGGCATAACCACCCTTCTCCACGTTTGCACTAGAGTTTTGCATGGAGAAGCCGATGAGGTTGGCGACAATAAGGCCAAAGACGGTGGACATGCCGGCCACCACGCGCAGCATGCGGTGGCACCACGCACGCACACGCGGCGACATGTGGCGTGCGGCGAAGCGCGCAGCCGGCCGCACCACCGCCGCCACACCGCCGTGCCGGCTGCGCTGCGGGGTGTGGGGTGTGTCGTCGTCCGCCGCTGCTGTCGCCCCCTCCTTCTCCTCGTCCCCCGCGGCGGTGGTGGCGGCCATCTCGCGGCTGAAGACGGCGGACACGGCGCTGAAGCCCGCACTGACCGCCAGCTCCACCACGAACATGGCGGCGATGCACAGGGCCCACTTGATGAGATGCAGTGCGGGGTCGTGCCAGAGCGCGATGAAGAGGAAGATGGGCAGCACGGAGAGCGCGACGCGGGGCCGGCCGCCCATCGGCACGTACATGTAGCGCACGATCCACAGGTTAAAGGATGCGTGCCAGTCGCGCCAGAAGTCGCGGACGGAGAAGGTATTTGAGAAGCAGCGCCGCATGTCCTCCGGCGCCTCGATGCCGCTGAACATGGCGAAGAGCCGCGACGACTTCCAGATGAAGCTGAACTTGAGCCAGAGATACGCCAGTGTGTAGTACAGGTAAAAAGCTTGCTCGCCTAGCGTCATTTGTCCTATGAAAGTTGGGTGCTTTCCAATAGCTGCGATGTGGACGTAGTGCAGCAGCACGTACTCGGTGGCGAAGATGCGCAGGATGCGGAGGGCGTAGCGCAGCATGTGGGCGGGTGGCATGGCGGTGCTGGGCACGCGCATGTGCGACACGAAGGCGTTGAAGGACGACATGGGGCCGGCGAGGTAGAGCGGCGGGAACACGACGTAGGCGAGGTAGTTGACCAGGCTGTAGTCGGCCGCGTCGCGCGCGCACTCGGTGCGGTACTTGTAGCAGCGCGACGCCTCCGCGGGGACGCTCGCAGTGCCGCTGCTGTTCTGCTCGCGCAGCTGCGCGCACTCGACGCAGGCGGTGTCGTGCCTGTCCGCCGCACGCTCCCGTGCCTGCGCGGCGCAGTGCGTGGCCTCCCACAGGTCGTAGTTGAAGGCGATGAGGCGCAGCGTCGTCATGCGGAAGGCGACGTACCAGCGCATTCGCTGACGCCATAATCCATTGCGAGCGTGCAAATCACCGAGAGTCCTCCGCGTACTCGAAAAGCTGGTAGGGAAGTAGTATTGCAGCACGTAAGTATTCTCGAAGCCCTCGCACAACTCGATTACGTGAAGGAGGATGATATGCGTGGCCCACATGACGGTCATGAAGACGCGGTAGGAGCACCAGCGCTGCAGCCGCGTGAAGACGATGTAGTTGGCGAGAATGAGCAGCAGCGGCAGGAAGAAGTGCGGGCCGTGCACGACGGCGATGAACACAACACCAACAACTGTATAGAACGTGGGCAGAACCCACGGCCCCACTAAACAGCGGATGAGGGGTTTCAAGAGAGAGACGGCACACGAGAGAGCGCGTTGCGCACGCGCAGCAATGGTGCGTACCGGTTCTGCTTTTATCGTCTCTTTTGAGCTGTCGCCGGCGGACGCAAATCCACCGCTGTGCGGGGCGGCGTCGGGGGAAAGCAGCGTGTCCGCGGCCCTGATCGAGTGGGAGGGATACTGCGCCAGGGCAATGAGGCGACGCAAAGCGACGCTTCCCGCCCCGAGCAGGACGGCGACACCGAAAAGCTTGGGGAACTGCACGGTAAAACCAGACCACTGCTTATCCACCTTATCATCGTAGCCCGCGGAGCCGTACTGCTCCAAGAAGGAAATGGGATCTATGAGATCGTCGAGGTAGTGGTGGGCCTCCCGCTCACAGAAGCGCTTCAGCGCTGCGAAGCCGACCACACATACGCCCAGAGCGATGGAAAGGGGAAGGAGGTAGTCGAGAGAGAGGATGCGGGGGTAGGCGGTGGCGTAGTCGGCCGCCCCGATATCCATTTCAATGGTGGGACTCAGCAGGTGCAGCCGCAGTCGTGCATACCCGTTCGGCGCAGCAGCAGCGGTCCTGGATGTGCCCTCCTGATCCGCATGTGTTGGCGAAGGGCTGACGCGCAGATTGGCAAGTTGAGGAGAGGGAACACGCACCGCTACGAGCTCGGCGTCGATGCTCATGCCAGAGGTGGTGGGGCGGTGCTGGCGTAGCTGCACTGCGGTCATGTCCTGCGATGGTGCGGTGACGATGTTGGTGTCGGTGTCTGCTTTAGCTGACTGGGTGGCACGCGCAGTGGTGACCATCCTGAGGGCACAGAGCTAAACAACAACAGCAACAAAAAATAATAACAACACACACACACACAAAAAAAAAAAAAAGAACACAAGCAAAGCCAATAAGCGAAGGCAGAGACGACAAATCGGAAGAGAAAAAGTGAAAACTGTGAAAGGCACTTCACTTAATCCGAGAACCAGAGAAGAGCAATAAAGAAAAGTAAGTCGAGAGAGAGAGAGAACGGAACTTTAAACAGAAAAACAAAGCACACCGTTACGGCGTTTTGTCAACGCTCTTTACTGACGGTGTGTGTCAGTCCAGAGGCAGATTCATAAAGCGATGCGTACGACAGTAACTGATGGCTTCGCTCCACAAACAGCAATGGGGAGCGAAGTGGAAGAGCAGCAGAAAAAAAAAACAACAACACCTTTCAGCAACAGGAAGAAATACGATGAAAAGGGGGAAAAAAAAGAGCCCAAAGAAGATACCGAAATTTACGAAACTCAACAACAGCAACCAAAAAAAAAACAATTACGGATGTTGATCACCTAAAGAGAAAAAAAATAAGAAAGACGGAAATACACGGGTAAGGAAGAGGTGGGGGTGAACGACAACTCAGACGAGTATAAGAGAAGAAAAAAAATGTTTACTTTGTTCTTTTTACTTAATAACAGCAGTGGGTGATAGTTACGCGGAAAACTTTGTGAGAAAAATATGAGTCTTGGCCTTAAAAAACAATAAGAAGCGGAACTACAACAACTAAAGAGGCAAAAATGCACCGCTTTCTTTGCCCCTTTCCGTCGTAGAAAAGAGCGTGCACAACAGCGATAAGAAAGCTTAGAAAAATATAGCAAGAAAAAAGCGACGGGATGAAAGAAGCGATGTTGATCGCGAGACAAGAAGAGAGAGAGAGTATTTATTAGAAACAGAACCGAGTATTTATTCGTAGATAGAGAGAGAGAGATAGAGAGGTAGATAAGAAGGCAACTTTTCTGTGTGTGCGTGCTGTCCACTTCGTCGCTCTCCCACACCGCAGCCCGTCGCGTTACAGAAGTAGAAAAAAAATGAAAAAGAAAAATGGTAAACGGAACGAAAGCAATAGTAGCGACAGTAGGAAGCAATACACAGCGGGGCAGATAGCTGCAATACACTGCTTCTCAATTTTTTTTTTTTTCAGCGAGGTGGTGAGGAAGAGAAAAATGCAACAAGAAGAAAAAAAAACGTGTGGCCTGTCTAAAGAAGTGAGGAGAGGTGAATGAACGAGAAAGAGCGGGAAACAAACCGCAAACTAAATTGAGAGAGAGAGAAAGAGGTAAACAATGACTTTAAAATAAAATTTTTGTGCGGAAGGTACGAAGCCTGGCCAGTCAAACTTGTTGAGAGGAGACACCAGACACCCAGGCGAGGGCACCAGCACTTGTGTTGATGTGTGTGTTGACAACCTTTTAATGGTTTGCTAGTAGACCTGTATAAGGTCGCGAAGGGGCATAAACACAACGAAACACGAATAGGTTAGGAGAGGTGAGGAGAGGCGGGTGGAGAATGACAGGCTGTAGTACCGACGTTTGCAGAAAAGACGCATACTGGTATTTATTGGGGATGCCTCGGATTGCTGTCAACACACACGTGGTGCGACCCCGCACTACTAAAGATAAATCTTTGGCAGGCAGACCGCGTAGAAGCGACGGGCGGATTCGGCTGAGCTAACGAGTGACACATTAAGGCGGGAAAAGCTCAAGCCATCATCGCACGGCAATATGATGTGTGCTGATTAAAAGCCATCGACAACAGTCTCCCTCCTAAAATAAATGCGTTGCCAGTGGTAGATAAAGTAGCGGACACGACGACGAGCAGCACCGTCGGAAGTAGAAGCCCAGCTACGCTTTTTTTTTCCTGTTGCTGAGCTCCGTCTGCACGACTAGCAGCTTTTTCTCTTTCTTGACCTCAATAAGTCTTTTTTTTTCTAAACCAACCTTCCAATTTACCATCGAGGTGGGAAACCAAAAAAAAAAAAAAGAACATGCCTCAGCTTTAAGCTAATTAAGCATCAGAGCCCGCGTGGTAGCTGAGAACACAATGGGAGGAGGGAAGAATTCAATGAGAACAAAAAAGAATAACTTGTAGCAGAAGATGGTGGTGTGTGCCACCTGCATCGCGGGAGCAATGCCGGAACGACGAAGCGTCGAGAAAGGAAACAAAAGAAACAAACAGAAAAAAACACAAATTCAAGCCAAAAAGGTTAGACGAGAAAGATACGCCTCCCTCCCTCACTCATTGGACGCCAGTTACCTTAATTGGAAAAAGAATATGAGCCTTCAGCTGCGCGATGCCAACACATCCGCTGTGCCGCTGTCGCCGTCCCCCACCACTCATTTATCAGCACTAAGTGCTTCACCAGCGACACAGCGTCCACCCTGCCTCACCTACATTTTAGTCCGTGCGTCTTCCACAGCCACGCCAGCCGCGCAGCCGCCACGTCGCGGTCCAGCACCGCCAGTGAGGAGGCGACGAACATGGAGAAGACCATGCCGGCAGCGAACCACGGCGTGAGGCGGCGCAGCGCCGTGCCCATGACGTTCTCGGCGTCGGCGGGCTGCGCGGTGGGGCCCGTCTTGGCGAAGGTGGCGGTGGCGTTGTGCATGGCGAAGCCGATGAGGTTGGCCACGATGAGCCCCACGACGGTGGACATGCCGGCCACCACGCGCAGCATGCGGTGGCACCACGCACGCACACGCGGCGACATGTGGCGTGCGGCGAAGCGCGCAGCCGGCCGCACCACCGCCGCCACACCGCCGTGCCGACTGCGCTGCGAGGTGTGGGGTGTGTCGCCGTCCGCCGCCGCTGCCGCCCCCTCCTTCTCCTCGTCCCCCGCGGCGGCGGTGGCGGCCATCTCGCGGCTGAAGACGGCGGACACGGCGCTGAAGCCCGCACTGACCGCCAGCTCCACCACGAACATGGCGGCGATGCACAGGGCCCACTTGATGAGATGCAGCGCGGGGTCGTGCCAGAGCGCGATGAAGAGGAAGATGGGCAGCACGGAGAGCGCGACGCGGGGTCGGCCACCCATCGGCACGTACATGTAGCGCACGATCCACAGGTTGAAGGAGGCGTGCCAGTCGCGCCAGAAGTCGCGGATCGTCAGCGTGTTGGCAAAGCAACGCTGCATGTCCTCCGGCACTTCGATGCCGCTGAACATGGCGAAAAGGCGCGACGACTTCCAGATAAAGCTGAACTTGAGCCAGGTGTAGGCCAGCGAGTAGAGCAGGAAGTGCGCCTGCTCCAGCACGCTCATCTGCAGGATGAGGGCGGGGTAGGTGGCGAGGGCGGCGACGTGCACGAAGTGCAGCAGCACGTACTCGGTGGCGAAGATGCGCAGGATGCGGAGGGCGTAGCGCAGCATGTGGGCGGGTGGCATGGCGGTGCTGGGCACGCGCATGTGCGACACGAATGCGTTGAAGGACGACATGGGGCCGGCGAGGTAGAGCGGCGGGAACACGACGTAGGCGAGGTAGTTGACCAGGCTGTAGTCGGCCGCGTCGCGCGCGCACTCGGTGCGGTACTTGTAGCAGCGCGACGCCTCCGCGGGGACACTCGCAGTGCTGCTGCTGCTGCTGTTCTGCTCGCGCAGCTGCGCGCACTCGACGCAGGCGGTGTCGTGCCTGTCCGCCGCACGCTCCCGTGCCTGCGCGGCGCAGTGCGTGGCCTCCCACAGGTCGTAGTTGAAGGCGATGAGGCGCAGCGTCGTCATGCGGAAGGCGACGTACCAGCGCAGGCGGATGCTCCACAGCGGCTGCAGTGCGTAGCCGAGAACGGCTCGCGACACTTCTTCGCTGGTGGGGAAGTAGTATTGCAGCACGTAGGTGTTCTCGAAGCCCTTGCACCGCTCGATGACGTAGAGGAGGGTGATGTGCGTGACCCACATGATGGCCATGAAGACGCGGTAGGAGCACCACCGCTGCAGCCGCGTAAAAACAACGTAGTTGGCGAGGGTGAGCAGCAGCGGCAGGAAGAAGTGCGGGCCGTGCACGAGGGCGATGAACACAACACCAACAGCTTCGTAGAAGGCGGGTAGAAGCCATGTGGAAGAGAGTGTGCGTTGGAATCGATGTGCAAACGGATGAGCTCCGGCTTGAAGACGGCGGCAGAAACGTAGTCGAGTGAGAAGAGAAGGTGCCAGGTTCTCGTTGTTCCGCGCCAGCGTTGTGCTTCCGCGTTGTGACCCAGGAATGAGCTCCAGCGAGGCTTCCTCACTACTGCCATGCGCGGCTGGTGCGAGCTGCCGCAGCACCTCCGTCCCCAGCATGAGCAACACGGATAGGGCGAGAAAGGTGGGGTACTGGTCTACAAAGCCGGACCACTGCTGATCGAAGAGATCATCGTAGCCGTGCGATCCGAGTCGGCCCAGCAGGCGGTTTGGGTCTCGCAGGTGGTACGCGTAGACGCGGAGGTGGGTGTCGCAGAAGCGCTTGATGGCGGCAAAGCCGTAGGGCAGGACGCAGGCGCAGGAGACGAGGTAGAAGAGGTACTCGAGGGAAAGCAGACGAGGCGCCAGGGTGGCGTAGTCTGCAGTGCCGACGTCGATGTCGAGGGTCGGCAGCAGCAGGCGCAGCCGCCACGGTCGGCGCTGCGGTGTGGTGGTGGGAGATGACGTTGGAGTGAGTGGCATCTCATCTTCAGACGCAGTGGTACGCCTGATCGAGTGTGAGGCCGAAGTGGTGAAAGGCAGCGGAGGTGCGCTGGATTTTTCCTTGACTCCCACGGTGACCACGATGGCATCAGCGGTGTCGGAGTAGACAGGCACACGGGTACGAGGGGAGTGTGTGGACATGGTGTTCTCTCTCTTCTACCAGTGAAGCCTCGTACCGCGCTCGTATGCGTCGCGAATTGTGCGTGCTGTTCCGCAGCCGATCAAAAGAAGAAAACGAAATATGGAGCGGATGCTTGAACGGTGAGATGCGAAGCAGGAAACAGCGGAGCTACCAACTCCGTCCCGATCTTAAAATAGGGACGCTTCATTAACAAGTTGTAGAGGACCGGAAAAAAAAACCAGGACAGAGTTGAAGAAACTCGAAAAAGTGAAAAGTTGCCATACAACGGCAAAAACACGCAGGGGAGCAAAAGAGAGAGAAGAGATGGAAGAATGGGGAAGAGGAAAGAGTGAGGAAATAGTGGCGGGAGTTCTACCAGGACGAACAAAGCAACCGCCTGAGCCGGGCACCTCAGCGGGTAATGTTCGGCACGTATTTTAAAGACACACAACGCAAGAAACAGGGGGTTTGTTTTATGTTACAAGGCGTTGTCGTCTAAAGAAGGCATCCATGTTCTTTTCCTCGCTGAATAACACAATTATTTTTCCTTTTTTTGTTCCGTACATTTTCCTTTAAGCGCACGCGATGGCTGTGTTCAGCGCTGTCTAATTGTGCACTTTGCGACGTAGCACAATTAAAAGACAGCGATTCCAGTTTTCTTTCTTCACTGCCTTTTTTAAATTTCGGAGGAAATTCAACTATTGTTTTTTCCTTCTCTGAACGACGAGCGAGGCGTCAATGAAAAAGGGAGAGGCAAGCTATTCATCAGCATAAAATTTAGGTTTTTTTCCAAATTGTTAAAACTCGCCGGTCCTTGTTTTTTCAAATAACGTGTCCCCCATTTGCACATACACAAACAGACACCCACACACATACACACCCGGAGAAAAGGAGAAAGAATGCAAAAAATAAAAAATACGATGAAATGAAACATGAAAGGATTTCTTTAGAAACCTGATGTCACCACCGAGATATAAGATGCATGAATACGGCAATCCGGGCACCCGTGAAGGATGGCGTCTACGTGAGTCTCCTCACCCCACCCTACTTATCCCCGTATGCATGTAACCTCAGGTAAATTTTAAGGAGATAAGAACCCTTAAAACTATTTTGTAAGAGCACTGCTCCGTGCCTCTCCATCTTCATTAAACGGACAAATAAACACACACAAAAAACGGAAGGCGAAGAAAAGGGAGAGAGCGCACAGGATGGCTCGCGAAGAAAAAGACAGAGAGAAAACAAATATATTTTAGCATCTGTGCACATGCTGAAAAACACAAAGAAAAAAACACACAAAAACAGAAAAAGAAAAGATTACATGAAAGTAAAAGAGGCGAAGGGGTGGTCGAGGATGGAGAAGGGGATAATAATAGTAGTATTAAAAGGGCAGCAAGAGTAAATACAGAGAAGCTCACACAGCTTTCACACTTTTTTCGTTGCTTCCCGCCCTCTTTGTTCAGAAGGAGAAGCGATAAACTTCACATCACACGCACCTAAATTTGGCCATGACCTACAAAGAAAAAAAAAAGGAAAAGTGCAGAGGAGGGTGGATTACATAAAACAGAAAAAAAATGGATGGAGGAGGGAGGTGGAGCATACGAGCACAGCCAGCGGCCAAATGCTGGCGAAAGCACACACACATATAAATTAAAGCCTGGAAAGTAGTTTGAAACACACATCTGTCCAACTCGGAGGGGAAGAAGCAAGCAATAGGTATATGGTGTAGTGGGGACGCCGCCACCATGCGTTCGAGGCAAGTTCAAAAGGAAGAAGGAGAAAAAAAAAGAAAGAAGGATGTTTGGTGACAGCACGCCGTCGAACTACATCTTGGCAAAAAAAAAAAAAGACTTTCTTTCCCACGCAAATACTTGTCATGTAAAGCAGAAAAACGGTGAAGGCGGCGCCACAAGCAGCGCAAAAAAGTTTTTTTTTTGGCTGCTTCACGCAGTCGTTCGCTGTATCAAGTGAGGAGGCCCACCGTCACACCGTCGCGCTGCACGACGAGACGCCTGCGTGGCACACCGCTTCCATAATGAGCCTCTGTAAGGCAGACATTTCCGACAGTTCTGCTTCACTCACCCATATCAGCAGAATTCTGACGACAGTCTACCCTCACTTTAAACCAAACCGCTCCTTCAGCATCTTAGTGCGGTGGAATCCGAAATCTCGATCGATGGCGGCGAGGGAGGAGAGGGAGTAGAGCGCCAAGACAAGGCCCAGCGCAAAAGGCACTGAAGAGTTGCGCAGCGACCGCACAATCGAGTGGTCGGCGTCGGCGTCGATACTCGTAAAATCTACTTTTTCCAGCGTCGCTGACGAATTTTGCATGGAGTAACCCGTGAGGTTCGCGACAATAAGGCCGAAGACAGTGAACATGCCGGCCACCACGCGCAGCATGCGGTAGCACCACGCACGCATACGCGGCGACATGTGGCGTGCGGCGAAGCGTGCAGCCGGCCGCACCACCGCCGCCACACCGCCGTGCCGGCTGCGCTGCGGGGTGTGGGGTGTGTCGTCGTCCGCCGCTGCCGCTGCCCCCTCCTTCTCCTCGTCCCCCGCGGCGGTGGTGGCGGCCATCTCGCGGCTGAAGACGGCGGACACGGCACTAAAGCCCGCACTGACCAGCAGCTCCACCACGAACATGGCGGCGATGCACAGGGCCCACTTGATTAGCTGCAGCGCGGGGTCGTGCCAGAGCGCGATGAAGAGAAAGATGGGCAGCACGGACAGCGCGACGCGGGGCCGGCCACCCATTGGGATGTACATGTAGCGCACGATCCACAGGTTGAAGGAGGCATGCCAGTCGCGCCAGTACTCACGAATCGTTAACGTGTTGCAAAAGCATCGTCGGACATCCTCGGGCACCTCGATGCCGCTGAACATGGCGAAGAGGCGCGACGACTTCCAGATGAAGCTGAACTTGAGCCAGATGTAGGCCAGCGAGTAGAAGAAGAAGTGGGACTGCTCTACACTGGTCATCTCGAGCGTGAGAAAGGTATAGGTGGAAATGCCCGGAATGAACACGAAGTGCAGCAGCGCGCAGAGGGTCAGGAATATACCCAACGTCCGCAATGCATACAAAACAATGCTTCTCCACGAGATGGCGGTGCTGGGCACGCGCATGTGCGACACGAAGGCGTTGAAGGACGACATGGGGCCGGCGAGGTAGAGCGGCGGGAACACGACGTAGGCGAGGTAGTTGACCAGGCTGTAGTCGGCCGCGTCGCGCGCGCACTCGGTGCGGTACTTGTAGCAGCGCGACGCCTCCGCGGGGACACTCGCAGTGCTGCTGCTGCTGCTGCTGCTGCTGTTCTGCTCGCGCAGCTGCGCGCACTCGACGCAGGCGGTGTCGTGCCGGTCCGCCGCACGCTCCCGTGCCTGCACGGCGCAGTGCGTGGCCTCCCACAAGTCGTAGTTGAAGGCGATGAGGCGCAACGCTGTCATGCGGTAAGCAGCATACCAACGCATGCGTGTGTCCCACAGGCCATGGCGGGCGTTGTCAGGTCCAAGTGCGCGGGTGCTGCTCTCGATGCTGGTGGGGAAGAGGTACTGCAGCACGTAGGTGTGCTCGAAGCCCTCGCAGCGCTCGATGATGTGAAGGAGGGCGACGTGTGTGATCCACATGACGGCCATGAAGACGCGGTAGGAGCACCACCGCTGCAGCCGCGTGAAGGCAATATAGTTGGCGAGGGTGAGCAGCAGCGGCACGAAGAAGTGCGGGCCGTGCAGAATGGTCGTAAAAATGAGGCCCACAACGATGTAGAACAGCGGCAGGAGGACATGACGACCAGCGCGGATGTGTTCGGCGTGCCACACACGCAGCGGCGTGTCCACGGTAGTCGGCGCCTCGCTGTTCCAAAGGGTGCTGCTGGTGGTGCTGAGCGAGTCACTCTTCGTGGACGTCATGGGCGAGCCAACAGCTTCGTCTTTTGCGTGGGAAAACAGTTTGAGGCCGCGTGCATGCGGTGGCGCGGCGGCGATCCAGCGACAGAGCCGCGACCCAATACCGAGCCCTACACCGAGAAGGAAGAAAATCCACAGCGACTCGGTGTAGGCGACGAGGGAGTTGTCCAGAATGCTGTCGTAGCCTTTCGAGCCAAGCAGTTTAAAAAGAGCGTAGGGCTCGACAACCACGTCGTAGAGCGGGGAAGGGTGTGCGGCGCAGAAGCGGCGCAGCACCACGAAGCCGTAGACGTTGATGGAGCCGAGGGCGAGAGCGCCGAAAAGGTACTCGACAGAGAAGACGCGGGGCGGTGCGGATGCGTAGTCGATGGCCCCGACGTCGATATCGGTGGAGGGGGAGAGCCAGCGCAGCCGCCACTGCCGCCATCTTCCATTGTGGGCCGTCGCCTTCGTTGAAACAGATTCGGCGGCAGATGCAGCATCGGCGACGGTGGGCTGGAGATGGTGGGGTGCCGAGGAAGGCACCTTCACCTCTGTCACCGCCTCCGCGCCGGCGTGTACAATCTGCGATGTCATGGGCGGCGGTGAGTTCGGTATTTCAAGGGTGGTGGTGTACCAAAAGCACCAGGCACTTGAGGAGAGAAACGGAGAGAGCGAGAGAAAGGCGCACACACGAGCGTACTCAAGGACGATCCCCTTGTAGATGGCTGGAGAGGCTGCAGTGGCAAGATGTGAGAAATATAGAAGAGAAAGTCACAATAAACCACAAAAACCTTTGTTGCTTCAGCTCTTCCTCTTGTCCCTCTGCAATGAGGCGGCCAAGAAGACGCGAAACTCGTAGGATAAAAGAAATACAAAGAAAACAACAAAGGAAATGACAACAGAAGAGAAACTCACTATGGCACTGCCGAAGACGTAGTAAAGGAGCAACACGAGCAAAAAAACGAGGAAAAAAGAACTTATTTTCTTGTTATTTTTGCTGAAACTGCGTGTTGGAAAAGAGAAAGAGAGAGAACAGTAAATTATGGTTGTCACACACGAGGGAAGTACAACTTAAAAAAAAAGGGGCAAAGATGAAAAGCTGTTCACACGTATCTCTTTGCGAGAAAAAAAAAAAAAAGGATGAAAAAAAACGAGAAAAGAAGAAAAAGACGGGGAAAAGAGTAAGGCACAAACAAGTAACAAAAATAGTAACGAAACTAATAACCAAACTAAGATGAAAAAAGAGAGAAAGAGAGAGAGAAAAAAAAGGAAAAAAAGGAGGATAAACACTCAATAGAAGAGAGAAAGAGAGAGGGGGAAGGGAAGGAGAGGGGAAAAAAAAGAGAGAAGGGGACCAGTTGGCCACAAAAAAAAGAAATAAATTTAACAAAGAAAAAAATCACAAAGAGAGAAAGCAAGCAAATATTTGTCAAGGAGAAAAAAAACAAGAAGAAGGCAATTTTTTTTTTCACTTCACCTTTTTCCTTACCGACGTAGCTGCAGGGAAAAGAGGTATCGGGAAGAGAACAAACGGGTAAACTGAATGAAAGAAAAGAAAAGAAGGAGTGACCACACTATAGAGGGAAAAAAAAGGAAAAGAAAAACGGGGGAAAAAAAGGGGGTATGAGAGGCAAAGCTCCTGACGAGAAATATGGAAAGAAGGGCGAAATTGAAAAAAAAAAAGAGGGGGTTTAAGCAAAAACAGATATGCACATTCAGAGGCACGAAGTAAAGCAAAAAGGGAGGGCTCTGGCGTGCAGGCTGTCTCCGCCAACTTAAAGCTTTAAATACTGCCGTGTCAGACACGCAACACACACTCACACACGGACTACACAGTCAAATACCAAAACGAATTTGGTTGGCCGTATCCTGTGTCGCAAAGAGAAAAAGAGAGGGAAAAGTAGACGAACAAAAAAAAAAAATAAGCCTTTTTCTGTTTTCACAGGAGCGCACCAGGTGGAGAGCTACCGCTGTCAAAAGAGAGAGAAATAAAAGACGAAGAAAGTGGAAAAGGAAAACCGCGCACCACCTGAGACGGGGTGGGCAATAACACTCCGATGCGAGCTCTCCTCGTCTACCGCTCGAAAAAAAATGAGAGAGATGAGGGAGACGAGAGAGGAGCGAGGAAGGGAAGACTGACAGCAGCGGTGTGCTAAAGAACCTGAAAAACCTAAATTAAGAAGACGAACAGCAAAGAAAAAAAAGAAAGAGGGGGTGGGAATATGGGGGGAGGCAAAGCAAGTTTCGATATCTACCACGAGAGAGGAGATTCTGGTAGAACAGATCGATCCGTTTCTTTTTTTTTTTGTTTGGGTTGAGGCTTGGAAAGACCGTTTAGAGCTGTGAGACGGTGAAGTACGGCGATCCAACAAACGGAATGCAAAAAAGGAGGTTTTAGAGAGAGTGGAAGAGCCGTGGCAGACGAGAAGGGAAAGAAGAAGCATTGAGGCAGGGCGAAGCGGTTTGAGAAAATGAGAAGAGCGAGAATGGATACATGAGAGAAAAAGAGAGGCAGAATTACGTCTTCAACTATTATTATAGCGGCTCTGAAGGTGCTACAGGAGACGTTGCCCCTGCATGGTGAGACGTAAGTTGCAGCTGTACATACGGGATGCAACAAAGCAAGCCATCACAAAGGCATGAGACAACCAAAAATAGAAAAAAAAATAGACTTATTATTATTTTGCTTTTTAAAACTTTTTTTTCCGCAATCGCGGTGGAAGAACGGAGACGAGCATCGAACAATCGCCAACACTGATAAGTCGACACCAGCGTCAGATTTAAACGAAGTAGACAAAGCTATACGACGCATCAGAAACGAACACACTGTGGATGATGCACGACAGCCGCGCGACTGCGAACGCAAAACCTCTAAGCCGTGGCGCACCTTTATGCAAAACCCCATAATAAAACTTACTGAGCACTTCAACTGAACCCTCCGCCCATCATGGATAGCACAGAAGTTTCAAATGGGAAGCAGTGCGAAGGTGGACAGTTTTTGGCGGCGACACAGCTGCCATCCCGCCTCACCCACCCTTCAGTCCGTGCGTCCTCCGCAGCCACGCCAGCCGCGCAGCCGCCACGTCGCGGTCCAGCACCGCCAGCGAGGAGGCGACAAACATGGAGAAGACCATGCCGGCTGCGAACCACGGCGTGAGGCGGCGCAGCGCCGTGCCCATGACGTTCTCGGCGTCGGCGGGCTGCGCGGTGGGGCCCGTCTTGGCGAAGGTGGCGGTGGCGTTGTGCATGGCGAAGCCGATGAGGTTGGCCACGATGAGCCCCACGACGGTGGACATGCCGGCCACCACGCGCAGCATGCGGTGGCACCACGCACGCACACGCGGCGACATGTGGCGTGCGGCGAAGCGCGCAGCCGGCCGCACCACCGCCGCCACACCGCCGTGCCGGCTGCGCTGCGGGGTGTGGGGTGTGTCGTCGTCCGCTGCCGCCGCCGCCCCCTCCTTCTCCTCGTCCCCCGTGGCGGTCGTGGCGGCCATCTCGCGGCTGAAGACGGCGGACACGGCGCTGAAGCCCGCACTGACCGCCAGCTCCACCACGAACATGGCGGCGATGCACAGGGCCCACTTGATGAGATGCAGCGCGGGGTCGTGCCAGAGCGCGATGAAGAGGAAGATGGGCAGCACGGAGAGCGCGACGCGGGGCCGGCCACCCATTGGGATGTACATGTAGCGCACGATCCACAGGTTGAAGGAGGCGTGCCAGTCGCGCCAGAAGTCGCGGATCGTGAGCGTGTTGGCAAAGCACCGCTGCATGTCCTCGGGCACCTCGATGCCGCTGAACATGGCGAAGAGGCGCGACGACTTCCAGATGAAGCTGAACTTGAGCCAGGTGTAGGCCAGCGAGTAGAGCAGGAAGTGCGCCTGCTCCAGCACGCTCATCTGCAGGATGAGGGCGGGGTAGGTGGCGAGGGCGGCGATGTGGACGTAGTGAAGCAGCACGTACTCGGTGGCGAAGATGCGCAGGATGCGGAGGGCGTAGCGCAGCATGTGGGCGGGTGGCATGGCGGTGCTGGGCACGCGCATGTGCGACACGAATGCGTTGAAGGACGACATGGGGCCGGCGAGGTAGAGCGGCGGGAACACGACGTAGGCGAGGTAGTTGACCAGGCTGTAGTCGGCCGCGTCGCGCGCGCACTCGGTGCGGTACTTGTAGCAGCGCGACGCCTCCGCGGGGACACTCGCAGTGCTGCTGGTGCTGCTGCTGCTGCTGTTCTGCTCGCGCAGCTGCGCGCACTCGACGCAGGCGGTGTCGTGCCTGTCCGCCGCACGCTCCCGTGCCTGCGCGGCGCAGTGCGTGGCCTCCCACAGGTCGTAGTTGAAGGCGATGAGGCGCAGCGTCGTCATGCGGAAGGCGACGTACCAGCGCAGGCGGATGCCCCACAGCGGCTGCAGTGCGTAGCCGAGAACGGCACGCGACACTTCTTCGCTGGTGGGAAAGTAATACTGCAGCACGTAGGTGTTCTCGAAGCCCTTGCACCGCTCGATGATGTAGAGGAAGGTAATGTGTGTGATCCACATGATGGCCATGAAGACGCGGTAGGAGCACCATCGCTGCAGCCGCGTGAAGGCAACGTAGTTGGCGAGAATGAGCAGCAGCGGCAGAAAGAAGTGCGGGCCGTGCACGACGGCGATGAAGATGAGTCCACTAAACGCATATGAGAGAGGAAGGATCGACGGGTGGCGAAAGGGTTGCAATACTTTGAGGAGAAAGTAAAGCAGTGATGCGCGTAGGCGTCGGAGTGCAGATACAGAACGGAGAGTGGAAGTCGAGGCTCCTGAGCGCTGCATCGCAAAAGGACGAAGGAGACGCGTTGAAGTAGTCGTCTGAAGGTAGCGGCAGGTGGTACTCCATGCACCGAGACACGCAGCGATGACGAGGAACTTGGGCAGCTGCACAAGATACCCTGTCCACTGCTTATCCAGGACGTTGTCAAAGCCAACGGCCCCCATCGAGAGAAAAACAGGCGAGGGCAGCAGAACATCGTTGATGTAGGTCTGGGAGTGATGGTCGCAGAAGCGCTTGATGGCGGCAAAGCCGTAGGGCAGGACGCAGGCGCAGGACACGAGGTAGAAGAGGTACTCGAGGGAGAGCAGACGAGGCGCCAGGGTGGCGTAGTCTGCAATGCCGACGTCGATGTCGAGGGTGGGCAGCAGCAGGCGCAGCCGCCACGGTCGGCGCTGCGGTGTGGTGGTGGTCGGAGATGACGTACCTTTGGGTGCTGAAGCGCTCGACAGGAAGCTGGAGACGAGCAGGGTAGAGGGTTCTAAATCTGCATGCGGTACACGCGGCGACTGCCTGTCCTCTTCACCGCTTTGTATTGTCTTCCGCTTTATCGACGGCACTGTCTCGCCTTCTGCCTCGAGTACAGCATCACGGTTTGCGATCCGGCTTGTTGCTGTGCTGTTTGGAGCTTCATAAAAAAGCATGACGCAGCAGTGACCGGTGTCTCCGCCGTTTCTTATTTGTTATCCTTCGCTGGTTGGCTCGTGCAGCAGGGGGCAAGGCTGCGTAGGGGTGAGCTCAGGTGCTGCCGAGAAGTGCCAGACAACTATCCAGAAAAAAAAAAGCTTTTTTTTTTGTTGGCAGAAATAAAAAAAAAACTAAGCGAGCGACTCCCTTTTAAACGAGAAGGTAGAATAGTAGAGCAGAAGATAAACTCGACGTACGCGGCACGTGACGTGGCTGCGCAGTCAGGAAGGCAAGTGCGTGAGGGAATGAGAAAGAGTGTTGGGGTTGAGTACGATAGAGCACACTGAAGGGTGAAAAGGAAAAGATCGACTCTACCGCTCAGGTTGAAAGGGGGTAGAGAAAAAGATCAATAATTATTATACAAAAAAAAAGAGAAAGAGAAATAAATTCAACAATGATGAAGCCGTTAAGGATTAAGGAAGGCGGAGCGATTTGATGGACTGTCTTCCGTGTAATGGGGTACAACAGCGAGAAAAAAAATAGTGTTGTTGTGCTTCAGCAGCGCGGTGAAGGGGAAGAAGAAAAAAAGCACAACTTCACAAAAAGAGATAGTGATAGTGTGTGTGTTGAGAAGTATCCACTTAATCACGATGCGTGATGCTTCTCTTGCAACAACACCAAAAGAGAAATAGAAGACTTGTGTGTGCGTGTGTGCGGAACGGTGTGCTACACCCCTGTCAATTTTTAAAAAGCACAGCACAGTGCTGAAAAGAAGTGTAGGCGGGATGTGGCGCGAATTAGGTGCGGGATAAAGAGGAGAAGGGAGGGGGGAGAAATAAACACTCGTTGGCATAATATTTAGCACATGCGGCACACAAGCACACACACCAAAAGATGTAATGCGTCCTTGTTCGCGTCTACTAGTTCCACAGGGTGGCGTGAGAGTGCGCCGAAAGGCTCCCCACAAGGTTGATAGAGGCGCACCTTTATCGTCGCTGCACTGCTTTTAGCAATGAAGAAGGATAATTTCTCTCCGACTCTGGAAACCTTTAATTGAGAAGTCCTTCTGCCTTTTTTTAAGCTTGGAAACCGCTAGCGGCCATTAGGTCCTTTCAATGTTTCTCTAATCGTCTTTTTAGAAAAAGCAGCTTGTCACTGCTGGCCGATCAACGACGAAGAGATGCTAAATAAAAGGGAGAGCACTAAAGAGATGGAGGGAAAATAGTAAAAGTAAAGCAGCCAACGCGCATCGACACTGGGACTGTTGGCAGCGACGCACTACGATGGGATCACTCCTCACATTTCGCGGTGGCCAACCTCAGCAACAACAGCAAAAAAGAGAGAGAAAATAATTCCAGGCTCGACCACCGCACAAAAAAAAAGCTGTCAACATCAGAAAGAGAGAGCAATTGAAGTGCTTGAGGTAGAGCGATGAAAACCAAGTAGACACAACATTTGCAAACAGGTAGAGGGAGAGGGACTGATCCGGAATACATAAAAAAACTGAGCAACGAGAATAGCATACATTGGCGGCAGCGTGGGCGCGGCATCAGGACGAAAGGAGACGAGAAAAGGGGACTCGAAAGATAATATTTCTTATCCTGAGGAGTCTTGTCAAAGTACGGAGAAAAAAGACGGGTTGGTGACTGCGGCTGGCAGCCTCAAAAAAAAAAAGAGAGAGTAGCAGGTGCACAGCGAATGCTACAAGATGCATCGCAGAGACTCGCCAGCGGGGAGGCGAAGAACATCCCGAACGAACACGCACATAGAGGAGAAAAAAAAAAGACTATCAGCAACTCCAAAGAGCTGCAATAAAGTAGTGTACATAAAAAAATTGAGTAGAGAAAGCTCCTCTCTTTTACATAGCCACAGAACTCACCCAAGTAACACGCCAATACTGTGTCGAAACAAAAAAAAAAACAACAACAATAAAACTAAGCAAGCCACCATCTTTAGATACTCGAGGCTGTCAACACGAGCATCACGTCGAGGGAGAGCAGCTGCATCGTTTGTGGCGGTTTCAGTCTAGAGAAAAAAAAAGCTAGCTCTGCTAAACCCACATAATCACACACGAGCATTTTTCAAGAGCCGGTGCTCGCTATCAGCGGCGGCGGCGGCGGACCACGGCTGCGCAGCCCGTAGCGACTGCGCTGCTGGCGCTCCACCACGCCCTCCCACATCCACATCGACACTCCGAGCCCCGCGGCGCTGTACAAGATGGCAAACAGGCCGACGTAGTAGCGAAACTTGGCAATCCGCAGTGCGCGCAGAATTAGGCTGTCCGTCGCCGACTCTCCCTTCACTTCCGCTGCGTTGTTCTGCACGCAGAAGCCCACCATGTTGGCCACGATGAGCCCAAATACGCTAAAGAAGCATCCCACCGTGATGAGCTCACGGTAGAGAGTGCCACGCTGAAAGGGGGTGAGGCACCGCTGTGCCCACTGTGCGATGGGTCGCATGCTACGCCGTGACCAGCGTCGCGACGGCCTCGCCTCGGACACGAAGAACGGTGCGCCTTCACTGTCGTTTCGCGCTGCTGCTGCGGCGGCCATCTCGCGGCTGAAGGCGGTGACAACTGCGCCGAAGCAGGCACTCACCACCAGCTCCACCACGAACATGGCGGCGATGCACAGAGCCCACTTGATGAGATGCAGCGCGGGGTCGTGCCAGAGCGCGATGAAGAGGAAGATGGGCAGCACGGAGAGCGCGACGCGGGGCCGGCCACCCATCGGCACGTACATGTAGCGCACGATCCACAGGTTGAAGGACGCGTGCCAGTCGCGCCAGAAGTTGCGCACGGTCGTTGTGTTGGCGAAGCATCGCCGCATGTCCTCCGGCACCTCGATGCCGCTGAACATGGCGAAGAGTCGCGACGACTTCCAGATAATATTAAACTTGAGCCAGAGGTACGCCAGATAGTAGAATAGCACGTAGGACTGGAACTCCGGGCTCGCTTCCAGAAGGATGTCCATGCGCTCTGACAGCGCCACGATGAACCAGAAATGAAGGTGCAGGTAGGCAACAAGAAACAAGCAAATTGTGCGCACGCCGTAGAGCGCCATTTTCCGCGGCGGCATGGCGGTGCTGGGCACGCGCATGTGCGACACGAAGGCGTTAAAGGACGACATGGGGCCGGCGAGGTAGAGCGGCGGGAACACGACGTAGGCGAGGTAGTTGACCAGGCTGTAGTCGGCCGCGTCGCGCGCGCACTCGGTGCGGTACTTGTAGCAGCGCGACGCCTCTGCGGGGACACTCGCAGTGCTGCTGCTGCTGCTGTTCTGCTCGCGCAGCTGCGCACACTCGACGCAGGCGGTGTCGTGCCTGTCCGCCGCACGCTCCCGTGCCTGCGCGGCGCAGTGCGTGGCCTCCCACAGGTCGTAGTTGAAGGCGATGAGGCGCAGCGTCGTCATGCGGAAGGCGACGTACCAGCGCAGGTTGGTCGACCAAAGTGGCTTCGCAGGTCTACCAAGGACACGAGAGGCGAGTGCTTCGTCTGTGGGGAAGTAGTATTGCAGCACGTAGGTATTCTCGAAGCCCTCGTACAACTCGATGACGTAGAGGAGGGTGATGTGCGTGACCCACATGATGGCCATGAAGACGCGGTAGGAGCACCAGCGCTGCAGCCGCGTAAAAACAACGTAGTTGGCGAGAATGAGCAGCAGCGGCAGGAAGAAGTGCGGACCGTGCACGACGGCGATGAACACAACACCGACGAGGAGATAGAGGGAACGTTGTAAAAGTTGTGCATCCCGATCACGGAGGAAGAGCTTCGAGCATCGCCACCACGGCGCCGCCGTCTGACTGCGCTGCGGCGTCGGCGGACGGCCGGCGAGGGGGTGCCGCTGGGCGAGGTAGTGCAGGAGACGTGTTGCACCTCCCAGCGCGGCTGCAAGGAGAAGAAGTGCGGGTAGGCTGTTGAGGTAGCTCATCCACTGCCGGTCCAAACCCCCGTCGTAGCCAACGGTTGGCAGGACGGCGGCAAGAAAGCGATTCGGTGGCCCGACGCCGCGGCGGAGCTGAAGGATGTTGGCGGTGAAGAACGTACACCCGACGTAATAAGAGCGGACAAGAAAGCCGAGAAAGACGAAGGTGTAAAGAAGGCGCTCGGGGTGGTAGCAGCGCGGCGGCACATACGTGTTCTCCATTTCCACCAGCGCACCATCAGGAGGGCCGATGGAGCTCTGACACGACGACGGCGACAACGTGCGCAACGGTATCGGTGATGCACTTCCCCTCTCTTCTAGCATCTGCGCAACAGGCATGGAGATGGGGAAGAGTAAGGAGGGTGCTGCGGCGTCAGCGGACATGGGATCCGGGCAGTCCAGCGAGGTGGGTGAGAAGGCAGAGTTGCTGTACCCCTGCCGCATCAATGGCGCCAAGATTGGCACTTCAATTTCACTCAACGAGTTGGTGCGTTGGCTGCGTGGACCCCGCGCGCTGATGAACGAGTTCTGATTGGAACGGTTACGCACGCTTTGATAGGATAAGGGGGAGACTTCAACGAAGGCAGACGTGCCGTTTCCGCGTGTCGGGTCTGTGGTGTAGATCGTTGAGGTGGACACTGTGGCGATGGAGCTGCTGTCTGTTGTGGGGGAGTTGATCTGCTCAATGGAGAGGCCGAACATGTTGCGTGGGAGGACGTGCATGCTGAGTGTGTCTATGTGTGTGCGATGTTTGCGTGCCACACCAGCAGCGAAAAAAGAAAAGCAAGCTACAACAAAAATATTTTTTACCGCAATGTGTTGGCACAGTAGGGACTACTCTTCCCGTACCTATTGGTTTAATTGGTGGTTTTGGCGTCTGCAATATGTTGGAGAGACGAAGTGAAAGGAAAAAGGGAGAAAAAAAAATAACAAAAAGGAGCGGGAAAAAAGGGGACGAAACACCACCTGTTGCGATGCAATGTGCACCACGTAAAAAAATAAAGTGAGTAGAATTAAATAATGCTGCTCTCTGGCGCTCTTCTTCTCCACATCACGTGTGTGGACTCAGAAAAGCCTCACCGCGTGTAATGCTGTCGTGACAGACACACGGACACACCAGAGGAGACAGAGGGGTAGCACTGGAAGGGAGGAAGGAATGAGTAAAAAAGAGGTATCAGTGAGGCAGAATGAGAAGTTATGTGACAGGAGGAGGAGCGAAGCCAGACCTAGAGTAGTGCTTCGCATGCCACAGAGAACGCAACAGCAAAGAAAGCTCTTGACAGCACTGAAGTTCTTTTCTCCTTTTATTCAGCACTAAACGTGCTACTCACAGTCTGCAATTCAAATTGCATGCTGCGTCATTGTTGTGCCAATGTCAGTGTAGAATTCTTCAAGGTTGTGGAAGCGCTTCAGCATCTCATAAAGAGTTCGCTCGCACAAGCCGCACGGCACCTTCACATCACGCGCGATTTGACATACACGGCTCTGCCACACACACACGCAAAAGCGCAGCTCGTTTCGAAAACGCTTGTATACGCACGCGTTCTGTACTCGTCAGATGGCTTGACTTATAACAGTCTCTTCCATGGTTGTACTGTAGCTACTGATGGCTTTTTTATATATATAGAGAGTTACTTTCAACCATAGTCGTCAACAACCACGTCTGTCAAACACGAAGCAAAAGAACAACAATCGCCACACGCCAAACACAACATTCACTCTCCCACTCACACACGTGACTCACAGACACGCACAGAAAAACACTCATCTACAACAGCGATGCAGTCGACGAGAAAACAACGTCAACAGCAAGTCATCACACCTGCTCCCATCGTATTCCGTTTTGTTCAAGTTTTCCGGTAGTGTGTGTGTGCATATGTGAGAAAAGGAGAGAGACGAGGAGCTAGAAAAAAACAACAAAAAGAAAATTAGCTTGTGTGTGATGATAAGGGAAGAAAAAGAAAAACAGCTAGAGGAGAGGCAGTTCGCAGTTCTGCTGTAGTATTTTCCGTTGTACTTGCCCAAACGGCGTGCACGAGGATCCTAACGCCATGTGCTGCATGGGCAGCATGACGCACCGCAGCGCCTGCGCACACCACTCCGCACAGGCGGCCGCCACCTCAGCCGAGACGAGCTTGCCATCCTGGCTGGCCAGGCCCTCCTCCCCACCGAGGGCGGCGCTGCTGCGGCAGAGCGCGTTAAAGGCGAGACCAGAGCAGAATACGTTGTGCGTGCCGGCGAGGGAGGAGACGGGAGCCAGCGAGGGCAGCAGGCGCTGTGCCTGGGCGGCGTTCTGGATGTGCAGCTTCGCCCACATGTGCCGCGGCAGCGGAGCACTGGCGAAGACACGGCGACCGAACATGGCGATGGCGTCAGTGTTCAGCTGGTGTGTGTGGGTATTGTGTGTGTGTGTATGTGTGTGTACGCGTTGTACAGCAGTGGATTCGCAATGTGGAACTACCACTAAGGTCACTCGAAGGCTGCTCTTTTCTTTAGTGTTTGAGTGTTTCTTCTCAAAACTTCTTTTTTTCCAGTAGCCGGACAGGTGTCTCGTGAGCGGGACGAGCGTCAACGCGGCGCGGAGCGAAGCAGGCTAAGATGGCGTCGCATGGGAGAGACAGAAAGAGAGAAAGAGAGAAGGAGGGAAAAGAAGAATGGACGAAGCGGAATCAAAGGGAACTGATAATGAAGCATGGTAGGTTGACAGACAGGAGCAAGCGTGTTGTACCCGCGTGAAGGACGGAAATTGGCACAAAGTTCGAGACAGCAGCCGACGCATGTCCATGCCGTGCCAGTGCAACACCCAGACACGGCAAAAATACTCACGTTTTTTTTTTTCTCCTCCCGCGTCACGTCAAGTGCAAGTAAAGTTCGTTGATTAAGCCAACGGAGGGAGCGAGAGAGGCGCCATAAGCGAAAAGAATGTCACAACCACTGGACGAAGAAGAAATTAAGAAAAGCTAAAGACAAGTTTGCAAAAGAATAAGAATAGCAGAAGGGCCGCTATTCAATTTCCTTCTAAGAGGACTAGAAGGTGTGGAGGCATTCAGCTCTCAATCTAGACAATCGACGCATCCACACACACACAGACAGAAAAAAAAGAGGTCACAGAGTCAACGCTTCGTACACGTCCACCTCATCCGCCACCCACGCAATAAAGCGAGAGTTGGGAGAGGAGGGCGTCAACCACGTCGCGCCATCGTCGCAAAACGCAGTTTCCGTTGTCTTGCAGGGAGATGCGATATTTTGGATAGCAGCAGCAGCGTCAGCAAGAGGCGGAGCGACATACACTGCCATTTTCTTGCTTTCTCTTGTAGGCGCGCCAGATATGGATGGTGAAAGAGCGTGGCGTAGCTGCGGACCGCGCTGATGCGTGTAGGCGCTGCGGAACACCTCCTGTACAGCAGCAGCAGTGCCGCGCTGCACCGACGCAGCAGAGTCGTCAACACCGTCACCAACAAAAGAAGAACAAGGAGAGACGTCGTTGAGGCGCTCCGGCTTCTGCGATTGCCGCTCCTCTCGTCGCTCTGCTCTCTCCTGAGCCCAGCAGAGAAAGAGCTGGAGCTCGTCGTTGCCGCGTTCACACTCCAGCAGACGGCTCGCGTACAGTTGGGAAACGGCGGCGTGGTGTTTCATGTAGAGAGGGTGGTGCTGCACTGCGGCTGAAGTAGCACTAACAGAAGACTCCATTTCTTTACAGGCGCTCTGTTTGGCTTCCTGATCGTCGTGGCGTCCATCTGAATTCGATAGCGCATCGGCGTCTGTCATCGACATCGGTTTCCCCGTCGCTGTCGCATCTATAATAAAGAGAGCAGAGCCAGGCGGCGAGGGCGGCGCTGAGTGTGACGATGCGGATGTCGCTTGTAGATTATTCTCCTGCCCTACATCATCTCCGTCTACGGCTGCAGTACCCCTAAGAGAAGATTCAAAACGCGTCTCCTTCTGCGCCTCGTCGGCCTCCGCGAAGAAGTTGCACTCATCGTCACTCGTGTCCCTCTCACTGCTCGAGCAGCTCAGCTCAATCACCGTTTCGAGCGGCGTGTGAGCGGTGGGATAAACAGGCACCACGGCTGCTGTTGCGGCTGCCACTGCGGTGGGCGGCAGGCTGGTGCCGAGAATTCCTTGAGTGCGGAGTCTCTGGCCCGCTGCGTAGCTCACGTTGCCTCTCGCGCCAATTACAGCATGAACCGCACCAGAAGCTGAAGCAGCAGCAGCAGTTGGAAGGTCATCAACGTCGTCCTTGTCGTCTGCAAACAGACGTCGATGCACTGGACCGGGCGGCGAAGGTGCCTCTTGAGCACGTGCCGGTCTCACAGTCGGTGGCCCTTCCTTGCGAGTCCATGGCGAAGCCGAAGCGGCCGGAGACACCACCCGCCACGACGCAGAAGCCCCTCGGCTCCCACTGCGCTCTCGTATCACACGTCCACTTGTCAAACCATGTGTTGCACCACTGCTGTGCCCATTGCTGCTCGTGCTGGTTCGATCTACCGCACCCGATGCAGGATTCGCGGGTGAGGAAGGAGAAGCTGTGAAGAGCGTCTTGGTGGCAAAGCCAGCGGTTTCTGGTGTCGCACTGCTGCTGCTGCTCTGGTCGTGCACGGCGACAACTTCAGCCATATGCACAGGTGGAGAGGGCGGTGAGAGTAAAAAGGCAGAGACTGGCTTTTTATGTGCGTCGTCGCTTACCCACCGCACCGTGTCAGCAGGTCGGAGACCGCTGCTAGCAGCGACACCGTCACTCATCACCCTTGCCTCTCGTTGCAATGTGTTCACATCATCAGCCACCACCACCACCGCCGCCGCCGAGTCTTCTGCGCAGAGGCAACGGCGCCACTCTTCGTAGCACCGTACCGCCAGCAGCACGTGCGTGTCCACCACGTACTCGTCCATTTCCGCATCAGCAACAACAGGAGAAGCTGTCGTTGTTGCACGCCGTGGCAGTGGTGTTGTTAATGCGCTCTTCTTGTTAAATGTCTGTGGCGTTACGTTGGGGCTGCGGAGAGAGAGGGGTGTGGGCTTCGAGGCTTTGGTAGGGCTGGGGGAGAGGGAGAGCCGCAGCCGGTACGCATCGGTGGCAGCGTGTACGATGCGGTGCGGCTTGACAGTGAGAGGCGACATTTTATTCTCTTCGTCTTCGCCTTTTTCGTCGTGATCATGCGCAGGCCGTTTCGCGTACGATGTTGTGTGCATTGGAGCCGTGCCCGTTGCGTGAGCTCCGGGAGGTGAAGAGTTAAGGGAGCGCCAGTAGTCGGCGTAGGTGAAAGAAATGTTGGTTGGAGAGGGGGAGGGATCTTGATGCAGGGGAAGCTCCCCTGAGGCTGCGTTGTCCATTGCCGCTCTTTACTAACACGTACGCAGGTCTTAATGTGCAAGTATGGCAAATAAAGAAAAAAGAAAAATCTATGTATGATTGTGTTTCGTGTGTGCAATGGTGGTGGCACACGTTGAAATCTAGCGTTCTCTCTCTTTTTAAGTCTATCCGTGTGTATGTGCGTGTGGGTGTGCTTCTATGAAAAACTGGAGATGACGTGGTGCAAAAGTACGACAGGACAACAATTCTAATCAACGACAACCTTTTCTCGATATTTGCGGTCGTTGTATTGTCCCCGACTTGAGCCGAGAACGGAGAAGATGAAGTGGCACACGTTGCAGCCACAACGGTGAGTGTTTTTTTTTTGTGCGTGAAATCAGATTAAGGGAGAGAGAGAAAGTGTATGAGAGAGTACATTTCCAGCTTTTGATCTTCTTTTACCTGAGGTGTGCAAGGGACATCGCAAGAGGTACGTTGCACAAGGCGACTTCGGCACCGTATGGTGTAAGGAGCGACAACTCAATGTAAGTAAGCAAGAAAGGCACAAAAAAAAGTTCCACGTGAAGGTGTCATCGCTGGCGTAATGAGAGCGACAGAAAAGGCAGCCATGCGGACGACGCATTGGAAGGCTTCTCCACCCTCTCCCCCGCTGCGGTCATCGCGTCGCGGCATCCGTCATTGGCTCAGCAGACATTCCTCCCCCACAGTCATTCACCTTAGAGAAAGGTGTCTTTTTTGTTTTCGTTGTAAACGTTTTGATCACTCAGAAACTGATAAAGAAAGAGAAAGAGGTGGAGTATGCAAGAAACTAGAAATTTTGTCGAGCACGTTGAAACGATAATGATTAGACAAAAAAGAATAATAGTAGTATATATGTGTGTAATTATAGATGGGCGAGTCGAAACAAAGAGAGAGCAACAACAACAAAATGGAAATAAAAAGCTCTGGTAATACGCACGTCTCCAGAAAATAACAGCGGGGAAAAGAAACGTAACACGAGCGCCGCCCATCGCTGCGTTCAATTACAGGCACACACACACACAAACACACGCACACGACCCACAGAATCAAAGCCGATCGGCGACAAGGATAAAGGGAGCGCAGGCGGTCTTCAACAATCAAAGAGTAATAGAGACTCGGAATTCACAAAAGAAAAGGAGAAAAAAAAAAGAAGGAAGAGAGAGGGAGAGCGAGTGAGAGACTGCAGGGCGGACTCGTTGGACGTTTTTGGATTTCGAATTCTCTCTTCACGCAAATGCGCTGTCCCTTTTGCGTCGACGTAACGAAAGAGCAAAGAAAACGAAGGGCGGAGGGAGAGAAAGGAGAAAAGCTTAATAGCGAGAAAAGGAGAGAGAGAGAGAGATAGAACGAATGGAAACGAAAGTGAGAGAAGGGCCGAGCTGTAATTTTGGCGAAAAAAAAACCATAGAAAATTATTAAGGATCCCCCGCCAACAACGGACCTCAAAGAAACAAGAACAACCACAACAACAACAACTACAAGAGGAGGAAAGCAGGAAATTAACAATACGTTTGGCCCAAAACACGAGAAAATAGAATAAAATTCACGCAGTGACAAAAGACATGGGGGTATAACGTGCATTTGTCAACAAAATAAAGTCTTGATAATGGTGATTTTAGGAGAGAACAAAGGGTCAAAAAGAAGTACAGTAAGAGAGAGAGAGAGAAAAATGAAGTCGAGGCGCCACAAAGGTGTTTTCTTGATGCACCGAAGCGACGGCGGTGAAAGGGAACCAAAAAAAAAAAGAGTGGTAAAGCAAATACAAAAAAGATAAAATGAAGAGAGGGAGAGAGGGAGAGAGCACAGCAGGCGGCTGCATGAAGCTCTCCGTCGAATTTTTGTTTCTTAGTTCCGCTAAATGAAAAAAAAGCGTTTTTTAGCGCATCATGTTGTTGGTAGCCTGGCCGGCCACCAGGTCCGCCAGGTAGTTCTTCCCAGGCACACCATCCGAGTTGGGCATAACGATCAAGTGGTTCGCCTTGCCCGACCCCACCTCCTTCATCGCATCAAAATACTGGTTCAGCAGCAGAAGGTTCATGACGTCCTTCGCACTCATGTTTGGCACGGTGTTCACGAAGCTCTCGATGCTCGACCTGAGGCCGCTCATGATGGCCTTGCGCTCCTCCGCCAGCCCCATACCCGACAGCCGCTTCTCCTCATAGTCCGCCTCGGCAGCCTTGATCGCCAGGATCTTCTCCAGCTCCGACTCGTGCTCTGCGGCGGTGCGCCGGTATGCGTTGATCTGCGTCTGCGCGATGGCCTGCTTAACGCTGTTGCTCGGCTCGATGCGGGTAAGCAGCGTGCTCTCCAGCGAGAAGCCAAAGCCGCGCAGCTTCTCCGTCAGCTCAGCGCTCACCACCTTCTTGATGTCGTCCGACATGAGGAAGAGTTCGTCGAGGGTGTATTTGGGTACCTCGCCACGCACGATGCTGGAGGCGAAGCTCGCGATCTGCTCGGATGGGTTGGAGAAGCGGTAGAAGGCATCCTTCACGAACTCAGGGATCACCTTGTAGTGCAGCTGCGTCTGAATAATCACGACAGCATTGTCACGCGTCTTCGTCTCGACACGGACGTTGGCGATGGCAATGCGCAGCGAGACGCGGCCACGCATCGACTCGACGCAAGGGGTAAGGCAGACGCAGCCGGGCTCGGAGGTGCGGTCGAATTTGCCGCAGTTCTCGATCACGCCGACCTGCGAGGTGGAGACGCATGCGCAGCACGTACCCATTGTAGCGACCGTCTGGTGAGGGGGAAAAATAATAGTAAAAATAAAATTGAAAAAGAAAATGAATAAAAGCAGAGAGGGCAGAGGGGAGGAGAAGCGAGTTTTGCTGTCAACGGTAAATGAAACGAAAATGATAATAAAAGAAAGGCAAAGGAGGAGCAAAGGCAGAAAAAAAATATAAAAGAGAGGGCTGCGGCGCTAGTGAGTTTGTGGGTGACGAAAGATGGTGGTGGTGGTGATTGTCAATGACGACGAGGAGGAAAAGCCACGTTTAGATTTCGATTTCCCTTTTCTGTAAATCAAAATAAATATAAAGCCCCATAATTATTTGACAAATGGTAAGTGATAGACGAAAGAAGAAGGAGTTGTGAGAAAGAGAGAGAGAGAGATTGCTTGCATGGCAGTGACAGTGCGTAGCATAATATCAGCATCGGTGGCCGTTGCCTTCAGGTGACAGCGACGGCAGAGACCAGAAGAGACATCGAGAGAGAAAAAAAAAAAGAAAAAAAAAGCCAGTGTGCAAGTGTGCAAGACACAACTGTGATTTCTCACAGCAGTCAGAAAATCATTGAGCTTGACTTATTTCTCGACACAAACGCCCTCTCTTTTTGCCCGAAGAGAAGGGAGATCATGATCTATAGCGTACCACCGGAACACCACACATGCAGGTTAGCGTGGGTGTTTGGCTGCTGCCAAACTTTCCTTTTTCCTCTCACTAAACAGCCAGTACACACACACAAAGCAGGCAGCTCGCCGGTACTCGGTAGATCAAATTAGTAGTTTTTTCTTATTTCTTTACCGTACAGGAGAAATAATTGGCGAACACCGCGTTTAAGCATAAAGAAAAAAAAAGGGATAGGTGATCGTAGCTGAAGGGGTTGTAGTAGATCTGCAAGAAGAGAAAAATACGAATAGCAAAATCGAAAGCGAGTAGAAAAAGAAAAAAATAGTGCATCGGGGAAACACAGGCGACGTGATCGCTGCCGTTTTGTTGGTTTTCTCCTAGATGAAGGGCAAATTTGATTTCAAGTTTTTTTTTTTGACGACTGTGCTGGTCGGGTTGCACAGACACACAAAAACACAAATACAAACACAAACACACCGACCAATACACTACCGGCGATAAGAGAGAGAGAGAGAGAGAAGAAGAAATGGGTATTAATCTCTGGGCTTGAGAGACAAAGAGAGAGAAAGACCTTGCCGCTAATAGAAAGAGGGGGAAGAAAATAAAGCGTATTCCGCAGCGCGATGGCATGTGATCCAAGTGTAAAACACAGAATCATAATAAAATAACAGGAGAAAGGAGAAGAAGGGAAGAAGAGAAAACACAAAAGAGAAAGAGAGAGAGTGCAGCAAGCCCCACAATACGCACTTTCTCTCTTCGCCTCAACCCGCTTTTTCCTCTCCAGCAACACATAATTTTTTTTTTCATTTGTGCTCAGAGGTGTAGCAAAAAAAGGTAAAGCATGCGTTGCCGGTTCATTTTTTTTTTTGAGCAGTAGTCAGCAGCCGCCACGCCGCGACGACAAGGAAAAGAGAAAGTCAAATCAAGAGTACAGAGGAAGCTTAAAGTAAAAATAAAAAAGAAAATGGGCATCAACAGCCAAGACTGAAAGAAGGTAATCACGGCGCAGCAGCGGCTGATCCCTTCTCCACAGAGAAGGCACACAGCGCACCTTAGTTTGCGTCGATAAAAAGAGAGAGAGAGAGAGAGAGTAAAATGGTGAGAGACAAAAAACATATGTGTAGATGGGGAAAAAACGAACAATTAAAAGTAGAAAGACGAGCCACGTTGAGGCTCAGCAGACGAAGGCGCCGTCATCGCGTTCG
Organism: Crithidia sp. LVH-60A; assembly: GCA_030078075.1. NCBI lineage: Eukaryota > Euglenozoa > Kinetoplastea > Trypanosomatida > Trypanosomatidae > Crithidia > Crithidia sp. LVH-60A. The sequence goes on from CP119645.1 coordinate 278,070, forward strand.
AAAAAAGAAAGAAAGAGAGAAAGAGACAGCGTTGGTGTATATAAAAATGAAGCTGTATACCGTTCTCTTTCTCTTGGTTTTTTTTTTTTAGCTCTCAATGTGCACAGACAGGCAGCCGCGACAGTCCGACACGCCAACAAACAAGAAAGAACGGAAATTTGTGAAATCGCACCACGACGCGGCTTCTTCTGCTCCGCATCAGCCTACTTCATCATCTGCGTGACGCCCTGGCGAAGCTGCGCGGCCACCTTCTCCAGCCCACCGTTCGACTCCAGCATCATCACACTGGACTTGCTGTTCGATGCGATCGCCTGCAGCGTGTCGTAGTACTGGTTCATGAGCAGCATGTTCGTCGCGTCATCAGCGGTTAAGTCACGCACCTCACTCTGCACGTCTTCGATAGACTGCATCAGGCCAGCCACGATCGCCTTCCGCTGCTCAGCCAGACCTTCACCGGAGAGGCGGCGGGCATCGCACCGTGCCTCCGCGGCACGCACGCGCTTCATCTTCGCCGTCTCAGCCGCATCCACTGACGCGACACGCAGCCGCTGGTACTTCTGCACGTCGTTCATCGCGGCGGTGATCTCTGCACCGGGGTCGATGTCCGAGATGAGCGCGGAGACGATCTCGATGCCGTAGGTGCTGATGATGGCATCCACCTCGTCCTTCAGCTGCTGCGAGATCGTGCCGCGCTCGACGTAGAGCGCGTCGAGCTTGTAGAGCGGAATTTTGGCCCGGATAGAGTTGAGAACGTAGTCACGCATGCAGTCCACCGAAGAGTCGCACATGTAGTATGCCTCCGACACCTTGTCGGGTGACACCTGGTACTGGATCATGAGGGAGAGGGTGACGAACACGTTGTCCTTCGTCTTGGAGTTGACCTTGATCTCATACTCCTGCAGACGCAGCGTGACAAGGCGAACCAGATCAGAGCCGCAGCAGACGCAGTGGATGCCAGGCTCGGCGGTGCGAGAGAACTTGCCGCACGTTTCGATGATGCCGACCTCGGACTGGGAGACGGAGGGACAGCAACCCATTTTGGAGTGCGGGAGACTTGGAGGAGTACAACGAGAGAAAGAGAGAGGGAGAGAGAGAGAAGGGGAGGGGGAAAGCACACACCACGAATTCAAGACGAGTGTTGTTATTATGAGAAAAGAGAGAGACGAGTAGAGGGGGAAAAAGAACGAAAGAGTGTTAAAGAGAGAGAGAAGAAAGGGATGAGCAGCCAAGAAGTTTGTGTATTCTTCTGCGTGGACTGTGAAAGATGCAAAAAAAAAAGAGAAAGAGGGAGAAAGGAAAAGTTGCTTGAGGGTTTACAATAATTAATCTTCGTACTCGATTGGCATTTCTGGTCGTCGGCGATGCTGCCTCGTCTGCCACTATTGCGTGTGAAGTGCACGAGAGGGAGAGCGCAGCTATCTTTATAAAGCGAAAAGCAACAGCGTTACCTCTAACTCCTTTTTTTTTTTCCACCGGCAACAAAGAGTAGTGCAACTGGCCAGCCCTGCCAACATCCCGCCTTTCAGAAGCCGCTGCAGCATGCGCATCTCACCGCTTTTCGTTCCTTTTTTTTATTGCTTGCATTTCCAATTGCACACCAACTTTAAATTCAAACCACCGCCGCACAAAGGCCTGAAACTTGTCATCTCGTGCTCCCGCTACCCCAATCTATCAACTCCGCTTCCGCGACACCCACTCGCCATTCTCCATCACCAGCTCATACGCATCCTCCTCCTCCTCCTCGTCGTGCAGTTCTTCGCCTGCCGCCTGCACCTCAGCTGTCTCCTGCGCATTACTGCCGCTGACCACCGCCATGTTGTTGTCTGCACCCGCACCCGCCGTTGCTGCAGAAACAGCAGCCGAAGCAGCTCCACCACCGCCATGCGGATGCGAAGCATTTTCGTTAGCACTCTCCTCGCCCTCCCCAGTCTGGAATCCAATCCCACCCGTCTGCGCCTGGTAGGCGCCGTAGAACTGATAGTACTCCTCCTCGGTGAGCTGCTGCTGCCCCGCTGCCCCGCTGCCATCGCCCCCGCCTCCCCAGCCCCCCGCGTTCACCGCCTCGCTGTTCAGCAGGTAGTAGCGGTAGGAATCAAGCAGGTATTGATAGTAGTGGTGGTAGGGGTGCTTCGCATCGAGGAAGGCGAAGTAGGAGTTGTACTTGGTACGGGTGCGGATCTTTTCTTGGTAGCGTGCCCCGTCGCAGGAGCTTACTACATACTTGGCGACGTACTGGATGATCTCATCTTGCTTGTCGGAGATGCCCTGCGGCACGTTTTCGTCTGCCATTTCCACGCGAGTGAAGCGACGAAAAAAAGCACACACACAAAAATAGCTGTGCTGCTAAATAAGATGAGAAGGCAATACGAGGGAGAAAGGGAGAAGAAGGAGTAGAAGTGAAAGGGCAGTATACGCTGCAGGTGTTTAGCAGGACTGGAAAAAAAAATGGACATTTAGTTGAGCAGAAGAGAGCAGCGTTAGAAATGGTTGCCCATCTAAGTTCATTGCCATTTGCTGACCGGTGCTGGTTGTAAATCTATCAATTTGAAGATCAAGATAAGCACGTGTGATGATGACAATACAGTGAAGTGAGAAACCAAAATCTGCGGCACAGAAGAAAAAAAAATTGCTCGTCCAACAAATCAGGGCAACGTCAGAGAGAATCAAAAACTGGGAAAAAGGCTCCATACCAAACGGTGAAAAGCAAAGAGGAGCATCGCGGAGTACTGCTCATGGCGATCCTCAACACTGAATAAATGCAGTAAATTTGAAATAACGCCATGTCAGACATCCACTCACAACTCGCCCACGCGCACACGCTCTCCGTCTTCACCCCTTTCCCCTTTCACGTGTTGCGCTCCATCCCCGACGCCACCGTCTGCGTGTAGCAGTTGTAGCACATCCGAAAATCCCAGTTGTCATCCTTGATCGCGACCAGCGCACTGCGAATCGGGTAACCGCAGCGGTAGCACGCAAAGGTCTCTCGCTTACCGCCCATCTGATACAGCTGCAGTGAACCGCGCTTGCGCCACGCGTACATCGCCTTGTCCACCCTCCCCCGTCCGCCTTCGTTCGACGACTTGAAAGTAAAGTCACTGCTCGGCCTTGTGCGAGCGTCGCCTGGCAGGTGTGCGTAGCGCTGGTGCTCGAGTTGGTGGGTCGGTGAGGCCGTCTGCAGGGCCGGGGCGACACGGCGGTGCAGCTGGTGCGTGCCGGTCGGGAAGCTAAAGGTTTTGCGTTTGTTGAACTGCGGGCCGGTGAAGTGCTTCTGCCGCACGCTCTTGGCGGCGGCACGGCGGAGCAGGAAGCTGCCCACACCACCCTTAATGCCCCCCATTGCACCTTCTTCTTTGCGCTACTCCCCTTTTCCCTCGTACTTAAGTGTGTGTTCGTAAGCGTGCGTGTCAGAAATAAGCACCACGTCTGATTGACCTTCGCCGACAACAGAAAAAAAATACCGGAATTATCAGTAGCAGCAGCTTCACTTCGATGAGAAGTAAAAAAGAGGACAACGACAAAAAAAGAAGAAGCCAACAACAACAACAACAGCAAATGCACGGCAGCGTGTGAAAGCAGAGGCAAAGTATCCTGTTTTCCTTTGCGTGGGGTGTTAAATTGAAGCGGTCAAGTATGTTTGATGGCGTGTGCGGCCGGAAAGGACCAAAGGAAGGGATAACAAAAGCAAATTGAGGGTAGAATGGAAAGGGCATTGTTAAAAAGAGAAGTCAGAAGCTGTTTGAGTGCGGCATGTCAGTGCAGACCGGTTCGCTGTGCTCTGCTCGTACGAAACCATGTCAGCACCTGGAGCGCACCTCCCAGAGAATATTGGCGCAACATCTTAAAAGGAAGCCAATATTGAGCAAGCTGGTTCCGACGGTGCTCGCCATATGAACCCCTTTTCCTCTTTCTCTCTCAGATACATAACACGCTCAAGCAGGGAGTGCACGCCAACGTACTGCATAAGAATACATATTAAGCGACTTTTATCCACTGCTCACTCAGCTGACTTCTGCATCTCCTTAAGCGACTGATCTTTCGGGGGTTCTAAGTCTTCAAAGTGATGCCAACACTTACCACTGCTTCTCACCGGCTGCTACTCCTCCACTAGGCAACACACACACACACACACAGCGTATTCTCATCTTTCACCTCAGACACTAAAAAAAAAAAATCACAACAGCATAAAATTATGACAAAAAGAAGACGTAGCAGTGATCACCATGGTGAGTGACGCTCATCCACAGATGAAAAAAAAGAAAAGCTCAAGAATCCAACACACTCCTGCACCATGAAAAAAAAAAAAGGTGAGTTGCCACCCAACAAAAACAATAACAACAACAACACACAGACAACTTCTTCGCCCACCCGCTCAACACTCGAAGATGCGACGAATCTGCTCCACCCCTAGCGGCTGCTCCGTCACTGGACACGCGTGATGCTCTCGCACGAATCCTTGCAGGCACGGGTAGCACCCCACCACCCCACTCACCAAAGACACCGCGGCGTTCGTGACACGCTTGTGGCACACCGGGCACTCACCAGCCTTGGGCAGCGCGCTGCGGTCCTCCGGCAGCGGGACATCCGCGCCGAGCACTGGCGGCGGCGGGATCGGCAACGCCTCGTCACCCATCGCTCGCGCCGTCGCCGCCGTCTCGGCGTTGCGGGTGAAGTCCAGCAGGCGGAAGCCGCAGAAGACGAGAATCAGCACCACCCGCGCAATGAGCAGCGCACGCCGCGCACGCGGCCCGGAGGCGAGGGAGTCCTCCGGTGTCGTCCTGCGCAGCGCAATGCCAAAGATGCGGTGGAGGGGCGACGTGAATGGTGTCATCTCTAAGAGGTAGAGGAGCAGGTAGGCGAAGCGGGAACCGTGCTTCACGACGTGGTAGATCGGGTAGACGAAGCGGGCGAGAAAGCGAAGCAGCGCGGCGCGGTGTGGGTGGCGGTAGGCGTAGGCGTCCCGCATCGCCACGGCATCGACCGACATGTCGGTGTTGTGGGTGTACCACTGCTCCGCCTTGCGCTCCGCGTACGGCATGACGGTGAGGAGGAAGAGGGAGATGATCTTGTTGCGGCGGCTGAGGGGCTTGAAGCGGAGATAGCCATACGGAGCGTGCTCAGCCTTGAGCAGCTCTGCCGTGTTCAGCTGCGCGAGAACGGCAGACTCGTTGTCACCGCCGAGAGCTGCCTTTGCATCCATCGCCACTGCGTTCATCAGTGGTGCAGCAGGCGGGGCATTTGCTGTGGCAAGTTCAGAGGTGAGGCGGAGCTGCGAGGAGGTGCCGCCGTTCACCCACTTCATCGCACGCTCCTCCGGCGTGGGGACGGGCGAGGGCCCCAGCAGCAACCAGCGCAGGTAGCGTCCTCGTGCCCCTGGCGGCGCAGGACCACCAGCAGCGGAGGAGGACGACGTGAGCGACGGTGCGGCGGCTAGAGGACCGTCCAGCTCAGCCCGACGCAGCGCGAAGATCATTTCGGTGAAGGTGGTGTCGGCGTGCTCGAGCAGCAGCCGCTCCAGCACGGAGGAGAGGCCGACGTAAATTTCATCGCTCCAGGGCAGCACGCGGAGGGCCCAGTCGCTCTTCTCCGCGAGGAGGGTGTGGGCAAACTGAAAGGCCTTGTATAAGGAGGCGTTGATGCTGGTGGAAAGCTGAATCTCAATCGCGGTGGGCAGCGGCGAGGCGGTGTTGATCTGCGAGAGAAGGTTGCTCTCGAACATCTTTGACGAGCTTTTGAGTGAGTGTGTCTCGGTGCTTTGGGGTGTAGAGAAAACTTTTGATGTTGCAAAGATCTGCGGGTGTGTGCGATACCAGAAAGCAAGAAAAGAAAACCAGAGGAATTGAAGGCAACGGACAGGGAAGGCGTGTTTGTGCGTGTAGGGGGACAGCTCTGTGCGAGAGCGAACTCAAAGAAAGAAAAAGAGATAGAGAGAGAAAGAGAAAGAGTAGCGAGGAAGGTAAGTGATGCAGCACAAAGATCGTTTCTAGGCGGCAAAGTGGTACGCCAAACGATAAATGAATAAGTGGCACCGATACTATACATGCGGTTGACGCGAAAGCATGAAGAGGAGCCACATGCGATACAATATTTAAAAAGTGCGTTTTACGGCGTACCCGCTCCCGTTTTTCTTGACGCCTTTCTTCGTGGTCGACGTGGCGCAAATTCCGCTTTGCTGACCTCCGACCAACCATGACGATTGCTCCAAAAAAGAAATTAGTCAAAACAATAAAACGTTGCGTGTGAACAAAGAGCACAACTACGCATTCTGAAGCTGAAAAAAAAAGAAAAAAAAAAGAACGAGGACGCACAACGATGCACTAAGCTTGAGATAGATTCCGAAACCCAAAAGCAACAGAAATACATGTTCAAGGTACACCACGCCCCTCGCTACTGACTGTCCTCCTCGACTCCTGGCAGCCAAGCGAACAGCGCCTGCAGCTGCCCCATTGCATGCGCACCACGCTGCGGACTGCTGTTGCCGCACAGCTCCTCCAACACCTGCGTCGACCACCACTCACGCAGACGAGCGTGCGTCGCTGCAATTGACTGCTGCTGTGAAGAAGCACCTGCGCTGCTCTCGTGAACAGCCGGCGCTGCTGCTACTGGTGCCGGTGCTTCTTCTGCTGCCTGACCCTCCACTCCCACGTGTGGGGCCACGGCAGGGCTGCCGCTGGTGGCCGAGGAAGAAGGGGCAGAGGCAAACGAGATGTCCGCCTGCGGCAGAGCAGCAAGGGCAGTACAGCTGCACCGCATCGCTAGCTGAATCGCCACCCGTCGTGTCCGCGCCGCCCCACCACTGCCCGCATTGCTTGTCCCCTCCTCCGTGTCCACGTCAAGGGATGTGTAGGCGCTCGCCAGCAGAGCAAGTCCATCGGCCACGCACGGGTGCAGCACGCCGAGGTGCTGCTTCGCAAAGTGCGTCGTCGCCTTCAGCTCCCGCGCCGCGCCGGGTTCGTCGCGGTCTTCGGTGAGCGTCACCGCACCGCGTAGAAGACGATAAAGCGTCACGTTCAGCGGCGTCCACGCCGTGGTGGGGTTGAAGGCGGCGGCATGACTGGCAGGCGCAGCGCCACTACTACTGCTGTTATGATGGAGGGAGGCGAGGTAGTGCTGATAACTTTCGTGGTGGTGCTGCAGGACTGCCAACATGCGCTGCAGGAGATCGCCGGCGCGGTGGCGCACCGTTGGCGGCACCGCAGCCACGCGCGCGCGAGGATGTGAATAAAAATGCGGTGCGGGAAGGAGAGAGATCGCGCTGGTTGCTGCTGCTGCTGCTGCTGCTGCTGCTGACACCACGGACAGCGATGAAGGCGGCAGGGGCTGCACGAGCGGGGACAGGACCGGTGTCATGGATTTGGTAGCCGCAGCAGTGCTGACTGGGGCCGCAGCTACTCGTGTTTTTCCACCTTCCCCCGCTTGCTGCTGCTGCTTCATGCCCTCCGGCGTCTCAGCATCACCTTCAGTGCGCTCCGGTGAAAGAAGAGGAGGGGATGAGGTGGTGGCCGTCGTGGTGGTGGTCGGCGGCTCCAGCTGAATGCGCTGCATCTCTGCCGGAAGCATGGCGTGACGGCTCCGCAGGGTGGGTGTGTTGGACGGAGTTGAGGTGAGACTCTCGAGCCGAGCCACACGTCGCTGCTGATCGGCCACCGTGGTGTTCAGCGACGTCGTGGCGTAGGAGGCGGTGGGCAGCGGGAGGGGCGGGCAGACAGGGGACAGGGGCGAGACAAGGGGGTTGTGAGGAACAGGTGAACGCTGCTGCTGCTGCTGCTGCTGCTGCTGCGCGTGGTCAGACTGCACGACAGGTGGTGCCTCCGCCGCCCACGTCAGCTCCTCCCCTGCCGCCACGAGCTGATACACCGCCCACGCCTTCATCAGGTAGATCAGCAAGAAGAGAGGGGGTGGGGTATGGAGGGAGGTGCAGGCCGCACGCTCCGCGGCGAGTATGTGCAGGTAGGGAAGGCCCACGTCCTGCGCCAGTGTGTACTCCTCCTCTGGGGTGATCGAGTAAAGGGAAGAGACAGCGGCTTCGTTGCTGTGAAAGGAAGCAGCAGCAGCAGCAGCGGCAGTGGTGTGGGGGCTCTGAAAGGGGGAAGAATGAGCCAGGGCAGAAGCAGTGACACCACCGGCGCTGTCGGCCAGTGGCCATCCCCGCGCAAAGGCAAACAAGGCGTCCTTCGCTGTGTGTTGTGAACGCGCATGGGGTGCGTGACGCTGCGCGTTGTCTCGCCCTTCATCTTCCTCTCCTTCGCTGGTACTGCGCTGGCCGTGCAGGCCCCTCTCAGTGCGTCGAGCTCGCTGCTGCTGCTCACCGTCCAGTGCATCTTCAGGAAAGCGGCGCAGGGACATGCACGTCGCCACCGCCGCGAGCAGCAGGTGCATCTCCGGCAGCAGCGAGAACTTTGCTTGGCGCCGAAAGACGCGTGTAAACTGCTGCACGTCACGCAGGTGGTGCACGGCGTGTGCGAGGGAGAGTTGGGTGACGTGGTGTCGCGCCATCGCGAGGAGGGCGGCAGATTTGAGCTGCACGAGCCACCGCAGTTGCGCAGGTGGGGAGCATTGCAGCTGATCGACGCGTACCCAGGCTGCTGGAGAGCCTCGGCATGATGACTGCGCATCATCGCTGTCATCTCCCCTCTGCTGCTGCTGCTGTTGTTGAGAACCAGCAAATGCGTTCACCGCACCCCAGGCGTTGCCTGTCAGCTGCAGCATTTCCCGATCAAGCGCAAAGAGCAGACGGGCCAGCACCTGCTCAGCACGCTGCAGCCCAGCCTGCAACACCGGCACGGGTGGTGTGCTGGTTGCGGCGTCTGACGTGGTAGCAGTGGTAGCGGTGGTGGTGCGTGTTGCCGCTGGCGGCGGTGAGGGCGTTGACGGCGAGAGCGGGGGCGTGCCGCCGTGCATGGTGGCCGCAGCCTGCATCAGCATCGTCAGCAAGCCCACGTAAAGCTGGAGGACACCGCGTACACCGGGCACGACCCAATGCCACGAGGGAGGAGGGCAGATCGCAGAAGGACGAGCGCGTTTGCGCAGCGCTGAGGCATCGGCGCTGACACCATTCCCATCGCGCACTGTGGGCTCTGTCTTTACACTGCCTTCTTGATTGGCCGCATCGGAGCGCGTCTGTGTCTCGTTCAGCGCACTGCACAGACGCAACGCAGCCGGGTAGCCGTCCACCAAGGCCAGCTCCGCCAGACTCCACAGCAGTCCGGCCTCGTGCGTCATGGAGGCCAAGGCGGGTGCCCCATTCTTTTCATCGCCCTCTTTTCTTTCAGCAGCAGCAGCAGCGGCAGCACGGGCACCAAAGACGGAGGCGTAGGCGCGGAAGTGTGCGCGTGCGCGTTGCACCGGGTCCCGCATCAGCATCGTGACGCTCTCTAGCGGCGCGGCAGCTGCAGTGGTAGCGGCATGATTCGGCTGCCCAGAGTACTTTGCTGAGGGCAACAGCGCCGTCACGTAGCGGCTAAGAAAGTTGCGCTCCTGATTGTCACTCGCCTCTGAGCCACGCACAGCAGTGGAAGCGCCGCCGCCGCTGCTGTTTGTGAGTGCGGAGAGAGAGGGCTCGTAGAGGAGAAACAGAAAGCTCATGCAATGGTACCACCCCAACACCTCTGCAGCAAGCCGCGAGTCGTAGGCGACCATGTAGCGGTGATGGATGCGCTCTGTCTTGGTTGTTGTGGTTGTTGCTGGGAGGCCGCAGCGGTGCAGCGCACAGAGGCAGAAGGAGCTCAGCTGACTCTGCACGTGACGCAGATGCACACGTAACACAGGCGCCACATCATCTTCGCCAATCTTGTCCCTCTGCTCGTCTTCTTCTACAATCTCTTGCTTCACACGCACCCGCAGCGGCTCGTCCTCGTCTTTGTGTAGTTCGTCCTCCTCGTCTTCCGTCCACTCCAACACCTGCATGTAGACACGCGATACGTGATGGAGCTGCTGCACGCTCTCGTGGTACCGCTTGAAGTGCAGACGCAGATCTGGTGCCTGTGTACCACCACCACCACCACGAGTGTGAAGGAACTCAGACAGCGGTGGTGCTGGAATCGTTCCGCAGGCCTGGACAATCATCCAGTGCACCTTGCACTCCTCCACGCTGATCATCGTCGTGCAGGCACGATACTCGCGGTCGATCAGCAACGCGGCACACGCCTCGAAGCATGGGAGATGCTCTGGCAGCAGAGAGAGTGCAGAGGGGGTGCGAGGGCTCCAGCGTTCTCTGAGGTCTGCCCAGAGCAGTCGCAGCGAGCGCTGCCGTGCTGCTGCCGTGAATTGCAGCTGCACCCATTTACGACCTTCAGCGAGACACTGCAGGGCACGCTTGTACTGCACACGCCGGTAGCACACCACCGCTTGAAGGACGTGTGCACGCACCACAAGAGCCAACGCAACGGTGATCGTTTGGTTCGCCGCCTTAAACACCAGTGGAAAAGTGCTCGACGTCGAGGGAGAAGAATTAGAAGGCGTGGAGGATGGGAAGCTTCGGATCGGCCAGTCGAGCACAAAGGCGCTCAGCGGCCACGCCACTGCAGCTACCGTGGACTCATTGAAGAAGTGCATCTGGGCCCCACGCGCGTCCGCTGCAGGCCCGCCGCCACTCCCACCATATAAAGAAGAGAGGGGCGAAGACGAGACAGATGTTGTTGCTGCTGTATGGGCAGACGGCGTCGATCGGGTGGCAGCCGCACCAGCAGAGAGGGAAGTGGGAAGGGCGACCTCTCTCATCGTTGCATCGAGTGTACGAGACGTCCCTGAAGTTCCTGCGTAAGAAGAGATGGAGGAGGAGGAGGAAGCAGAAGCCGCAAATACAGGGGAAAGAATTTGCTCCGCCAACTCCAGCGACTCGAGCGCGGCGGCGCGACTTAAGCTTTGCGGCGCAGACGTGACGCACGGCGCTGAGTCTGCGCCTCCCGCCGATGTTGCGGCAGGACGCATCGGGGGCTGCACGTCGGGGAAGAGGAGAAACTCAGCTGCGCGGACGCGTGTCGCGAGCTCCTCGCACTTCCACTCAGCATCAAACGCCGCGAGGTGCAATGGAACAGCCGTTGCCGTTGCCGTGGATGACGTCGTGCCACCAGCTGCTGCCGCACTGTTCCCCCGTCGCAACGAAGGCGGTGGGTGCGTCAAGATGTGGTGGAGGAGGAGGAAGGCGTGGAGGGGCTTGCGAGAGTCAGCGGCGAGCTGCTCGGCGAGTTGCCAGACACGCAGCACGTAAGACCTGCCCTCGCTCATGGTTTTAAATAAAAAAAATAATAATAATAATATAAAAAGCAAGTCAATCCACAATCTAGAGAGGGACAGAGAAGAAGGGGTTAGTTTGTATGACAGAGTGCGTCTATGGTGCTGTGTATATGGTAGGAAAGCCAGCAGGACATGAACCTCTTTGGTATAATTGAACGACGCGTGTGTCGGCGAAGCAGCCTTTCTGCGTCGTGCACGTGGCGCGTGAGAGGCGCTTCAAAGAGAGAGAGAAGGAGAGCAAGGGGACCGAGATGCCGGATGTAGCTGATTTAGTAGAGGGATAGAGAGAAAGGGAAAATAATTATGGATAGTAGTGGAGACGGTAATTCACAGACGGGAAGGAGGACTTCAACGGCCATGGCGACTGCGTAGTCAAGAGGAAGCACGCATGAAGAAAGCTGTCATTCACTGTCTTTTTTTTTTTGGTCTAAATGAGTTGTCGTTGCGGCTCTCAACGGCAACTCCAGGCGGGCTCTGCCCAGCAACTATCAACACCGACAACCTCATTAGGAGGGGTGTGTCACGCAGTTGAAGCGCAAACCTCACAAACGCGTTTGTTTGTGTATGTGCGTGTGATGGCAGGCGGTGCTGCGTGCTGCGTCATTTAAAAGACGAGATAGCACCGCGCGGAGTTGCTCAATTTTATCAGCAACGGCGTTGACTCGATCATTCTTCTTGATCTGTCCTTTAATCTTTTTAATTTTATTCATGGGAACTACGCGAGGGAAAGTTGTGCGTATGACCCACAACGAGCATCGAAAGTAGTTGAGTACTGCGGAGAAAGAAAAATAAAACTCAAAACGAATTTAAAGGAAGAGGAGTGATTTTATTTTTCTTTGCAAACCGATTGACACGTTCCACACATTACATGAAAGGAGAAAAATGAAGGTAGCTTCAACCTTCATTCTAGTATGCTGTCGCTCCTCCTGCTCTACTACTCGGGAAGGAAGGCAGGCTCAACGTGGCAGAGCGCATCACAGCACAGTACACAATAAACAAAAAGGGCACATCAATAAAGAGCGAGAGATGGTGCAGTGCGGTGCGACTTCCTGTAGCACAGACACAATCATCCCTGCCTCCTCACTCCTCTTATTCAACAACACAAAGTGCTACAACGACAACAACAACGACAATGACAACAAGAGCGGCAGCCCAAAAACTACACAGACAGCAATCACCATAGCAAGGTGTGTAAGTTACCTTATCACACATGCCAAGGAGAGAAAAGCAACAACAATGCCGTCGTCTCACTTCTGCACTTTGGACAACAATTAACGCTTCTTTCTATCTTATTCAGCTTTTCACAGCATTACCACCGAAGAACAACAACAACATTAGCAACGTGAGCAACACAATAAAGAAAGTGGAGAATGAAAGAAACAGAAAAAAAGAGAAAAAAAACAACAACACAACAACGACTATTGATTAACAGCTAAGTTTATTTAGGCGAGTCGTGCATCTACGTGTAATTGTGTGCGTAAAGATACGAGACACACATGAGCAGCCCAACACACAAATGCATTCTACGAGAAAAAAAAATGACGCACATAAGGCTTTCGGACGAACGCCCGAATGGTGCCCAGTTTTATGATAAAAGCCGTGCATGTCACCTTTTCCATGTACACAGCAACAACTCACACACCGCATCAGGGAAGAGAGGCGGACACACCCACACAAGGAAACAAAAAAAAAGAAAAAAAAACGTTGTCTGCAAGAGTGAAAAAAACCTTCCATCTTTTTTTTCGATATGCTCCAAAGAAAAAAAAATAGGAAACAAAAACGCAAGAGGCGAGAAAGCCACGTAGAAAGAGGTGCTGCACAGGGCTTTCATGGTTAAGTGAGGTGTCAGCGATGGGTTCACTCCAAGAGGCGAGCGCGGAGAATAAGAGAAGTGATAAAAAAAAACACACGCGGTAAAAAAAAAGAGAGTGTAAGAGAGAGAGCGAGAGAGAGATAAAGAAAGAGAAGCAAAGGGGCAAAGCGCTTAAAAGATTATAAGATTCAACTCGTTTTTTTTTTTTTTGTGGGGGGAGGGGAAAGGAGTGTTAGTTTTAGGAAATGAAGTGGACAAACTAAATCGAGTGGAGGTGTGAAGGAGAGAGAAAAAGAAAAAAACAAACAAAACAAAAAAAGCGTGAGTGAGGGAGGTAATGAACAGGACGAAGAGGAAGACGATGGGTGGGGAGGAGGGGTTGTGTTCCTGCAAACGCGTCGCGCGGACGCGCTACTTTGAGTGCGAAAGTTCGCGTACAAACTCCAACACGCAAAGAGGGGAAGAAAAAAGAAAAAGAGACTTTAAAAACTTGATAACGGCGAGAAGAAGAACGCGAGAGCTGACTCAAGGGTTAACGTCCGCTTACACGCACCTAGAAAAACAAAAAAAAAAGAAGAAGGTGGCCACCAAATTTGGATACAAGCTCGAGAAACCTACAAGGACAACAGCAAAGGAGCGAACAGACACAGAAAAAAAAATGCTTGCAATATTTTCGATAGAAAGGATGCATGCGTGAAAAAAAAAAAGAGATTGCGCGAGAGATCAGCCTGCACACTCATACAAGCAGCGAAGGCCATTACCCGCACAAAGAGAGACAAACAAGCAACAAAAAATAGAAGCCGACTATTTCTACTCGTCTTCCATCTTGAATGCTTCGATGTTGAACAGCTCCTCTTCCTCCTCGTCATCGCCACTCCTGTCGCTGTCGATTGCCACGTTGCACAGCTGCACCTCCGCAGCCTTCGCAGCATCGCCATCATCACCACCACCACATGCAGTCGGCACGTCCACCGAGCGCTGCTGCTCGGCGTAGCGCACCTTAATGCGCTTGCCATCCACTTCCATGCCATTGAGCTCCTTGATGGCCCGCTCCGTGCTGGCGCCGTCCTTGTAGTAGATGAAACCGTAGCCCTTACTGCGTGGCATGCTACGAGTTGCGGCGACGGTAGTGCCAACAGCGCCGTCGACCCCACTCATCAGGGCGGCATCTTCGCTTGCCGCCGTGCCACCAGACGCGAGATTCGCGGTGGACTGCGTCGTCGTAGCGGAAGACGGCGCCGCATCCTTCACCACATCCGATACTGTGTTGTCGACGAGATTGCTGGCGTGGCTGCTCGCCGTGCGCAGCGCACCGTCCATCGATGGCGGTACATCCGTTGTTGTCATGGGCGGTGGTGGCAGAGTTATCGACACCGGCACCATCTTGTGGTGGCGAAAGTCGTAGATGATGTGACTCTCCTCCTCCATGAGCTCGCCGTAGGGGCGGAAGAGATCACGGAAGCGTTCATCGGTGAGACGCTGCGGCAGGTAGTTCACGATGAGCTGGCGCTTGGTCGTGTCGATCTCGACGGGGTCTTCGGCGTAGGGCAGCCCCTGCGCACTCAGCAACGACTGTGAGACGGCAGAGGCTTCGCGGTTTAGCGAGCAGGAGTCGACGCTGTGTGAGCTGCGTCGCCACTTGGATGCGCCACCGCCATTACCACTACCACCGCCGCTAGACGCCTTGGCAGCTTTCTTGGCCGCTGCTGTCGGCAGACCCAGCGGAGTGAGTGAAGTCAACGCGTGCGCCTCTGCCTCTCCTCGACGCCCTTGTACATGCGGTGCTGCTGATGGCGGTGGCGGTGCTGTGTGCTGCCCCTCATCCACACCACTCGAATGCGCTGCAAAGGTGTGAAGCGGTGGCGGTGGCTGTGCGTACGGTGGCACACCCATCCCTGACAGCGGCGTTGCTTGACGCTGCTGATGCTGCATGTAGGCCATCATGTGAGAAGCTGCAGGAGCCACCTGTGGCGCCAGTGAAGTCGGGTACGCCATCGAGGACGGCAAGGAGGTAAAGGAGGAGAGCGAACTCATGTTGTTCGGGTCGACCTGCTGAGTGGGGAGCACAAGATAAGGAAAAGAGGCACCAGGACCCGCAGCAGTGGCTGTGTTGGGAGCTGAGGAGGCTGTGTTGAGCAACGTGGAGTGCTGCTGCTGCTGCTGCTGGTGGTGCTGGAAAAGGTAAAAGCCATGACTCGTCGGCGCCGCCATGGCAACGTTCCCGTACTGCGGCGACGGACATGCTGTGGCCTCAGCGGGTAGGTAATACGCCACTGCCGAGCCCGCCGCCGTCGTGGGTTGCATCTGCATCGCGGGGTACAACATCGGCCCAGAGGTGGGCAATATGTTCATGTTCATCGCGGCGGGAGAGCCCAGCATCATGGACCGCGGGTCTGCCGAGGCAGCCGAGGCACCACCGCCGTGCAGGTAGACGACCGGACCATGCGGCAAAGCATAATGCGGCGGCGGCGGTGGCGGCGGCGGTGGGTTCAACCCAGATCCCTGTGCGTTACCACCGGCCCACCGCGTGCTCGATGGGTAGGCAAGCGCAGGTGAGAAGCTGCCGTGGTGACTGCCGCTGCCTGATGGCGGCGCGGCGTGAGGTGCGGCGCTGCTACCCGGCTGCGGTGGCCGCGAGCCGTCCTTCACCTGCGGATAGTTGTGGCCCGCGCCGGGTGCGCTCGAGATGTAGTAGTGCGAAAGCGGTTGTCCTTCCATCGCTGATATAGTTGAGCTCTGACTTTCTCTTTCGCACACAACCAAACGTGGAGGATCAAAAGAGAGCGTGGGAGGAGGGAATGCAGTAAGGGTTAACAACAAGAGCAAAAAGGGGGCAACGAGAAAAAAAAAACAGAAAAGGAACACACACAAACACAGGCAAAAACACACAAGTAAAGAGAAAAAAAACCTCCGACAGAAGAACGCAGACCCGTAGGCAAAAACCACACACACACTCAGAGATAACAGTGGTGAGAAAGGGTAAGTGAAAAGAGAAAAAAAGAAAAAAAAAGTGCTCGCAGGGTTCAAGTAACGCGGAAAACACTTCCTTGACAGCTCAACTATCGAGCAAAAGGAGTGAATAGAGAAAGGGAGAGAGAGAGCGAGACCACACGATTAACGGAGAAGGTACAAAAAAAAAAGAAGAACTTCGAAGGGGAGCTTACGCGACTCGACGGCTACAGCGAAGGCAGTCCTAAACAAAAAAAAATTTCACACACGTTTCAACAAGCCGGTAAAATGGATAATAACGAGAGCAACGGCAAAGAAAGAGTTCAGGTATGCTGGCCACGGTAAAGAGAGGAGAAAAAAAAAAAGAAACAAATCCGAGAAGCCGACGCGGTAAAGAGAACCAGCAAAGGAAAAAGAAAAAAAAGAGCAAAAAGAGCAACAATAATAGTAAGGAGCGTAGACCCACAGCGTTGAGCGCGTTTTCCCTCGTGCAGGAATGGACAGACGGCCAACGTTCGCGAGAATATGGAAAAGCAATCACGACGGCTGCGGCGGTCTCTTCACACAGGACACCTATGCACACACACACACTCGCGATAAAAAAGAAAGAATGTACGCACCCGAGCAGTTGACACGTTGGGTGAAGGGATAAACAGGCCGGAAGAGTGCAGACGCCAGAAAAAAAGAGAGAGAGGAAAAAACGAGAGAAGCGTCAGTCGTAGGAGTTGATTATAGGGAGAACCACAACAGGAGTGAGTGAGGAGAAGGAAAAGAATAAAGTTACCGCGGGAGTGGTTGTCAACAGAAAAAAATAGCGAGAAATATATTGAGAGCAAGAGAGGGAAAGAGAGGTAGGTAGAAGACGAGGGTAACGGGTGCAGCTCGTTCAAAGATTAGCAAAGGAAGAAAGAAAACTTACAGAGGGAAGAGTGCCGCGCAGCCGCGAATGTCAAAAAATAAGTGAGAAGCGATAGAGGCACAACTGTAAAAGAGAGAAAAAAAAAGAGATAAGTCACCGGCAGTAGAACAGATGAAAGGGGAGAAAGCGAGCAGAGGAGTACGG
This sequence comes from Crithidia sp. LVH-60A, assembly GCA_030078075.1. Lineage (NCBI taxonomy): Eukaryota > Euglenozoa > Kinetoplastea > Trypanosomatida > Trypanosomatidae > Crithidia > Crithidia sp. LVH-60A. The sequence continues at coordinate 295,127 of CP119645.1, forward strand.
AAGCGACTTGTGCTTCTTGTTTTGTTTTTCCTCTCCCGATAAAAAAGTAGTAAAATAAGTTGTAAAATAGCAAAACGAAAATCTGAAGCGTATTATGAGGAGGCTTCAATACAAAAGAGAGAAACAGAGAGCAGAACACAGAGATAAGAGGGCAGAATTTTTTTTTGGTTGCTGACACTTTTTTAAAGTTAGTATTCGACGAGTTCTACAGGCAAGGTGCCTAGCCTCCTCCTCGTAGTTCCTACCACGTTAAGTAAAAAAAGGAAAAGCTTTTATAATTCAGATGCCGCTAGCACAGTCTGGCAGAGAGACGGCAGACTACAGCGAAGGGGGGAAACACGGAAGGGGGAGTGCAAGAGAATGAGATAGAGAGAAATATAATGGACGTGTCTGCGACAGCAGCGAACTCGAGCTCGGTGAGAGTGAGACTGGAAAAGAGCAGCAGAAAGAGCAAACGCGGATCCGGAAAACAAATGATTAATTTAATTTGTGTGAAGTAAAGAAGAGAGAGAGCACCACAAGAATATATCACAGGAGAGCGCTTCGCACGGAACAATAATAAAAGAAAGAGGCAGAGAGAGAGAGAGTACGACGCACCGCTGGGGGACAGTAACAAAAAAAAAAAAGAAAAGAAAAGAAGTTTTGGCGTGAGTGGACGAAAGTGAAGAGAGGGGGTTCGGAAGAGAGGTTTTTAAGGTCAGAGAAGTTAGGTCAGGTAGAAGAAGAGAGAGAGAGAGAGGTGGAGAGAGGCGGGGGAGAAAAAACAACACAGATTTATAGGAGCTGAAAAATAAATTAAATTGTGAATGTGAAATGGAAAGAAGAGAGAAAAAAAGAAGAATCACTAAAAAAGATTGAAAACGAAAATAAAGAGAAAGAAATAACAGCAAAATTCACACGAAGAAAAAAAAAACGAGCGACACAGTCCCTCGTGTTTTTTTTTCGCTCTTGCGCGTACACGTGATGACGCACAAAAGTGGGTGTCCTCGGTTTTGTTTTGCGTGCGCTGCTTCTTGTAATTATTAATTTTTGGAGTGTTGAAAAATACGCGTGCGTGTAAGTGTCTACCTACCTCCCTCTTGGGGTTAACAAGTTAGAAGAATTTGTTTCTTCTTCTCTGAAGCTTTTAGTTGTGATAAATAAAGGTTGAGTTCAATAGGAGAAATCAGGGACACGGAGAACGGGGGTGGAGGAGGAACAAAAGAACGAAGCTCGCAAAAGCACAACTAACTTATTTTCAAAGAAAAGCAAGGAAGTTTTTAAAAGTGACGAAGGACAAGAGGGCGAGAGAGAGAGAAAGAGTACGCTGGTTCGTGTCTCGGGCCGCTAAGATCGAGAAGAGAACACAAGGAAGAATAAAAAGAGGAGGAGTTCAACCGCCGGTAGGAAAAAGGGGGGCTATAAAGAGCTGAGAGGGTATACGCGAGTCGCACAGAAGAGACCAACAACAACAAAAGGAGAAAAAATAAGACAGTGAAGGTAAAAAGAGACCAGGAATACACAAAAAAAATTACGAGTACGTGTTGTCTCCTTCTTCTTGTATTTTACAGAATCACCAGTGATAAGAAGAGAGGAGGAAAGGGGAGGAGGACAGGGGTAAAAAGGAAAAAAGAATAGCGATTCCTAGAAAAGAAATAAAACGTCAGACCCGCCGAACGCTTTAATCGGCACAGTTCAGCGCTGTACACTGCTCTAAAGGAAGAGAGAGGAAGAGTGCGTGTATGTGTATGGGTAGGAATCACTCAAGTGCACGTCGATCCAAGTGTTTTTATTGATGTTCGTGTCACGGGTATGGCAAGAATATTAAAAACAATTTTTTTCCGGAAAGGCTTGCAAAAGCGAGAAGAGTGTTCACGGAGATGCACAGGTGCGGAGGCTAAAGAAAAGAAAAGAAACCCGAAGCGAGGAGCTTAACCGCCCACGCTGTGTGTGGTATGCTGCGCGGCCAGTCTGTTTGTCTGTGCGTGTGCGTGTCTACTCCCTTCCTCTCAATACGAAACAAAGAGAGTGAAGAGTGAAAAAAAAAACAAGAAAAAAAAGGAAGAAAGGCAAACGTAAACGTATCCACTTTTTTCAGAAGATATTTTAGCTTTTTGCTCTGCTGCCGCGTCCAGAACGAATACGAGAAAAAAAAACACGGGGGTGGAACAGCAAGAGTACCGAGATCAAAAAAAAAATTCGCTTAAATTATTATAAAAATAATAATAAAAGTATCGATTGGCTCCAAGACACTGAAAAACGCCTTTCGGATAGTACACGAAGAAGAGATTGAAGCGGGGGCAGAGACAGCGTAAAGGAGGGGACTCTCAGCCTGCGATTAAGAAAAAGCAAAACGCAGAAAAAAAACCAAGTAAAGAGGAAGAAAGATGAAAAAATAAAGATACACTGGAGTAGAGAAGACAGCTTTTAATTAGAAGCTCGTGCGTGACAACACACACCGATGAATGCCGCTAGCGTTTCTGTGTCGTGAAGGTCGGCAATCAGAGGAAGAAGAAAAAAGAGCGAAATAAAACACTGTCACCTTCACTTCTTGTTTATTGATAATTCCTGTTTTCTTTCTGCTGGTAACGGGTAAAAAGAAAAAGGGAGGAATATAGAACCAAATTAAGACTGAAGAAAGAGAGATAAAAGGACAGAAGAAGCCAAATAAAAGTAGTGTAAAAAAAAGCAGCCACACTTGAAAATACAGATTTTATTTTTTTGATATTTCAGCAGAGAGAGTATTCCCGCCGATGTGTGTACGACGAGGCAGGTAAACCGAACGGCTTAGAGCCAGCTTCGTCAACTGAAATTCTTCCGCACCACTGTTTTCCCACGCTTGCTCTCTGCGAATTGTTGAGGCACCTATTCAAGATAAAAAGAAAAGAGAAAAGAAAGAGAGAGAGAGAAAGAGGGGGAAAAAAGGCAACTACACGAATCAAGGAGGAATAAAAGAGCGATGAAGCCGATGGCAATGACCTTAGCAAGTCTGCTACTCAGCCTTTTATACTCTCTCCCTCTTCGATGCCCTTGCGGTTACAGGCAAACACGCACACTTATTCACAGTACAACGTCGCGGCAGTGGCGAAGGAGAAGACTGAAGAGGCGTGCGAATTCGACGAAATGGGGAAGAAAAACAAACAAACAAAAAAGGGTAATAACAGGCAGGGGAGATCAAAGCAAGTCTAGCGTAGAGGACAGCGGGGAGAGGAGGCACAAAAAAGAAAGAAGAAGGAGCTTGTCGTTCTTGTTCGTCACTCTATTTTTTCTTAGATTACGTTAGCCAGAGGACGGAGGGTGGCGCACAGCTGACAAGCAAAGAAGCAATGTTAGAATAAAATAAATCGAGCACTTGGAGAGATACACAGAGCCAAGAAAGAATGAGTTAAGTTCTCCTTTTTTTTTCGCACGTTCCCTCTTCTCGTTGTCTTCCTGTTTTTTTTCTTTCTCGCTTTGCGTTTTCAAGCTTCTATTATTTTCCCTTCTTTCCGGTCGTGTAAGGCGGGTGAACTGTTGGAACCGAAGACCAGAAATTAAAGAGAAGACGGGGACGGCAAAACCACGACGCAGAGAAAGAGGAGAAAAAAAACTGAAAAGCGGTGAGTTGAATTCAACCACAGTAAAAGAGAGAGAGAGAGAGAGAGAGAGGGAGAGAGAAAGAGAGGGAGAAGTAAAGAAAATAGAAGAATTATTGTGACGCCCGAAATCAAACGGAAAAAAAAACAGAAGAGAGGGGAGTGAGAGCCGAGGTGCAGGGCAAGCCAAATCAAGGCTGTTTTTGTTGGAATTGAGCTTGTGCACCGCTTCGTCGTCAGATAGTGACTGAATGCAAAAAAAATAAATAATTAAATAGATAAATGAATATATAGCAAGTTACAAAAAGTGAAAGCAAGAGCAAGTGATGAGGGTGAAGATGACGTGTGAAGCGAGGCTCAAAAAAAAAAATATATTTTCATATAAAAGAAAAGATCAACACACACGCGCACGTCTTTTGTGTGCCTGTCTGTGTGTTCGTGCGCGTTTAAGTGCTCGTAGTGGGAGAAGGGGAGGAAAAAAAGAAGAAGAAGACGAAGGACCCACTTAAAAGGTGAAAAGTCGAAGCGTTTTGTTTTCCTTTTCGTTTGTCAATTTTTTTTTTTAGCGTTTGTGTTTGTGTTTGTGCTTGTGTGAGTGAGTGTGTTTTGTTTTCCGCCGCGTGCACGCCTTTTCTCAATCGCTCGCTTGACCCTCCTCGTCAAGCACGGCGGTGACGATTAGTCGGGGCTCCGGTGTCTTTTCTATTGTGTGAAGGCGCGGCACGCAAGGAGGAGGAGGGGGCGGAGAGATAAGGGGGAAAGGGGGCCGAAGAATGTTGGGGGAAAGGTAAAGAAATTAAAAAAAAAGGAAAACTAAACAAACAAACAAACAGAAAAGAGTATGGGGGAAGGGGTAAAGAGGACGAGTAGGCGTGTTTAAATGGAGCGAACCAATTTGTGCTCTTTTTTCGTTGTCGGCGGAGCTTTAAGAGTGAGTATTCAGAGAGAGAAAGAGAGGAATAGAGGATGGCAGAGCGCGTGTGTGGATGGGTTAGTGACGAGAAAATGTGTTTGTGGCGAATCACGGCAGTAGGAGAGAAAAGAGCGGGAATAATGGAGAGAAGTGCAATTGTGTCAAAGAGGACGAAGCACACGTAAAGAAGGCATCACCGAGACGTGCTGCTGCGGTCGGGAGACACCGCTTGCCTTGGAGTGGAACACACACACACACCTTAAAACTATCGCCGCATATTCTTTTTAGAACTTAACCTGACGTGCAAGAAGGGAAGCAGCTCAGTTTAGGTCCAGCTCGATTCACATAGACAGTGGCACACACCCCCACACAAGGACGCAGAGCAACAACAACAACAACACAGCAGGCAGCCTTTTCCGGTGCAAAAAAACCGCGCCATTATTCCAACGCTCTCTCTAAAGAAGACGATGAACTGTTTTTACCAAGACGGCTGATATACTACGCGGCGCGTCCTGGCTCGTCTCGTTCCCATTCTATTTTTCATAGTTGATTTTGTGAAAGGGTATTCTCCCCCGCTAGCGTGCGAGAAGACGACGATGACGAACGACAAATACAAACACAAAACCAAGAAGCCAGCACCAACGACAGAGGGTCACAGACCCACCGAATGCATCACCACCATCACCGCGCAAAAAAAAAAAAAACACACCAGGATCCCCAGCCTTTCAATAAGAGAGACGAAGAATTCACTTGCTCAAAAGACATTTTTTTCGCCGCGCACAAACGCACTAAAGTAAGAAGAGCAGCAGCCAACTCGACGTTCGTTCTCTCTCTGTCGCTTCATGTGAGCTGCTTGGGGCTTCGTCATGCAATTTGGCACCAGCTGTGGCAGGATTAGAAGTAGCGGTGCGGGCGGAAGCCGGCGGTGTCCACGTCCTGCTGCCACAGCGAGCGCGACTTGCGCTTCCACCCAAAGCCCTTCTGGTCGAGCCGCTCCTGCATCAGCTGCATGTGCGGGCCGCGTATGCCGCTGCTGCGTCCCGCAGGGCTCCAGTTATGACCCATCGGCTTCAGCATTTGCAGCGGCATCCACGCACGCGCACTCGTCTGCGCACTCGCCCCACGTGCTGCGTGCGCCGCAGGAGCGGCGGCCTGCGCGAATGGGTGAAGCGGGAAGCGGTGACGCACCGGCGCTGCCGGCTGGTCAGCGCGGTCAGCTGGGCGGGTAAAGATGGAGAGTTGCGAAGGGGGCGGGTGGGCGGCGGCGCCACGCAGGTGTGCGGTGCTGCGCGCATTCTCCTCCTCCTCTCCTGCTGCTGCTGTTGCTGCTGCTGCAGTGCCGTGCGCGGCATACTGACTCCTGCGGCTCAGAGGCAGCGGGTACTCTGTTGGCTGGTGCACCATTGCACACAGCTTCGCGTCACGCAGGCGCTGGAGGCAGTCTTCGGTTCGAATCCGCACCGCTTCCGTGCGCGCACGCAGACCGATGTTGACGGGAAAGAGACGCATGGCCATCACGTTGTTCGTGTCATGTTGGCTGTACGGGAGAGATGAGGTGTGGTGCCGCTCGGGGTGGTGAACATCCGAATAGAAGGCACCCATATCGAAGCCGTCACGACTGCTGCTGCTGCTGCCGTGCTGCTGCTGAGGCGCGACGTCCGGATCATTTACATCCGCCCCGACCTGGCGCTGGATGTTCATGTTGATGTTGTTGTACGGGTCGAGGCTGCGTGGCAGCTGCATCTCGAGCGCCAGATCGTGACGCTCCGCGTCGAGCGAGGGGGACGGAAGATGTTCGCTGTGAATCTTATGGAGCGGGAAAGCGGGTTGGACGAGGTGCTGCACCCGTGCGCCGCCGTACAGCATCTCGCACGCGGAGGCGCGGCGAAGGGCGTAGGGCAGGAGCCGCGGTTGGCGCGGGGCAGAAGCAGCAGCACTGGTGGTGGTGGTGGTGGCGGCTACCGCCGTCACGTCTGCCGGCGCCGTGGCAGCACGAAGCACGCTGCGCTTCAGCATCTTTGCGTGCGTGAATGTGGTGCTTGTCTCCGCTGAGTGGTGTGCGCTCTGAGTCAACACGCCCGCTTCGGAAGAGCCTGTTTTGTTCCTCCCTGTATTTTTTTTCCTTCTGTGCGTCACCCACACTTCAATAGAAATAGACCCACACACGGTAGGTCACCGCGAAAGCGAGAGGCAGGGGGGAGAAAGAGGAGGAGTGGAGAGCGTGATGCGTGGGCAACCGTCAACACACGATTACATATGAAGAGATAGAGAGCGAAAGAGAAAGTAAGAACCTCTTTAAAAACAGAGCAAACAAACAAGAAAAAAACAAACGAAGATCGCCATTACGGCGAAGACAGCCTGCGCAGAACTGCCGCATCCGTAGGGTTTCAAAGACGCATTTCTCCTCTTCTCAACACCTCAACAACGACAAAAAAAGGTGTCAGGAGATACTTCAACATCTTCACCGCCACCACGTTGACGATGACACATCCTCTCTTGCACCGTCGAGCACATGAGAGCTGCCAGTGTTCACCGAAGAAAAGAGAGAGAGAGAGTGTGTGTTGTCAGAGCAGCACACAGACATTTTGATACATTTGCGATTATTCAGTGATTCACGCTCAGAGTACAGTAATCAACAAACAAAAACAAACAAACAAACAAACAAATATAAACACAGAGGAGGTGGTAACGATTTGGGTAGAGGGGGAACGACAATCTGGAAGAGGAATAATACAAAGTAGGGGGTTCAAAAATACGAGAGCTAATGAATCATAATAATACTATTAAGAGATAGCAATACGGTCGACTTCTCCAACCGAAAGAGCGAGAGAGAGAGAGGGAGAGACGACATTGCTTTTCTTCTGTCGCCCGTCTTCCTTCCTTCTTTCCACATTTTCTCTACGCCTTCCAAAGCCGACTGAGGAAGATGAGGGTAGAGAGGGTCTCGCGAGGGGTAATCCACAGCGCACCTGCAGCGGCACGCTCCTCGGCTTCCGCACTCGCCTGGATGGCGTCGAACTGCGCTGCCGTCTCGGGGTCAACACGCACCTCAGCCTCCGACTGCTGCAGCTGCAGACGCGACGCTGCTGTGCGGTTCAGCGTGCTCTCCATCGTGTGCCGCGACGCGTCGAGCTGCTGCACAGCCGGCGACGGCGGCTCGCTCGTCCGTCCGGTGCCTTGCAGGTCTTCGCTCATGTACGATGCTTCGCGCATTTCCACAAGTGAGGTAGCGCACAAGTTTGACGACGCCGCAGCGTTCTTCGACGGCGACTTCGCGCGTTTTGCACGGCTGCTGGACGAAGCACCGACGGACTGCCGTACGCTGCGCATCTGCGCGCTGCGGCGCGACGACTCGAGGCGGCTGCTGACGCTGTCCCCGAAGCCACCAGCACGGTTCGTCGCGCTTGTCAGTGTCGAGTTGGGAGAGAAGACCTGCGACGCACTCGCGGCGGCACCGGTGGTGGTGGTGGCGTCGCTGACACGCCTGACGGTGGTGGAGCGCGCACGCTGCGCCGCCATGAAGCGCTCCGTCGCCGCGCGCCAGTACTGCTTCTCTGCGGCTGCGAGTGTAGCTGGCGCGGAGGCAGAAGACTGTGGGCTCGTCAGCAGCCTCGCTGTCTGCTCCTGTGACGGCGACGCACCGGCATCGGACAACAGTGCCGTCATGGGAGACTCACTCAGCGCGATGCAGGCGAGCACGACACACGTTGTTGGCTTCACCAGTGCATCCCGCAACAGCATCGTCAGCTTGTGCGAGCGGAATGGGACGTGCGCGCTGCCGCTGGACTTGCTGCTGCCGTACAGCACCGCCATCACATCGCCCAAGGCAGAGAGACCTTTGCTGATGGATTGCGCCTCGCGCAGGCGGTCTGGATCGCCGCTCGACAGCTGCCCCGTGCCGCGGTCCGTGCCAGCAAGGTCAATGAACACGAGACGGCTCGTGACGGCGCGCACGGTGCGACGCCGCAGGTACTTCTCCTGTGCCTTGCGCTCCTGCTCCTCTATTTCTACCGCGGTGGTGGCCACGGTGGTGTCACTCTCGCCCCGCTCATGCACTACGGCAGCGGCGGCGTCGTTCGCACTTCCGGTGGTACGGCGCTTCTTGGTTTTCTTTGCTGGCTTGGCTGCACTGCTGTCCGCTTCCGCAGCGCTGCTGCGTGCAGCCTTCGACTTGGCCTTCTTGGAAGAAGTGGCCTTGTCTTTGCTCGCCTTCTTCGTCGTCTTCTCCTGCTTGCCGGCCTTTGGCTTGGCTGGCGTAACGCCCGCCGGTGCAGCGACGGCGTCTTCATTTGCTGTTGTTGCTGGTGCCGTGCTCTTCTCCTCTCCCTCCTCGGCTGCTGCAGCGGGCTTCACCACCGCCGCCTCTTCCTCGGCGTCTTCGCTCCACCACTGCTGCTGCTTTAGCGTGACCGTGAAGAGAAGGTGTGAGCGGCTGGAGTGCGCATTCGACGCCGTCGCGTGCGTCTCGCGATTCGCCTGAGCGCGTTGCAGCAGCCGCATCGCCTCCTCCGCGTTACGCACCGTCACGCGCGTCGCACCGCTGAGGCGAGCGCTTCCGTCCTCGCTGACGTGCATGGCGCACTCAGGCGAGACGTACGCGTGCCCGATGATTCTGCGCTGCTGCTGCTGCTCGCTATCCTCGGCGAATAGATGCGCCCGCCGCGTGCTTCCCTCTCGGCTTTCCACGCCATCGCCGTGTTGCTGCTGCTGCTGCTGTTGGTTCCGTTGGGCAGCCTGAGCCTGCCGCAGCTGCAGCTGCGTCCGCCGCTCCGCACTGCTGCTGCGGTGCCCCGCCGTTCCCTTCGCGCCACGTGAGGCGGCGCCAAACTCGTCGTAGATGGGGACTTCGATCTTCTCGGCAAGCAGGTCGCGCACCTTGTCGTTGTACAGCTCCACCACGCTGCACTGCACCTCGCACATCGGGACGCGCGAGAGGGCGATGAGGTGCGCAAGGTTTGCCTCGGACGACGTGCTGGCAACTGCCGCCGCCGCAGCAGCAGTGGCGGCACTCGTGTTCGCTTTGGCGCTGAGGGCGGCCTGGAACGCCGCGTCGTGGCGCGAGGCGTAAAGGCTGCGCAGGAGCAGCTCCTCCGAGGCTGCCCGGTCCCGCAGGCGGTCAAACAAATCCACCAGGGCACGTGGAATCACACCGGCATCGTCAGGGACGTCGCGCCACACCGTCGCACGCGCCTTCTTTTTCGCTGCCGCCGCTGCTCCGTCTTTCATTCCTTCGTCCGCCTCTGCCGCTGCAGCCGCTGTGAGTGTGTCGCCCAACATGGTGTACGTCTTTCCGCTGCCCACTTGACCGTAGGAGAGAACGGTGCCGGACTCGCCGCGCATCGCACCCTCCACCAGCGGAGCCACCGTCTCTTCGTACAGGCGACGCTGCTGCACCGCCGCCGCAACGCGCAGCGCCGACACGCCAGCCTCACCACCGGCTTCCTGTTGCGGCTGCGCGGTGAGAGCAACAGCGCCGGTGGCGTCCCACTCCTGCACGCTCTGCTGCAGCGACGGCGACGCACCACCTCCGTTGATGCTGAGAAGGGCGGAGAGCGACTGGGGAAGGGGCGGGCCGATGATGCGGACGCCGCGTACGGAGGCACCCTTGTCCCGCGCCGTGGTGAGCAGCTCTGGGTTGCGCACCTGCAAGGAGCTGTCCGCGGCGTCGCACTGCAGGAAAACGTCGGAGGGTGCGACAGTCGTGCCGTGTGCGGCTGCCACGGCGGCGGCGTGTTCCGCCGCCATGAGGCTGGAGGACTGCGGGGTGAGAAATGGTGAGAGCACAGAGCTGGACCCAAGGGGGTTGCCGCCGCCCGCGTGCACAACGCCTCCGTCGCCGACGGAGCGATCGAAAGGTGATGCCTGCCGCACACTGCCGTTGTGGGGCGACTGCGTCCCAGGCGAAGCCAGCGCGGCCTGAGGTGCGTTGGCGGGCACCGGTGCGCCTGCGTCTGCGATGGCGAGGCCCACTGGACGAATGCGAACCACAACACGCAGGCGCTGGCTGCCGCTCCCCGCTGCCGCACCCTTTTTCTTCTTGCCGGTCGTGGCCCGTGAGTGGAGGACATGCAGCTGATGCATAAGAAGCGCATTTTCTCGCCGGAGGAGGCGGTTGTGGTGGATGTAGCCGAGCTGCTTTAGCAGAGCACGCAGCTCCGCCTGGGAGAGCTGGAAGAGGGCGGGAAGGGGAGCCGTGACGGCGGGTGCTGCTACTGCCGCCGCGTCCGCTGCGATTGACGTTGCAGCTCCTCCTGTTTCCGGTTGCTGCATCGAGGGTAATGCCTCCTCCTCCCGGTCGGGCTCTGCAGGTGGTGTCGCTGCTGGCGCTGCGGTGTCTTCACCGGCGGGAACGGTGTCAGCAGCGGCAGCTTCGACTGCGACGGCAGCAGTTTCTTCTTCTGCTGCTCCCATGTCAACAGGAGCGGGTTCTTCCACTTCACCTTCTTTTTCTTCTTCTGCCTCCTCGTCAGCCGACGGTGCTGCTGCTGCGACGGTGGCTTCTTCGGTGCCAACAAGAGGATCCACCTGGCTGGTGTCTTTCTCGGCTCCGCCTTCCACTTCGTTTTCTGCGTCGTCTTCAGCCTCCTTCTCAGCCACCTCAGTCTCTTCTGTCGTATCCTTCTGCTCTTCTTGCTGCTCGCTTTGCGGCTCCTCCTTCTCCTCTGGCTGCTGTGCCTCCGCCTTCGCCTCTCCCTCCTCCTCCTTCTCTTCATCTGCGTTTATTGGCTGCGGCAGCTCACCCGACGCCATCTGCGCCGCATACGCGTTCAGCTGGCTCAGTGACGTGCAGTGGGCGTCGTGCAGGGCCCGGTAGTCGCGCTGCGTCTCCGTCAACGCCCCACGTAATGCCGCGATGCGGGAGGCGTCAGTGTGGGACTGCACGAGGAGACGTTGCACGTCCTCCTGCAGCTGCAGGACCAACTCAGCCAGCTTCGCCTCACGATCGGTGGCGGCAGCTGCGGTGTTTGTGCGGGCGGCTGTGGTGGTGGCGGTGGTGGCTTCGATCTGTGCCGGGGCGAGGGCAGTCATGTCGGCTACAACCGTGACCGTGGCTGCTGGCGCTGACAGTGTTGCTGGTGCTGGCGCTGGTGCTGGTGCTGGTGCTGGTGCTGGTGCTGGTGCCGTCGCTGCTGGCCCAGCTGACCGCCTCTCCGTCACCGTCGACTTCTTCACCTTGCGCCGCGTACTGGTCGTGGCGGGGGAGGCGGCAGCAGCAGAAGACATCGGCCGTGTCTGCGACTCCCCCGTGGCTGCCACCACGACATCCCTTTTCTCTGTCCGTACTGCTATGGCTGTTGGCGCCTCCGCTGTCTTCTTGCGGTTACCACGCGCTTGGTAGTACTCGAAGCGCTGACGCACCGTCATGTTGGCCACCGGGTCTGGCGCGTTGCCTGACTTCTTCTTCGTCGCTGCCGCAGCAGCAGCCTTGTTCGGCGTCGGTGCAAGGCTCGAGTCGCCGGTGCGGCGCACCTGCCGCGTGTTGGTCGTGTCGGCCGTCGCGAACGAAATCGTATCAAAGTCCACCTCGTCGTCATCGGTTTCGAACTGCACTGACTGCGCGGCGCTCGTTGCGTTGCCAGACGGCAACAAGGCGTGATACGTTATGGAGATCATATCCTCCTGGAAACTGACCGACTCCTCCGTCTCGAACGTCTGCGGCGCGCTGCCGTCTTCGTCGTCATCAGTCTCGATGAAGAACACCGCCGAGGAGGCAGAGATGCCCGACTGCGTTGGAGAACGCAGGTTGGCGTGGTGGCGCACAACGCACAGGCGAGCGCCGTGCTGCAGGTGGACGTGCAGTGCGGTATCAGAGGTCACGGTGCCGCCTGCGGTGTCGCGCAGCGCGAAGGATCCCGGCAGCAGGTCGGGCACCGTTGTTGGCGACTCGTGCGTGGGAAGTGGGGTGATGGTGCACTCGTACGCCGTGGTGCCAATCTTGTGGTGTGTCGCAGCGCTGGAGACTTCTCTGCCGTCCGCTACGGCCGCCGCCACGCTCTGCGAGGCCTCCACGATCATCTGCTCTACCTGAGTCAGCGTGAGTTGCGGCGGCGGTTGGCTGTCGAGCGCGAAGTGAAAGCAGCAGCCGGCGTCCTTGTCCTCCACCGCGAGACGCAGGCTTTTGGCAGAAGAGGCGGACATTGTTATTTTTTGTTTTGTCCGTAAAATTGAAAAAAAAAAGAAAAAGAAAATAAATATGAGAGAAGAAGAGAAGCTATCGAACTCAGGTAAAAGCAAAGATGTTTTACTACGATCCAAATAAAAAACCAAGAGGAGAAAAGCGCTTTACCTGATCAGTTACCGAGGAGGAAGACCAAAAGTCACGAAGGTGATTGAAAAAATTCTTTTGTTTTGCGCGGGGGTGTCGCTTGCTCTATAACTGGAAAATCGACTTGAGGGGGAAATGGGGGAAGGGGGTAGAACTAAAATGGGATAAAGACAACGATGCGGAATAAAGGAGAAGTCACGCGCCTCACAACAAACAAAAAAAAAACAAAAAAAAAGGGCAAGAAAAAGAAGAAGTTAGTAGACACTACGAAGGCAGTCGCTAAAGGCAAAACGTGGGGCGAGGAGAGACACGAGTCAAGACGCTCACCCACACGCACAAATACACAAACACACGCAGGGACAGGTAGACACACAGCGAAACGAGAAGAGGAAGAAGAAGAGATAAATGCGGAGAAAAACAAAACAAATTAACCCCAAATAAACGAGAATAAGACGCACACAAAAAACGGTATTACTGGCACAATTATGAAATTAAGAAAAAATATATTGAGGCAGCACACGCAGAAACACACAACGAAGAGAAGAAGCAGCAAAGCTTCCGTGCGTGTCTCTGAAGGTGCGGCAGAGGGCAAAGGAAGAGAAAATTTATAGTCGTCGAAGAGAAAGGTACACGTCGATAGTCAGTAGATGCCGCAACGATGTTCTTTCACGCAAAGACGAGATATAAACAAAACCCACACCTGAAAAAAATAAAGAACCCTAACAACGACAAAAAAAAACAACAACAATAACAACACAGTTCTTCCCAGCAGGATGCCAGCGTGTACGTGTGAGCGTGTGAGTGTGTGCACTCTCACTCTCACGCTATCCCCTTTGTGAGCAAAGAGTTGCGTAGTACGACTAAAGCAAAGAGAGGAAAAAAGAAAAAGCAAAAAAATATATATCCTAGCAAGCTGACAGGGAAGAAGGGGTGGGAGAGGAAGAGAAAATAAAGAGAAAAAATTGGCGCTGCTCGCTGTAGGTGCTTGTTGCTTGGTGCGTGGTATATGTATGTTTTGTTTTGTAAAGCAACACCTTGTACACGAGCCGCAGTGGACAAAATTTAGGAAGCTCAGCAAGGAAAACAGCAAAGATAACTATAGTGACCTCAAGCAGGTGCGGAAGGCTTGAAAAAAGCCGGAAGGCAACTTTCGATTTCGTTTTGAGTTGGAGGTGTGAACGTGCTTCTCTTCAGGGCTTGTGCAGACACGGGTAGAGTGAAGGGAGTTTACTGGGTGGAAAGCAGCAGTGGCCGACTCAGCGGTGGGGAAACAGAACAACAAGCAAATGATTCGACGCGCTTCGGAAAAAAGGAGGAAGAAGAGAAAAAAAATGTGACGCGTATGTGCGGTTTAGTCTACAGGCTGTGTGCCGCTACGAGGCTCTTTTTTTTGCGGGGGAACGTCTTGGATGGAAAAGGGATCAGGATGGTAACGTGGATCGACTACTCAAACACAAGGACTAGCACAAACACGCCCAATTGATGCCTTCTCTTGCCTTCTGGATTTGTTCTATTGCCTTTTAGACAGGGACTGCGGCTGCGATGAGAGGCGACAGCGAAAGCAGGAGACCAAAAAGAAAAAAAAAGCGGCGAGTATTCACAGTGCACGTACAAGACAGAAAGAAATGAGAGTTGAAACAGGCGACGCGAACGAATAAACGTAAACACAAACACACAAAAACAAAAACTTTTTCCCACTCCCCAAAACATCCACACAAAAAGGGGGGGGGGGGAAAAAAAAAAAAGGGAAAAAAAAAAAAAAAAAAAACACCCCCCCACCCCCCCAAAAAAAAAAAAAAAAAAAAAAAGGGGGGGTTTTTAAAAAATATCCCCCTTTTCTTAAAAAGGTAAGAACAACAAAAAAAAGAAGAGGGGGGGGGAAAAAAAAAAAAAAAAAATATAAAAAAATAAAAAAAAAAAAAAAAAACCACCACCTCATATTTTTTATTTATTTTTTTTTTTTCTGGACGAGAAACCCCCCAAAAATAAAAAAAAAAAAAAAAAAAAAAAAAAAAAAAAAAAAAAAAAAAAAAAAAAAAAAAAAAAAAAAAAAAAAAAAAAAAAAAAAAAAAAAAAAAAAAAAAAAAAAAAAAAAAAAAAAAAACCCCCCCCACAAAAAAAAAAAAAAAAAAAAAAAAAAAAAGAAAAAAAAAAAAAAAAAAAAAAAAAAAAAAAAAAAAAAAAAAACAAACCAAAAAAAAAAAAAAAACCCCCCTTTCCCTCCCCCCCCCCCCCCCCCCCCCCCCCCCCCTTACCTTACCAAAAAAAAAAAAAAAAAAACCCCCCCCCCCCCCCCCCCCCCCCCCCCCCCCCCCCCCCCCCCCACCCCCACCAAGGAAGAGGACGGGTGTTTGGGGTTTAAAAACTCTTCAAACCTCCCCCCCCTCGGCCCCCCCCCCCCCCCCCCCCCCCCGGCCCCCGCGGGCCGCCCTCGCCCCCCCCCCCCCCCCCCCCCCCCCCCCCCCCCCCCCCCCCCCCCCCAACCCAAACCCCCCCCCCCCCCCGCCCCCCCCCGGCCCCCCCCCCCCCCCCCCCCCCCCCCCCCCCCCCCCCCCCCCCCCCACAAGGCGGGGTGAAAGGGGGGGGGGGGAAGGGGGGGGGGGGGGCCGCGGGGGGCGCCCGCCTGCGGGGGTTTGCGCCGAAGACGACCGACGGTGCGGGGGTGAGGGCGGCTGACGTGGCTGCCCGCGTCTCCATCTCTTCCATGTGCGCTTCGTAGGCGCCAGCTAAGGCGTCGGCACACTGTGCGGAGGTGAGAGCGGAGAAGTAGATCAAGGAGGATTTAGAGTTGTGTGCGAGCGCTTTTTGATGTGTCAGCATTGCCATTTGGTGTGCGGCGACAAAGTCCTTGCGTTGGTAGTGACTGAGAGTGAGGTTCAGTAGGCTGTGGAGGTACGCGGTGGTGTTCGTCTTCTCCTCACTGGCCAGCTTCTCCAGATCTTCTTCTACACGCAGCCGAGTAGCCTCAGGGTCGTCGAGGTTGATGAAGAAGTGGTAGCCCTTGCAGCGGCGCTGCGCACACAGCGTTGGAGGAATGGCCGGCGGTGCGCAGCGTGCCGATGTACACCGTCTGGTCCCCGTAGCGAGGGAGGATGGCCCTGCGTGGGTGCGGGATGAAGCGACCCCTCCAGCTGCTGCCCGCGCAACGAGTGAGCCTCGAAGAGGCAGCCGCTGCATCAATAAAACAGATAGGTGTGCGCGGGCGGTGTATTGTTGTGTGAGAAACACTGTGACGATGACTGGAACGTCGCAGAAAAGGTTTTAAGCTTTCCCTTAAAACGGGAGTTTTTCAAATGTGTTTCTGTGTTCTTGATGTGCGTGGCGGGTCAGGCATGCAGTTAGGCATGTGGAGGTTGGTTGAGCGCCACAGAAAGAGAGGAGGGTGAGAGAGAGAGAGAGAGAGAGAGAGAGAGAGAGAGAGAGAGAGAGAGAGAGAGAGAGAGAGAGAGAGCAGAAAAAGAAAAGAAAGCAAATTAAAATCTAAACACACAAACAAACACCACGCCGACTTTCACTTCTTCACAGACGCATTAGATAAAGGTGAAATTTGCGGAGTGGTTATGAGGCCAAACACCCAGAAGGCAAGGGGTACGCCTATTCCTCAATGCGGTGCGGTTGGCTGCGCAGCTCGTGCAGTTGTCCTCTCTAGCTCTGTCGGTGGAAGCATTATAGTAGTATTTAGAAGGCACCAAGCAGCGAAGACGGACCACTTTAATTTTTCCAGTTTAGTTGCTCACTTAATAGACAATAAGAAGACAATATTACTTTTTAATCGATGGAAAGCTGGGCAACAACAACAACAACAAAGGCACCCCACAACAAAGCACAGCACGGCAGTGAGAGAAGCCACACACGAACAGCAAAAAAGAAAAATAGTTAACGTGTAGCGTGTCATCGGACAAGGCGCCCACGATAGCGGCGCAGAAGCCCCACCTCCCTCTTACTGCGGCGCACCGTAGGCCTCTGGCAGACGCTCAATCGTGTAGCGGTGCTTCGCAATGTACATGATAGGCACACCAGGCACCTTCCGCAGGCGGCGCTTCAGCTCATGATCGCACGTCGCGACGATGTAAATCGGGTGCTGCGTCACCGTCCGCACCACACAGTCATCTGCGTACTTGCTGTCGCAGGTCAAGCGCTCGAACCGCTTATCACGTGCGAGCTTCAGCGCGATACGAAACTTTTTCCCAAGCTTCTCCAGCTCGGCAAATACACAGTCGCAGATGCAGGGGATGACCTTCGCCAACAAGCAGTCCATCAGCCCCTGCACGATGTCGATCTTATTCTGCATGGAGAAGTTGATGAAGTTCGTATCAAGCCAGATGCGGTACGGCGGCCCGAGCGCCGTGTTGTAGGACAGGAACTGCGTAGTCTGGGTAGGGGCGGCTTGTGTCATCTGGGCCTTGCGGTACAGCACGGCGGCGTAGTCCTTGGTGGCCTGCTTCGTTGTGTTGCTCTCTGGCTTCTCGTGATAGCTTTCCGCTTCGCGCTTCTTCTTCATGGCGATCGACTTCTCCTTCATGAGGATCTTCTTGATGGCGTGGTCCGCCTGCCGTTTCACCTTGCCCATGGTTACGTCACAGCTGCTGAACGCTTTGTTTGTTACTTTGAAAAAAAAACTTTCACTCTGGTTGAGTAGCGGAGACTGAGAGTTCTCCAGAAAGGTGGCGGGTCGATGAATGCTGCTGCGCTGTCGACCGCTGAAAACGGAGAAGAGCAGGGAGAGAGAGAGGGAGAGAAGGGGGGAATAGCACATAAACAATGGTGTGAACTGAAGCATTGATTATCACAACGGGCACACGCACAATCCAACAGACACTTCATTTCCTCTCTCCTAAATAATTCTTCTGTCTTATTTGTATTTTTTTTTGGGCGGTAAGCGAGAGTCGATGGCCAACGCTTTACCTTTATAGCAGCGAGTAAACGACTGGAAACAAAAAAAAAAAAACAAACAAACAAACACAAAAACAAAAAACACTCAAGAAAACACCGAACAACAGCGACAACCACATCACCCACCCACACGCACACACACGCACCTCTGTGCACTCTCAAGACAGCTTGTGATACCGCGCCACCACCGCACCAACGCCGCCTTCCTCATACTCGCCACGCGACAGCCACGCCTCCGTCTGTCCCGCCGTCAGCTCAGCCATGAGCGCGCCACCCACATATGCCATGTACTGCCGCCGTGGAGGCTCTTTCACTGCTATGGGGCACCGCGCCATCCGTGAGAGATCCCCCTTCAGCTTCTCGCGAAGGTAGGCGGCCTTCATGTCCGTGGCAAGACGCGCACCGAAGCCGGCGAGCAGCGTTGTGCCGCCAGAGAGAATGATGTTTTCGTACAGGGCTCGTCGCACGTCGACCTCCGCGGCCTCGATGCAGTCCCACAGCACGGCAGAGATGCCAGGCGACTCGATGTGCATGACCGCAGGGCTGAAAAGCACCTCCGGCGCCGTAAAGCGCTCCGTGTTGAGGCGACACAGCGCTCCATCGGGTAAGGTGCAGGTGCGGCACAGCGCGGACGTTTCACGCGCAAGACGAGCATCCACGTGGTGCTCCGCAGCGACGTAGCAGTATCGCTCCTTCAACCGACGCACAACATCCATGCCTGCCGCATCGTGCGCAGTAGCCACCGGTGCTGCACGCGAAGCAGACGCGTGCACGAAACCATCAGCACCATGACTTTCGCGCAGGAGCTGGGAGAGGTACTGTGTGACCACCTCTCCACCGAAGTCGAGGCGGCGCTGTGCCGTGGTCAGCACGCACCCGTCGAAGACCGGCGTGCAGTGCGAGAGCCCTTCCCCACACTCCACGACTACTCCGCTCTCCGTGCCGTTGGCGAAGAGAGAGAGAACACCTTGTGGGGCAGACTGAAGAGCACCAAGGCGGTACGTCTCGAAGAATACCTCGACCTGATCGCACCGCTGCTTCAGTGAAATATTGGGTGGCTCGGTGAGAAGCAAAGGTCGGTTGACCAGCCATGCAGATCCATCTTCCTTCTCATTCTCATCTTCTCCGTCGTGGTTGTAATGCCTTTCGGAGTGCTGTGCTGCACCAGACAGGAGAGAGGGTAGGCGTCGACACAGCACGTAGTCCCACAGGTCCTGCATCGCCGCCATGTCCTGAATCACACCGTTGCGAATTGGGAAGGTCAAATGCGCATCGCCACGCCGGCCAGCGAGCTCATCGCCACACAGCACGTCTCGTCGCAGGAGCTGCTCACTATGCTCACTCTCCGTACACCCACGCGCACTTGGATCGCCTCCGAGTACACCTCTCGATGAGGGCGAGCCTTCGCTGGTGCATTTGAGCAGGGAGGGGAGCTTAACTGCCTCCCTGAATGGGTGACCAACAACGGTGGGGCACACGAAGAGCGGAAGCGGGGAGACGCCGGCGCAGCCGCACTTGATGCTGCCCGTCCCGTTGTCTAGTACGACCGGGGGAAGGTTCATAAGGTGGCACGCCAAACTTTTTCTTTTTTGTGCGAGTATGTGCGAAAGCGAGGAGGGAAAGGATAAATGCGGAGAAGGAAAAAAAATAATTACAACAGAAGGAGAGAGAGAGAGCATGACAATGTGCATCAAATGAGATGCGGAATCTCGGAAATTAGATACGGTCTAATAGTGCTGCCGACCGATAAATTGCAACACAGTAGGCTGAGGCGTGCAGTGCGGCATGCCACAGAGTTTGTTCATGTACATCTTTTTTTTTTCGTCATTTTTGATGTAAACAACAGAAGGCCAAAGAAGCAATAACAACACCTGTGAAAAAAGTGAGAGCGAGTGAAGAAATGCACACGACGACACGAATGCAAAGAAACGCGGTTCATTTCACCGCCCACCTACAATAAAAAACAACAATAACAACAACAGATAGGTGAAAGAAAGCCGAAAAAATGTAAAGACAGCTAGCCGATCTCATATTTTGTTTTGTTTTGATGCACCACAGAAGGAAGAAAAAGACTTTTCCGAAGAAAAAGCTGGTAAAAGAGTGAAGAGTTGCAATGTTAGTCCATCTCTTTTCTTGTTGTCTCTCACCCTTCCCTCTCTTTTACACCTAAGAGAGAGAGAAAGAGAGCTGTCTATCAACTTACGCCCCTTTTTCCTTCTCGTAGCCGTCGGGGTTTTGGATGTCGTCCCGCACGTAGTTCTCCACGGCGACGACGCTGACTTGATTCATCTTCTGCCGCAGCCACTGCTCTCGCAAGTCAATGCGGTGCTGCTTTGTTGGCACGAACTCCGTCTCTGGAATGCCGAAGCTGCTCACGTCTGTCTTTTTCATCAGCCCGCGATCCATGCGACACTGCAGGTACTCGCGCACCGGGTCGCGGCACATGGGCGTCACGTAATCGTTCTCCTTCAAGCACGTGTAGTACTTCTCAATCTCGCTTTTGCACTCGCGGTAGTGGTCGAGGGGGAAGGAGCCGAGGTCGGGTGCCTTGACCGAGATCAGCATGCTGTTCGACGTCACACCGTTCGCCATGGCTGCACCAAAGAAGAAGAATAATAATAATAAAGAAAGAAAGTGAAAGATGTAAGAGGAGATGATCGGAGGGTATTATCGGGAAGTACAGCGCTGCCGGTGCAGAAGGCCGCTTCAGCGCAACAACAAAAAAATAAATTATAATAATAATAGAAAAGGAGAAAAGGGACACAAATATCAATGAAGGAGATCAAGTCAAGAGGATGGTAAAGTTGAGAAAACATGGACACAATTAAATGGAAACAGCCTCACATTTGTGTCAAGCTGAGACTCCTTGACCAGTAGGCTTTCCATCAAGTAGTTTGTGCAGCGTCGCTTTGAGTGCATCGCGTTACGGAATGACGCGTCATCTGAACAGCGTTTTAGGTGTTCGTTAATAATAATACTTGTCTTTTGGTGCGTTTTCTGAGAAAGGGTTTGACTGAAAGAGACTGCCACTTAAGCGCTTGGACGGCCTCGAAAGTCGAGAGAATTCACCATTCCAGCTGACGCATAAGCGCAAAAAGAAAAAGACGAAGAGACAGCGGTGGCTCCTTCGCAGTGCAACACCACAAGTCCTCTTTTTCTCTCTCTCTTTTATAACCACCCGTCAGTCATCCGAGTCGCTCAGAATTACATCATTCAAGGCATAAAGGCCCGTCATGGTGTTGGACGCCGTGTCATCTTCTACTAGAGGCGGTGGCGCAACCATCACCTCTATGTTCGAAGCCCTCGGCGACAGGGAAGTAGTCGTGGTGGCGCTCGCATGCTCTGACGCGTTCTGTTGCGAAGTTGTGCCACTCATAGAGGCCGCAGAAGACATGCGCACGCCTTCCCCTTCACCACCACCACTACTGTTTCTCTGCGGGGTAGACGTAACGCGTCTCATCGGCTCCTGTGGTGCTCTGCCTGTCGTTGGTCCTGACTTGTTAGCAGGCATGGCAACAGCACTCAACGCGTCTGCAGGCTCTTGTTGCCACAGCCGCCGCATCCACTCGTCCTGCCGCTGCTGCTGCTGCTGCTGCTGGATACCACCACCACGGCGACCTCGAGTAGGGACAGCACGCGCTGCTGGACGGTGGTGCAGTACTGAATCTTTTCGAGCCTCAGTGCTGATTGTTGTCGCCTTAGTAATGTCGACGTCGCTGTCGTCGTCTGACGGTGAGGAGATGGAAAAGGAAAGAGATGCGTCGTCTGCGTCTGGGGAGTGGGGCAAAGGGGAAAGCGCCGCGTGCGACACCGCCGGCGTGGGGAAGGAGTAAGAAACCTCCTGCGTGAGATCGTTGTGCATCTGGTGTTGCTGTACATCGCTGATCTGTGCGCTGGTGGCGGTGGTGGGCGGTTGGGGAGGAGAGAGAGACTCGATCGAGACGCTCCGCCGGGCACGCTTGCGCTGCTGGGACGACGCAGCCACCGCTGACTCTCCCAACAGCTGCTGCTGCTGCTGAGACGAATGATTGAGCCGTCGATCCTCTCCTCCACGAGTATGTGCACTCTTCTCTGGTGGCAACAGCTGCAACGACCGCGAGGCACGTGAACTTACCACCCCACTAAGGGCATAGATGACCTCCAGCGGAACGTCCCAGTCTGCCGGCGGGCCACGGGGGAAGCCCTCTCCCATCTTGTCTGCCACCGCCGCCTCAGCACTGCCGAAGGTACGCATTGTTGTACCTCTTTCCACTGCGGCAGCGTTGGCGCCGTCTCCTCGAACGTCAACGCCAAGAGCAGAGCCTGTGTCCGACGTGCCTTGAGGGTAAGTTGCGTGAGATGCCGGTGAGCCTGCGAGATGCTGCATCGGCGGCGGGGCACGAAGCCCACCGAATCCTACTCCTCCTCCGTCACTGTCGTGCAGCGCAGCTGGCGTACCTGTCCACATGCCAGACGGCTGCCCCTCCTCGTCAGCTGAGTTGCCGGTCAACACCATCGTCACGCCTCCATCAAACCGCGACGCAGCTGCAGCGGCAGCAGCACCATCACCGCCACCGCTGGTTTGGTTCGTTGTGGCAAAGGCCGGCATCGCGAGAGGGTCGTAGAAGCCGTCTGCTGCGAAGGAGGTGACGCTCCGTGTGGCATTGTGGGCGATGTCTGCACCAGCGCGTGCCATCGCAGCCGTCTGGGATAGCGTGATGCGCATGTCTGTTCGATCCGCAGCATGCCCCGCATCACCAATACTCCTGTGTCCCTCGGTGAAGAGGGCTTTTGCTGCCTGTTCAACTCCTTGCTGCAGCTGCTGTGAGGGCGGTAAGGGCTCCGGAGAGGCACCATACGCTTGCGGAGTGCTGCGAGGGCGATCCGGGGTGGCCAGCGCCGGCCCGAGCGGTGTGCGCAGCGGTGTCCGGGTGCCACCGGGTATCTCGTACACTCGTTGATGAGGCGACCTGTCTGTTGCGCTCGTGGTCTGATGAAGGTCGGTGGGACTGCGAGCGGCTTGCGAGGCGGACAGCAGTGCGTGAGCCGCGGTGCGTGCAGGGCTCA
Organism: Crithidia sp. LVH-60A; assembly: GCA_030078075.1. Classification (NCBI taxonomy): domain Eukaryota; phylum Euglenozoa; class Kinetoplastea; order Trypanosomatida; family Trypanosomatidae; genus Crithidia; species Crithidia sp. LVH-60A. The sequence continues at coordinate 317,799 of CP119645.1, forward strand.
CGCCGCGGTGCCGCACACCTTGACCGGTCCGTGTGTCCAGAGCATCCACATCGCCGACGGCATCGCGACCACCGTTTGCGGTTCGCGCCACAACCCGCAGCCGCTCCTCCGCCTCCAGCTCAAACTGCTGCCGCTGCTGCCGCACGACGGCGTCGGTGGTGAAGTTGTAGCTGGCGACAACGAGGCGCTGCGCTGGATAGACGAAGTAGGGCTCTGCAAGGTACAGATGCTCACCGACGGTGACGGTGACCTGCATGAGGGCCGGCTCAGGGAAAAGAAAGCTCCACGCTACTTCTTCGCCGTCTCCAGCACCGCCAGCGGAAGGGAAACCAACACAAGACAGATTAGAGAGGCACTGCGGCTGCTGCTGTTGTTGTTGCTGTTGCTCGTGTAGTGGTGAATCTGCTGGCTTCCTCTCCTCGGTCCCGAGCCGCGCATGAGCCTTCTCGCTGCACCACACCACAGTGCCACGCACCACCGCGACGTTAAAGGCTGCCTCGACGTAGCGCACACAACTTTTTACTTCTACTCCACTCTCATTACTCGTGTCACCGAGATGTGCAACAACAGGGGAAGTGGGGTGATGTCTGGCACTCGCCTTCTCTTCTTCGTCGCCTTTCTCGCTGCTCGCCTTTACTTGTGAACCCACACACCGACGACTACTATCACCAGCATCACAAGCAGCATCTGCATCGCCGCGGAGAGAAGCATCGAAGGGCCGCCAACGCTCAAAGCGTTCACACAGGTACTTTACCACCGCCAGCGCGGTTGGGTTCTGCTTCAGCAGCCGCCTGCCCTCCTTCCAGGTATTAAAGAAGGCGGCGGTGGTCACCCGCGTCGCGAAGGCGAAGAAGCCGCCACGACCAGTGCCTACAGCAGAATTGTTCGAGTAGGGACGACCAGCGTTAAGTCGGTGCATGTGTGATGGTGCTCCGCCACTACTGTTGATAGCAGCAGACCCGGCTGCTGCTGCGAAGAAGGAAGGGACTGTCGCGTTGCCCTCACGCAGCGGCCTCCGCGCTGCAGCACAAGAAGGATAAAAGGCGGCCGGCTTCCCAATAAAAGGCCGCACCGCGTCTGCGTACTCTCGCTCCAGATGCACGCTAGTCTTGTCTGCAGGAGGTGGCTGCTGGCCTGCTGCGAAGGGGACGTGGCATTGCGGGTGTTGACGAGCTTCGTTGCGACGCACCCAACGAGGAACATCGTCGTCGACGTCGCGCATCAAATCCAGTGAGTCAGCAGAGGCAATAGCAGAGGTTGCCGACGATGACGACGAGGAGGAGGAAGAGCGCATACTGCCTGTGTCCGCACTGCCACGTGTGTTACCACTTGACGGAGAGCGCGATGCTCTCTGTGATTTTTGGTGCGATGCCCTTTGCCTGTCCGAGGCGGAGGTGCGGTGAGCCGCGATGCCGAGCAGTACGCCTTCCAGTAGGCTGCTTTCCGCGCCAGTAGTCGCACCTCTCAACGAGTCAGCTGCGCTCTTCCCTTGCCGACGTTGCAGCGCCGCGTACTCCTCCTCCTCCAGCCGCCGCAGCCACCCCACTTCTCCAGCTGCAGAGGATTCCTGCTCCGTCCCCTTCTTCATGTTTAAAAGTATATGAGGTGAGAGGGAGTCATCCTTCAGTGGCTCTGTGCCACCAACCCTACCTCCTCCACCTTCTAGGACACCCAATAAGCAGGCATCTTTCTCCGGCACGCCAGTCCTCGTCGTGGCACGCCGCACTGTCTGTTTGCCGCCTCCCCGCTCGTCATCTGAGGAGGCAGAGGAGGTGGAGATGTCAGAGACGGAGTCGTGCGCGTCGTGCTGCGCCGCACGTTGTCGGTCCTGACAGCGTGAAGAGTCATCTGGATGGTCGTTTTGGGTGTCATCCGGGAAAGCACCGCGAAGGTGCATCGGTAGGAGGTGACGCAGCCGCCGATCCGGACCGCTGCCAGCGCCAAGGGAAGCTGCACTGGCTGACAATGTTTGTTTCTCTCCACCTGTGCTCCGCCGCGGCGGTCGCACAACTTCTGCAGAAGGAGAAGCAGCAGTCGTCTTGGCTTCCACACGCGATGATGCAGCGGGGGTTTTCAGCGCTGCTCTTTGGCTGCTGCTGTCGTTGGCGTTGCTGCTCGTGCTGGGGAGGTTGTGAGAGGAGGGACTGGCCACGGAGGTATTGATACTTGTTGTGGTGCCACCGCTGTGGACCACGATTGGATCGCCCTCACTGCCACCACTACCGCGTTGCTTCTTCAACTGTGCCGGGATGGAGGAAGGGAAGAGCATCTGGTGTGTGCGCTCCCGTGTTGAAGACGCAGCAGACGCCACTGGTACTTGCTTCTGCAGTTGTTGCGGTGGTGGTAGAGCTGACGGTTGTGCAGTTGCAGATACAGGAAGCACTCTGGTGCTGCTCTCCTCCTCACTGCGCGTACCGCGTTGCACGTCGACCAAGACGTCGTACATCGTGCGCCGTGCAGCGCCACGCAGGGCGGAAGGGACGCGAACGGCGCTGTCCATCGTGGCCACTGCGCTGTTAACGAGGCAATTGTACTGCCGTACAGTGGCTCTTTTACTTCTGTTCGAGGTACGCGTCTGTTGCTGTTGTAGCACTAAAGACATTTCCATTGCCGCTGCAGTAGTGGACGCCTCCGTGCCTCTCCTCGGTGCTCCTGCTACGACAGCTTTGACATCCTCGTTGCTGTTCTGATGCGTGTGGTGCCGCGTGGCCTGTCCCGTGATCTCGTGTCCCATCAGCTCCGCATCATGGTCGTAGAAGACCTCCACGGCCTCTTCTTCATCGCTGCTGTCAGCACGATTTGTGCTGTCGCCGCGGTGGTGTGGCTGTGGCTGAGGGTTGTTGTTGGTGCTGTGCGAGGGGTCGTCGCTGCCCGGCAAAAAGCTGGAGAGGTGGAAGGGGCGGCCGTTGCTCATCTGTCCGGTGTTAAAGAGCTTGGCGCGTTGGCGGAAGGGCGTCTGGAGGAAAGATAAAAGAGGGAGAAAGAGAGAGCTGGTATTCTGCAATAGGGGGAAAAACAAATCCACACGAAGAAGGGTGAGAAAGAGAGAGAAAGAGAGAGAAGGAGCAGCGTTCTATCTGTGGTACATCTATTAGGGGAGCTTTGTAAAAAAACGGTCAGTGAGCGGGGTTTTCTGCACCGCTCCGTGCTGCTGTAGAGATGTCTGTGAGTTGGATGAGGTGAAGAGATGGCGGTACGGTGTTTTGGCTGCGATCGCGTCTGTAGATAAAGTAAGGTAGAGAGATCTATTTCGTTTATGTGCGTACGTGTGTGTATGTGTATATGAGTGCGACTGGTCTTGAAGTATGATTTGAGACTTTATAAAGAAAACATAGAAAGGCAAGGAGGAAGGAGGACCGATGGAGTCTCCAGCATGGCAGTCCTCGCCTTCTCTGCGCAACCACGCGCGAGTGCCGCAGTGGAGCACACCGTCGCCAAAAAAAAAAAGAAAAAAAAGAAAGGGAAAAAAGGCCAAATAGTGAAGAGAGTGGAGACGAGCTTCACCACACACACACACACACGCGGTGCATGCTCCTTGTGAAATAAAGGATAACAAAACACAAACAAAAAACAAGCCAACATTGCATAAAAGACCGTACGTAGAGAGCGCACAGGTAGCGCAGGTGCCACATGGTCACCAGTGCGCCTTGTAGGTATTAGCGGTGGTCGCTGCGCAACGCCTGGCAAGCGAGACCAGGCTGCTTGTATGAAACAAGTCTTGCTAGTGTTCTTCATAATTTGGGTTTGTGTCGTGCAGAAAGAACAAAAAAGTGTTCAGGAGGCGCAGAGCACCGATCTATAAACTGGGGAAAAATGAGGTTGGAGAAAAAAAACCCAAAAAAAAGTAGTGGAGTAATACCACCGGAAAAATATAAAAAGTTAAGGGGAGCTTCAGCGGAGGGTGATTCTATTCTTCTCTGTGTCTGCCTGTCTGCGTAGACGTCATTACTTCTCGTCTACCGCCTCCTTCACCGCTGAGGCTCCTGTGCTATCTTTCACAGAAGGTGGCGTTGCTGCCAACGCCTGATGCTGCCGCAGCACCACCAGACGCTTTTCAGCCACCTGCCGCTCCACCTCCGCCAAGTCCCGCACGGCGGCCTCTCGCGCCAATTGTGTGGCGAAGTGGTGATCGTACGCGGCCTGCCGACGTGCGTGCTTAAGATCGTCGCAGTAGTAGTAAGACGAGGGAGAAGGAGAAAGCGTGGAGAGAGCTCCTCTAGCACCGCTACTCGACGCAGCAGCAGGGGACTGAGTTGTGTCGTTCGCGGCGATCGGGCTGTGCGCCGTACTCTCTGCTCCTGTATTCGAGTGATGTGTGGCGTTCTCACCACCACGCTGCTGTCGTACACCACCAGTAGCAGAAAAGTACTTTGCCGCACTTGCCGGCGTCTCTTGCGGATATGCGGCACTAAAGTCCCGAGCATCGGCCGATGCATATCCCCTGCTGTTGCCGAGGAGTTGAGTGTACAGTGCGTCATCGATGGCGTACGTGGATAGCGGCACAGAGGTAGCAGCGGTGGCCGCTGCTGGAGGTGCAGAGCCGCAGCGAGGACAGCAGTCACTGGTCCAGCAACTATGACTACCACAGCCACGGTTGTGTCGCCGCGCTGGTGTCGCTTCTGTATTCGTGTGCTTCTTGTCATGCGTTTTCTCTTCTGCCTTCGCAGGAGGCGAGGATGCTGCTGCTCCTGCTGCTGCTGCTGGTGTGGCACCATCACTCGGGTTTGCTGCACCCGCCTCCGTGGTTGCGTACCAATCTTCCCATGCCTTCACCTTTTGCAGTGCGGTGTTCAGCTGTCCGCGCAGTTCTGCATCTTCTGGCGGAGAAGGTGCTGGTGCTGGGGGCACATTCTGTGGTGCTTGCGGAGGCTGCGGCGCTGGACGGCGTTGCATCTCCTCTTCTAACAGCTGGTACGACGCCCTTGCATGGCCCAGCTGTGTCTGTGCGGCCAGCAGTTCCTGCGTGAGAAGCCGCAGCGTGCGACGGCTCTGCTCTGCCTTGTCCTCGGCGGCTTCACGATGTGCACTTGCCGGAGAAGATCGAGGCGCGCTGCTAGTGCTGGTGCCGATGCTGCGGTCGTGTAGTTCTACCAGTACACGATGCAGTAAGGCTTCTCGCTGCTCAAGGGTGTCACGCAGCGCTGCCACCTCTTTCTTCAGGCTCTCTACCTGTGGCTCAGCACGTGCTTCTTGATACAGTGGTTGAGAGGGGGGCGGCACAGCAGCAAAAGCAGCAGCAGCTGCGGCAGCGGCAGCATCGGCATTAGTTGCGATTCCACTGTCTGCTGATGCTGCTGCTGCTGTCGATCCTGAAGATGGAGGGGACGGCGCCGCACACTGCACAGTACTTGTCGGTTGCTGCAGTCCTCCTGCTGCCGCGGCTGTTGCTGCTACTGGTGCCCGCGGTGGCCAGCCCTCGCTGCTCATCGTTACCACAATGGGTGGCGCGCTGACCTGCGTGGCAGGGGTGGTGGAAATCGCCTTCACGACTGGCTCCGGCGTCGCCACACGGAACGGGTAGTGGGCGATAGCGCTGGGACCACCGCTACCATCTGTTCCTCCGCCTTCAGCAGCAGCAGCAGCTGCAGCACGCTTCCACAGGAGAGCAGGATCAGCCGCTGCCCACACTGTCGCTGCTGCTGCGTTCGTATTTGTGGCAGACGGGGGAGAGGGAGAAGATGACGCGGGAGCAGGTGGTGGCTGTCCGTCCAGCGCGGCCACCACCGTCGCCCCGGTTGCGGCTCCCTGCAGCGGAATACCGCACGTGTTGCTGCCCCGCAGTGAAGCAGGCGCGTAAGACAGCGGTACGTAGGTAGTGTTTGTGGTTGCTATCGCAGCTTCGCGGCTCTGCTGCTGCTGCGGTGAAGAAGATGACGACTCGGGCACACCAGCACCACTACTCGCATTGCCGACAGTAGAGGCTGTTGGATGTTGCGGAGCCACTGATGGCGATGCCGCAGTTGTTGTAGCTGTTGTAGCGACGGCACTGCTGCTGCTGCTGCTGCTGCTTGTACCGGTGCGTGACTGCGTTGGGTCGACGCGCTGCCCGAAGGCAAGTCTAGGACGGACATCGTACGGCGCCACCGCAGCGCCAGCGCGGGTGGAGACTGCTGGCTTTCGCTGCGGCTCTCGCACGGGGGAAGTGGATGGGGCACGACCCGCTCCCCGACCTGGCGCCACCGCCGACGCTCCCCCACGGCTGCTGGTAGTGCTGCTGCCTCCTCGCACAACACCCGGGATGGGCACGACAGATGAAGGACCGAAGTGCACACGTTTCTGCGGTGATGACGGCGTTGCTGCTGCTGCTGCCGTGCCGGCGTGCTGTCGCAGTCGTTCGTTCTGTGCGAGTCCGCTGCGTAAGAGTTGCACCTCTTGCTCGAGCATCCGCACGTGTGCCTCGAGGTGTGCCGTCTGCGCCTGTGCAGCAGCCGCAGCGGAGGAGGAGGAGGCGCTGCTCGGGTTCGTTGCCGCAGCCGTGGTAGCTAAATTTTCATTGAGCGGGCGTACTTCTCGTCTGTCCGGCAACGCAGCAGACATGGCGGCGGACGATTGTGATAACGTTGCTGCGGTCACGCCGGGAATGAAGTTGTGAGGGTGTGAACCCGTGTAGCTCATGATGGCGACTAGAAGAAAGAGAGAGAGAGAGGGAAGGCGAGGCGCTGGAAAGCACTGTGGGTCTACGCGTGGTACCTTCTCGTGGGAAGCCTTCTCTTTCAGGATAGATGTACAGAGAGCTGCAACGCCGTTGAATGCGCAGAGCGAGATGTGCAGACCAGGTTGTGTATGTGAGTCTATTTATGTAATGTGAATGCGCACTTGTGTGTTGTGGCAGCGAGCACAGGGATGTTGTGAAAAGACAACTTCGAAAATAATAGTAATACTAGATATTAGTAAAATATGCAGGTTCAAACAGTGGGAGCGGAGTTGACGAGTCGCCAAAAAAAAAAAAAAAAGTGTTGCCGGTGACGCTGCGAGGCTTCACAGAGTTGAAAGAAAGAAAGAAACAAAAAGAAGAAGTACGTCTATGCGTCTATGAGGGAATTATCTTGTTCAAATGAGACCAGCAATAATGGTGACCACTTCACAGGAAGGGCGGTGTGCGAGTGAGGAGTGCTTCTCCCCGGGCAGAATGCTGAAAATTGCCTTGAGTTAGTGTGGCCACCGTTCAGACACGAAGGCCCACACCAACCGCTGCTTCGTATTGTTGCCGGGAGTTTAGAGGGCAGCTGGGAAGAAGAGAACCCCAAAAAGAGAAGAAAAAAGAAACAAAGAAGATTCCAATGAGGAGAAAGTGAAGATTGGAGAAGGCAGAGCGAAGGATCCATTGAAGTTGTTTTCCTGTCGATCATGCGTCTAGGTGGAGGAGCTGCATTATGCACGCCCGCGAGGAAACAGCGCTCTGAGAGAGGTACAACGCCGAGAGTGTTCTTCTCCATGTAGCGACACGCAAAACCATTCATCAGCCGACACAGTTGGCACGTCCTCTCTCTCCGAAAGGCGTGAAAGACGCAAGTTCATTACAAAAAGAAAACCAAAGCAAGGATGTCAGCGCACACTTCTTCGGCCCCGCAACGACTAAAGCACGTCTTGCATTTTCATTCTCGTATTATATCTTTTTTTTTTCTCTTTCAACCAAGGAGAAGATGAGAGATGCGTGTGTTTTACCAGCGATGACGAGTCATCAACGTGGAGACGTCCAAAAAGAGAAATCATGAAAACAATGGAACTTCAAACGCACTCGAGCACGAAGACAGATACAAGAAGACAAACACTTTCATCACACGTAGTACAGACAAAAAAAAAGGAAAATAAAAAGATCTGCACGCCTCCGTCTCGCGTCGCATGCTGCCCGGCGAGGGCCCAACGAGGAAAACAAAAAACAAAAAACAAAAACAAAGTGGGTAAGAGAGTGTACGCGGTACTGATGGCTGTGCTCCACACCACTGTTGAAGTTTCGCTCTAGTCGCAGGCCAGGGAAAACTAAAAAGAAGAGAGTAGAAGAATAAAAAAAGTCAAAGATCGGTACAGGAATGGATTTTTTTTTTGTCAAATACAATGAAGATGCACAAGGGGAAGTGGTGAAAAAAGTGCGGTAGAGAGATAGAGAGAGAAAAAGGAGGTCATGTGCGAATGCACTTACATACGCGGACACCTTGCCACCCAACTTGAGAATCACACACACACAAATAAAAAGGTACTGAGAGCCCAGACGAGACAAGAAATATAACTTGACTGTCATGGAGTCAGGCGTCTATTACAGCTCATCCTCGTTCTCCATGGGGGTCTTCTTGGACGAGGCAGCAGCCGGCGTCGGCATCTTCTCCTCCAGCGGTGCCTCCCCGGCATCCATCTCCTCCTCCGCCATCGCAGCGGGGGCGGTCGCCGCGGCCATAGGCGCCTCCGGGGCCTCCTCAGCAGCCGCACGCGCCGCCGCCGTGTCGGCCTCCTCCGCAGCCTCGGCAGCCGCCGGCGTCGCACCCGCACGCGTGCACATCACAGCGGCAATCGCGTTGCCGCTCGCCGTGGCCCTGGCGTTGTACGCCTTGCGCACCTCCTCCGAGTGCTGCTTCGCCTCCTCGAGCTGCGCCGTCAGCGTCGCCTCGTCGCCATCCTCTGCCGTGACGGCCGTCGAGGGCTGCCCGTTGATGTTCTTCTCGCTCGCCCGCACGCGAGCCGCGTAGGTCGGGTCCTGCAGCGCGCGGTAGGCGTCGACCTTTTTGCGCAGCAGCTGGTGGCGCGCGACGTTGGCCCGCACGTCGTCCAGCGAGTACGCCTCAGCCGGCGGGACGCTGACGCTGCTGCCGGCCGTCGCCACCACCGCGGCGGCGCGGTTTGCCTCGTTGTGCGCCTCCAACTTCTCAACTGTGTAGTGCACGCTGCCATCGATGTAGCTCACGTAGCCCTGGCCGTTGGCAGCGAGAAGCATGCGGGTGCCCTTGGCGAAGCCAGCCGCCGCGTTGTCGATCTCCTCCTGCGAGCGCGGCATGCCAGAGAGGGCTTCGTTCTGCTCCTCCTCCACATCGCTGTCGTCGTCACTGTCATCGTGCAGCTGCCGCCACCGCTCCGCGTTCTTCTGCGCCTCGGCCTCCTGGTCACGGCGGCGCTCCTCCTCCTCCTCCTGCTGGCGGCGGCGCTCCTCAGCGCGCTCCTCCTGCTCGATGCGCTGCCGCTCTTCTTCCTCGGCACGCGCGGCTTCCTCCTCGGCGCGGTGGCGGCGGGCTTCGTCCTCGCGGCGCTTGCGGTCGGCACGGCGGCGCTGGCGGTTCTCTTCCTCAGCGCGCAGCTCCTCCTCTGGCAGAAGGTCGAGGTCGCGCTTGATCTGGTAGAGGCGCTCCTTGAGCTCAGCAATCACCTGCTGGCGGTGCTCGTAGTTGTAGTTGTCCACCGGCGCATCGGCGCCACGCAGCAGCGCCACGTCGACCTCCTCCGTCTCGGTACCGTTGTACCCCATCCAGTTGTAGCGCTGCTTCGTGATGATGACGCTCATCTTGACGGCTTGGTGCGGGTGTTGTGCGAGAGAAAAAATGGGGTGTGTATGTGAGCGTGTGGCGTTGCTGGAGGGAGCTGCAGCAGTGGGCGAGATGGCGATTTAGTGGAGAGAATAAAGACTGTATTATTTTATTTTATTTGGCGTGCGTGAGTGTTGACAGAAGCAGCGAGGAAGAAAGACAGGAGAGAGGCGGTAGGGTGACAGAGTGCAAAGTACGCAGAGAAAGAGAAAGGGAGGGAGAAAGGCGAACATGCCGGTTCGGCGCAGCGGCTACTCAGTTTCTCTAACTTTTGAAAAGAGAGAGAGAGTACAGAAGTGACGATGCGTGCGTGCTTTACTGTTATTCCTTTTTTCTGTTTCATCATTGTGCACATCGCAGAAGGCGAACACAAAGACGTTGCCACTCTCTCCCTTCCCTTCCCCTTCATTTCGATCTCACTCAACGTGCCTGAGCGAGTAAGAGGGAAGACAGAGAGGGAGAATTCAGGGTTGGAGAGCACCCCCCAAAAAGCACAAACACAAATATCAACAACAATAACAGCGGATTGATGTCTAAGATGAAGAAGAGGGGAACAAGAAAGGCCAAAAAATAATAAAAACAAGAAAAAAAAAAGAAAAACATAGGAAGAGTCTAGTAGTGTGTTTGAAGAAGAGAGAAAGAGTACTACGCATAGTAGTGGCAAGAAGCATAAAAAAAAATGGAGTTTTGAGCTCTATTTTTCGCATTCATCAGGGATCAAACCATAATCACAAAAAAGCATTCTTACTTGATTTCACGAAGACTCATTCACAAAGCGAGAAAACGCATCATCAGCAACGGCAACGCCAAAGCAGAAAAAAGGGACAAGACGCAATTGAACGGAGGCATACTGCACACCTCATCGCAGAAGCAAGCGTCTCACTGAAGAAGAAGAAGAAAATAAATATTTTCACTAGTAACATTTACCTGTCACATAATGACCTTTGTCAGTCCACATGTGCATCTCTCTCTCTTGGTAAAAGGTGATGTAATTTCCAACAAAATAAGGCAGCAGGCAACGCCACCAACGACAACAACAGCGAGAGTAGGCACTTCGTACCCCCATCGAGTGAGAAAAAAAAAAATTGACTGTTCGATCAAAAAAATATTAATAGAAGAGAACGTCATAATACTAAGAAAAAGAGAAAACAATTGTGTTCTAGTGTCCAGCGGCGGCCGCTGGGGGACGCGACAGCGGAGACCGCGGCTGGCTGATGTCCCAGTGCGGACGCACCGGGCTTGAGTTCAGCTCCGTCCGCCACGGCGGCGAAACGGTGCGGAGCTGCGGGCTGCGCGAGCGGTGACGGGGTTGCTGACGCGCCTTGTCGAGGTTCGTGCGCACACCACCCGGCTGTTGCAGCATCACGTGGATGTGGCACTGCCCAGCTGGAAACACATACGACTGCTGCCCGCCCTCTGCACCGCTGCGGCCGAGGCGCGCCTGTCGCTGATTGTACTGGGCAGCCTCGTACTCGTCTTGCGCGCGGAGTTCCTGCAGGCGCCTGTCCAGCTCCGCCAGCGTCGGCACACGGCGATCGGCAACCGCGGCGGCGGCGGCGTGTGGCTGCTTGACCGGTTCCGACCAGCGCGGCGCGTAGCGTTGCGGCGAGGCCGCATCCTTCCTTTCCTGCCTCACCGGCTGCGGCGCGTCCATCGTGGCCGTAGAGACACTGGAGTAGGAGTAGTAGGCGGACTTGGGCTGCTGTGGCGCCGCTGCGTGTGAGGGCTGCAGCTGGGGACGCTGGGCGAGGTAGTCAGCCGCGGCATGCACACCACCGTCGTTGCGAGGAGCGCGTTGGGTGGTGGGCCTGACATCTGCAGCTGCAGAGGGACGGGAGGACGGCAGGTTGGGCTGCTCGCGCTTCATTCCTGTCGCCTCGACGCGCCGCTGTTCCCTTGGCGGCTCCGCAGCAACGGCGGCAGAAGAGGTCGAAGAGGTGCTGTAGGAAGAATAGGACGAGTACGAGTCGGACGTGGTTGCAGATGGGCGGTGCGGTTGCCGTGTCTGCGCAGGCTGCTGCTGCTGCTGCTGTTGTGCGGTGTGCTGCATCACCACGTAGCCGACGTCGCCCTCCTTGCGCACCTCCGCAAAGCGTGGGTGCATCGGTGCCACCACCTTCATGTAGGACGCGATGACCGGCTCCCTGTGTGCCGCGTTGACCGGCGCAGAAGGGCGGGCCTGCGTGTGCGGTGAGACGGACGCGCGACGGCGGCCCTGCTGAGCGCCGTAGGGGCTAGGCGAGGCACGACGCTGCTGCTGCTGTTGCTGCTGCTGCCCACGTGCGCCATACTCTCGCGCTGCGTACGGGTCATGCAAAGCGGGGCGACTCTTGCCACCACCAGCAGCAGCAGCAGCAGTCTGCTGTCCTCGCGCCTTTGCAGCTGGAGGTGACTGTGACGGTCGCCGCATCCGCTTCATCCTGTGCGCTGCCGCTGCCGCACGCACCCCTTCAGCAGGGAAGGCTTTGCTGGGCACGTAATTGCACGGCGTTGGTGGCTTTGGTCGCCGCGGCTCCTCGGCGCCGTCGTCAAGGGCCACAAAGAATGCCGCTGCGGCGGGTTTGCGCTCCGTTTTGGGCTCCTGCGGTGCGTCGTGGGGCCTGTCGGGTGTAGACGTGTTCGACACCGCCTGCTGCGCGGGTGCGTGCTGCTCCTCCTCCTCTTCTTGCTGCTGCTGCTGCTGCTGCGATGAGGCGAAGGCAGCCGATGTGGTTGCGGTGGCTTGTGCCGCCTTCTGGGCAGCGCGACGCGTAGCGCTCTCCGTCGTGTAGTGTTCCTGTGCAGCACCAGACGCGACACGCGCGGTTGCCGAAGGCGGGGCACTACCCGTAGCAGACACGTTCGTCCGGCTCTGCTGCTGCGCTACGTCGTCCTCCACACCAACATCAACTGCGGCTTGTGTCTGCGTGACAGCACTGGGGAGAGGCGGCGGCGTCGGCACACGACCCACAGGCCACTGCTGCTGCTGCTGCGGTGGTGGTGGTGGTGATGGCTGCCACCCCCACTGCGGCGGGTGGGGGTGCGCGTAGCCGTAGGGCAAAGCCGGGTTGCCGGAGAGGTAGGCTGGTGCTGCTGCGGAAGGCAAAGGCGCCGTCATGGCAGCGATGGCGACAGGGTTGGCGTACCCACTCGGGAGATCGAAGTAGTACTGTGGCTGCTGCTGCTGCTGCGGTGAAGAAGGTCGGTAATAGGCAGCGGGAGGGATCAGCGAGACAGGCTCACGTGCTGCCGACGTCGACGTGCCCGCGTCGTACCGCTCCGGCACCGTCTCGTACAACTCCTCCTCTCCCTTGTTGTTCGTCTCACTGTTTTCTGCGGTGGTTGCGAAGGACGTCTGCACCTGCTGATCCCCACGCCGTGGCTGCTGCTGCTGCTGCTGCAGTGCCGCCCGCTCCGCCGCGTCGCGCACCTTGCGCTGGGCGTGCTCTCGCAGCTCGGCACGAAGGTGAGCGCTGCAACACAGTTTGGTATCCAGCCCGGCAGGCAGGCCGCACCGGCGGCACACCGTCTCCCCGCACCGCCAACACGACGAGGTGGTGTCGGTACGGAGGCACTGCGGGCAGCCGCGACCCGTTGCAGAACGAGGGACAGTTGTGTTGGTGGCTTTCGTGCTCGTTGCTTCTGGCGCGGCAGTCGCCGTCGCTGCGTAGGCGTGCTCGGTGTCCGCCAGCGTTGAGCTGCGCCGCGGTGGCGGGGAGCGCTCCGTCGTCGTGATCGGCCGCGCCGGCTCAGGCTCGTTGTACGCGTGCCCCTCCGCGTGAGACGGCGGAAGAGGATGCCCGTGACTCGCTGGCCGCTGCTCTACTCGCGTGGCAGCTGCATCTGCGGGCATGTTGTGACCAGGGAAGAGCACGCGCGAAGCTGCACTGGGGTACTGCTGTTGTGGCGCCAGTGCCTGATAGTGGTACGGACCACCGGCAGCTGCAGTGGCGGCAGTACGAGCGGCGGCGTCTGTCCAGTACGGCTGGTAATCGAAGTACACCGACGAGGTGTTCGAGACAGTGTGGCTGAGTGCTGCGTTCGGCGCCGCAGTCGCAGAGGGCATCGGCACTGCTGCTGCTGCTGCTGCTGCTATACCAGGCGTAGAGCCCGGTGAACGTACCAGCGGACTTTCTGCCTGACCGCGTCGCACACTGCCCCTGCTGTCATCGCCACGTGGGCGGTCCGCGCTCAGCGGTGGTGTATTGGCTGACTGATGCAGCGATGCCGCTGGCGCGATGGGAGAGCGTGCGTGCGGTGAAATTCCCTGCTGCTGGTGCTCGAGGCTGCGGGGGCTTCTCTCCGATTCACTGCGCATGCGCGACGTCTCGAGCTCCACTACCTCGTGCGCCGCCTCTGCCTGGTCACTCCGCCGCCGCTGAAAACGCCGCTCGCTCAGCTCCACGTGGCGCTCTGCCTGGTCCTGCAGTGCCTGTGCTCGCTGCTGCGCCGCCACAATTTCCTGCACGGCTTCCCGAATCGCGGCACGCACCACCTCAGCCGGGTCGAAAGCAAAACCGCCCACATTGCCAGGCGCTGCCGCGGCGGACACGGACACCGCAGGGGAGAGGACCGCGCCAGGCTCGCCACCCAACACGACATGCGGTGGCGTGAAGACACTCGCATCCGCATCTGCTGCAGCTGCTGCGTGAGTAGGGGAGACGTTCCGCGGATGAGGGGAGGAGGAGGAAGGGGCGAGCGGCGGTGTCGGTGCCGATCCGCGAGTCACAGGCGACACCGTTGCCGGCACCACCGCGGATGACGTTGAGGCCGCCAGGGCAGCCTCGGAGCGGGACGGAGTCGTCGGCACCGAGAACGAAGCACGACGGCTGGAGCGGCGGCTGTTCAGCACGTTCTGCTGTTGCTGCGGGCTGTCTGGCAGCAGCAGCAGCTCCGCCCGCGACGGCGTTGTGTGCATCGACGACGGACTGCGGGAGTCGTAGTCGCGCATGCTGTCGCGTGCATGGCGCACCCGCTGCGAGGCCTGCTGCACCTCGGCATCACGCGCCTGCTGACGGCGCTCCATCTCGGCAATGCGGGCCTCCATCGCAGCGGCGTTGCGCGTTGCTTCCTCACGGGCCAGACGCACCGCCTCCGCCGCACGCGCCTCGAGCTCCCCCAGGCGGCGCACCGCTTCCTCCTTCTCACTCTCCCGCTCCGCCAGCCGCAGCAGGCGCTCCGCGTGGGCGTGCTCCTGCCACTCCGCCTCGCGCCGCTGCGCCTCCTGCGCGGCACGGGCGGCTTCAGCGGCGGCGAGGGCGGCGGCCTCCTCGCGTGCGCGGTGCACCTCGTCTTCGGCGCGCTGCTGCGCTTGCTGGAGTTGACGCTCGGCGGCCTGCAGCTTCGCTTCTAACACGGCACGCTGCTCCTCCTCGGCGAGCGACTGCATCACGGCAGCGTGCTCGGCGCGGCGCGCGGCCTCGTCGCGCACATCGGCCAGCTGCGCCTGCGTCAGGCGCTCCGCGGCGTCGCGTGCGTCGCGGATGCGCTGCTCGGCGCGCTGTTCGGCCTCGCGCAGCAGACGCTCCGACTCCGCCTGCGAGGCACGCCGCTCATCTTCAGCACGTTGACGCGTTGCCGCCTCCTCCGCCACGCGGCGTTCGGCTTCCTGCAGCCGCAGCAGCGCCGCCTGCATCTCACGTTCGTACTGCGACTGACGGAGACGCAGTTCCTCCATCTGCTCCGCGGCGAGGCGGGCACTCTCCGCCTGCTGCTGCTGCTGCAACTGGTCAGCGTAGGCGGACGATGGCCGTGATGGCGGAGAGGGAGAGGCAGCGAGGCCCTCAGCAGCACCCGACTCTTGCGCCTCTTGCTGGCGAGCGCTGTTGGCGAGGCTGGCAAGCATCTCACGCCGCCGCACCGCAGCGGTGGCCTGTACAAAGACCATGCTGGCGGTACGACGCTCCTCCCTCTCTTCCTCCCGCACCACAGCGCGGCTCTCCGCCTCGTCCGCGTCGACGTCGTCCCGCTCCCGCTGCCACTGCTGCTGCGACGCAGCGGCGCGACGCATTGCAGCTTTCTGCGCTGCTTCCCTGCGCAGCCGCTCCTCCTCAGCCGCTGCGGCGTCGCGCTGGACGGTGCAGTTGGCAGTGACGACGCTACGTGTCGTGGCTTCGTACTCGACAAAGGCACGGCGGCCCCGCTGCTCCTCCGCAACGAGCTTCGCGACGTCGTCGGCAAACTGACGCGCGGCGCGGTCGGCACGCAGCTCGTCGTACTCGCGCTGCACACGTTCGCCTTCCTCGGTCGCCGCCACCACGCGATCCACGCGCGCCGCAGCGATCAGCCACGCCCACTCGTCCGCCTCCGCGCTCACCACGAGAGCGCGTGCCGCCACCTCCTCACCATGTGCGGCGTTGTGCTGGCGCTGAACAGCATCGGCGCCAGCGCGGGCAGCATGCTGAGCTGCCACGTCGTCTGCAATGCGGGCGGCACGCCACTCCTCGGCGCTGCGGACGTAGTGGGCCCGCACGGCTGCTTCGGTGTCGCGCACAGCATCACGCTCTACACTCTCGCGCTCCTCGAGGCTGCGGCGGGCAGCAAGGCCACGCTCTGCTTGCAGCAGCGAGTGCTCCTGTTGCCGCTGTTGGCGCAGCTCACGCTCCTCCTCGGCCTCGCGCTCGCGCAGCTCCTCAGCGCGCCGCAGCTGCTGCACGGCGCGTTGGTGCTTCTCTGCCAGCAGCCGCGCCTCATCCTCAGCAGTGGCCTCCAGCTGTACACGTGTGCGGCTCTCCAGCAGTTCCAGCCGCTGCCGCTGCGCCTCGGCGAGCACCTGTGCCTCACGCGCATCTTCATCCCGCTGCGCCTGCAGGCGTCGTTGCAGCTGTCGGGCACGCTCTTCCTGCTGCTGCAGCTGCAGCATGTCTTCCGCAGCGTCCCGCTCCACCACAGCACGCAAGCGGCGTTCCAGTGCTTCTGTTTCCGCTGTTGCAACCCCGGTGTCGAGCTGTGACGACGCCTGGTCGGTTGGCCGGGTCGCACGTGCAGCTGTCATCGGCGATGGCGTGTTCACCGCTGACGCACTAGTCACCTGACCACTCGCCGTCGCTGTCGCGCCGTGTCCGTCCCCTTCCGTGACGCTGTTGCGTGGCGTGCGGTGAACACGCCGGCTCGTGCTGCTGCTGCCGCCTCCTCCAGCCTTGTACGCAGAGGAGCGCTGCGACAGCTCGTCGTCTGACGTGGCGCTGACCTGGTCGGAGAGGTCGGTGAGAGTGGGCAGCGGGGTGGCAGCGAACTCGCCGTCCAAGCCGCGGCGTGCGTGGATGGCGATCTCCGCCTCCTCCATTGCCTGGCGCAGCCTCGTGCGGCTGCGTGCCTCGTCGGCAGTCCAGACAGCCCGCGCAGTGCTTTCCTCGTTGGCGCACGCATCCTGCTGTGTGCGGTGAAACGAAGGCAGCTCGAACTGCTCCGCCTCCGCCTCCTTGCTGTCTACTGCCTCAGCAGCAGCAGCAGCAGCAGCGGTTGTCGCAGCATCGGCACTGACGGTCTTGCTCTGCACGCTGGCGCTCGCGGCAGCATCCTCCTCCGCGGCTGGTTGCCGCTGACGCTGCTGCCTTTCTTTCTCGTTTGCCTCTTCATCCTCGTCGATGGTGTGGAGGACGAGCGGCGGAGGCACAGGGAAGACTTGTCGGGGCTCCAGGATGGTGTTGGGCAGCTTCGGCACGGGCTGCGAGTGCGAGCGCTCCTTCGAACGCCGCGCCACGTTCCCGGCGGCATCACCGCCAACGCCGGCAGCAGTTGCCGATACAGGCTTCGGCGGAGCGGCTGTGATGGCGTAGAGGCTCACAGACTTTGCCGCCTGTGCGGCTGCCGCGGCGGCCTTGCGCTGCTGCCGCTCTCGCACCCGCTGCCGACGTGCCTCTGCCGGGTCCAACGGGATCGCAGCCACGGCGTCTTGCGTTAGCGGGGAGGTGGCGCGTCGCCCCTCGCCTCCTTCTGCTGCATCGTCAGCGTTGTGCGCCCCGTCCCCTGTGCGATTGCTCGCGACACTCGCCGTCTCGGCGTCGATGATCGACGTGGTTGGGTTCGCAGGGAACTGGACAGAGCTGGAGCGCTTTTTTGCCGTACCGCTTTGCCCCTTCAACGCGCTTCGGTGTGGCGATGGGCGGACAGTGGCAGAGCGGTGCGACCGCGCAGAGGAGACGCCGTCGTCGATGAACACACGCTGCGCTGCGCTGCCCCCGCCTGCCGCGGCATCGTGCTGCGCGTTGCTGCTGCTGCTGCGGTTGCGCCGCCGTCCAGACTGCGCGAGACGCGAGATGCAGTTGCACTGCGGGCAGGCGATGCAGCGGCCTGCGTTGTCGCAGTGGACGAGTGCGCAGGGCTGGCACGCGTAGTGGCGGCAGTCGACGAGGGAGAAGAAGGGGAAGAGGGGGGCGTGGGGGTCGGCCGCGGAGGGGGCGGCGCTGCGGCGGCAGAAGACGCAGACGTCCTTCTCGGAGACGCTCGGCCCGGGCAGCTTGGTGGAGGCCACGGAGATGTTCTGCGACTGCAGGCCCGCCATCTTTGGTAGACAAATAAAAGAGGAGAAAAACTAAAAAACAAGGGAAAAGAGGTCTAGGAAAAAAAGAAAAATCAGAGGCAGAAACTCCGAAAATTAAGCAAAGCTGTTTGCCGGCCCCAACTCTAACTAATGGAATTGGGAAGAAAGTCTAGTAGGGAGGAGGAGTCGAATGCAAGAAGGAGCACGACTGATGAACAAAAGGCGCGTACACGCGCACGGAGAAAAACGAAAATAAAAAGACAAAAAAAAAGCTCTATAAATGGGGAAGAGGAAGATGCAGCGTGCTTTGTGCGATATTGCTGCTCGTGACTGGCCGTAAGTGATCACCAAAAACAAAAGAAAAACGAAGCAGTGATGGCGCTGTGTAGCCGCTATGTCCTGTTTCGTGGAAGATGGAAATCCCGCCGGTGCTCTCCCGAGTAGAGGGAGTAGAGAAAAAAACTACTAATCTAGCGGAAGAAAGATGCGAGGTGTCCACGAGGAGCACAAGACCGCTATTGGAGAAGTTCGCGGCAGTGCAACAGTGAAGAGGTAAAGAGTACCGAAGACACAGAGAGAGGAAGAGAGAGAGAGAGTGAGAGAGAGAGAGAGTGAGAGAGAGAGAGAGAGAGTGAGAGAGAGAGAGAGAGAGAGAGAGAGTGGAGATAAGCGTGCGTTGCGCGCGCATTTACATTTGAGACCCATCATCACCTGCTATTCACCAAAGGAAGTGATTAAGGAAGCGGCAAAAAAAATAATAATAATAATACTATAATGGAAGAGCAAGCAACTCAGACAGCGTCCTGTACTCCACGCGCGCTGCTCATCGTCTGGGCGAGCGGCGCAGAGGAGCGACCATCTGAATAGACCCGGACCAGCCACGAGAAGACTTTAACCTGTTTTGTGTTCAGTAATACGATACCCCAGACAACAACAACAAGAACAACAACAACACCAAAGAAATATAATGTTGAAGCATTTTAGAACAGAACGCCAGCGAGGAAAGGACCTTTCTCGCACAAAGGAGACTAACAAGAAAAACACACAAACCCCCTTCTCACAGCGAAAGAGAGGCGAATGACTTGTGTTGACACACACAGACACACACACTAAACACACACTAATGTCAACGACGACGACAGCAACGAGGAGGCAGGTAATAGACACCTACGCGGATACGCGGAGCAGAACAGAACAGAAACGAAAGAAAAGACCGGCGCAGTCGAGAAGAAAGAGGAGGTTGAAAAAAAAATGAATGTGTGTCGATGCAGCAGGTAAAAAGGTGAATGAACGAATGCAAAATAAAAATGAAAATACTAATTCACTATTGTTAAGAGGAAAGGAGCGAAGACAGGAAAAGCAGTCATCGGTGGACAACTTAAAAGTGAGCTGAAAGAGTTGGGCGAATGAAAAAACAAAAAAAAATAAAGGAGTAAAGCCAGAGGGTGCGTTCTACATGACTCAAAAAGAGAAAGAGAAGCAAAAAATAGAATATAATTAAAACAGCAGTGCAAAACTTCTCTCCTTTCTCTTTCGTACGTCACTGATACTACATAAAGAGAGAGAAACGACGACAACGACACCAAAGAAGACGCAGTCTTATCATCTCTCTTTCTCTCTGTGCAGCAGGGGGCAGAAGACAGAGCGACACTCTAAGAAAAACGCTGAAGTACTCTGCAGAATACAACAAAAAAGGGTTCGTTGCGCCTAATTGTTTTTCAGGGCATCACACTCAACACCTGCAGCAGCAACAGCAAGGGCTGCTGCTGCTACTGAAAGGAGGAAGCCACGGGAGCAGACAGCACTGTCTCGGCCCCCATCAGCGGCCTTCCTCACCATCCCTCGCACGCCGTGCCTGCTCCGCCGCCACTGCCGCCAGCACCTGCTCCATCCGCAGCTTCGCGACTTCGAGCTGCATCGAGTCCAGCTTTTCCACCGCATCTTCCACCTCCCCACGGAAGCCTCTGTAGGGCCGTGGCTGCGCATCGAAGCCGGACGCCCCCACACCACCTCCACCACGCAGAGGCGTGGAAAGGGCTGAGTTGCTTCGCGACGACGACGGCCCCACTGCCGCGACTGCACTCGTCAGAAACGGTGCGCTGAAGGACGGCAGCACGAGCCGCCACAGGGCCTCCGTCACGTTGTAGGCGTTCCACTTCTCCTTGCACATCCGCAGCGTGGCCGCACTGCCCGCCGCCGCGACAGGAGCGCCGGCGCCAGTGTTAGCGAGTGGGGGCGTAGGGCCACGACCGCCATCCGGGAAGAGAAGCTGGGCATGCGCTGGCATACCGATCGGTGACGCCTGCTGCGCCGACCCACGCTCCGCAGAGGAGAAGGGTTGATCGTCACCGGCTGACGTGCCTGCTGGGCTGCACCACAGCTGGTGCTGCAACTGCTGCGACGTGGCGGTGGCGAAGGAGTTGTACGAGATGCCGTTCGACTCGCCGCCGCCGAGCGTCACCGCCTCGTCCAAGGAGCTGTTGGGGGAGAAGAGAAAGTTGCCGGGCTGCGTCTTCGTGGTGCGCTTGTGCGAGGTGCGAGACGGGGGACAGGAGTCGCCGTCGCTGTGCAGCGTGTAGCGACCAGATCGGCTGCTGTCGGTGTCCCCTCGCTGCGTGTCCATCGCGCGCGCTACTCCTCTATTGTGCACATCATCGTCAGCGTGGCGGCGGCGCGCGGTGGGCAGCGACGGCGAGAGCGGGTGAAAGTTGGCGAGCACGGTGACCGCGGCGTTCTTCAGCTTCACCACCATGCGTGCCACAGACTGCGCCACGACAAGGTGAACGGAGGGAATCTCACGCGTGCGGTGGAAATCGCCGCGTGTGGCGGAGGCGAAGGAGTTGGAAGGGGAGCGCGGCGCGTCGTCGGCATCGACGGTGTGCAGCAGCGGGTCGTTCACCATCTCTGCGGCAGTTGAGGAGGATGCGTTGTTGTTGTTGTAAGGGCTGTCATAAGCGTACAGAAAGCTCGTGTTTGCACCGACACCGTGGACGTGGCTTGATGGCGTAGGAGAACGTCTCGCTGCGTTTGCGCTCTCCATCGTGCTTTGCTGCTCCTCTCTCGCCGGACACGGACTTGCAGAAGTCGCTGAGGCGTGCGGCATCGCGTCGCCCAGCTTGCGAATCTCGGCACAGCGCACCTCGTGGCAGCTCTCACAATAGCGCATTTCACGCGACCCGACCAGGTGCTCTTCCATCAGCAATGCCGCCAGTGACTGCGTGGGGTCGACAACGTTGCCGCCCGCAGCACGACGCGCATAGCGGTTTCCTTCACAGCGGCCATGATCCAACTCGTAGGCAGACAACGTGCTTCGCAGTGGTAACGCCTCCTCGCGCGTAGCTGCCGGATGTTGTGCGTGTCCGCTATCAGAAAACAGAGTCTCTTGCCCACCCTTCTGCCACTGCTGCTGCTGCTGCTGCTGCTGCACCTTTCGCTGGCTGTGGTGGTGCGACACGGCGGCCATCGAGAGATACGAGTCCGACTCGTTGTTAAGGCATGAATGCGCACCATCGCGAGAAGGACTGCGTTGATCGTGTGGGGAGTGGCGGTGTCGGTGGCGCAACGAGTGCGCCTCGTCGCCGCTGTCGCTGCGGCTGTTGCCTGCGCTCTCCCGCTCGTGGTGACTCCTCTGCCGTTGCTGCAGCTCTGGTGATGGCCAGAGTCCGCCTGTGGGTGCATTGTGCTCATCGCCACCGCGTGCCGCCATCGCCATGGGCGGCACATCGTGCAACGCGTACGGCGCCTGCGGGGAGACGGAGAGGTCCATGGCAGCTGCGCTGTCGATCCAGTCGGTGGGGGCGGCGTGGTAAGGGGCGAGCTGACCGCAGGCGAGGCACACCCACGCGAGCGAGGGCGTGTAGCACGGCTCCATCAGCATCTTGTTGAGTTGAAAAAAAAAAAGAAACTGCTTTTTCTGACACAAAGGCAAGGGTATTCCGCTTCCGGGACGACGGAAGAAAAGAAGAAAAGAGCGTGAAAAAAAAAGTTTATCTTCTTCACGGGGAAGAGGTGTAGTACAGAGGTGGCAGCTATCAGACGCTAGGCTGCTGCCCCTGCTGCTTCTGCTGCTGCTGGGTGTGTCCCTTGCTACGATCAGGAGACAGAGAGGGTGAAAGGCGGCAAGGTGCAACAGATAAGACTGTGCACGTCACGCCTGGTCGAGGCACGGCGTTGTCGCTCAAGAACCTCTCTCCCTCCACTGCGAAGCGGCGTGTGTGAGAACACCAAGAAAAAAACAGCTTTTAAGAAACTTACTGAAAAGTGTTCACAACGTGTGTGATAGCAGGAAACCAGTCACTGAAAACAGGAGTCCTATAAATTTAACGTTACCCAAATTTTCGAAGGAGAATGATAAAAAAAAAGTGGAAAAACAAAGAAAACAAGCGCGTCGGCGTTGATAGGGGAGAGCAGGACGCGGGCCCAAAACAATAGAAAAGAAGAAGAGAAGAACGAAAAGAGAAGCAGTGGATGCACACACGCACACACACAGAGGCGAAGGAGACGAGGGTGAGAGAGTGCGATGCTAAGAAGTGAGCGGGCGTGCTGTGCCACGAGTTTAAAAGGTAAGAGCTGAAGTACCCTAAATATAAGAGCGGTGAGCTCAAAAGGAGGAAAGTGGGTTCAACAAAGCAGAATAGTGACGCTTGCTATCTTTTTTTTCTACCGGAACTGTAGTTGAAATGTGAAAGAGAAAAAAAAAGGAAGTACGAGTAGTACGAGAAGGCGGGGAGAACAATGGAGGGCAGCAGGGTGCTGGAAAAGGTGGCCTCGTGCATTTACGCCACATGCTCAGAAAGAAAAGGTGCACAGAGGGCAACGTCTCCGATGTAGAGTGCAGATGATGTTGCCACGAGCTTTTTTAAATATTTGTTGTTGCTTTCCGCCGATGCCAGTGTCGGCTCTACACACCGTAACATAGGCTTTTCGCTGCGCTTCCACGAAGCGGTTCACTAGGCAACGACGAGTGCCGGCGTGTGCCCTTCTCTCGTATCTTAAGGAAAAAAAAAAACTCAAGGCCGATGTCCCGCTGCGTGTTTCCGTTAGCGTTTTTTTTTTTTTGCATCGATGTGTGGCTGATCTTCTTTTCTTTTTTGTTTTTTTTTACATGCATGTACACCTGCAAGTCAGTGCTGAACATAAGAATAAAAAAAAAAAAAAAAAAAAAATGCTGAACATAAGACATAACAAAAAGAAAACACAAAAAAAAAAAAAAAAAAAAAAAAAAAAAAAAAAAAAAAAAAAAAAAGCGGAAGCGAGGCCCTCCACGTCTCATCGCCGCTTCTTCTGCGGTGGCGTGGCCGAGCTCTTCGCTGCCATGGCCCGTCGCGCCGCCGCCGCATCGCCGACCTCCGCCACATCATAATTCGGGGCAATCGACAAACCCATCTGCTCTGACAGCTGTGCCCCTGTTGCGTTGGAAAAGTGGCGCAACAGTGCCCGCATCAGCGTCTGCTGCGTTGCCGTCGCCACGCCACCGGTCGGCTTCGCCTTGTCCAGCGCTGAGGGCGAGACAGCGGCCACATCCGCCTCAACAGTCACCCGTGGTGGCGACGGAGAGAAGGCGTGCCGGTCCCCGTCCGCGTTGGCATTCACCCCTCTCCTCGCCTGATGCAGCTTGACGGGTAGTTTGCGCTCTGCCGGCCACCGGCGCTGTACCCACTCCTCCAGCCGTGCCGCCATGAGCGTCGGAACGTTGGTCGGTCCATGTGAAGTTGCCGCTGAGACGGCTAGTGTTGTCGTCGCAGCCCCGTCCCATGCGTTCATCGAGATCTCGTTGGAGATGCACGACGCCGCTGCGGGGCCTCCGCCACCACGCGTCAGCATCGCCGCTGCTCCTGCTGCTACTGCGGAGTCTCCGGCGCTGAAGGGCGGTACGTTGCGCAGCGCCACCGTCTCGAGCGTGCTTTGTGCTGCCGCTGCACCAGCGCCGTTGCTGTGCGACGGTGGAGACACGCGGCTGCCAAACTGTTTGAACTGTGTGTCTGTCAGCCGCTCGCCGAGCGCACGCATCGTTATGGTGGCTTCACTGCGGCCTGTGGCGCTGCCCGCCCCGCAGAGTTGCATCGGGGTGAGGGAGATGAGTAGCGCGGTGTCGTAGCAGCGCGCCGCGACGTCGACGAGGTCGGACATGGTGGCTGCCTGCCGTGAGAGCAGCGAGCGCAGGAAGGGGGCGTCAGAGGCGCCACGAGGGACCTCTCCTCGGCTCCTCCACCGCATCTGGTGAGGGGGAGCAGAGTGATTCTTACCGCGTCCACCACCGCCAGCACCGCCGTCCCCGCTCCCGCCGCTCATGCCGGTGCAGCGATCAATCACCGCGGCGGCGTCGTGTGCGCCATGGAAGCCAACAAGCACGCCACCATGCTGGTCCTCCATCTCTCGCCCAATCCCAGTGCCGTCGGAGTGCGCGGTGCTGCGGCGGGAGCGACGACGCGGCCCACTGCCGTCCTCGGCTGCAGCGGCGGCTCCTCCTCCGCTCGCGCGCCCCACGCTCTCCGCGTCCTCCTCGGCAGTTGGCAGGGCCAGCGGAAAGACGACGAACTGCTGACACTCGAGGAGAAAGACGATGTCAGCGTAGGAGAGGCGCGGCGGCTGCGACGTGGTTATCGCGGTGACGGTGGAGCTGCGATTGTCGATACCGCCTCCGCCGCCCCCTGTCAGCGATGGCGTGGCGAAGGGACGGCCAAGACTGGCGGAGGCACGCTCGTCTCGCACCAGCAGCCTCGCCCGCTTGGCGTCCTCCTCCCGTACAGACATGCTTGGCGAGCGCGCCGGCTGGCGTGCATCGTGCGGGGACGACTCCGCCGCTGCTGTTGCCGCCTTCCCGGTAAGAACGGGCGGAAGAAGCATGCGGCTATAGGCACTCAGCTGCGCCTGCACTCCCGCTGCTGCTGCTGCTGCTGGCGAGGTCCCTGCCGACGCTGCCGATCGTTGCGGCAATAATGAGGCACCGCTTCGCCCTCCACCTGCAGTGCCGGCACGTTTGTCCGCACCCCCATACGTGCTTGCTGTTCCTCCGCGCGAAGAAGGGTGCAGCTCGCCGTACAAGCTGACGAGCTCGTCATCGAACGTGCAGAGTCCCAGGTGGAGCAAACTCACCTCCTCGCTGAGCAAGATAGGCAGGACACCGCCGGGCACGCCACGTCGCGGCCCTTCTCGCCCCCACCGCGCCGCCGCCGACAGGTACGACTGCCGCTGCGCCTCGAGTGCGTTGTGCAGGAGAACGTTGTCGTTCAGCTGTGGGTGCCGCTGCGCCTCCCACTTATCGCGAAGATTGGCGGTAACAACACGCGAGAGGTAGGGCGGGTTTGCAGGGCCACGCCGCTGCGACGTCGACGCTGCAACGTCAGCTGTGGCTTTCCCGCCTTTCCCCGTCGTCTTTATGGCGAGCAGCGGCTGTGCCGTGACCTGGTCAAAGAGAAGAGCCTTGGCCATCTCATGCTGCTCGCGGCGCCGCTGGGCCAGTTGTTGCTGCCGCCGCTCGGCCACTACGAGGGTGGAGAGATGGCGGTTCGTCTTGTGCTGCTGCTGCTGCCGCTCGCTCTTCCCCGCATCGCCTTCCGCCCCATCTTCGTTCTCCACCTTCTCTGCCTGCGCTGCGCTTCCCTGACTGCCCGGCGCACTGTTCGGCCCTCCACTCGTCAGCAAGAGCTGTGCAGGAGCGGTGGTGGCGGTGGCGGCCAGCTCAGCACCTGTGGGGTCGAGCAGCGTCACGAAGTTGTCCGAAGCCAGAGCAAGGCGCGGCACGGGAAAAAAACGCAATAGCGAACGCCGCTTTCGCCGCTGCTGTACCGGACGATGCGAGGCCTCCCTCGCCCTGCCAGCCAGCACGGCGGCGATCTGGCGCCGTGTGCTGCCGTCGCCCGCCTCGTCGGCGTCGCTGTGATCGAAGTAGTACGCATTGCTCCCCGCGGTATCCTCCTCCTCCACATCCGCAACCCCGTCGTCGCTGTCGTTGTCGGATGCGAGTGTCCAGCCAATCACGTCGTCTGGCGATCCCTCTCGACGCCCCTGCGCATCACCGCGTCCACCACTGCTGCTGGCCAGCACGCGGCGGAAGAGGCGGGGGTTAGGTCGGTAGGTCGGCGGCACGCAGCCGTACCACTCCAGCAGCTGCAGCATCGCCGGACTGTGCGCGTAGTCGAAAGCAGTCAGCCCATGTGCGTTGACGCGTAGCATGAGCCGCAGGAAGGCAGCCGGGGTGTGCGGAACGTCAGGGTGAGGCGGCCGACCACGGCTACGCGCGGAGCTGCTGTGCTGATCACCGTCCGCGTCCTGCCCCGCATCCCTCTGCGGACTACCCGGTCCGTTTGGATACTGCTCGTGGACCGGGAAGCGACCCGGCCGGCCGTTCTTCGGCTCCGGGTCCAGCTGGCGCGAGATACAGTAGAAGTAGCAGTACTCCAGGTAGTACTCGGCCAGCTGACACTGGTCGTGCAGCACCAGCAGATGCAGCAGGGTGTCCCGGTGTCGGCGGGTGCGGTAGCGCAGCGAGAGCGTCACCGTCGTCGACCGGTCGCCACCGCCCGCCTCGCTCTTCATGGCCACGCTGCGCAGCACGGCGGAGTTCTCCTCGGCGGAGGCGAGCAGCGATGCGGCGTCTGCAAAGGCGTGCATGGAAGACACCGTGAGCCCTGAAAGGAAGAGATCGAGCACCGGCACTGACAAGGCACAGCGGTGCTCGAGCAGGTAGAGGACGGTGTCCACCGTCGCCGTGGAAGGCTGCGGAGAGCGTAGCAGACGCGTCGAGAACATCGCCCAATCCAGCTGCAGGTACATAAAGTAAACGGGGTGGACTGCACGTGATGGGGTGGCGACGGCGGCAGCTGCGGCTGGTGGGACGGGCAGGTGCAGCGTGGGGACGGCAACGCGGGGTGCGAGCTTGGTAGCGTCGCTCTCAGCCTGCCCGGCAGCTTTGCGACTGCGCGGGTAGGGCACAGCAGCAGATACAGAAGAGACTGCTGCTGTTCCCGTCTTCGATGGTGGACGCACCGACGTCGGGGGATCTGCACGCCGACCCGCCGTGGCGCCTCCTGCTGGTGCAGAGGGACCGAGCAGCGAGGCCCACGGCAACGGCAGCGCCGGCGGTGTGAGTGGGGACAGCTGGTCAGCTCCGGCGCTGTTGCTCTCCTGCTCGCTGTCCGACGTGTGGCCACCACCCCCACCGTTCGGTGCCGCTGCCGAGGCGGAGCCAGCGCGACCGGGCGGCACCTCCAGCGGCAACGCTGCCGCGCCGATGCCCCACGTCACCGTCGTCACCCGCCGCCGCCGCTCCTCGTGCGGGGCGAGGCGATCGCCACGAATAACGCTCTCCATGAAGCGTTGCTCCTCCTCATCTTCACGCTCCGCTGCGCTGCGGGGCGTCGCTTTGTGTATGGCGGGCGTTGGCGTGCTTCTCATCGTACCGTCCCGCTGCGAGGTATCTACCGACAGCGGGAGATAGCGCCTTTCCGACTGGCTTTGCGTCGCGTTAAACGCCTCTACAGGCGAGCGGGCCGATGTCATCGACGCACCGAAGTCCACTCCAGGAGAGCTGTGTGGGGAGATTTGCGAGTTGGGCTGCGGCGGTCGCACACTCACCACTCCTTCTGGGTTCCCCGTCTTAAGGTCGATGCGGTCGTAGCGCATGGGCGTGAGCAGCGCGGCCACGTCGGCGTGCGGAGAGGTATAGAGGCCGCGTAGTGTGCGCACGGCGCCGGCGAGTACGGCAATGAGATCCAAATGCCTTTCCTGGATGGCGTCACGCCAGAGCAGGCGCTGCAGACGGTCCAACACCGTCCCAGCCTGCGTCATCGTCCGCACGCCAACGAAGGAGGGAAAGCTGCTGGAAACTGCGGCGGCGGTCACCTCCAGCGCGCGTGCGGTGGCGCTCTGCGCAGCCAGTGACACCGGAAAGGTCGACGCATTCACCGCCTGCTGCTGCTGCTGTTGCTGCTGTACGAGGGTCACGTACTTGATCACCACATCGGGCATGTGCAGCTGCATGAGGAGAGCAAGGACCTCCTTGTCATCGAAGCGGACGGCGAGCTCCAGCGTGTCAAGCAGCAGCGTCCCGGCAAGACCGTGTGAGGCGAGAGCAGCCGCCTGCGACGCGTCTCCGCCGGTGGCCGCAGCAGCTGCAGTGCCTACCGCACCCTCTGCTGCGCTTTCTTTGCCGTCCTGCTGACCTCCTCGGCTCCATTTTCCCCCTGCTGCCCCAACGCCTTTTGATGCGGAGGTGCCACCACCACCACCGCTACTGCCACCTGTCGTCTTCTTCATGAGTGTCTCGGCCACCGACATGGACATGAGCTGCAGAAAAATGGTCGTGCGCCGGATCAGGTAGGACCAGTTTGTCAGCTGCACCTTCTTCGCCCTCTGCGAGCCCGGACGGCGGTGCACGCTGGCGCTCGACTGGCGCGTTGTCACGGATGTCATCCGCGCGGTCGCCTCGCTGTAGCTCTGGTCCGCCGCGTCGCCGCTGCGCAGTTGCAAGGAGCCACGCAGGACCAAATAAATGGGCACGGCCGGTGCGCCTGGTAGGACCACCTTCAGCAGCGCGTTCCACGCCTTCGATGTCGCGCGCACCGTGGTGTCCAGCTGCCGCGTGAAGTGTGCGTAGAGCAGATTCGCCCACAGCGCATTCATGCAGTCCGCACAGGTCAAGAAGTGAGCGGCGACGTCGACGTGGTCCATGGCGAGCTGCAGCGCCGGCAACGGGTGGACATTGGGATAGACCCACCGCAAGAAGGCGAGACTCGACGCCTCATCTGGCATACTGCGCAGCAGAATACGCACGGTGATGATTTCGTGAGCTGGGTAGTAAACACGCGTCGCGAGCAGCACGCGCACCATCACGTAGGTAAGATTGGTGGAGAGGGAGTAGGGTGAGGCGGACGGGAGGGGAGGGGAGGCGTTGGGTGCCTGCGTGGTCGACTTCCCCACGTCCTCGTCTTGCTTCTCGCCCTCCGCCAACCCGTTTTCTCCTCCGGCCGCCGCCTCTGACTGGCACTGCGAGGCGCACAGACTCGCGCGCTTGCTGCCCTCCCACTCCGGCTTTGCACTCGCCACCTCCGCCAAGAGTTCTGGCGAGGCTGCGCTCTGAACGATGGAGGAGATGAGGGGGACGTGGGCGAGGCGGGCTGCGAGGGACAGCGCCGTCTCCGTGTCAAAGGAAGGCTGATAGAGCAGGGACTGCAGCATGGCGCAGACGGAGGGATCGGTGGCGTGCGTCAGCACCGGCAGTTGGTGAATGATCGCCAGCGTTGTTTGGATGAGTATGGAGGCTGCGGGGTCCTCTGTGGGGTCGCGGTAGGCGCGTTGCTGCGGTGCTGTCCACGTCATCGCTGACGCCTGCGCGCCACTGGTGGTCGTGTTGTTGTTGTTGTTTCCGACTACCGGATCGCCCGCTTCAGCCGCCGCGTCCCCCTCCACCACGCGGCTCAGCATGTCGCCCACCTCGTTCTCCGTCGGCGTCGCACCAGAGGACAGCAGACGCTCGCGTGCCGTGCGGAGAAGACGCGTGACAATCGTGTCACCGCTGAAGGGGTGACGCGCACGCATCGGAATGACGTCGAGGGTGTAGGCGTGGACGAGACGCAGCATCTGCTGTGGGGCGTGGTCGGCACACTGGTAGAGCAGCACAACGCGGTAGCAGAGACGTAGCGCGGCGGTCATTCGATCGCGGCAGCGGGCGAGCGTCGCGGAGGGGTGTTGCGGGGTGGGGGCGTTGTCGCTAAGCGGGTGGTCCTCGTCGTCTTTCCAGAGCGAGGAGGAGCGATTTGTTCGGTTCTTGGGAGATGCGGCGGTGGGCCCGTTACCGAGATTACCACCACCACCACCAACATCGCTGCTGAGGAGACCCGAGTCGGCGTCGTGCTGGCCAAAGGCCAGGAAGGAGGCCAAGGCGGGCTGATTGAGGTTCGTCACGGAGAGGTCTCCCACAAACGAACCATTGAAGTTGGCTTGCGGCGCACCTCCTGCTGTGGAATCAAAGCCGTTCTCTTGCGCGGTGCGGCGGTAGGCCGCACAGAGGCTCTCAGCGACGTCGAAGACCCAGCCGCCCTCGTCGATACCCGTCCCTCCATTGCCATCAAAGGTAAAAGGTGTCGACGACGCCGCCACGACGACCTGCTGCCGCTTCTTGTAGGCCAGCTTCTCTCGCTCTGCAGCACTGCTGCTGGCCCGCATGCAACTCAGCCGCTTCCACCGCCGCAGCAGGCTGAGGTTGCCCTGCACAAGCTGCTCATCAAAGGCGGCGTCCGAGTGCGGGCCCTCGTCTGGCAGGCCGACGCTCGCCTTCAGCTTGGCAGAGCCGCCGACATGAGCCCCAGCGGCACGCAGCGTCGAACTCTCTGGTGTGCGTCCCAGCAACGGTGTGTGAAAGCGCAACAGCAGGTCCAGACAGGCCTCCACGCCAGACCCAACGCTCACAGATGTCAGCTGCGAGGATGCGGATGCTGCGCCGCCTACACCCTCGTCTGTCTTGCCGCTCTCCACACGCGCCACGGCGTGCACGAAGCCGTCGGTGCCGCTGCCCGTCAAGGCCAGCATCCAGGCGTCGCAGCCCATGACATCAAAAAGCCCATTCGGCTGTGCACCGTGGCGCAGCAGGAGTGCAACCATGTCCGCCGCTGCCACCTCCGCAGCGACGCGTCCATTGGGCTGCGGCGGGCCATCGGCTGCGGAGTCCGTTGCTGCCGCCGCCGTGCCGCGTGAGGACGCGACGGAGGCGCTGGCGATGACGGCGATGCACTCCTGCAGCGCCGTACGCTGGAAGCCATCCACCCACTGCGGCTCCTTGAAGTCAACGATGTGGCTGCCATGGGGGCGTGGTGCAGCTGCTGCTGCGGCGGCGTTGGTGTTCTCCTCTCGCCGCTTCTGATGACGCTCCTGCGACCGAGCGCCGCTGGCGGCAGAGCGCAACAGCGTCCGCACCACGTCGGTGTTGCCCGTGCGTACGGCAAGGCGGTAGGGTGTCCAGTAGAACCACGTGCGGCTGCCTGCGCCGTCGCCACTCCCGCCGTTACCGGCGCCACCACCCGCACCGTCTGCGCTACCATGACCGCTGCCGCCGCTGCTGTTGTCTGCCAGACCGCCGAGGGACGCTCGTGAGGTGGAGCCGTTACCGTGCATGGCGTGCCCTCCACCACTCGTGGCAGCTGCTGGAGCCGCCGCGGCCGCCAGCTGGGCCACCGCACGCACCGCCTGCCCGTTTAAGATGCGCAAAAAGCGTTCTTCTTCCTCCCTTCCCGACGTCGCGACCGCCGCGGCGGTGACGGCCGCGTTCAGCGAGGCGAAGAGTGGGGAAGAGGCGGAGGCGAGTATGCTGGCCCGCGCAGCGCCTGCCACGCGGAGGCTTCCGATTGCACCGGCGGCCTGCCCGTGGCTGAATTGGCCAGCCATCGCGTCCGCCTCTGCTTCGGCGTAGAGGTCCTGCGACGGGGCGTAGAGGGGGTCAAGGTGGTAGCGGTCCACGAGGAAGGCGACCACCTCTGTCAGGCCCAGGGCAGCGGCGAGCTGCAGAACGGTGAAGCCGACCGGGGTCGTGAAGAGAACCTCGTCGCCGATGATTTCTTTGCCGACGTCCGCTTCTGTGGAGGCGATCATGGCAGCCGCGCTCGTCATACTCGCCTCGGTCGTGCTGGTGGCTGCGCTGGCGTGGGACGACTCGCAGTCGCTCTGCACCGGCTTCGCTGCCGCACTGGCTTCTTCCTCGTTGCTGTTCTTGCTGGGTGTGTTGCCACTCGCTGCCGCTGCGGCTGTTGTTGTTGCCGGTTGTCGTCGCATCTGCCGTGCGCGCGCGTTGGCCTTGGCGGAAACGAACGCGCGCACGAGGCCTTCGATCTCCTCGATTGCGCGTACACCACCGGCGGTGCTGCCGTAAAGTCGAATAACGCGAACAATGTCAAGACTCAGCGTCTTGCGGTTCAGCGCGGTGCGCAGCGCTTCGCCACACTTCTTTGCCTCCGCCTCCCGCCACGCAACCGCTTCATAATCGCCTGCCGCATCGTCTGCGGTCGTTGCACTCGCCGCGGTGGCTCGCTGGCCGGCAGTGGTGATGGTGTTGTTCCCAGCCGCAGCAGCAGCAGCACTCGGCAGCAGCGCTCGGCAGAGCCACACCATCGGCGGGTCCGGCGGCACCTCCTCCAGCGCGGCACGCTTGTGCAAGGCGGCAGACGGGGAGGCTGTGTCGCACCGTGACACACCCTCTGCCGATCGCATGCTGCGGTGGAAGCCCGTCGGGGTTAACGCAGCCGCTCCGTGCTTCCGCAGTCGTGCCTCTCGCTCGCGGTGCTGCTGCTGCTGCGCACTGTGCTGTGCCTTGTCGCGCATCCACGACTGCAGACAGCCCCACAGGTCTCTGCAGAACACCACCATGCGCGTCGGGGCCACGACAAGGCTGGCGTGCTCCTGCAAATAACCCATGAGCAGCTCGGCGTAGGCCATGGCGGTGCCGTGCTGCACGCCCAACACCGCGCTTTCCGCGGCCACATCGCTCAAGTACACACAGAGCTCAGGGAGGACGAAGCCCCCCAGCAACAGGCGCAGTGCATCACTGGGGGAGATGGTAGGTCCTGCCGCACGGGTGAGCAGCAGCCGCACAAAGGAGCTGCGGTTGTGTCCAGCAGCCTGGCGCTTCGCCTGCACCGCTGCAGCCTCGTCGTCGTCGTCGTTGGCATGCCCGCCACGTGCGCTGCGAATGCGGTTGCCGCGACGCTCCTCCGCGTGCTGCTGCATCGCCTCGCGAAACGCAGCAGACGAGGGGAAGAGCGCTGCCGAAGATGGCGTGGAGAGCATCAGGTCGACTGCGGTGTGCATCCGCTTCTTGAAGGCCTGGTGCAGCGCCATGCAGGTGCCATCAATCAGAGCACCGGTGAAGAGCGAGGTGGCCGCTCCGTCTTCTTGTTTGTCGAGTCGGTTCATTTCACTCTCCTCATGGCGCTCCACGAAGGTGCTTAGCAGCATCTCTGCGGCGTCGGCCTGATCGTACTGAATCGCCACCAGCAGCGCTGACTTGCCCTGCTTGTTCACGGCGTACAGGGGCACCATGCAGGTGGCGGTGAGGAAGGCGGGCGAGGCGGCAAGCTGCGGGTGGAGCTGGGCCAGCCGCGTCACCTCTTCCTCGCAGAACTGCGCCAGCATGTACTCCATCGCCAACACCAGCCCCCGACGTGCGGCAAGATGGAGGGCGGTGTCGCCGTTCTGGTCGATGGCCGTCAAGTCCAGCACCGCCCGCCCACGGCGCAGCTCGTCCTTGCTGTACTCCAGCACCCGCAGCGCGGCATCCTCGCGACCGTTCGCCAGGGCAGAGAGCAGCGGGGTGTAGTTCGTGTTGGCGGCTGCCGTGTTCAGCTGGGCGTGCCAAGTCTGCAGAAGCGCACGAATGACGCGCAGCTGACCACGTTCGCAGGCGAGGTGCAGCGCGGTGCAGCGGGACCGCTCGTGTGGGACGTTCACATCCATGAAGGGCTTGCGATGGCTGCCGGCGCTGCTGAGAGGGCCGCCGATGCGTGCAGGAGTGGGGTGCGGTGCGGCAGCTTGCCGCCGTGTCTGCGCCGCGGTGGTCGCCGTCGTCATGTTGCTCACCGTTACCGTCTTCTCGTTCCTGGTCAGTGGACGCGTCTTGGGCCTCTCCGATGCGTCACCAGTGGCCGCAGCCGCAGCTGCTGCAGCGCCGGCGATCTTGGGTTGAGTTCCGCTGAGCAGCGCCAGCGCCGCCTCCTCGCTGCCAAATGTGATGGCGAGGTGCAGCGGCGAGCTGCCCTCGAAGCCAGCACTGACGTCCACGCCTTCGCACGACAGCAGCATCTCCAGCACGGCGTGCATGTTGTTGATGGCACACCAGCACAGCGCCGTCGCGATGCCGGCATGATTCAGTAGGACCGGCGACGTTGCGTACGGGCTGGAGGGCCCGCTGAGGAGCGCCTCGGCCATCGGGCTGCATCGGTTCGCGCAGGCCAGCTCCAACGTAAAGAGGTGCGTGACGCGGTCCATGCACGCTGCCTGCGCGCCAAGACGCAAGAGGCGAGTCGCCACGCTGCAGTTGTTGTGGCGTACGGCGAGGAGCAGGGCGGTTTCACCAGCGCGGCTCTGCAGGTTCAGCGCACTCGCCAGCAACTCAGCTGCGGCGGCGCTGCTGCCACGCTTCGAGTGCCCAACGCTCTCTTCATTCGCTCTACCAGTGCGCTCTTCTATTAAGCCAGTACGGCCGGCAGTTGTCCCGCCAACATTCCCACCTCCACCAATTGCCACAGCAGCAGCACTATTACTACTAGTAGTAGTACCGGTCGTCGCTGCGACGAGCAGCAGGTCGTACAGGCAGTTCAGCAGCAGCGTCGCGCAGGCCGTCTGCCGGCGCAGCCCCCGGACGTGCTGCAGCGGCGAGGAGGTGGCGTTCAGGTGCAGCAGCTCGTCGACGCGGCGCTGCTCCTCGTCACTACCAATGCCACCGCCTGCGTCGTCGTCGTCGTCTTCCGAGTCGGAGTCACTGACGTCGTCGTCCGCCTCGTGTACGGCGCCGAGCATGGCCACATGCAGTGGGGTGTAGAGAGACCGCGCAGTGGCGTAGAGGGCGGAGACATCAAGCAGAGAGCGCTGACACGCGTTCGTGCCGTAGGGCTTCGCGCCAGAGCGACCGAAGTCTCTCCCATTCTCACTTTGCGGCTGCTGTGGCGACGGCGTGGCGCTCAGCATGTTGAGTCGGTAGCTGCGCAGGAGGAGAGCCTCGGCTTTGATGTACGACTGCTGCAAGGCAGCGCGGGCCTCGCTCTCGATCACAATGCCAAAGTACGACAGCAGCTCCTCCGCTGGTATGCGCTCCAGCAGCACCGCCAAGACGTCCGCGTACCCCAAGGCACAGCAGGCATAGAGGGCGGTGCGACGCTGCTGCTGCTGCTGCTGTACGCTGTGCTGCGCATCGCCGTCGACGTCGCAGAAGGAGGTGAGGGGGTGCGTGCAGATGGCGTAGGCCATGGCAGGCTGACGCGCCGCAAGAGCCGCACAGAGCGGCGTCAGGCGGGCGTTCTCGGGAATCACCTCATGCCAGTGCAGGTGCGCGTTTGCGGAGTTGAGCGGGGAGGGCATCGAGAGGCCCATGCCAAGCTGGCGACGCATCGGTGGGGCTCCTGCTGTGCCGCTCGCACCCCCACGACGCTGGTGCTGCCGCTGCGTCCCGTCCGTGTGCGGCGTCTTCGCGTCTGCCCGTTCCACCGCTGCCGCGTCGGGCGAGGGCGGGAGTGGGTAGAGGTCCTGCGGCGGGCAGTGGCTGCTGTGGCGGTAGATGCGCACCGGAGGGAAGAAAAGCATGCCCTCGGCGGCTGGCGCGTTCAGCAGCTCCTGCACGCGCGTCATGGCATCCCGCACACGGCGATCACGCGAGCCGAAGAATGGCACAGCAGCACCACCGGCGCCGGATGCGGTGAGGCCGCCGTCGCCAAGACCTGGTGGGCTATCACCGCTGACACCGCTGCCGCCACTGCCGCCGCCAACAGTCGACCCACTCAACGACAAGGCGGAGGAAGAGGAGAGCCCCGCCAGGGAGGCCACGTTGGTGAGCACCTGCAGCAGCTGCGAGAACTTGCAGGAGGCATCCAGCAGCCCAATAAGCTCGGGACGGGGACGGCGGTGCGGAGCCGCCAGGCGCCGATCTCGACTCGCAGCGGCGCCGCTTGCTGTGGACGCGGTGAGGGGTGGGCCGTAAAGCAGGTTGAACGGCTCGAATGCGAAGTACACCACTGCGTTGGACACGGCTGGCGCTGCGCACCGCCCCGACTCTGCACCTGCAACAGTGGGTGGGTACGGGGTGGCCTGCACGGTGCCAGGACGTCGCTGACGCGCTCCAGCCCACATCGTCGTCTGGTGGCTGTACCATCGCCCCCATCCACCCTCATCGAGAGAGAGCGTCGCTGCAGGGTAGAGGCGCTGCAGCCTGACTGTTGGCGCTGCTGCGGCAGATGCGTGGGCTGGCAGAGACAAGCCCAGCGACACCTCCCCCGCGTGTACGTAGTTGTTGAGCCGGAAGCGCAGCGTGTCACTCGCGGGGGTGTAGAGCAGCCCCACGACAAGGGTGGCAGGGAACACGTGGGCGGCGAACTCACGAGGATCTGGCGCGACGCTGCCGCCGTGCTGACGCATCTTGTTCACGGCGTCGCGTACGTCGGCGAGCGTTGCGCGGGAGAGGGTGGGCAGCAGCACCGTCGTGGCATTCGCGCTCTCAGACGATTGCGTCGTGTCTCCACCGCCGCCTGCCGGTCCAGCGAGGTTGTCTGCAACGACCTCCGCGTCTTCCTCCTCGCCGTTGTTCTCCGCCGCTGTCGACGCTGCTGCTGCTGCTGCGGTAGAGGATGCTGCGGACACACAGCGCGGCATCTCGAGACGCAGGTAGACGGGAGTGGTGCCAGACAGCACAGGCGTCACCGCGTTCTCCGTGTGCAGCCAGACGGCGAGAAGGACAACTTCACTCGCGACCACGCCCGACGCAGCGGTGTCGTCGCGGTTGGTGTAGTGGGCCACGACAGAGACGGAGACGCCAGCCGAGCCGAGCGAGAAGGCGCCGTCGCTGCGCCACCACACGGGATTGCAGGTGTGGCCCAAGTGTGCAACTGGATACGGCTGGTGCGGCCCGCGTGTGCAGCCGTTCGCGGTGGCAGCCGCAGCATCATCACAGAGCCCGACGACGACGCCGTTTGCGGAGACCGCACGCGCAGCTGGCCCGTCGGCTGGCAGGCCAGGAACGCTGACCGGGTCGTAGAGGGCAAGGATGTAGTTCAGCGAGAGGTGCACCTCGAAGTAGACGGAGCGTGGTGTGTGGCGATCGAAGCCGCGGGCGGTGGTAAGCGGCGCGCTGCTGGAGGAGAGGAAGCGTGAGATGGCGTTCAGGTCGGCACCGCCCGCGCCTGCTTCCTCGCCGTCAAGACCGCCGTCGTGCGGAATACTCGCGGCGCTGCCCAACTCCGCACCACCGCTGATGCTGCCGGGAAAGCCGTAGAGGGTGTGGCGTGCGTGGCGCTGCTTGGCTGACTGCACCGCCAGCAGCGACTCCTCCACCGCGTGCGTGGCGGCGTAGCGGGGAGCGCTGGTGGACTGCATCGTGATGGCAGAGGCCCGCCACGGACTACTCACGGACGACGTCGACAGCGACGACGCAGATGTAAGTTCCTCGTGCAGAGACAGTGGGGAAACACTTCGCATTGCACTGGACGTGCCCGCCACAGCTGCTGTCGTGCTAGCGGAGGGAGGCGTGCACAGGTAGGCTTGCCACGCCTCTGGTACGGCCTCGATCGCCGTATCGGCACGCAGCAGCAAGGCGCGGACTGGTCGAGTATGGGGACCGCTGCTGTCGCACCCCCCACTCGCCGACGCTCCAGCAGCGTCCTTCTCACTGTCCCCACCAGCCTCATCCGCAAGAGGATGCTTGCCGTCGTTGGCCCCATCCTCGTCGCTCATCACCACGCCCTCCCTCTCTGATTGCCCATCTGGATTACTCGCAGAGAAGCTCATCGTGGTGGGCTGCAGCGGGCCGAAGCTGAGGGCGTCCACTCGCTGCAGGGACGGAGTGGAGAAGGCGGGGCAAAGCTGACAGCGCACCGGGCACACCGACACGGGGCTAAGCGCGTCAAGCTGCCGGTGACGCAGCACAGCAGCGAAGGTCGACTCCGCGGCATCGCTGGCTGTCGACGCACCGCTCTTGACGGAACCGGTGCCCTGCCCAGCCTGCCGCCGAGACACCGTTGCGGACAGGCTCGGCGTCTGCTTGAGCAGCGCGGCCCACTGTGCGTCTTGCTGGCGGCTCTCGTAGCGAAGCGTGCCATTGCGCGCGGCGAGATAGAGGCGCAGCCGCTGAAGCCCGCCGTCGAGGCAGACGCCCGGCCGCGGCGTGCCACCACGCACCACTATCGCGCTAATCGGCTGCTTCTCTCTTCTCTTTTCCCTTTCCCCGTCACTAAGCGACTTGGTGGGCGAGCCGGCATGGCTCTCAGAGCTGGAGGCCTCCCTCCCGCGCTGCTGCATGCGAGATGGCGCGGACGACGCACCGGCGGTGGCGCGACTCGTCACGAGCACCGTCCGCACCGCCTGCAGCGTCCCCATGCCGTCCGCGGCGGAGGTCGAGTCAAGCAGATGCACCGCGCGCAGCGCCGCCACCGCGTTCGCGGCGGCTTCGCCTCCCGCCTCCTCCGCCTTGCCGCCAAAGCTGTCGTCGCTCTCGTTGTCGCTTGCGGCGCTGACACTCGCGCTTCGGCTGCCGGTGCGCGTGAAGGGCGTGCGTCCCTCTCCCGCAGCAGCACTCGATGAAGATG
Organism: Crithidia sp. LVH-60A; assembly: GCA_030078075.1. Classification (NCBI taxonomy): domain Eukaryota; phylum Euglenozoa; class Kinetoplastea; order Trypanosomatida; family Trypanosomatidae; genus Crithidia; species Crithidia sp. LVH-60A. Next base: position 356,042 of record CP119645.1, read on the forward strand.
CTGCCGCCATGCCAGACGCCACGTGTGTGCGTTGCAAGCCACGCTCGGCGAGCTGGATTACCCGGCGAATGCGGCTCGCGGTGGCTTGGTTGTAGGCGTGGCAGCCGTGCGTGGCAGAGGCGCGATTCCACGGAGCACCGGTGAAGAGCAGCACGTGGAGGGCCTCCGCGTCCCAGCACTGCTGCTCGACCAAGCGACCCAACACATCGAGCTGCCCTCCTACTAGCCCTGCGTAGAAGCAGGTGGGGTTGTGCACGGCGTGCTCCAGCGCGCTGCCGTACGAGACGCTGGAGGAAAGAATGAGTTGGGCGATGGCGTCACCTCTGCCCTCTGCCACGGCACGCAGCAGCACCGCGCCAAGATCTGGCAGGGCACGCGACGCACGCAGCGAGGCGTGGGCTTCACAGGCGCAGACAAGACGGCACGACGTCGTCACAACGAACTCGTGTGGGACGATGCTGAGCAGCTGCGACATGGCGGGTGGGTCCATGATGTGCTGCACGTACCACTCCACAAAGGCGCTGATGGAGTGCGTGTGGCGGTCACGTGGCGCACGCGCGTTGCTCGGCGGGCTGACGTGGCGGCGACGTGTGTGTGTCTCGGGTGTGAAGGGGGCGGGCTCACGCAGAGCCAGCACACGTGCAGAAAAAGAAAGGATCAGCTCGTTGCGCAGGCGGGAGGTGATCTCTGCCGGCGCCAGTGGAAGGTTCAGCTGGCGTCGCATGCGGCGGACACGGCGCTCGATGGCGACTAACCGCCGCGACGGGGCTGCACCAGCGGCTGCGTGCTTGCGAGCACCACCGCAGCCGCTGCCATCTTCAGTGTCCGCTGCATCTTCCTGTGAGCCGTCCTGATCTGATTCGATGCTGCTGCTGCTGCTGCGCTCATTCTCCCTGCTCGCCAGCGCGGCGTCCTCCTCTCCTCTGGTAGATGCTGTTGCTGCTGCGGCACCATGCAGTGCCTCACGGCCTTCGATGAGGATGGAGTTGCTCAGCCCTTCCATCTCCTCCAGCTTCCGCAGCACGTAGTACACCTTCTCGAGTCGTGCTTCCATCTCTCCCTGCTCCGACGAGTAGTGCTGCAGCGGCACCGCACGCTTTCTGGAGCGCAAGCTGCGGTGGAAAGCGGTGGGCTTGAGCTCACTTGCCACAACCGTCCCTGTTGTTGCCGGAGCAGCCACATCGATGTCCTCCTCCAGTGCGCTGTAGTACGCCTGCAGGAGACGATCGTGGCTGTGACTGACAGCGAGGCGTCGCTGCAGTAGCCGCGCCGCACACTCCAGCAGCTCCAGCGCCGCGTAGAGGGCATGCTCGCGCGACATCGTGACGGCAGCTCTGCTGTGCATCGTGTCGGGGTGGTGGTGCTGCTGCTGCACGGCGTCAGCGGGGCTGGGAATCGAGACGACAACCGCACGCAGCCAGCCATCAAAGACGGTCTTCGAGCAGGTGCACGGGTTGACGCCCTCGGTAGTATCAACCCCGAATGCAGCTGTCAGGGAGGGAGGAAATGCCACACATTCTTGCCCGCCGTCCAGACTAACAAACCCGTCGCGGGTGGTGTCGCGCCGCGTGCTGCGGCGGGTCGTGCCGGCGTGCGCTGCGGACGCAGCGGCCTCAACGGCGCGCTTTTGTGCGAGGAAGGCGGCCGCCTCATGCTGAAGTGCGGTGTTGCAAGGAAGACACTTTCGGGGCCGTGTGTATTGGGCCGTCGCGTCTGCAGCTCGCGGGGTGGCGGCAGCGGCCTTTGGGCTTCCCGCGGCGGATGCACCCGCGGCAGCTCGACCGCTTAAAGTGGCCATCGCGCTACTAACGAAGAGAAGCAACCAACAACAACAGTATTTTTTTTTTGGAATATAGTGAACTTGTCTATCTGAGCTGAGAAGTGGACGAGCAAGCAAGGGGGGAAACTCGAGTGAGATCACTGCAACGTGGTCCCGCTAAATAGGTACAGGGCAACAACGACAACAAGAAAGGAATAGTGGGAAAAAGGCTGCAGGATAAGGGGAAGATTCAAAAAACAAAAAAAAAGTATCTAGGAGTGAAGCCGACAGCTCTTGTCAGGCGAGCAGCGGCAGCGGGCTTTCCGCTACGGTGGCCGTCGTCGGACAGTAAAGGTACAAAGAAAAATTTTATAGTGGTAGTCCACGTTTTGGGGGTATACATCAAAGTAGAAAAATAAAGAAAGAAAGCGGTGCTGGATATGAAGTGACACTTCTTTCTGAATGATGCTGACAGTTGAAGAAAGAGAGAGTGAGAGACAAATTCAAAAAAAAATATGAAAAGTTTGGTTTACATGAACGAGTGATCCAAAAAAAGAAAAGGAGTTTCTCGTCAGCTTTAATACATAGAGTGCGGTGCTATGAAGCGGCAACGACAGCGGAGGACAAAGGCAAAGTCAGTTGCAATCAGTTCTAGATCCAGAAAAAAAACCCACACACACAAAAAAAAAATCAGTACGCCCTTTTAGAACACTTTGGGGCGATTCTGCAGTGATAGATGGAGTGGCGTACGCCAGAGATAAGAGGTTCGAGAGAAGAGAGGTGTGAGAATAAGTTGAAAAAAAAAGTTTATTAATTAGCGGTTCGTTGTGCAAGTGGAAGACCTGCATGGGCTGCATCAAAGGCGGTCAAAGGACTCGGCACGAGGCAACCGCGATGCGCTCATTTTGCCTTTGCGGGCTGCGAGTACCCGCGTACCGCTTCCTCGAGAGCGAAAGGACACCTTTATGTGTTCTTTGCAGACGCAGTCGCCATGGAGAAGAGAAATTATTAAGAACAACGACCCGCCTCAGCACGATGCAGCACGACATCGCCCAGCCGCAGGAAATGGGGGAGAAAGAGCTCTCACAGCTGCAGAGTTGGTTCGCGTGCCTCATCCATAAAAAAACTGCGATGAATATCAGGCGCAATTTCTTATGGTGCTTCACACACACACGCATAAACGCAGAGCAGTTTAGGGTAGTTTAATTTTTTTTTTCTAGTCTGATCATCATCAAGACACGCTGTGCAGGTACACAGTCACACACACGCCCACGGAGGGAGAGACCAACGACAAACACGCACCAAAAATAAAAGAAAAGATGGAGCGACCAAATACACGCAGGCAAAAGAAAACATCAGAGAAAAGAGAAAACAATAGTGAAATAAGAGGAGTGGGGAACACCACACTCACACACAGGAAAAGAGAGAGAGAAAGGGGCAGACTCGAGAAAAAAATTTGTATAGAAGAGGCAGCACCTTCAGGAACAACAACAACAATACACACACACACAAGAAGGGCTGAGAGGAAGAGGTGAGAGAGGCGATGCCGGAGACTGCGAGGACAGCCCGACAGCTCAACGAAGGCGTGAGAGACGCAGCGGCACCTCCTTCACCAGCAACCCCTTTATTTTTCTTTAAGTCTAATCACACTCTCTCACACCCATCTTCACGTTCGACGCTACTGTGGAATCTGCTTCGTCATCTTGCCCACCGACGCCGTCAGACCGACCACCTGCTCCCGCCAGTGCGAGACGTGGTTGGCGAGCGCCTTCACCTCCTCCAGACTCAGCACACGCGACTCCACCCACGTAATGTGCACCTGCTGCGTCAGGCCATCCATGCGACCTTTGATAATGCCATGCGCCAGGGCATCGAGCAGCAGCGGCTCGGCACCGCTGTCCGGCACGCCGCACCGCTGTGCCACGGCGTGGAAGGTGAAGGTGCGCTCGCTGAGCGGGGTGTAGAAGATAAGGTGAAGCAGAGCCATGAGTCGCACCTTGCGATGCAGCGCCGCCGACGCCGCCATGAGCTGCGGCTCCTGCGCGATTTGCCGCTCGTGAGCCTTGTAGAAGCGCTCGAAGCTATCGACATCCCCCTCGTTGCACAGCCGCATCATCTCGAGTGCCCAGCTGTGCGGGCAGCCCTCCTTCGCTATCGCCTGCACAAACTGTGAGAAGTTCAGCAGCTTCCCGTAGTTGAAGATCTTGTCCGAGAGGAGACCGGCAATGACGGTCTTGTACGCCAGCGACGCCACGTCTTCCTCGCGCATTGGGAGGTCGGCCTTCTCCGAGAAGAGAAGGGTGTCGAAGGCATTCTTGTAGAAGCTCATGTACTGGCGACGAATCTCGTAATCGCGACCACGCGCCATACCGTACAGCGCGACAAGCACCGGCTCCACCTCGTGCATCTTCAGCCCGTGCAGGTAGGTTTCCGTCTGCTCCAGCAGCTTGCGAGCTGTGTGCGGTGGCGAGCCAGGGACGGCCGCGAGCGCCGCGCTCTCCTCCGGGCTCGTGCTTTCAAGAAGCAGCTGCGCACGAATACACAGCGCTGTGTAGTGGCCCTGCTCCGACCCTGTGTGGATGAGAGAGGCACAGGAGCCTTCCACCAGCTCCAACGCCTTCTCCGTCGTCATGCCAGGCGCAAAGGCGACGGAGCGAACCATCATCACGTAGGCGATGGGCGAGATATCGGCGCGCACCGCCATGATCACCGCCTCGTACAGCGGGGCGAGTTTGTCCAGCATCACCGGCTCGCGAATGAGCTGCAGAAGATCGGTGGAGAGTTCGTACCAGAAGCGGCGCTCCATGTTGTCGAGAGCGTGGGTGATGGTGGCTACGGCAGTGGCGCTGCCCTGCGACTGCAGGTCGCTCCGCAGGCTCTCGAGGTAGCCGCGTGCGCGGGCTTCGGGAGTGGACATTGCGAGAGGCAGCGAGTGAACTGTTGTGCTATGAAGAAAAGAGACCAGAAAAAACAAGAGTCCAGGGAAAGATAACCCAACGCTTGTGCCTTTGTGTATGTGTGTGCGTTCGTGCTGAATAGTGTTGAAGCAATAGAGAGAGAGAGAGAGAGAGAGAGCGAGATAGAAGCGGTAAAGTAAATTTAGGAGCAGCAATTGAAGCGGTACGCCAAATTATTACACCAACGGCCGCACTGCTTTTCAAAGCCTTTTAGTTTTTTTTTTTTTTTAAGTGCGACTCATTACCATAGTTCCACAACCACACCAGCGCTAATTTCCCTTTCTTTTTTCCATGTGTGTGTCTTCGCCCCCTCCAGTTCACTACAGGACAGGAAGTCTTCGTTTTATTTGTATGCATCAATACTGGAAGGTAGATGGATGAAGCGTCGCTGTTAATGTCCATCCAGGACACCAGGTTTAGAGAGTACAATCACACACACACAAAGAACCAAAAGACAATGAAGAAAAATAGGGAATAGGAGTGCAAAAGCGCGCGTGCCTCGTTGCCTCAGAAAACTTCACAAGGCCCCAAATACATAGACATACACTCAACTAACAGAAAAGCACAATCACAACAACAGCATAAGGTGATGGAGAAGTACTTCGCGGGAGGGACGTCGAGAAACAAAGAAATATATATACTCAGTGTTCTCTTTCGTCTACACATCCGCTCCTCCTCACTTCTTCTCTTCCACCTTTGCGTACGGCGACAGCTGCTTTTGGATGCTCTCGATGAACATCCACATCAGAATCACCTGCGGCACGCAACGCACCGCCTCGACCAGCGACCCGGCATACCAGCCCCGAATCCCCTCCTTCGCGTAGATCTTCCGCAGGCAGTCAGCCACGCCGGTGTACACCACCTTGTCCGAGCTCATCCCGGACATCCCAATTCGGCGCTTCGCAACGTCTAATGGAAAGGCCACAAGGATCGACGCAATCGCAGCCGAGGAGCCGCCAAGAATCGTGGCCAGCAGGTTGCGCGCCGTATAGTTTTCCGCAAAGAAGGGCGGGTTGGCGCTGTCCAGCACCGCGTACTTCACCGTCTCGTAGGTCGCAAAGCTGACGAGGATGTCGGGCACGCGCTGCATGAGCGAGGCGCCGAGGCCGCGGTAGAAGTTCCGCAGCGAGTTCGTCTCGCGGTAGACAAGACGGCAGGTGTTGGCGATGCCATGAAACTCTTTTTCACCCGACATGAGCCGCAGACGCACCACCTCACCTGGATACACGGCAGCACCAGCGATGGTGGCAGAGATGCCGCCGGCGCCACACTTCATAATGAACTTTTCGGCCAGCTCGACGTTGCGGGAGTCCGCGGCGCCGCCCTGCTCTGCGCGGTGGCGCCGGCGGCTCTCCAGCCAGTCCTGCAAGAAAAACTTGCACTGACTGTACAGGAGGAATTGAATGCCGCTGTACGGCACACGAATAACCATCGAGGTCAGGTTGCCACGCCAGAAACCCTTCAAGCCGTCCTGTGCGTAGATGTGGCGCGCGAGTTGCGCAACACCGTAGGTTTTGTGCTGCCCCAGCTGCTGCAGGACAACGATGCGCTGGAACGGGCTGAGGAGGGACTTGGCCAGGGCACCGCCGAAGCCGCCAGCCACCACATCCACCCACGCCGCGTGCTTCTTTTCACTGCTTGTCATCGAAGGTAAGAGTGTCGAGAAAGAGAGAGAGAGAGAGGGAGGAGAAAACGAAAGAGGCTCGCTCCGAGCAGCAGTAAAAAAAAAAGAAAGTAAAAGGACTTCGTGGTGGTCGTGCCAAAGCGTCCTGTATTTAACTGAAGCGCTACGATTTTGAAAGAAAAAGGAGACAAAGAAAAGCAGCACCGCAACAATAATAATTATAAAAGCAATACAAGTAATAATGCCCGCACAAAAAAAAAAAACTTGCAACGAGGTGGAGGGACAACGTGTGTGGGTGTAGGTGTAGGTCTATATGTGTTTGTTTGTCTATCTCGGATCTATAAGCGGTAAGCAGAACCGACACACACACACACGAAAGCTAAGCGCTTACAACGCAGGGGACGCTTGATTTGAAAAAGGGGTAAAAACAACAACAACAGAAAGATAGAGGGAGCAAAACTTGTCGTTGTCGTCGTCGAACAGTGTCTGCGTCGCAGGTTGAATAGAAAGGCCTTTTATGTTTTGTTTTATTTTAAAGTGTGTGCTAAGCTGCTCTCTACTCAAAATCCTCTATATTCACGAATGTATATGTATGTCTGTATATGTATGTGTATGTGCGCAACAGTGCGGTGCAGTGTGTGCGGTGATGCGGCCAAACAGAGACTAAATAATATATAATTCAGAAGGTAGAAAAAAAAAGCTAACAGAGTTCGAATTCTTTTTTGTGGAGCCAAATGAAAAGGTGTCAACGGTGGTGACTGTACACTGCTGGTTGTTGTAGCTGAGAGATACGAAGTTGTTTTGTACGTCCTTTTAATTCTTATTTATTTTTCTCTAATCAGTTTCAACGAGCGCAGAGTGCAGCGACAGCTTCTATGCTGAACAGCTATAGTATTGCTAAAAAGAGAAGCAAAGAGGTGATACAACAGCAACTTGCGCGTTGACTTGCGTTGATCAACAATAATAATAAGGTAAGAAAAACAATGGCGTGTAAGAGTTGTGGCGATGACGGTGTGACGGAGACAACCAAGTCGCCGCAGCAAGGAAGAGAGAGAGAGAGAAAAGAGAGAGGAGACAGATAGGGAGAATGCGGCGAGAATCTTTCTTTCTTTTGGGCATGTCCATGATCGGAAACAAGTAAGTTCCATCTTAGACGCTTACATCTACATTGTAGTGCGTAAAGGTTTCTTCAACTAATGGTGCGGTGTACAAAGTAGAGTGACTGTTGTTTATCCAAAGAATCTTACAGACAGCAGTAACGTGGAGACCACGGTAGAGAGTGCCACGAATGTTAGGATCAATGCGTAAAGCTACGCTGTGCAGTTTCCGCAGTCTACCACGATGCGTGTGCTTCTTTTCATCTCGTTTATGCACAATGGTTCGCTTCCCCCTTTTTTTGTTTAGTCAGCGCCGCATATGCAGCAGTGACGACGATGACTTCTAGCTACGGTGCAATGCGTCTCCGCAGCGGGCGTCACTGTCAGCAAGAAACAAGAACGCATCAAAGAATGCGTAAAATACGCGGTGGAGACGTGGAAAGAAATACAAAAAAGCCAAAACGCAACGAGGGCAAAAAAAAAAAAGCCATGCGTACATCCCACGCGCACCAACTGTCTCGCTGTGAGGCGCGCGACACACACACACACACACACGCAAGTAGCAACAGCGAAAATATTTGTAAATTAAGAGCGCTTTAGAAGGGTGTCTGGTGCTCCTCCGCCTTTTTTTTCTTTGCACGCAGTATTGGCGCTCCTCCGAGTATCTACATTCTTTCCCCATTCACGCACACATACAGGAGAGAAAAAAAAGGTTCTAAAAGAAGAGTGCGGGTAACTTTCCGACGTGCACCGCTCTTGATCGCATTCCCCATTCCTCCCGCCCATATTCTTCTGTTGCTGCTGTTGTTGCTGTCTAAAATATACCTGTCTATTGAGTGGTAGTAGTAGCATCGAGTGGTAAAAAAAAAACGATTGCGTGTATGTGTTTATGTGCATGTCACAGCACAAAGGACGGAAACGTCAAGAGAGAAAAGATATGACCTTGAGGGCAGATCACTGAAAGGAGACGCACGTAAGTGAAAAGAGAAAAAATGAGTACTAGAGCCTCCACGCAATCCCTCACCTTTCACGTTCCTGTGCCTAAATCGCCCGCAGCCAATCCGGCGTTGATCGGCCCGACCCCTCACCGGCCTCCACCACCTCTTCTTCCAGCACCTCATCCACCTCATCGTAGGCCTCTGATGCATCGCGACTTGCCTGCACCGCCCCTCCAAGCGCGTTCATGTTGTCGTCGTGCTTGGATGGTTGGTGTAACTGCTCGGTGTGTGGCGGTGACGGCGAGGCGCGGCCAAACACCTCTTCACCGATGCGCCGGTTGTCTTCGTCGATCTTGCGCAGCATCGCCTCGATGCCGCCGTCATCCTCGTCATCGATGTCGTTGGCTGCTGTCGACTCCACGCCCAACACAGAGGTGTGACTGTGCGAGGCGTGCGACGGTGTTGCCCGACCCACCGACATCTTCTCCTCCACTGTGTCGTTCTCGTCATAGCCGTACGAAGGAATCGCGTGCGCGTCGGCTGCACTTGTCACTGACTCCGGCGTGGTGTCCCACGGTGCGGCATGTTTTCGCGGCGAGTCCGCGAGGGCGGTGAGGGCAGAAGAAGAGGGCAGCGGCGCACCGCGCACCGTTCGCTGACCCGTCCCAACAGTCGATGGAAGAGGCTTCTCTACCTTCACAGCCTGCGGCTGCGGCTCTGCGGGTAGCAAGTCGCGGAGCGGTGGCGCATGGCTCCCGCTGGCACGAACTTTGCCGTTTTGCCGGGCAGCCGCCACCGCCCCACGCAGGCGCTCAGCAGCCGCGCTGTTCCGCGTCGCGTTGCTCCGCTCTCGCAGCGCCGTCTCCGTGTCCTTCGTTGTCGGCGTGGCGGCGGCGGTGCTGCGCTGGCGTGCAGGGGAGGGCGATGTTCGCTGATTCGCCGTCTTGGCAGCTGGCGTCTCGAGGACGTTGCGGAGAGAGGATTTGCGCACCGCAGCTGCCCCACTGCCCGCAGCGGCGGACGTGAGCGGTGGTGGTGGGTCCGTCGACGACGGGTTGCTGCCGCCGCCCACGTAGTACACACCGGCGCCGCTGCTGTGGTTTGCCTGAATCTGTGCGTTGCGCTGCTGCACCTTGCGCATGAGCTCGTCAATGCGAGCCTGCAGCTCCGCCTTCTTGTTCACCAGCTCCACCTGCTGCTCCGCCAGCTGCGTCGCCTTGGCCACCTCGTAGTCCACTAGCGCACGCTTCTCCTCCGCCGACAGGGAAGACCGTGCACCCGCGCGAGATGACTTTCGCGGAGACGTGGTGCGGGAGGAGGGGCTCGACTGCGGGCCGCCTCCGCCTCCACCACCGGCGGACATCGGCGTGCCGGCAACGAACCCACGACCGTCCTGCTGCCCCACCGCCGCGCTGTACACCGCAATCGCAGCGCGGTGCCGCTCTACGGTCTTCTTGCGCGTGTCACGCGTGGCACGGAGCGCCTCGTAGTCCTTCGGGGTGATGGAGGACAGGTGCTGCTGCTCCACCTGCGTTGCCAGCTCCGCACACCGCGACTCCATCAGCTGTGTCGCAGCACGCGTGCGGTCGATGTTGGCGCGCAGCTCCCGTGCCGTGCGCTGCAACCCCGTGCGTGCGTAGATGCCCTCATTCAGCTGGCGGTCCTGCAGCTCGGTGGTGGAGGGCATGCGGCGATGCACTTCCTCTATTGTGTGAGCCGCCCGCTTGTCGCGGTTCTCGAGCGCACGTTTTGCCGCGTTGACTTCTTTCAGACGAGCACGGGCACGCTGGAGCTGCGCGTCGGCACGGGTGACAAGGGTCTGCACGTCGATGGCGGCCGCGTCGTCGCCGTCGCCGCCATAACGCACGAAGGCGGCCTCCAGCTTCGCGTTGGCCTCGCGCAGTGCGTCGAGACGCGCTTGTGTGACCGGTGCATTCTTGCCATTGCCGCCACCACGAGCAGCGCCACGACCGCCACGAGCGGCAGCAGCACCGCCTCCAGCGCGTCCCCGCCCTCGTCCGTTGGATACGCTGCGCCGCGCCGCTGCCGGCTGCGGCGACTTCGAGGTGCGCCGTGATGACGGCTGCTGTGGTTGCTGCTGCGGTGCGCTGCGCGCACCATCCGACCTGCTCCGCCCACGTCGCTGCCCCGAGCTCGTTGCCGGAGCAGGGGTTGGCGCCTCGAGCTCCGCCATCGCGGCCTGCTTCCGTGCGAGGCGGTTGTCCCATGCCGCGATGTCGGCGTGCAGCTCTGTGATGCGGAGGAGCAGCTGTGCCCGCAGCGCACCATCCCTATCGCCACCGTCATGGTTGCTACTCTTGCGCGAAGCTCTCGAGACGGAGGAAGCAGCGGAAGCGGTAGACGGCGTGCGAGAATTACGCTGCGGCGCCTGCCGTGGTCGTTCCGCGGAGTACGGCGCGGTAAGGTTCTTCGCCGCTGAGTCCAGCGAGGCCTCCAGCGCTGGAATGGTCGGTCGGCGTGGCGGGGCGTGTTGCACCGGTGACGGCGGCGTGCGTGTCGGTGTTGGCACGGGCAACACCGGTCGTGGTGGTGTTGACGCAGTGAAGGAGGAGGCTGCGCTGCGGATGGAGGCTAGAGGAGTTGCGTGGGCAGACGGCGGTACGTGTGACGTGACGGCGGTGAAGTTGTCTGAGTAGGCCTGCGAAGCGGTGGGCGACGACGCACGCGATGACGTCGCACTCGGCGCAGTGTAGTGCGGCTCTTCTTCGTCGTCTTGCCGAAGTTGTGGCAGAGGCGGTTGTGGGGTCGGCAACTCCGCCTCCGGCTCCAGAGCGGCGGTGCCCTCCAAGTTGTTGTTGTGCTGCGCAGGATAGGTGTCCTGCTGTTGCTGCTCCTCGGATCGGTCATCACTGGCTTCAGAATCTTCTTCGCTGGACAGCTCTTCATCCACCATCGTCGGGACGGCGCCGTCGCCGCCGCGGTACTGTGGCAGCGGGTCGTCATCGAGCTCCTCCACCGTCGTGTAGTTGGATTGGTAAATCGCACGTTTCTTGTTGCTGTTCGCGTCGTTCATTGAGGTTGGCCGCGGTGCCGAGACATTGCGTGTGGTCGGCGTCGACACGAGCATCGCCGCAGCTCCGGTGCCGCTTGGTGTGGCCGGCGTGTCGCTCTCGCTTTGCTTGCCAGCGGAGACGAGACTTACGGAGTCACGCTCAGCGCCGACATGATTCGACGGCGTGTGCCGGTGCTGCTGCTGCTGCTGCTGAGTGTGCGACGCAGATGAGTAGGCCGCGCTGCTCTGATCTCGCTTGCCACTCGACGCTCTCCTGCTGTCGTCGCTGCTGCTGCTACTTGCAGAGGAGGACAAGTCGGTGTAGGCAGACGAGGATGGCTTTCCTGACACTCTACCCGGTGGCGCTGCTGTTCCGCCGGTCCCTTCGTGAGCTGAGAAGGCAGGAGCGGAGGTCTCCGACGCGTAGGCGTTGCTCTGGCGCTGCGGAATACCCATTTGCGGCGCCGCATCGTACGAAGACACCGGAGCAGAAGGAGCTGCTGACGTTGCTGATGTGGCGATTGACGTGGGCAGCGGGGCGTTGGTCGGATACGCGGCCTTGTGGCTCTGCTCTGATGCCGCTCGGCGTGGCTGCTCCGTCGGGTACGTTGGGTCGGAGTGCCGAGAGGAGGCCAGGGTTGACGTCGGGGTGCTCAGCTCGCGTGCTGAGTTGGCGAACAACACATTTCCGTTGTTCCCACCGTTGGCGATCCCGGAGGACTCGTAGCTGTCAAAGCTGGATTCTAAAGAGGGGCGTTTGTAGTTGTTGTTGCTGTATGCAGGCGCGACGGCGGTGGGCGGGATACGCGGCGAGGGCGTTGTGTGCGTTCGTGGCACCGAGGGAGAGGAGGCGCCACGGCGGGAGGACAACTCGTCTTCAAAGTCGTCCTCGTAGTCCTCCTCCCAGTCGCTCATGGCTGCAGCCGATACCCGAATATAACAATGAAAATATAAAATAGTACACAAGGGACGTACGAAGAGAGAGAGAGAGAGAATGAGGAAGGGGGATTCTATTTGGTTTAATTTCTACAGCTTCTCAGTCTCGGGGAAAAAAAGAAGATAAAAAAGAAATGAGAAAGAAGAGTTGCGTTTGTGTGCCTGCCTGTGTGTCTGTGTCTGTGTATGTGCGTGTGTGTGTGTGTGTGTGTGTGTGTGTGTGTGTGTGTGTGTGTGTGTGTGTGTGTGTGTGTGTGTGTGGGGTGCTGCACGCACTCTTGTGAAGGGCAAGTCGCTTAAGAAGCCAGCAGAAAGATGGAGAGAGAGAGATAAAAGAAACACAAAGGCGCGAGCACCTCACGCAAAACAAAAAAAAGAAAAGAGAGATAGATTCAGGGTTTTGAGAGAAGAGGTGAGGGAGAAAGAGAGAGGAGGTGGTAAAAAGAGAAGGAATAGTGCAGACTAGAAGCTTCACTAAGAATCCTTCGACTATGTGATCTGAACCGATGAGGATTGAGAGGATTCATCTGGTGTTTGCGTGGTGTGCCCACTGCGCAAAGCCCTTCTCTCCTTGTTTGACTTACGGTCTTGGCCAGGCTTTGTGGTGTTCATCAAGTCCCATTGCGGACACACTTCAGTAGACTATGCTTCTTCCGCTGGAGAAGAGAGAAAAAGAGAAGAGCAATTAAATTTACAGTGGGACGAGCAAGAAATCTTCATCCGCATAATTTTTTTTTTGGAAATACACGTTGCGAGTGGGCACAACGCATGTCACTCTCCTTCTCCGTCTCACCGCACCCAGTCGGTAAACCACAGCACATAAAAGAGAAACAGCGCCAGCCCGACCAGCGCAGCCCACGCCATGTTGATCCATCGTCCGCCAAACTCGGCGTTCTCGAAGTCCAGGTAGTCGCCTGACAGCGCCGGATTGCGCCGCTTCGTCGCCGCAGCGCGTGTGGAGGCGCGGTTAAGCAGCGTGCGCAGCTTTTCTGCGTTGGCCTCTCGCAACTTCGATGAGCCGCTAAGAGCACCGCCGCCGCTGCCGCTGCTGCTGCCGTTGTCATGTTGGTCCATGCCGTCTGCCCGTTGCCTCATGGCGAGGAGATGCGGCCTTGGGAGAGAGGGAGAAGGAGACGAAGCCAAGGAGTATTATACTTTTTTTAATCCGACTTTATGTGTGTGTTTGCGCCACGAATGCGTGGGGTGGGGAAATTAGAGGTGGCGAGAAGAAATTGAAGGAGAGAGGCAGAATACAAACAAAACAAGAATGCGCTGTTGCAAGCAAGCAGGCAGTGCTTCTCGTCTTAATAAGTTTCACATGTTCTATCGTTTATCCTTTGGCACGGCGCATTAATAAAAACAATTCGCCGGATTCGCACACAGGCTTTTTCTCTCTCTCTCCAGCCTTTTGCTCTTATCAACGATAATAATAATAATAATAGTAGTATGATCTCGCAAAAAGATCTAATAGCGTACACCCTCGCGTTCTGCATCTTTCTCAAGCTTTTTTCTTTTTTTCTGCACTTCGCACTCAGCAGTCAACCCTTTCCCACCGCAATATACTTTTATCTTCACCTCAGACCGTGAGAAGGGGCCGTCGCGCGAGTGCGTCGTCGTGAGTCAGCACCACCCACACCCGCCGCCACCACCAGCGGAAGGGCGATCGCGGCAGACACGCCGTCACCACGAAGGCGACCACAATAAACCACAGAATATTCGGCTCACAACTGTTTGAAGCCCACAGAGGGCTTCTATCCAGTGGCGGAATGCGCGAATATGAAGCATTGGTGGTGGGAGGAGTAGGCGACACTGCAGCCGTCGTTACTGGCGGGGAGGAAGCTGCATGGCTTTGCTGTTGCTGCTGTGGTGCGTGCATAGCCGATCCCGCGCTGACCGGTGTCGGCGGCAGGGGGAACTCGTCTTCGCCTCCTTCACCGCCAGCGCCACGCACCACCTGCGCCACCCAGTCCCCTAACGAGTGTACAAGTCGCGCAGAGGCGGATGTGAAAGTTGGCGCGGCTGCACTGCCGCTACTACTACTGCCGCTGCTGCTCGTGGTTGTGGCGGGAACCGCGAACGCAGCACCGGAGGGGGCGGAAGAAGCCAGCGTGCCCGCCTGTGCCCACGCCGGCGGCTCCGCGTCGTACGCGTAGTACCGGCCATTCTGATAGAAGTACGAAGGCCGGCCGCTTGCACTGCCCGCACCGTCGTTGACGCGCTCCGGCGACACATCGTCCGCACCAGATGCATCAGCGCTGTCGACGTGGTCATCTGCAGCATCTGCAGTGGCGCGTTGCAGGCGCTGAAGAAGGAGAAAGCGCACCGATTCAAAGACGTCGCGCCACACAACCTCCGACATGTTCCACAGCGCTGCCGCAGGCGTTTGTTGCGCGGCAGGTGCCGACCACCGCCCACCTTTTCCTCCATCGCCGCCACGTGAGAAGGCGTAGGTGTTTACCAGGCCCTGACGAAGCAGGTCAGCTGTCGTGTCCAACAAAATTGACAGCACACTTCGCTCTGCACTCCACGACTCAGCGAACACGGACGCCACACACCGACCCACACGCTGCACTACTGCACAGTACGCGAGGTAGAGCAGCAGGTAAGCGAGGCAGAGCCCCGCGATATAAAAGGAAAGCGTGGTGGAGTAGCCACACAAGGCAAGCTGCACGCGACTCACCACCGCCGCCGCACAGGTTTGCCAGCGCAGGGCAAGGGCTACGACTGCCTGTGTGCTGGACTGCACTGCTCGTCGCTCTTGCTGATCGATGCTTGTCGCTTCAGAGAGGGAGTAGAGCAGACTCACCCGCTGCTGCAGCGGTGGCACGTCGTGATTGATGAGAGAGGGCGGGCACGACGCGCAGCGACGGCAACCTGTTCGTGGTGCTTGACGCTGTGCGGTTTTTCCCCAGAGCCGGCGTAGGCGAATACGCGGACCGCAAAGAAGGAACAGCCGCGGCCGCCACTCTACCTCGCTGCTGCCATCCACTACGGCTGACGTGCTGCTGCGATGCGTGGGGAGTGGCTTCAGTAGCCCTGTACAGCAGCCGTTGTAGGCGAACAACATTGCCCCCATGCCGAGCAGCACGCAGAGGCACTGCCCAGGACGCTCCACGGCAACGGCGAGCCCCACCAACAGAAAAGAAATTCTCCACCACGTAAGACGTCGGCTTCCCAGTAAGATTTGAGTTTGAGAAAACTGGTTGCCTCTCCTGCGGTTGGAGCGGTGGACACCGAGAGGAAGCAGCCAGCCCCAGCGAGCGAGGTGCACCAGCAGCTCCCGCGCCAGCGGAGAGACCGCGTACGGCGACGCCGCCGCTGCTGCTGCAGTTGCTGTAGCTGAAGAGGAAGAGACATACGCAGTGCTACTCGCCTGTTCCCTTGCCGCGGAGAAAAGCGCGAAGTCCACCGAGGGGACGACGGAGCCGCGGAAGAAGGGAATGGGAAGAAGGCTGTAGCTGTGCTGGTGGTGCTCCCACTGCCACTGCAGCAGCTGCTGCACCTGATTGATGGAAATGTCGAAGGGCTGCGACGGACGCGGCTGCACCTCCACTGTCGAGGACACAAAGCCAGCGAAGAAAGGCGTGGCCTCGTCAGACGTTGCGTTGCTGCCCAACACACCCGTCGATGCCTCTGCGTCTTCTCTGACGCCCTGCACGGGATGCGCAGGACGCGGTGCAGCCGTCAGCACGGCGGTAAGAGGAAGCGGCACCGCAGCGTGCGTGCACACTGTGGCAAGACGCCGGAGTGTGGAAGAGAGGGTGTCGTCGCGGTCGAGGTGAAGAAGGACGTCCATTCCACTTGAAGATGCACCAACACCCCCAGCACCAGCACCAGCAGCACGCAGTGCGAGGCGAGCGGTGGCGGTGCTGCCGCTGTCGGCTGTCGCTCTCGCGAGAGACAAAGCATCAGTGGGCTGCTGGGACTGCTGCTGCTGATGTTCGGTGGTCGCTGCTCGGACAGGAGCAAGGGAGGACCCACTGGCGTACGGTGCGACGGTGGAGGCAGTGCCGGTGAAGATGTGCGGCTGCACAGGCTGCCCTGCATTGACAGCAGCAGCGGCAGAGAAGGAAGGAACACGTGGTGGCAGTGATGCAGACGAGAGAGGAGCACCAAAGCGCGTTGATGCTGCAGCGCGAGAGCCGACTGCATTCCCTACATCCTTCGGTCCTCCTTGACCGCAGTAGGTGTGGGGGCTGACGGTCGTGGTCGTGGGGCGGCTGGAGAAGGCACTGCTCGTAGAAGGAGGCTGTGCACCGTGTAGCGCTGCCCAAGTGGAGGACAGAGGGCTTTCTACGGTGAAGGCCACACCACCCGGCGCCATTCGTGTTCTCTGTCCCTCCTCAACGGTGGAGTTTGTCGCAGCTGTGCCCTTCGCCTCCGCGTTTCCACCACGCAACCCATGCCGCTCCCCGGCTTCGCCGAGACGCAGGGTTGGACCGGAGAAGAGCGGTGTGTCGCACAGCTTCCGCACACGCTGCCGCAACAGCGCTTCGGCCCGGTGCTCTTCGTAGGCGTGGCGGATGGCCGTGAGCGTCTCCAGCCGGTGGCGCACCGTCGCGTAGGCGGCGATACGATTGCACAGCAGCGCGCAGCGGGCACGGCACGCGTCTGGGTCGGTCAGCAGTGGCGACGTGCAGGCAGGGAGGGACTCGCAGGAGCGACCGGCTTGGAAGAGGGCGTACCAGACACGCAGACGGTGCCGCCACGTCAGGCAGAGAGCATCCATCTGCTTCTGGCGCTGCACTGCTGGCGTTTGTTTCCGACCTGCTGTGTCCCCTCCAGCACCACCACTGCGGTCGGCAGCCGTGGGCAACGACGGCGAAGATGGATGCCTCTGCTCTGACGTACTAGACTCTGCGCTACTCCTCTCATTGCGTACGATGCGTCGTGTGGTGAAGAGGCCGAAGAGCCAACGCCGCTCCTCGATCGTCTCCGTTGCAGCACCTGTGGCACGTTGCGCTTCGTTGCCTGTTGCGGTCGGAACCTGCTCTCCTCCCAAGTCAAAACGGTCCTCCCGCCTCCACGCCTCCTCTGCTGAGGGCAGCAGGCGTGGCAAGGGCTCCTGACACACCAGTGCCAGCACGTCGTGGATGTTGTGGATCGCGACGCACACCTTCAGCTCCGGTACGTGCGGCACAGGAAGTACAAGGACAATGGCCTGTGTGCGGAGAGAGAAGGGTTTTTGGTTTACGTTGATGCGCTCCAGATACCTCTCCCAGCCGCTCTGCAGCTTCGTCGGCATGCGGGAGACAAAGCATGACGCGCCTGCGGTGCGCCACGCGGCGGAGCAGATATCCAGCACTTCCAGTCCACCAGACGCGTTATCTTTTGCTAGAGGCAGACGCAGCAGCACCGCCGCGATGTCGCGCAGGGTGAAGCTCACATTCACGCCACTAGAGAGGTGTCGGGCGGCGTCGCCGTCGGCCAGCGTCTCCACCTGCCGCCTTGCGTCCATGCAGGCTTCCCGAGTTGCTTGCTCACGCGCACGCGCCTCGGCATCCGTTGTAGCTCCTCCTGCAGCGCCACTGCTACCCAAAACATTGGAAGCACGCAACAACGGTGGCACCTCACTGCTTCCCGCTCCTGTTGCTGTCGAGGTGTATGACGAGGGGTGAAAGCCGAGGCTGTAGGCTCGTGCTGCCTCGCTCAGTGGAGTGTTCACCGCTGCCAACAGTACAGTCCTCTTCGCTGCTGATGCTGCTGGCCGCGCGGAGACGCACGACGGCACCGCGGTTGTGCGTGGCCCGTAAGCAGCAGCAGCAGCAGACATCACACCGTTGCTCGCCGACCTGCCTGCTGCTGCTGATGATAGTGGTGCGGCTGTCGCCTCTACCGGATGCAAGGGCGGCTTTTCAAAGCAAAAGCACTTCGGCATCGGCCCACACAAATAGTTTTCCTGCAGGTCGTGCTGGTAGGAGTCGAGCTTGCGCTGCCGCTGCTGCTGCCGCCGGCGCCGCTCCTCTTCTGCACCACCCGCAGCAACGCTGTAGGGGCGGAATGCGGATGTGCGCGACGCGTAGCGATGGGGCGACACGTAGCCGCTCAGGCGGCTGCCTCGCTGCGGGGCAAGGGGCGGGCGGCGACCCAGAATAGACTGCGTTAGTGACGTACCGAAGCGTGTAATTGGCCGCGGCGGAGACGACACAGATGACAGTTCCTGCCAACGAGCGTGCGGAGGAGAGGGCGGCGCCTCCGGTGCGTAAGGCGGCGCATCCTGAGGTGGGTAGTTGCTCGGCGCGAAGGGGCCACCGAGCGAGAGGCGACACGCTGCCCCCCGCAACTCCGTTGTGCGGCACCCCTCCGTTCTTCGCGATGGCGGCCATACTGCCTGCGTGTTTGCTTTGGAGTAGGGTGCGGGCTCATGTGCGGGGATGCGGTAGGCTTCACGCCGCAGCAGCGGTGGCGAATCACCCTCGTAACCGTCACATGCGTCAGCGCAGTAGGGTTGATCAGTAGACTCGGAGAGTCGACCACAGAGTGTGCTGTCTCTCTCCACAGCTCTTGATCGGTTGGTGGCGGTGGTCGTCGTCATTGTTGTGGAAAAGGGAGGCCGCCACGCAGAGGAGAAGCGCAGATTTGGTGCGGACGTCAGCTCTCGCACCGGCTGCCACCACGAGGGATCGGTCGCGCCGGTCCCGCGTGGTCGCACACGGCTGCGCACGTCGCCTTCGTGCCCTCCCGCTGTTGTTTGCCTCACGACTGTGTCGTCATACTCGTCGATGAATAGTTCATGTCGAGGGCTCCGCGCTGCAGAGCCCGCTGCTGTCCCAGTAGCGCGGCCCAGAGCGTGCACGTCGAGTCGCGTGGGTGGTGAGTAGGTGGAGAGACGGCCTGAGTGCAGAGTTGCTCGCTGGGGTGTGCGCGGCGGCGCGAAGGGGGGAAGCGCAGGGGCACTGGTAGTGGCATTCGTGGCGCTACCCAGCACAAACGCAGCGCGTCCAAAATCAGCGTGGAAAAAGGACGGACGCTGTTGCTGCGCAGCTGGTGGTGGAGGTGCATAGGGCTGTGGTGCGGTAGTGCTCGACGAAGAGGCCACCGCCGACGCTGCTGCTGTTGTTGTTGTTGTTGCAGCTGCTGCTACGTGCTGCGTGCGTCGCGCACCCCACACTTGTTCAAAGTAGTGTGACGGACCGCGCGGCACTTCACGAGTTGCCACGCCCTGCTGGGCTGTCGCCTCGTACCCGCTGTGCGAGAAGTCTTGCGAGCTGCGGGAGAGGGCGGAGAGGGAGGTGAAGGCGTTTAGAGGCGTATCGGCGTCCGCCGCTGCACCAACCTGCTCTGGGAACCGTGTCGGTAAAGGAGAGAGGCGGTCGAAGCGGCGCGAAGCCGCCTCCTCGTTTCGCGGGCTGCGGCACGACTCTGTAAGCTGCACGGCGCGGCGTGGGGCTGGCGTGCGTGGGGACAGAGCAGCCGCAGTGACCGACAGCAACGGATTGTCGAAGAACTGCTCCTGCGGCTGCTCTTCACGCCCTGCTTCGCTACTCCTTCCGGCAGCAGCAGCAACACTAGATGCGGTCGCAAAGGCGGAAAAACACGCCGGCAGCCTCGGTGAGTGCGGCGGTGGCGGCGTCTGCCTACCTGCACAAGTAGTAGTAGCAGACAACCCCTGTGCGTAAGCACTAAAGGGATTCGGCACATCCATCGTGCTCCGCGGTGGCCTGCGCAACGGCGTATCGCTTCGACGGCGATCAGCCCGCCTCCTTCTTATCTCCTCCTCCTCCTCTTCCTCGTTGCTGTGATCCCTGTCCACCGACGACGAGACGAACTCTTCGGCTTCGGCGTTGTTGTCGCCTTCTCCTCTCTCGCTGTCCACCCCGGTGCTCTGCCACCCCTCCCCTCGTTCCCACTGTCGCCGCAGCCGATTCGAGGAAAGCGCCGTCCATGAAGTGGACCGCGTGGAAGCTGCCGCGGTGGTGGAGGGAACGGGATGGTGTTTGTTGGTAAAGTGCCGCGGGGAGTGCAACGGGGTTGCGGCAGAGGCAGGCAGAGGGGACGCGTCTGCCCAGCCAATTGCCTTTCTGCCGTGCAACGCGGTGCGCCTCGCCGACATCAGCACCGCGTCGCCCTTCTTCGCCGCTGCAGCCGCAGAGGTGCGAGCAGACGCGGTGGCCGGAGCCGCGTGCATCGTCCTCGACGCACCCGTTAAGAGAGGATCGATGGTGAAAGTCATGGCGACACCACCGCGCGTGGTGACGAGATGTTGTGGTGAGGCCGCGCGTTGAGGGTCTTCTTCATTGTCGAGGTCGATCACCACATCTTCCACGTTCTGCTGCTGCTGCCGCTGTTGTTGCAGTCGTTGTTTGTCCTTTTGCGCTGTGGTGGGGGGAAATGAAGAGCGTGCAGAACAACAGGAGCTACGTACACCAGCAGAGCTCGAGGACGCCTCAAGCACCTCGTGAGAGAGTCGCGGCGAGGAGGGGCGAGTGTCGGGCGGCGGTGGTAATGGCTCTGGTTGAAACTTCTCTGTGGCCGCAGCTGTGCGGTACGTGGGACTCGCGGTGCTCGCATGTCCAGCCGCTGGAGGCGAGGTAGACGATGTAAGTGCGTTTTCCTTGGCGTATGCTGTCTGTTGCTGCTGCTGCTGCTGCTGCTGCTGGGGGATTTTCAAGAGTGGCATCACGGGTGCTGGCGGTGGCGCTGCTGTTGCGATGCTGCCGAGCACATCAGCCCCGTTTTCAGCTCGCTGCCGGAGCGGCTGCGCTGTCAGCGACACCTTTGCTGCCTCCTTCGCCTCACCACTGCTACTTTCCTGCGCACGTGACGTCGCTGATGGCGCTAGCGATGCAAGTGCGCCTTCACGCGTTGGCCACCCCGTCTCCGCCGCGCTGCCATCAACTCTGTTTCTGCCCTCGCTGGTTACGTGCGCAGCGCTGCCGACTCTTCCATGTGCACCTCCGTCGGCTGTGGGAGAGGGAAAAATACCGAGATGTACCGCCGTGCGCAGTCCCACATCACTCACATACGCCGTCGACCCAAGCAGGACAGGCATCCACTGGATCGCCTCCTGCTCTGCTGGTGTGTGCTGCACGGGCAGTGACATCCAGGTGTGATCGACCAGCCCACGGCAGCAGTAGCGCGTGCTCGTCTGCACCGGTGTGACCGCGCTGCTGGCACAAGAACGTGTGCCGTCGACGTCGGGAGAGAGACGGCTGTGGTGGTTGGCAGAGCTGTGCAGCACCGCGACAGACACAACAGATCGAATAGAGCCGGTGCGGAGTTCGTGCTGCGCCAACGACGAGTCAGCAAGTGCGCGGAAGAGATTCGCGGCTGCCGCAGCCCCTCCCTCTGATGATGATGATGTGGACGATGCTGCTGTGGCGCTCGGATCGGCGAACGCGCCTTCACGTCGCGCGGCGTCGGGCAGCAGAAACGCCGGCACCTGTGCCCCTTTCTGCAAGAGAGTCTCTCGACTTCTCCGTGGGTTGCCAGAGATGCTGTTGCTGACAAGAGAGGCGGTCACGCGCAAGACACCTTCCGTGCCGGGGAAAACACCCGCCGCTGCTGCATTTGCACTGTTGCCGCCGCGCTGAAAGGTGGCCGAGGTGCGCCGAGAGCCGCCACCAGCACCGTCGCGATCCGGTGAGGGCTGTCGCGATCTGACAAGTCCATCCTCAGTGCGCCGCGGGTTCTCACGTTGCTGCTGCTGCTGCTGCTGCTGTTGCCCTCCGCCACTTTCTTGCGACGACGGTACCGCGGTATTCGGATCTGCTGTGCTCTGCGGCAACCACAACACCTTCCCACCAACGGCTGGAGCAGGAGATGGCCGTCCTGCCTGCTCCGCGGCTGTGCCCGTTGCCCGAGCTGAGGCACCCGCCACCGTTGCTCGCAAGACCGTTTCACGCTGCTGTTGCTGTGATTGATGTCCACTCGTTGCTGCTGTGCGGCGGCCCACCGATGCCGCTGCTGCTGCTGCGGCCGCGGTAGATAACGGCTCGTCTGTCAAGTCGGAGATGAGAGAGAGCGGCACCGTCTGTGGCTCGTACGACGCTCGACTTGAGCACGCGAAGTAGAGCGGGTTGTTATCTTTCATAACGAGGTGGTAGCAGTCGCACGGAGCGAGAGAGTAAAGCAGACGTGTCACACCAGTGTACGAGACACCTTCAAACGTCAATGCACGCTGCCGCTGCCGCTGCGTCGCGGCTGTGGTGGCTTCGTCCGCTATCACAGCGGAGTGGGCGACGGCGTAGTTTGTTAACACCTTATGGCACGTCTCAAAGAACTGCGTTGCGGCGCGCTGCTGCGGTGGTAGCGAAAGCCTGCTGCTGCTGTCCCACGCCTCACCGGTGGGTGCCGAGGCCTCGTTGTGGAAAAGATCACCGATCACGTCGTCGAAGTGCTGCCGTCGCGTGCAGGAGGCTGCGGCATCGTCTGCCTCTTCGTCACCGCTAGACGAAGCGCTGTCACAGCAGCACTCGCTGTTGTGGTTAGCGTGTACGTGCCACCGCCGCCGCTGTCGCCACCGCAGCTCCTCTCGCTGCCGTGTGACGTAGTGCTGCTCATCGATCGAGAAGTGCGTCAAGGGAATGCGGTAGACAGAGAATTGCAAGGCACGTGCATCCGACGCGGCATCTAGCCCGCTCGGTGCTGCTGCAGCAGCTGTTGTTGTTGTGGTTGTTGCCTTCGCGGCAGCGGATGCGTCAGGCTGAATCACAAAAGTTTCACTCTGTCCACTTCGTGTGCTCTGTCGACGTATGCGCTGCGTTGCGTTGGCCAGCGCCGCCGCGGAGGATGGCGCCGCACTACTGCCACCACCTACATAAGAGGACACCGCTGTCGTACAAGCGGGGACAAAGTGGGTTAAATGACCATCCAGGACGCTGAAGGACGCCATGGCACCGTCAGAGAGCGTGCCGGAAGTGGACACACGGCCCTTTAACGACGATGACGACGATGAAGAAGAAGGGAGCGGGGAGGCAGCCTGTTCACCACCGCCACCCATGCCGCTGCACTGCGTCTCGGCGTACCGCAGCTGCTGTGCCGGTGCTAGATCGCGGGCGAGGAGGAAAAAAGAATCGAAGAAGCGCGGCGCCGGCAGCAGATTGGGCGGCGTCGGTACAGCCGCAGCGGCAGCAGGGGCAGGCGCAGTTCGCGCTTGCGGTGGTGCCGCCACGTCTTGCGGCTTCTCCTCGACTCCGGTGGCCGTCACACGAATAGAAGGGCGTTGCGGATCCTGTTGCGCTTGCTGCTGCTGCTCTTGCTCCTCCATTGACGGTGGTGGCGCAGACTTCGTTGTTGTTGCTGCTGTTGCTGCGGTCCACACAGGATCCAGCACAGCGTTCAGGTGTGAGGGGAAGGTGCGGCACCGCAGCTCCGCTGGAAGAAAGTCGTGCGACGACCCCAGACACGCCACGTCCTCCGCAGTGAGAGGCACATCGGGTGCTAACGACGGCGCCTGTGTGCAGTGCGTGACAGCCAACACGTAGGCGTGCTCCAGCGTGTCGGGCAGCTCGTAAGGGAAGCGCGACTGCAGGGCGGAGAGGAGCGCACGATGAAGGGCATCCGCACGTTCGTCCAGCGTTATGTGTGGGAGAGCGGAAGAAGGAAATTTGTTCGTGGTTGAAGTGGTGCTGGCACGTGTTGACGCAGACACGGTGGCGGAGGCTCTGTTCGACTGTATCAGCGGAGAAGGGGATGCGGGGGAGAGAACGTGTGGCGAGCTGCGGCGCTGCTTCTCATCGCACTGGTCCGCAACCGGTGCGGGAAACGTTGTGTGGCGCAGCTGCGGCTCTGCGGTGCTGCGCGTGGACTGCGGGGGTGACTGCACGGCTGCGGCGTCTGCTGCTGCTGCTGCTGCTGCTGCGACGGTGTTGGGCTGCTGGGCGAGGACGGCTGCGGGGATGCAGAGGTCGCGCAGGTGCAGTCGGAAACAGTCCACCTCGGGTTCTACAAACAGCATTCTAAGTAAGGCGCAAGAGCGAATAGGGTGAGTCTAATGTAAAAAAAAGAAAAGAAAAAAGTAAAGTAAGACTGTGGATGCAAGCCAATGCGTTCTGCGTACGTGTCTAGGGAGGGAACAACCCAACAACAGAAGAGCAGCTCCAATGGGTCGACTTTATCTATGAGTGGCACAAGTGCACGCGTTGAAATCTAAGAAAAAAAGGCGATAAAGGGAGAGAGAAAGAAGGTCAATGTAGAAGAGCTAGGGTGTTCACTACCAAGGAAAAAAAGTACTACCGGTCTTGCTGTGTATATGCGAACCTAAAGCACAGCCAAACGGCGACGCAATCATATTAGCAACAGCGTAGAGCAGATGTGAGAGAGCGACAGTGAAGGAAGGCCAACTTAGCAAGAAAAAAAAGAAAAAAAGGAGAGAAGAAGTAAATCGCAAAAGGGAGAAATAGAGGAGCATCACCGCGAGTGAGGGGTCATCAATTAAATCACTGAAAGTTAAAAAAAAACCTGTTTAAGACTAAGGTTTATCTGTTGTGTACTACGTACTGTTGCTCATCTTCAGAGAACACACGTTCTCAATTTCACGGCATTTACCTTCGCTTCTTTAGCAACCATTTTTATTTCTTTTTTTAGATGCAAGTTAGATGCACATGAAGGGTGAAGGTCGGGTAAGGATAGGAGGAGACCTTTGCAAGCCACAGGAGGAAAAAACAAATCCATTTTCGCACAAATACATTCAGGAACACGTTCCAGGAAAGGTGAAGAGGTGCAGGAAAGCCGCAAAACACACGCGGGAAGAAAACAAAAGTGGGAGAAGATGAAAAGCAAAAAACATCAGAGACACAACACTAATTACACGTATTCGTCCGCGTTGCCATCATGCACGCGACGCGTAGACCGCACAGACCCGTTCATAGACCTACCCGCGATCTCCCCATCACCACCACCACTGCCGCCATTACTGTTACTCCGGTTGTTTGTCTGCGACCGCCCCTCCCGCTGTGACCACCGCCGTGCGTAGCTCCACGAGCGCCGCCACAGCGACCCGACGCCGCTCACAGACCGACGCAGCCGCTGCCCAATCGACGGCGCTGACGTACCGGCTGCTGCTGCGGTGGCCGCCACCGCTGCCGCACTGTCGGAGAAGAAAAACTGGGAAGCTGCTGCTGCTGCCGCGTCATCGAGACGCTGGCGCGTGGTGCCTGGTGCGGGGTCGCCCACGCAGAGCTGCGAGGACTGCGGCACGATGAAGGTAATTTTCCCGGCGAGTTCCACAATGGCAGGGACGGACTCCAATACTTCTCCATCAGCCTCCATGAAAAGAGGCTCGGCTGTGCTCTCCGCGTCGTGGGTGTTCGGTTTCATATTGGTCACCAAGAAGCGCTCACCGTCGAAGGCACTCGTGCTGCGCCACCGCAGGTGCCGGCCCGTGTACAGGGAGACAACACCCGAGATGAAGGGCAGTACCGTTGCCACCCAGTTCGTGCAGCTGAGCAAGCCATCTGTGGGGTTGGCGTGCGGGGCGACGTGCATGCCACCGCCGTACCAGCGACCGTTGGCGAAGGCCACCATTGAAGAGGGCATCTCGACCCACGTCAGCGCGGACAAGTCGTCCTCGCCGTCCTTCACACGGCTCGGCACTGTCCGTGCACCGTTGCCCTCCATCCCATTCACCGGAAGACAGCCGTTGTGGCTGCGCGTGCGTGTGTCGTGTAGCGCATGCGATGCGTCAGCCATGAGAGCGCTGTTGGATACATCTACCATGTTACCAGCTTTTTCTCCACCATTCGCGTGACCATTCATACCAGAAAAGTTATCGGACTGGTCATCGCATTCCTGCTGCGCAAGGTGGCACCGCAGCAGACGCAGTTCCGCCTCCTCTATATCCAACAGCGGCTGCGCATCACGTGATGCGTTGCGCGCAGCCGCACACTGCACCGTCTTCGCATTTGGCGGAGGCAGCGGCGTCTCGGCGTGACACGCATACGCGCTTCCATCGCTCGCGCGTGCGTACACGCTGTCACCGTGTAGAGAGGAGAAGGCGTGCGAAGAGCGCGTCTCATCCGGTTCCCCCGCCGGTGCCATTCTCGCTGCTCTTCCTGGAGCTTCTGCTGGGCAAAGCTGGTCGTAGAGGCGCCGGAGCTGCACTCGCAGTGGGGAGAAAGCAGCGAGAGCGGCAAGCGCCGTCGAACCAGACGATGCCGCCGTCCCTGCAGCTTTATGAAGCTCTTCACGCGCCTTTGCCGTTGCAGTGGTCTCCTCATGCACATATTCTACGATGGGCGAGCGTGTGACGCGCGGCGGCAGCCGAGTCAAATACAGCGGCTTCGGCGTCATGAGAAGAAGCGAGATGAACGCGGATAGCGCAAAGAGAAGGGTGCCACCAAGCCGGGAGACGAGACGACTGCGCTTAAAGCGCTCGCCACGCCGTATCACGTCACACGACATCCCAATCGAGCAAATGTTGATGAAGAAGTGTCGAGTGCCAGTGGAGAGGAATTCAATACGGCCGACGTCCACAGGACAGCCATAGCACGCCGGGCTGCTTCTCTGTCTGTTGCCGCTGTGGTCGCTCTCTGTGGTGCGTCGCTGAAGGGCCTTTGCGAGACCGTCGCGTACGACGTGCAGCGCCGCCTCCGGGGTGTGGCAGCAGAGGCCCAGCTTTGCGAAATCCGCGCCTGTGCCGCCTGGCACGTACAGCAGGGCAGGCAGCAGGTGCGAAAACACCGCCGCCTCCTGCTCCACACGCGCGTAGGATGACGACGCGGTGGTGGACGAGGAGAAGAGGTTTTGCCTTGTTTCGCCCACTCCTGCCTTCGCTGCTTCAGCGGCAGACGTGCTGGCCTGCTGAGGAGCAACGAAGTGCTGGTAGGCCGCCAGCGTCCCTTCGCACAACCCGTTCACCACCTCACTCAGCGTGCCGTCGCCACCGACGACCAACACCAGGTGATGCTGCGTACACGCCGCGTCTCTAAGGCGAGAGCGTAGTATGAGTCGACTGAGTGCGTTGCTGACGGACGTGGCGTGTCCGCTGTGGTCTGTTTGAATGATCATCGTCCGCACCTGCAGTACGGCGGACAAAGATAATGCGTTCTCCGCCTGTGGTGAGGAGGGAGGGGTGATGGGTGGTGTGGGTCCGGCGGCACTCGTGGAAGGCGCCACGCCGCTCTCCCATAGCGTATCGAGCGAGGGCAGGTGAGCGGAGGCGTCTGCGTCCTTCTGCGCACGACTGGCAGGCGTCACGTGCGCCGGAAAGGCGACAGCGAGAAAGCGTGAGCTTTGCGTTTCCTGCACCGCATCCGCGCCGTAGGTTTTCTGGAAGAGCTTGGCCAGCTTGCCCAGCACCACGGCACCGCGCCGCCCACCGCTGGTCGGGTTGCCGATCACCCATATCGAGAGCGTTGGGGATTGCTGGGGCGGAGGGGCGGTGGCGCTGATTGGACGACTGTGATTGACGCCGTTGCTGCACGACGGCATTGCTGTGCCCAAACAGTTCGGGGTAGTAATTACACGTAAATTCAATTATGGAGAAGAATGTCTCGCTGCTCTCTCTGAGCCTCTCTACTACAAAATGCACAACGCCTCCTCCCTTCGAGAAAAAAAAGAAAGAAAGAGAGAAGAGGAAGACGCGTGAATTGCGATGGAAATAAGACGAGAGAGAGAGAAAAATGGGGCAACGAAATCAGAACTG
This sequence comes from Crithidia sp. LVH-60A, assembly GCA_030078075.1. NCBI lineage: Eukaryota > Euglenozoa > Kinetoplastea > Trypanosomatida > Trypanosomatidae > Crithidia > Crithidia sp. LVH-60A. The sequence continues at coordinate 383,952 of CP119645.1, forward strand.
AAAAAAAAAAAACAATTGCAGGGAAAAGTATGGAAGTTCCCCCAAAAAGGACGCCAATCTTTTTAGTTGTATATGGATGACAAAGGTGTATGGCACCGGAAGAGAGAGAGAGAGGTGCGGCCTAGAAGGAAAAAATCTAAAAAGCTAAAAGTTGAAGCGCCTCCGTTGCAGAATACAGAGGCGAGTGTGTGTATGCCTGTCGTCGCTATTGTTTACTTCTTTTCTTTGTTATTGTGCCTTCGGCTGTTTATTGAAGAGAGAGAGAGAGTGTGATTATACAGCGTACTAATTGACGCTCTTGGGAAGAAAAAAAAAGGGCAAAAAAAGGCAAAAAAACAAAACGAATGAATGAGGGGAGAGGAACCGTGACTTCACGTTTGAAAGTGCGGTGCCGCACGGCTACGTCTCCGTTCGCAGCATATAAGGGTCACACACAAACGCACACGAATGCAGGCAGGCAGCTTCGCGGTTCAGCCACCTCAGAGGCTGAAAAAAAAAAAAAGCAAACAGGAGTTTGCAAGTTGCACGTGGAGGTGAGAAAGAGGAGAGAGAGAGAGAGAGAGAGAGAGATCGATTTGATGAGACAAATTATAAAGTAGAAAGCACATCGCACCACAGTTCGTCTGCTTCAGGAGCTGAACGACTTGCTGCAAGTGAGCGTAGACGTGTGTTAATGTGCGTGTATGTGCCTGAGCTGCACAGAGGATAAAGTTGGTGAGACCGCGCACTTGCCGTGGTAGCCTCCTTCGTCTCGCCTCACCACGTGATAGAGTCCTTCTATGGAGGCAGACGATGTCAATCTTCGGGCAAGTTGTTTCGCAGAAGCCTTGTGTTGCTGCTGTTTGCTGGTGTGCTTAAAAAATGTAAATGAGAAGCCATCTCGACAACCACAGCTGAATCAGTAAAAAAAAAAAAATATGAATTGGATGAAGAGAAGAGGGAGAAACACACAGGGAAGAAGAAAGGGACCCACGACGGCTACAACTCGGCTACACAACGCCAACAGAAATAGAATAAAAAAAACATAATAAACGCTAAGAAAAAATTCCCGCCCTTCCTTAGGAAATTTAGCAAATTGCGGCACTGACAACATTCAAACGAAGCGCCACACAACAGAAGCAAGAAAAAGAATAATAGGTACAGCTACCATGCATCACAAAAAAGAAAAAAACGGAAAATGAAAATAAAAAAACGCACAAACAGCAATACCCATACTGTCTACTACCGCACCGCCACATTCGCGGTGAGTAAGAAAAAAAAACCCTTATTTTTGTTGTTGCTGATGACGATGCCAATGCATGGCGTTTCTATGATAACCTTTAGTTTTTTTTTTTATATTTTCTTTTCCTCTTCCCTTACGCACAATGCACGAGAAGAGGAAAACTCTAAAAGAAGTGTCGCGAATCGCTGTTGATGCGTTCGACCACTCTCTCATAACAAAACAGGCGGCGAAAGAAAAAAAAGGAAAAGAGCGCTACTTGGCCTCCTTATACACACATCTATGAGCTTCTCGAGCGCCTGTTCCTACCACGCTGCTTGCGTGAACGTGTTCAATGAAAAAGGGGAAAAGGCGATAGAAAACTACGGCTTGGAGTCGCGGAAAGCGATGCTGAAAGGAGCAAGGAGGTGATACACACACTGAACAGGGGAGAGAGGGAGACGATAAGTGCGTTGGGTAGCCGCGAACACAAACGACACATTTGCCTGCAATGACCTTGCCTCTCTTCTGAAGGGAATCCCCTGATTTTATCGTGGCAGCACACGCAGCTGCTTCACACCACTTCAGAAAGAAAATAAAAGTAGGAAGAGCGCTTTGCAGAATACAGAGGAAACAAAAGTTTAAGAGAATTGCCGAAGATACAGCACTCATCTCGATGCAACCATCACTCACTCTTGTCCGGTGACGACGACGACGAGGAGGACTGCGCCGCCGCCGCCGCAGCAGCAGCAGCTGAAGCAGCCAGCGTGGCCTGCATCTGTGCCATGTAAGGCAGCATCGCACTCCGCACCGCCCCCTCCACCGCCAGCAGCGTCAGCGCATTCTCCGTCGGTGTGAGAGCAGCCGCTGACGACGATGCCCCGTCCGCCGTCTTACCACTACCTGTGCGCTGCAGATGCTGCTGGCGACGGAAAAGGCGCAGGAGCTGACGGTTGTGCTGCGACAGCTTCACCGCCTCCTCCTCTGCTGCTTCAGCCTTTACTTGAGCCCACAGCTCCTCTAACGCGGCCTTCACACTACTACTGCTGCTACTACCCTCCGCGAGATCATCTCCAGAGGCGGCGCTCCCCGACGCACTCGACGACGACGTTGCCTGACTGCGTAGCGCCTTCTCCATCGCGGTCCGCACGTGTCCCTCCACCTCATTCGTGGATTCACGCACCGCAAAGTTGACGGCCCGCGTGATCATCTCCTCGAGCTCGAAGGATGTCACGGGCAGCACCGGCAGCGATGCCCCGTGCAGCCCACTACTGTACGCGTCGCCGTCGTGGCTACCGGCGTTGTGCTCGCGTATCACCTCGCAGTAGCTGTCGAGCTGCTGCGAGACGCTCTTCTGGATCCCGTCACGGACAGCGAGGGAGACCTCCTCCACAGCGCGCGACACGGCCGCCTCGACTGCATCCGCAGCGATGGCAGGATTGGACTCTAAACTTGAGGTGGCAGTGGTGGCCGCGGCGCTGTGCGGTGAGGACTGCAGCTCCTCCTTCAAGGCGTCAAGAGACCGTTGCAACTCTGCTTGATGCTCTTTCTGGAGGTCGCTAATCGCTTGAAGGAGGCGATCGTCATCTGCAACCGAAGAAGGCTGCTGCTGCGACTGCTGCTGTCCTTGCACTTGTTCTTGCTCTTGCTTTTGCTTCCACCACCTCTCCTCCTGTTCCTCTTGTGCATCGGCATTGGCCTGCGCACTCTCCTTAGGCAGCGCAGCTACGCGCTCACTCAGCTCCTGCAGCTGGGTGAGTATGCTCTTCATCGTCTTTTGCATCGCGGTCTGCGCCTTGTGCAGCGCTTCCGCGTTGTCTGACGCAGGCGGTACGGGCGCAGACGGAGGTGGTGCAGCAGCAGCAGCAGCGGCGGCGGCGGCTCCGCCTAAGCGCTCCTCCAGCACGTCCATAATGGGCTTTACCTCGTCGCGCATAATGGCCTCCAGCGTGTCGGACAGCTTCTCCAGCGACCACTGCCCCACCATGCTCGACAGCGTCTTTACCAGGTGTGCTGTGGCTTGTTCGTGGCGCACCGACACCTCCTCCACCGCCTCCGTCACCATCGTCTTAATCTCAACTTTTTGAGCTGCCCGGGCAACGGCCTCGCTGTCGGCGCTGACGGCGTTGCGCTGCTGCTGCGCGGCGAACTCGTCCCGCAGCTGCGCCTCACGCCGCTGCACGAGCGTCTGAGTGATGGCGGCCACACGAATGGCTTCCGTGACGAGCGCGTCGGGGTGGCGGTACGACGCGTGCGGGTGGTGAGCTCCCCAGCTGCTTTCGGCTCCTCCAGCTGCCGGCATTTTAATTTCCTTCTCCTTCCCGTCTCCCTGCGGACGAGGTAGGGGTGAGATGCCTGCGTCCGGCTGCACCTCCGCCAGCATGCGGTACACCTCCTGAAACGTACGGCTCACCTCCGCTCCTTCAGGCGTGACACCCGCGCGTGGCAGGGCAGCGTACTCGCTTCGCTTCGGCGTGTCGGCGTCTCCGTGTGCTGCAGCCTTCTGAAGGCCCGTGTTGCTGGGAGATGCAACGCTATGCTCCAAAACATAACGCAGCCGCGCCGCCGAGACGTCGTGTGTCGTGAGAAGCGAGATGCCCGCCACCTCTTTCCCGGCAGGAGAAGACTGCAGCTGCGCGTATTGATAGTCCAGCTCGCGCTGCAGCACCGCCGCATCAGGGGCGGAGAGGTTCGTGTGGATCAGCACGTAGACGTAGGGTGGTGTCGTGGACTCTTTCGTACTGGCAGCTGAGGGAGCAGACACCTCCCGCGTGTTGGCGGCACGTCCGGTCTTGCTTCCTCGCTGTTCATGCCGCGAAGACGCAGCGGCTGAGAGAGCAGCACTGTTGTGCGCAACGAGCTCAGCTACAGAGGCAGGTAGCTGCGAGGCTCCGTTGGAGAGTGCGTTGGCCAGCGCGGCAGCCGCCTGCAAGGCACCAGACCAGATGCTCTGCGCGCTGCTCTGCGTGCCGGCGTGATAGACCACCGTGTGAATCGCCAGGACATCGAGAGATGGGTCAGCTGTCGTTGCTGACGTGGTGCTTCGCTGAGAGGAAGAAGGAGGGGCTGCTGCTGCTGCTGCTGCTGCCATGCACATCTTATGCAACACCGGCACGCTGATAAGAGGGGCGATGACGGATAGGGGAAGGGGGTGGCCAGGCAGAGAAGACCACAACACCTTCTCCGTGGCGTCATCCGCGGAGAGCAGCCGCGGTGGAGGAGAGGGGGCTGGCTTGACTTTTGCAGACGCGTGTTTCGCGCGCTTCTTCACGCTGTGCGTGCTCTTCTTCTTCCCCTTGGCTGCCGCGCGCTGTCGCAGTAATGCCGCCGCTCGCTTCGGTGGTGCCTGGCGCTTGTGTTCCTTGCGGCCTCCTTTTATTTTCTTGGACTGAGAGGCAGCAGACGGAAGGCCAGTCGAGGGGGCTTTCTTCACTGTCTTTGCTGCCTTCGACGGACTCGCAGCCCTCGTCTTCGCCTTCCCCTTTGCTTGCGTCTTGGGAACATCCACACTTGTTGCCGTTGCTGCTGCGCCTGCCGGTGAGTTCTCCGCAGCGTGGGTCGACGCACCTGGCAGCTTTGCCTGTGCCCGCACTCGTCGCGTCACCTCCGCACTGAGCACGAGCACCGTCAAGGGCGGTGTCGCGGCCCGCACCGTCTCCGCCCCCGCCTCCGCACTGCCTGTCACCTCCACCGTCGCAGGCACCGGGTGCATGCGCAGCGCGTTGCGGAGAATAAACTGCTGCACCTCTGCGTCCTCTGCCAGCAGGTTCGTCTCGATCAGCACCAGCAGCGGCTGCTCGCTCGCCGACTTGTCCTTCGCCTCGCCCGTCAGCGCACGCCGCTTCGTGTCGGCGATCACGGCGGCGTGAATGCGATTGACAAGCAGCACGTCGGAGAGCGGGTGCCCGCTCCGGTCCGCCGCGCCGTTGTGTGGGGTGTAGTCGAGCCGCAACACCCGCGCCACGTCGGGGATGGCGGTGAAGGATGCAGAGGCGGAGGGTGAGGATGACGAGAGCACGTGGCGCAGTGCACTGCAGCTGACATGTGGTAGTACGACATCAACGGACGGAGTGCCATCGGTGCTGTTAGGAGCAGCAGCAGCAGCAGCGGTAGGAGTAGACGCGGCAGCGGTGGCTGTCTTCGCGGCCCCGGGACGGATGAGAGAGGAGCCGCGGCTCTTGCCGACACGGCCACCGAGGCGGCGTCCGACAACGCGCAGCATTCTAAGGAGAGGTGCTCAAAGTGCAGCTGCGAAAGGGTAAAGAGAAGACAAAGACTGAGAATCGAAAACAAAAAAAAAGGGTGTCGGTGTTGTCGTCAGCAGCTAAAGCTTTAGAAAGCCTTTTTTTTTTCGCTTTTCTTGTCAGAGAACTCAGCTGATCGTTCGCACCTTCAAGCGGTTCTATAGAGGTCGTTAGTAGCGGCAGTACACTCAATAAGTATGTGTGTGTGTGTGGTGTGATATTACGAGGGCCGAAGTTGTATGATAATTGGGAAAAAGAGGGAAATACAATGGTCTATGGTGTGGTCCTGATGCAGTGTGTGTGAGCCTTACTCCCGATAATGATTTGTGCACAGGCGTTTGTAAGTGTGAGGGCTGCGGCAAAAAAAAAGTTGGATTGTGGCAAAATGGGCGTAGGCGAACGAGCCTTCGTCGGATGCGGCTGAGAGGTGAGAAAACGGGAGATGAAAGAAAAGAAGGGAGTAAACCCGGACAAACAGCGCAGGCCAAAAGGGGGCCGATCAGAATGGATCCACCAACAACGACAACAACGACGAAAGAACGCAACTGCGCAGAGGAGGAGATGGAAAGGTGACGGAGAGAGAGAATAAAATAAAAGAGAACAGTAAAGAAGAGCGTCAGCGCAGCTGAGTGAGGTTGAGTGAAAGGCAGAAGCACATCTTCGCAGAAGTGAACACATGCTTCACAAGCTTCCCACATCGCACAGGGCAAACTGCCAAGAAATGCGCACGATTAACAAACGGGAAGTGGCACGTGTACTTCCCTTCCACTCCAGAGGTAGTGCAGGCTGCGTTACGCAAACGCACTTGGCGCGGTACAGGCCACTTCTGTCATTTCCACGTCGTCGTCGCCGAGGAAGGCAATGCCAACGTCCAGAGCGAGCGAGAGAGCAAACTTTGAAGTTTTGAGAGAAAAAAAAGTCTTTTCGTCTTCTTGCGATAACTATAATGATCTATGAGATAAGAATAAAGAAAACATCAAAAGAAATAAGTACTCAAAGTAGAACACGTACAGCAACACGTCTATGGTGTACTCACGGCAGCACTGATGGTCAGCGTAGCGAAACGCATCAAGTGCAGAGGAGGCCACAATGAAAAGAATCACACCTAAAAGTATGGGTGTCACAAGTTGGTCCAAAAAAAAAAGTAGAAGAGTAAGTGTGTCACAAGGTTACTTCTTTTTGCTGCTGTTGCGAGCCTTCGCCTTCACCTTGGACCGAGCCGGCGCAACCTTCGCGGAGGCACCGTGCTGCCCCTTTCCCCCTGCGCCGGTGTCCGCACCCTTGCACAGCTTCTCCATAAAGGCCTTCAGAGCAGCCTCCGCGGCGGCCGCCTCTGCCTCTACAGCTGCGATTGCCGCCTTCTTGTCCGCTTCCGTCTGGTGCGCTGATGCTGCTTTCACCTTGCGTCCATTACGCTTGCCACCGCGGCCTTTTGCGAGATCAGCAGCGTCTGACGTGGTGGTGCTGGTCGTGGAAGACTCACTCGTTGATGCGTCCTGACTGCTACTTAAGCCGTCCGTGCTCCCCCAGTCATCGCCCTCGTGGTCTTCCTTCGCGGCTTGAAGCGGGTCCTCCGTGGCCGCCCTTGCCGCACGTTCCTCAACGGTTTCGTCCACTGTGCGTTGTGCCTCATGAGGCGTCCAGTAGGCCCGTCGCGGCGTGTGGCTGAAGCGCATCGTGTCGAGGCTCAGCAGACCCAACTGAAGCGAGGGCGATGGTGATGCTGAAGATGTCGTGGGTGCGTCACGCTCTGCATCCGCATTCGTGTCTGTGTGGAACGTCGTACTGGCACTACTTGTTTCTACTTTGTTGTTGCTGAAGTCATGGTCAAACTGCGTAGAGGAGGAAGCGACGTCTTGTTTCTTCGCCCTCTTCGACAGCCACGACGAGGGAGGAGCGCGAGTCGATTCTTGCCACTTGTTGCTGGTCTTAGCCCCTGCTGTCTCGTCTTCTACCGACATTTCTCCGCTCTTCTCCCCCGTCTTCACCTCATGACTGCCCGCCTCGCTACTTTTCTCCTCTACGTCTTCGTGTTGCACAGAGAAAGAAGGAGTTGCCGGCTTTAGTCGGGCCTGCGGGTCCTCCAGCGGATTCTCCCCACCAACCTCGCTCTCTTCCGCGCAGATGACACAAATAAAAGTGCGATCGTGCTGACCAGCCAGTTGAGCCTGCTGCTTCGCGGTGAGGCCGGCGGGGCGGCGGCGCTTTGCCTCCACGAGGCGCCGCTGCACTGCCAGCGCTGCAGTCTTCGAGAGCCCGGTGCGGAAGGCGAAGACGAACGGGACGAGCTCGTCGCGGAAGATGTGGTTCTCCTTCACGGTGCACTCTGACTGTAGCACGTAGGCGTCGCGGTAAAAGAGCAGGTGGCCGACAACGGGATCGACCTGCGCCAGCGCGGCTTCGAGATCTGCGCTGTCCTCCGCTGCCCAGTCGAGGTGATCGATGATCAACACGTTGGCGGTGAGGGGGAGTTCGCGACGGGCACGGTCGGAGAGATGCGACGTGCTGGCGCCGTTGAAGAGCCGGGCAGGGACGTCGGTGAAAACGGGCATTGACGTGGTGGGCTGCGGCAGCGGTGCGGCGGGTACTACCTCTGCTGCTTTCTTCCTTTCCTGTACCTCTGCGTCAGCACTGGACGTGTTCCCCACTACTGTGTCGGCCGCCGTGGGCTCGTCCCCTTCTCGCTCTCTTGACGTTGGCTCTGCTGGCTCGGTCGGCGTTGCGTTTGATGCTGTGGTTTTAGCGGCCGCTGCGGGCTGCTCTGCGGCTACTTCGTCCTTCTCCGTTTGTGTTGGCGGGGCTGGCGGTGCAGCGTCACTAACCGCAGCAGATGAGGTTGTTGCAACAGTGCTAGTCGTGTTGGTGGTCGCTTCACTGGCGAGCTCAACAGGATCTAAAGCAGCAGCAGCAGCAGCAGTAAACGCAGGATCCACAGCAGCGTTAACTGTGGCATCCGGTGCCGCTGACTTGCTTGCTGTGGTTGCAGCGTCTCCGTCAGCAGGCGTAAAGGCTCCGTCGAGGTCAAATTCTTCCAAAGGGGGATCGGCATCGGTGCGAACAGCAACGGCAGCACTGTCAGTGCTCTCCGACTGGTGTGCTTCAGAAGGAGAGTTTTTGTCCCTGACGTAGTGGGTGTCGTTTTTGGTTGCAGCTTCGCTGGCGTCCACTACTGCGTCGCGGTCAGCTGCCTTCTCTGCGTCTGCACTCGGAGCATCCTCTGGCAGCTTAGGCGCCTCACCACCGGTGTCACTCTCTGCTTCTGCGCCATCTTCCTCCTCCACTTCCTCCTCCACCTCTTCCCACTCCTCCTCGTCATCTTCACCAGCAGCCTTTTCCTCTTCGTCTCCTCCCACCTCGGGAACGGCCTCGCTTGTCGCAGCAGGGGGAGATGACGCAGCAGGATTTAGTGGTGTTGACGCACTGCCCTCTGCCGCTCCAGCTGCTGCTGCTGCAGCAGCCGTGGCCGCGGTAGTGGCTGCTTCACTGCTGTGCGCGGTGGGGATGAACCGTGTCCAGTGGCGCGTCTGCGCCGCGTTCAGCACACAGACAAAAAACTCCCCGGCGGCGTTGAGCTCTTGCAAGTAGGCCTCCATCGTGCGCTGCCGGTGCGCTGCTTGTTTCGCCGTGTCGCTCGACTTCACGACGAAGACGAGGGGCGACGGCACGTACGCGTCGTCGTCGCCTGCCAGCCCGTCCGCCGCAGCCTTCTGCGACGCCGCGCGATGCGCCGCGATGACCGTCGACATCATCTTACGCGAATTGGGACGCGTTTTTGTTTTGCGCTTCTTGCGAAGGTCCATCACGAAGATGTTGGCTAAGGACGGCAGGGCGGTGTTGTGCATCACTCGTGCCAGCTCCGTCGTGTCGACGTCGAAGCGCTCACATGGGACACTGGTGGCGTAGGCGCTGCTGACAAAGCGGTGCTGATGGACGAGAGTCGGCACGGAAAACATACCCGTTGCAGCCGGGAGAATGCGTGCCGTACGGCCCTGCAGCGGCGACGAAGCACTGACGGCGCGGCAGCCCGCCATGCACCGCGTTAGCGTCCGAGGCGTGGCGAGCCGCACGTGGAAGGGTAGCGCGTAGCCCTTGCGCTGACGGAGAAGTCGCGCGAGCATGGTGAAAAAAAACAACGCTTGTTGCTGTTAGTATGGGTGTAAGCACCTGCCAAAGGTTTATTAAGTAAAAAAAAGTAACGATATGTGCAATGATTTCTATAATAATAATAAAAATCTTTATATATATGTTTCACCTTCGATTGGGTGGTCGATGTACTGCTGACCGCTGCTCTATGACTTTTAATTCTACGAGTAACAAAAGAAAAGAAACGGAAAGAAAAACACGGATTAGCAGTATAAAATGTATGCGCTTGACAAGAAGCGATGGGGTCTGATCTTTTCAGTGCAGCAGAAGAGAGTAGTACCAAAAGGTGCCTGCAGTGGACGTTGCGTTCTCGATTTTCTTTTTTCTCCTTTCTTTGAGAGAAGTTGTGTGTCGTCTTGCCGTTCCGGTCGTCACGGAGCAACAACCATAGCTGCGCGTTAACAATGGCGGAATGGGAATTAGAGAAGAAAGAGAGATAGAAAGAGAGGTGACAAACATACTCGAAATTCTTGCTCTGTGTGAGGGCGTGTGAAATGAAGTGAACGCAAGCTTTCTGAGTAAAGGCATATCAAAACAAAAAGCCGTTGCAGAAATCATGAACGGTGCCCCTCCAAATTGTAGGTGGTGATCACAGCAGCAGGGCTGCACATGGGCGGCTAGTAGAGTGGGCCGGACACGTTGGCCAGGTTGGCATGCTTCGCCTTACGCCGATCATTTTATTATTATTGCCAGCGATGTGTCACCTCCCAACGAGAGAGAGAAAAAAAAGGCCGATGCTGCGTAACGAAGACCAGACACCACACAAACACTGACCTGTGCGGGGTGGTGAAGCCCTTCACGAAGAAGAAGAAGAGCGCGGTTGCACGTCATCTTATGCTCCGTGTGGATCCGTCGAAAAAATTTTATAAGCCACTTTTACTTTTTTTTTTTTATGCTTTTGAGAGCGTACCGCGACAAGAGAGGAGCAAAATAGACGAGCTCGAAAAAAAGGAAGCTTGTCAACGCGAACTTCCGGTTAGTTAAGCAAAAAACACTCCCTAAAAAAAAAAAAACACTGCTGACACCCACACACATACACGATATCCGAAAAGAAGAATAAAAAAAAAGATAAGGACGCAGCTCAACCAACAAAATTCAGCAAGATTTAAATCTTTCATTCTCTTTCTTAAATCAACAACAGTTTACAAAGAAATTAAGAAAGAGAAAAAGAGAGATAGAGAGAGCGCATGAAGCGCCGTTAACTTAACTTTACACCAGTAAAAAACAACTCAGCCACTCAGCGACAAGAACAAGGAAATAATTTACTGATGCGATCCACATCCGTCACGTCACGCACGTGCCACAGTCAAAGACCGGTAAAAAGACAAAAAAAAAATATCGGAACGCACGGGTGTGCAGCACCTACCTCGACACAAAAACACTCAAACTGAGAGAGGGATACAACGCAGCAAAAAAAAAAAAAGGTAGGATCACGCCACAACAGAGAGTACCTCAAGAAGGTCAGCGGAAAGGCTTGCTCATTGCCAACGAGGATAAAAGCAACAAAAAATAAAAAGAAAACGAAGCTTGTCGCTACATGAGGCTAACAAAAACAAAGCTTTTTTGCTGTTCTATTCGAAAGCCGAATGAAGCGAACAGGCAGCGCTCCTGTCTCCCTCTTTCACCCATCCTCCAACAAGGCAACTCCCATTATTTTTCTCTCGGAGGAGAGTTGGGCGTGTCACTGAGCATCTCTGCCTTTGGTTTTTTTTTTCTTGCGAGTGCGTTCGCGTGCACGCCGACACCTGCCAAACCACCACCGCAGCCTCGTTACAGCGGGACGCAGAGAAACTGGATGTTGATCTCCATGTAGGAGCACGGGCAGGGCACGTCGTAGGCCTTCAGCGTACGCGGGTGCACGACACCGATGTGGCCGATGCGGAGTTCCTGACCCTGGCGGTGCAGCACGATGTCCATCGCACGCCCAGGGAAGAAGGCGCCGTCGTTGCCCTTCTCCAGTGTGTAGAAGTCACCCTCGTAGTCCGCCGGCACCTCCGACTTGGCTGGCACGCCAAGCTTCAACAGCGCGAGCTCCGCCAGCCCGTGGATGCTCTCAAACCCGCTCGTCGTACCGTTGCAGTGGACGGCGGCGAGGCGGCGCTGGTTGCGCGCACCCGCCGAGGGGAAGGTGGAGGCGACGTCGATGAGAGGCGGGAAGTTCTTCTCGTTGTCGAGCAGCACCACGTCCGCGCACTCGAAGAAGCGCTGCGGCAGCGGCTTCGACTTGTTCGTCGACAGCGTCTTGAGGATGCCGGGCAGCAGTGAGGGGCGGCAGACCTGGAACTCCATCGTCTGCGGGTTCGCGATGTGTGCCGCGACGTCGTCATCGGTGCGGCCCAAATTCTCAAAGGCATCCGCACGCGAGCACAGGGACAGGGTGAGGAGCTCCGTGTAGCCCGCACACGCCATCTCGGTCCGCAGCAGCTGGGCCAGCTTGTTCAGCGGTGTCTGCGTCACCAACCCACGCGTCATGCACTCGACGTACTGGATGTTGTCGTAGCCCACGGCAATCGCGACGTCCTCCATGACGTCGGCAGCGCCGATCACGTCGGTGCGCATCGGCGGCACCACCACCGTCACCGTGTCCTCCGTCACCTCCTTGATGGTGTACATCATGCGCTTCAGCAGCTCCGCACACTCGGCGCCGTTCTTCATGTGCACGCCAATGACAGAGTTGAGCCGCGGCACGCTCATCGTGACTTCGCCGGTCTCCAGCGTCGGGCAGACCAGCGACGTCGTGCCGTCCGGCGCGGCCTCCTCGTAGTCCACCTTCACCGCCTCCACCGTGAAGGGCTCGTCGCAGTAGGTGGAGAAGGCGCAGACGAGCTGGTTCACAAGCACCTGGGCCTTGTAGTGGTCCGGCGCCGTGCACTCGATAAAGATATTCTTCGTGTCCACCGAGATGGCAGAGAAGTGGGAGTTGATCACCGGCGGCAGAGAGAGCACATGCGTCCCCGTGCCGTCGTACACGACCGGGTAGGTCGGGAAGGAGGAGATGAGCGGAACGTACTTGCTGATGTGGCGGTCGTCGGCGTAGTACTTGGTGAGTCCGTCACCCGTGCAGTCCAACGTCTTGGTCTGACGCAGCGGCACGAACTTAATAGACTCGCGCGGGCGGCAGCCATAGATGAAGGACGTCGTGTTCACCTTGTCGAGGTCGTGCGTGCCAACCGAGGCGAGCGAGCGGCGCCGCGCCAGCCCCGAGTGCAGCTTCTCCTGGTAGTCGATAAAGCTGTTGTAGCTGCGCTCGTTGAAGCGGATGTTGCGCAGCACGGCGCAGACGACGTAATCGCGCACGTTCTTCACGCCCTTCTCGACCGTCATGCGGTAGATCGGGTTGTTCTTGTTCAGCACGCGGTAGTTTGGCAGCGCCATCGTACCCATGAACACCTTCAGCGCACATGCCATACCCTCCGCCGTGAGCAGGTCGTAGCGATTCGCCGGAGTGTCGATCTTGTACAGCTTCTCCTCGGACAGGTGCGCCGGGGCCTCGACCGGGGCAGCGTTGGCGTTGGCACTCTTGCCCTGCTCCCGCATATACATCTCCTTCTCGCTTGTGATGTCGTCCAGCTCGAGGCCGAACTCGAAGCAGAGCTCATCGAACTCCTTGTCCGTGTAGGACTTGCCGATGAGGCTGCAGATGTACTCCTTGGCAACGGCTAACGTCGGCATGATGGACAGGAGAAAGAGAGAGAAGCGAAGGAAAAATACGAAAAAGTGAGAGAAAAGGGGTGGGGAAAGAGAGAAAAGAGAGAGGCTCTCACGGCTGTGTGTGAGTATGTGCGTTTGTGTGCGTAAGTGTGAGGTGATGCTGCTGTTTGTAAAATGCGGAGAGAAGGGATAAATGTCAGTAGTATGGCATAAAGACAGTGCAAGGGCGGACGCAGTCAGAAGAGAGGATAGTGAACAGGGTACATTAACATTATCAGAACGACAAATTATGCGGAATATGATAGTTAAAGGGGAAAGCTTGAGGCACTCAAAGTGGGAGCGACTCTGCACTCGTCGTTCCCACTTCGCCTTCATCGACAAAAAAGGAGTTGCATTTGTTGTGTTGATATTCGTCACCTACTTTTCTTTTAGAACGCACACGAACACATACACATACGTAAAGACGTGAGCAACAACAACAAGAATAAGCGCAGTGGTATGAAGCAAAAAAAAAAAACTTTGCATCGTGGCACGAGCAGCTCGTACATCTCGCTCGTCACCAGTGAAAGCAAACGGTGAAACAAAAGCGGGAGCGAAGCCCCGCGACGCTCTTACCCGCGCCTTTTCTCACTTCTTCCTCTTCTTCAGCTCCAGAAGCTCGCGAATACGACTCTGCAGTGCGTCGTTGTTGCCGCCCTTCGCCGACTTTTCCACGTCACGCTGCGGCCCCTGCTGCTCGCTCGCCGTTACACTCTGCTGCTGCTGCTGCTGCTGACGTGCCGCGCTGGCAACACAGCTGTTCTGATACTGCCGCACACGCATGAGCGGGTCATGGCGCTGCTTCTGCGCCAGATTCAGTTCCTTGCGCAGCTGCGCAGCCTCGGCGCTCGTCACGAAGCCCGTCGTGGGCCCACTGTTCTTCGGCCCGTCGCCTTCCGATTCTTCGCCCTCGCGTGGCCGCTTGTTCGGCGCCACGGTGTCCGCAGCGGAGGATGCATCGCTGGGCTCCGCCTTCACTTCCTCCTTTACGAAGCCCCCCTCACCCTCCTTTTTGAACTTGCTGAGGAAGCTGTTGCTCGGAGAGCCGGAGGCACCGTTGACAGGCAGCGTCGACGCCGACGGGGACGGAGACGCACTTCCTGGTTCGTTCTCCCTCTTCTGCTGACGCGCGCTCTCTACCTCATACTCTGCCTTGAAGATGTTCTTTGTCTGGCGGAAGCGCGCCAGCTCACCACTGAGAGAGTCGGCAGAGTTCGTCAGCACGAGCTCATCGTAGCGCCGTTCTTCCTGGTCGCGGTGCAGCTCTTTTAGGCGGTCCGCCGCCTGCTGACTCTTCTCCTCCTCCTTCTCTTTTAGGACTTCGACGCGGCGGAGGTTGCCGTAGGTGAGGGGGTGAAAGCTTTTGTTCCGGTTGATGTCCTTGCTGTGTGCGCGGTACATTGTGGAGGGCAGGGTGATCTAAGTAAGAGGAAAGGTGTTGGTGGAGATGAGGAGACGTGATACGAGGTGGTGCTCGACACTGCTTTTTGCCTTTCCAGGCCACGTCTACCAGTCAGTAAAGTCTTGCTGCACGCTTCAAGCACAGAGAATACAGCAAAAAAAAAAAAAAGGCAGAATAGAAAATATACAAGAGACTAGAAGCAGAAAATATAACCCGATTAGATTTCCTTTCGGCGGTGTCGTGCAACTTGATTGCTGGCGTCGAATACTGATGGAGGGTATGTGTGTGGGTGAGTGTGCATGTGTGGAGGTGGGTTGACAGGACAACAAGGGTGTGAACAGAGAGAGAGAGAGAGAGGGGAAAAGGGTGGGATGAAGGAGAGGAGAGTGAAACAGCAAGTAGCTTAAATTATTAGTAAATATTCGTTACTTTGTTCTTTCTTTAAGCAGAGGGAGATGAAAGCACTTTCTGCTAGTTGCAGCCTTCGCTGTGGAGCTTTGGGGAGTAGCGCAATAAAAAGAAGACCATTTCTGTCATGAACTCGACGCAAATCAGTGTGCTGCATCCTCCAAAGAGAACAGACGCCGTCTTGCGTGTTGCGAGGGCGTGGCACTTCGCCCTGCCCGCTGCGCCTTGAGCTTTTCTTTACATTCTGATAATGTTAGTAGACGTCTGTGATGCACCCCGCTCTCCTCTCTCAACAACGACAAATTTTAATAAAATAGCACATCAGCAAAGCTTCACTGCGTTGCTCACGTCTTCTAGTGCTGCGCGGAGACGTCGTAGGGCTCGTACGGGCCGGCGTCCACGTACGGCACAAAGTCCGACGTGTGCTGCGCCGGGTAGTCCACGTCCCAGAGGGTAAGACCGTGCACTGGCGCCGGTGGCAGCCGTTCTCGCTGGAACTTCTTCCTCGACACCTCGAATCCACTCTGGAAGGCGTGCTGCAACTCTTGATCGTCCCAGAGTCCGTGGCCACCGGCCTTCAGCACACTCACCATGTTGCGGATCTGGTGGCGAAGGAACGACTGCCCCACGAACCAGATCAACACCTCGTCCTCTTGTCGCACAACGTCAATTTTGTCGATGGTGCGCACGGTGGGCAGGTTCGTCTGTGCTTTGAAATACTCTCGCGGCTTGGCTTGATAGGTGACGACGCGCTGGCCAAGCTCGTTGAAGGTGGGCAACGCCGCCGCACGCTCCAGCTGTGTGAGGCCGCGACTGAACGCAACCTTCGGCGCTGCAGGTGCCTGCCCAGTCGGTAGTCCGTGGCTTGTCAGTGGCTCATGCTCCGCGCTGTAGGCGGAGGAGACGACCTGTCCTCCACCACCGCCAGTGTTCGCGGCAGCTCGCCGCAGTGCGTTCGCCATCTTCGGGTCGGCAAAGTAGCCGTAGTCGTGTGTGCCTTCCATGATCGCCGCCATCCGCTGCATGCGTGGCACATCCAGGTAGCGATCTACATGCCACTGCAGTCCCGCGTCGAACAGAGGCGGGGCAATGCGGTTCAGAATGCGGTAACAGTACACCCGTCGCACGCCGCTGTGCCGGGCGTGAAAGTCCTGATTCTTGCACGGGTGGCAGCAGAGGAGGGCGAGGGGCTGCTTGCGCTGGTGGAGCCACAACGTCGCCCGCTGCAGGATCGTCCGGGGCTGCAGCTCCACCTCGCTGGGGATGTCTACATGACAGCACAGTCGACGCACCGAGACACCTGTTTCGGGAATCACAGCAGCGGTAACAGAGACCGTTGCGACATCGAGTGCGACGGCGAGGGCTTCCTCCAGCACTGTGCGTGCGTAATGCCGCGACGTGCCCTCGGCGAGACCGCTGTCGCCTTTCGTGGTGTGCGTCGCGTTGCGAGTGCGCTGCACCGACTTGTACCAACCATCGAAGTCGCTGCCCTGATACTGCACATCCACACGGTAGCGGGTGAAGCCTGGGGGGATGATTTGCTGACCGGGCACGTAGCGCTGTGCTTGTGCGGCAGGAGTCGGCAACTCATCTCGCAACGTCGTCTCCCCGTCTTGCGCTAAAGGTGATGGGGGAGGCGGGTAGTAGAAGAAGTTGTCGTCAAGCAACTCATGCTCCAAAGCCTCGATGGACGTCGCAGCAGGACTTTGTTGTACGAGAGAGGAAGAGGGAATACCGTCTTCGTCTTCGTCGTACGTGTAGGCACGCGCGCTGCTCATCGCACTGCGGACCGGCTTCGTTACTGCAGCCGCTGCCACCTGTGGCGGTGCAGCGCCGTCGCCGGCAACGCCATCACCAGCGCCGTCAGCGTCGTGAGGACGGGCTTCTACACGTTGCACCGAGGCACGTGCAGCGTCGTAGTGCTGATGGTGTGTTTGCTGCGCGTTCTGCTCCTGCATCCACTGCGTGTGGCGGCCGCTCTCGACGAACATGTCCGCCAGGCGTGCAGAGGCGGCGCGGCGCTGGGCGGCCTCCGCGTCACTCTTCTGTCCGAGAAGGGAGAGCGAAGAAGGGGTAGTGGGTGGGGCTTCAGGTGGAGCAGAAGCAGCAGTGGTGGTTGTGGTTGTAGACCCGGCGGCTGTGGCGTCTTTAGGAAGATCGAAGCGCTTCCATCCTTGAAAGGCGGTGGTGGCAGGCGTGGTGGGCGGCCTCTCACCACCGCGGCTGCTGCCGTTGCTGCTGTTGTGATTCTTGTCGTTGGAGGAGCTGGAGTACCGTAGGGCAATGCGCAGAACTGCGAGGGATGCACCAGCACCACTCCCTCCGCAGCTAGTGGAGCCGAGACGCCGACGCAGTAGCATGGGCAGACAAGTAAGGCTTCTCGTTGCAGCGCATCAGGGCGAAGTTCGAAAAAGGGAGAGAAAAATGTAGTGCCGTAGTGAGAATGGAGGAAGAGGAAAGAAATGGTTCTTTATCTCCAAGAGAAGGCACATCTTCGTAACGAGTCACTCATGCATCCGTGCAGACTCGTTCTTTTGTTTTGTATCCTTTCCTTTTATGAGATGTGCTTTAAAGACAGCGATTCTCACATCCACTACGTGCATCACGCCGGTCATCCTTTTAAATAAGCACTTTTTAAAAGTAGTCTTCTCGGTCTCTCCTTTACGCGCCGCGCAGGAGATGATGAACACAATTCCTTTTCCCTGTTATTTTTTTTCCTCTCAAAGCCTCACGTGACTCTCTCCTTAATGCGCTCGCTGCACGCATATCCCAGCGTAATGGGGGAAGAAAGGAAAGTGATGTCGAAAGCAAAGAGGAGTACTCTCTCTCATCCACCGCGGCGATAAAAAACGTAGTCCGTTTGCCGTGTTGTTTTTCTTCCGGATTTTTTTTTTTGATGTACAAGACAGACGTGGATGGTCGGCACTTCATGAGACTCCCTGTGCGAGGGACGTTGACAACTACCCCCAGAAGGCGAAAAAAAAAGAAGAGAATGAAAACAAGCAAAAAACCCACGACACCAGCAAATACAAAGCAATAAGGGCACGACTTCAAACACGAACACACTCACCCACTGCAGGTTCAGCTGCTCAAGAGCGATTGGACCCATCACCTCGTGTCGCATCTTTTCAACACGTAGAGTCACCATCTAAAGACCTTTCTACTTGACACGAGCAAACAACAAACAAACACGCTACGCGCAAATCAACACAGTCGGCAGAGAGCACAGAAAAGCAAAAAAAAAGAAAACAATTGCAAATCAATCAGAATAAATAGTACCGAAAGCAACAACCTCTCCTCTACCACCTGCAAGGAAAGACAGAGAGGGAGAAGAGAGGAGCGATAAAAAAAGAAACACACATGACGAGGCAGCCGGGAAAAAAACAAACAAACAAACAAACAAACAAACGAATAGGTGTGCGGCTACAGGAGGAGACCGCTCGCGTCATCGTCGCGGTCAACGTTGTCTACACAAGAAAAGCTGAAAATACACAAAGACAAGAGAGAACGCACAGATCGAATGCACGCACGACACGCAGCAAATGTATTCAGAAAGAAAACAGCCAAGAAGATCATACAAGCGCTCACTCCTCAGCGCTTGCTCCACCATCCCCTCGCCCACCTCTCATCTACGCGGAAGGCGAGCCACCACTCAGGCGGCGCCGGTCATAGCACAGCAACACCGCCACCACCGGCTTTGTGTGGCCTACAAATCCCACCGACTGTGGCCGGTCGGTCGTCAGGCCGTTCCACATCCGCACCGTATTGTCGCTGCTCGCCGTGAAGAGGAAGTTGCTGCAGTCGCTGAACACGCCGTCCCAGACCCAGCGGTGGTGGCCCGCCAGCGGCTTCAGCGGCTTGAAGTCCAGCGGCGGCGTGTCCTTGACAGCAGCAGCAGCACTAGCAGTAGCGGCATCTTCCGGTGCGTGGCCCGTCGTACCATCAAAAGACTGCCCAAGCGAGTTCACCGAGTTCGAGTCGGTGGCCGCCACCTTTACCCGCTTCGTCGACGCGGTCTTCGCAGCCGCATCATCAGCCGCGTTGCCGGCAGTGGTTTGCCCCGCGGCACCAACCGGCTGCTCGCCCGGTGTGCTCTGCACCGGCTCTTGAGTGGAGGCAAACGATGGGCTGAACGTTCCGGTGCGCATCTCGTCCTCCTCTCCCGCGGTGCTCGCTTCAGCTACTGCTGCCACACTGCCGCGCTGCGTCGCGTTCTTGCGTGCGGCGCTCTCCTCGCCACCGGCCTCCGCAGCAGCACCAGCAGCAGCGCCACCGCTATTCTTCGACCCCGGCGTCTTCTCCGGCGCGGTCGTCGACGCCGACTGCGAAGCGCCGAGCCGCAGTGCCGGCGGCACGACGAAGCGGCCAACCGAGTAATCCGCACTGCAGGTCATGAGCAGCTCCGCGTTGGGCGAGATCAGCACGCGCAGAATGTACTTGTAGTGTGCCTGAATGGTGTCGAAGACTTCCATCTCCAGCTCCTCGGCCAGCTTTGCCGCCGCCGACTGCCGCTCCACAGGCGCATGCACCCCACCGCCCATGAGTGCCTGTCGTGGGGTGGCCTGGTTGCTGCGGCTGTTCATCGAGTTCTGCTGCTGCTCCAGGTGATCGAGCAGCACGGCGCCGATGCTGTTGTGAATCGTGGCGCCGCTCGTGCGGGTGGCGTTCATGTTCACCTCCCCGCTGACGCCCTCTTCACTCGTGCCAGAGGCCCGACGTGCGTTCGCGCTCAGCTCGCTGACGACGAGGGCGGAGCGGTAGATGGATTCGCGAGGGCCGTGGAAGCTGTTCGACGTACCGCCAACACCGCCCTCCGTGTACGAGCCCGCCTTCCCGGTGAGAGCGAGACGCGAGGACAAGCCGCCTGACATGCTGTCCACCACCGAGTTCCCATGGCTCTTCTGCGGCGAGAGCTGCGGGGTGCCGTCGGTGCTGATCACACGCTGGATATCACGGGGGGTGAGCTGACCGGTGCTGTTCGCGGCGGCCGCCGCCGCAGCCACCGCGTTGGCCCGCTGCTGCGCGGTGCCGCTGGCTCCTGGTGCCAGTCCGGCCTTGCTGCCGTACACCGTCTTGTCCCGTGCGAGGCGGATGAAGTGGACCTTGCCGGCGTTAGTGGCGACCGCCGCCCACCGCCCAAGGGGCTCGATGGCGATGCTGCGGATGGCGCTGTAGTCGTTGGTGAAGTTGATCTCCTGCAGCGCGTAGCGGCCAAACGCTTTGATCAGCTCGAGATGCTCCGCCTCCGCCTGCTTCTCCGCCTCCGCCGCTGCAACCGTCACCGGATCCGTCTCGGCACTTTCGTTTGTCGCTGGAGGAGCCGTACTGTTGTTGTTGTTGTTGTTGCGGTTGGTCTTGTTCTGACTGTTCTTCTTCATCTCCATCGCCACGCTTGATACGATGGAGGGCAGGTGCCACATCGACACCTGCCCCATCTGATTGCCCGTCAGCAGGTACTTGCGGTCAGACGAGACAGCGCAGCACGTAATCGCAGCCCCGGTTGCGATGTCCTTAAGAATGCGCAGCGAGTTTGCCGAGTTCGCGTCGAAGAAGCGGATGTGGCCGTCTTCGCTCGTCGCGATGAGCAGCGAGGCCACCTCCTTGAAGCCGTGGCCCAGCAGCCCGCCCAGCTCAGAAAGGACGACGGTGCCCAGCAGTTGATCATTCAACACAGAGGAAGCAGAGTCTGTCAGCTGGCGCGAGGAGTTGGAAAGAGTGCTGCTCTGGTTGTCGTTCGGTGTCCGCAGCAGGGGAACAGCAGAGAGGCTGGTAAAGTTCATGGAGCTCTGGCTCTCGAAGGAGGAATAGATGGGCGGGGCCTGGTTCGATGCGTTGTTACCCCCCGCGGCTGTAGCATTCGCAGCGCTCTGGCCACCGCCAGCTGCACCGCCAGCACCGTTGTGCATGTAGGCTGCGAGGTCGTAAAGCCGAAGAACACCGAAGCCGGCGACGGCGAGGTAGCCGGTGTCGGGGAGGAGGTAAAGGCTGTTGATCTGCGACTCCTGAAAAGCAAAGCTCTTGACGGTGCGACCCGAGGCGGCATCCCACAAACGGATCTGCTTGTCGTAGGACGCCGATACTACCACCGCGGCCGACATCGTGAAGCCTACTGTTTTTCTTTTTGGTAATTTGTGTGAGTGTGCGGGTGTGTGTTGTACTGCTTTTGAAATCTCCTGTAAGTAACGATGAGCGTTCTGAGGCGTGAAGGACGTCAGGCTGCTTTTCTTCTTCTTGAGCTACACTTCCTTTCTGCTTCTCAGCACTTGTCGTTTTTCTCTGTTTGGGTGTTGGTTTTGGTTGTGGGTGAGTTTGCGTGGATGCGTGCACTGCTCCCTGCGAGCCCGATACGTTTATATTTGTAGGTGTGTGTGTATGTCCAGGCACGGAAAAAAAAAAAACATGTCAGAATAAGTGAGAGACAGTGAGAGGTGTAGACGTGGTGCAGCAGCGCAGATCGACGATCAGCAGTGAGGTCTGTCAACCAACAGAGAACACACGCAGCTTTTTATCCGTGGCTGGTGTCACTGAGCGCTTATGTCCTGCATGGTACATCTCCAAGCTTGGTAGATGGGAAAACCATTTTTTAGCAAGCAGCAGTCTGCCGCATCGTTTCAATTTTTCTCTCTCCTCCCTTCCTCAACCATCCTTCCTCGGCTGCCCAATGCTCACGATTCTGGAGGCAACTCGCCAAGGAAAGGAAAAAAAGATGCTCTCTTCGCCGTAGGTCCCCTCAAAATCCGCAGAAGTGGAGAACAGCTGAAAAGGGAAGAAATATCACCCAAGTCAGGACGTACTTTCACCTTACGCGCTATGGTAAGGCTGCTGCCTGGACTTCTTCTTGTTCTTCGATCTAAGTTCGACATTTTTTTTTTTTCAGTGTTTCGTTCGGTGGAAAAGGTTCGCTACGAGGTGCCGTTGATACTTTCTATTTTATGTTTTCTCTTCTCTTCGTCCACTGCTCCCCCTCTCTCCCTCTCCGTTCACCTCTTTTTTTGTTTACCACTTGATAAAGTCACGTTGACAGCGCTTAGATAGCGAAGTTCTGCACGTGGAGAAGACGGGAAAGAGGGAAAACAAAAGGTTGAACAGGTGACGAGACGTCGCCAGTGTTCCTTTCCCACCGCGTGCACTTTTTTTTCTCTCTCTCTCTCTCTCTCTCGCTCTCTTTTCACGCTGCTACGAGTACTGTTTCTTCGCATTTTCTACTGCGAATCAAGCCAGGAAGAGACGGCCCCCTCTACTCACTTCCGGAGGAGACCACCGTGAATACTGAGGGGGAGAGAGAGAGGAAGAAAAGGAAGGGAAAGAAAAGTGGAAGAAGAAGAAGAGTACTAAGAAGAAGAAAAAAACGGTAATTTTAGCATGAGGAATACATATGGCGTCGCACACACGCACAGCGCTAAGGAGGAAGAAGGCGTTTGTCAATGGGGCTACAGAAAGGAGCACACCGGGCGGTAGAGAGCAAAAAAAAAAAAAGATGAAGAGATCATCTACTCCCCTCCAGCCCTCTTCATCAAAGAGAAAGGGAGAGAAGGAGAGGGAGAAAAAGAAAAAGACACGACGGGGAATAGAGGCGGAGAGGATTTTTTTTTATGGGTTTTCAGTGCCTTAATGAGACAGGGTAGCATCTCGCCCAATAAAAAAAAAGGGAGAAGAGAGGAAAACAACAAGAAGACGTTGAGATGTGCTCTCTCCTGTTAGCGCTGGCATGTTCTATTGCGAAAGTGGTGAGGGAAAGATAAAAAGGGGAAAAGACGAAACGTGGCGAGGCGCCGGGGCGACTGTGTCGATTGCGTATCGTCTCCACTAAGAAAGAGAGAGAGAGAGAGAGGGGGAAAAAATGGCCCCTTTCATATTCATAATAAAAAGGAAAAGCAAGAGGGAGAAACCCAAAGCGGCAGTGAACCCAAAAATAATAAATGAAATTAAGACATATGTGTACAGCATGACTAGAAAAGAGAAAGAGAGAAAAAAAAAAGGGGGCGAAGAATGAGAGAGAGAGAGCGAGACAAAAGCCACCAGGACACAATTCTTTTATTTTCAGTCTTTCTCTGTCACCAGAGAAAAGGAAAAAAAAAGAAAGAAGAAAGAAGAGACATTGGCAGGAGGAGAAGAACTCTTTTGCTTCCCACACCAAAATTTTGAAAAAAAAAAGGGTCGGAGGAGGGAAGGGAAGGTGAATGCGTTGTGTGTAGGAAAAAGAAAGAAAGAAGCTGGAAATAAAAGTGCACTGAAAAAAAAAAAGAGAGATTGAACCGCAATTTTAGATTCCGCCGTGACGAGGGAAACAAAACAGCGTTGCCTCTTTTTAAAGGGCAATCAGAATTCCTTTTTTTTCCCCTTATTTCGCACCTTTTTCCAAATTGCCTTCTCTCTTCATTGGAAATATATTTATATAATGATGAGTTGCATATACGTTTTGTGAAAAAAAAAAAAAAGAGAGAAAAAAAAAGAAACGTACCGTACAGTGTGGATGATCATGTGCTACGCAAAGGTAATAATAATCGAAAAAAAAAAAAACAAGTGAAGTCAACTACGAGAAAAGTGCTAGAAGTCAGAGCAACAACGAGGGAAATGGAGATGAAAAAGCAAAATTTGGGGTTCATGGCCTAGTCCGACGCAAAAAGAAAAAAAAAGGAAGAAGAAAGGGGCGCGAAGGGTGGAAAGGTGGCGATGCAAGGCCGCGCTTCGATGAAGGTTGGCATTTGGCACGCTCGAATTAACCCTTAGCAGGACACCAGAAGCAAGCACAAACACACACGCGAAGGGAGGATGGATAACAATGAGCAGCTACGGCATCGACAGATGTGGGTGGGAAAACGAAAAAAAGAGAGAGGACAATTCGTGGGAGCTTCATGCCGAATATTTCTCAAGGGAACGAAGTACCAGGACACTCTCCTCTATAACCATTTTTTTTTTTCAAGGCCCGTTTCTTGTTTCCCCCTGGTGTTTTCGCCTGATCTACGCAGCAGGCGTCTCACCACCGTTGATCTGCGCCGCCGCCGCCTTCATCATCGCCACCTCGTCCTGGCGCACCTGGCGACGCATCAGCTTACCAGCGGCATTACGCGGCACCTCATCAACAATGCGCACACCACCGTGCAGGCGCTTGTGCGGCGGCATGCGGGACATCACGAAGCGGTAAAGCTCGTCCGACGCACGCACGGCGTCCTTCGCCTCGACGTGCGGCTGCAGCACCACCAGCGCACGCGGGTTCTCGAAGCTGACGTCGCGCGGGTCTGGCACGCCAAACACGACGCAGTCCTTCACCCACGGGTGGCTCAGCAGCAGCGCCTCCAGCCCCGCCGGCGACACCTGGAAGCCCTTGTACTTGATCAGCTCCTTCAGCCGGTCCGTGATCATCAGCTCCTCTGTCTCCGGCAGCATCTTGCCGATGTCGCCGGTGCGGAACCAGCCGTCCTGCATGCACACCGCCGTGTCCTCGTCGCGCAGGTAGCCCTTCATCATCTGCGGCCCACGCGTCCAAATCTCGCCCTCCTCGCCAGGCTTCACGTCGATGCCGGCCGACTTGTCTGCGCCGCTCTGCTGGCTGTCTTCCACCTTCACGATGCGGATCTCCGTGTCGGCGACGAGGTTGCCGCAAGCACCAGGGGTCTGCTTCGTGCCTTTCACGGGGGACGTGACAGTCGGGGACATCTCTGTCATGCCGTAGCCCTGCGCGCACTTCACGTCGGGAAGAAGCTGGTGCATCATTCCGACGATTTCCGCACCGAGTGGCGCGGCGCCGGACATGAACTGCCTGATGGAAGAGAGGTTGTGCTTCTTGACCATCGACTCGTTCTTCAGCAGCGAAATCAAAATCGGCGGGGCTACCATGTTCAGCGTGGTGTGGTACTTATCCAGCGCCTGCACGTACTCGTCGACCGAGTACTTGCTCATCACCACCTGTGTTCCACCAAAGGCAAAGAGACTGTTCATGCAGACGGTGAAGCCGAAGATGTGGAAGAGAGGCAGAATGGCGAGCGTCACCTCATCCGACTTCATGCTGTGCGCCTGACCGCACTGCTCGCAGTTGGCGATGAGCGCGCGGTTCGTGAGCTGCACGCCCTTCGCCATACCCGTCGTTCCGCTAGAGAACGGGATGAGAATGGTGTCATCCAGCGTCGCGCCCTTCAGTCCATCGTAGTCCTTCGGAATCGGCGGAATGTTCGTCGTCTTGTAGAAGTCCTCAGGGTACATGACCTTGATCACACGGCCCGTCTCCCGCTGCACGAGGTCGACTGCCTCATCGAGCTGCTTCTGAAAGAAGTGCATACCCAGCACCACCTTGCACTGGTTCACCTTAAAGTGGTAGGCCAGAGTCGAGGCGGCGGCGACGGCGTTGACGGTGGATGCGATGGCACCAAGGCGCAGCGTGCCGTAGACCAGCGGGCCGT
Organism: Crithidia sp. LVH-60A; assembly: GCA_030078075.1. NCBI lineage: Eukaryota > Euglenozoa > Kinetoplastea > Trypanosomatida > Trypanosomatidae > Crithidia > Crithidia sp. LVH-60A. Next base: position 409,434 of record CP119645.1, read on the forward strand.
ACACGGCGGTGTTGAGCAGGCAGAGGGAGACGACGTCCCCCTTCCGCACGCCCTGCTGGTAGAGGGCCATGGCCGCGTACTCGGTAGCCTGCATCAGCTGCGGGTACGTGTACGTCTTCCCCGTCTCCACCTGCACGGCGGCGGTCTTCTTCGGGTCGTGTGACTTCATGCGCTTCATCAAGTAGCCGTAGAGCGTCGTCTCTTGTTCGATCTTGTCCTTCAGCGAGGGCATATCGGACTTGTAGATCGTCATCCCACCCGCTGTCTCGGTGGCCCAGCGGAATTGCTGGTGCAGCGACGCGGTGAAGAAGGACGACGGCGACGGCGCGGCAAAGAGAGAGGAGGCAACCGCGGAGGAGCCGAGCACCCCGCCGGCGCACAGCACCGCACGGCGACCACTCATCACGGCGCTGCTGCGGCCGACGGCGTTCATCAGAGATGCGGTAGCGCGAAACATTTTTTTTTTAAGAGAATTTTTAAAAAAGAGGAAAAGGGGGGGGCCGCTTTTTTTTCCTCCCAAAAAACCAAAAAAAAAAAAAAAAAAAAAAAAAAAAAAAAAAAAAAAAAAAAAAAAAAAAAAAAAAAAAAAAAAATTACTCAGAGAGGGAGAAACGTATCGAGTTGCGGTGTACAGAGAGGGGCGAAAAAAAAAAAGAAGAAGAGATAGATAAAAAACAACCTTGTGGTATATACGCGCACAGGCTCACGCACAGATCAGCAGCTGCCAAATTGATAAGTGAATAAAACGCTCGTTTTAGACTCTCCCGTGTGTCGTTTGATACAATAAAAGGAGACGGAGGGAGGTGACGCGTAATTCACAAATAAATAATTGACAGAAGGAGAGGATTCAGTGCGGGAGGTAGAAAGCAGGGGGGAGAGCAAAGAATCAAGATATAGATGACGTAAAGGTAGAGCAAAGAAGACAGCGAAGAAAGCAAAAAAAAGGAGAACGCTGAACGGTGGAGTAGAAAAAAAATGAAAGAGAGTGTTAGCTATGAAGCGGAAAGTACACGTTTTTTTTTTTCGACGAGAAGACAGTAGAAGAGAGAGAAAGAAAGAGAAAGAAAGAGAAGGGAGGATAGAGAGAGAAAAGAAGAAGAGACGTAAGAGGTTGGATCCACGAATCGGTGAGTGTGGTTGCCGAAAGTGAAGAAGGAGACGTAAGAAGTGGTTAAGGGGGAAGACAATCTGTTTAAAGATGTGTGCGTGTTTGGAAGTGTGGGTGTGTTTGGAAAACGTTAAGGGAGAGAGAGATGGGAGAGGTACACAAAGAGGCGAGGTACAGTAGCAGTGTAGTGGAACAATAATTTAGAAGCCCTGTTCTCAATTTCCAAGCTTTTGGATCGAGGCCTGCATTTGTCGGCGTCTTTTTTTTCCTTTTCAGCTTAATAGCCAGTAAAGCAAAAGAACAAAAAAGAGCCTTCACACACGCAGAGAAACGCATGTCGCTGTGAAAGCATGTGGCGGCAGAGCGAGTCTGATCAGCATTTGGAGAAGCAATTTGCTTCGTATTTTTCCACCCTTTCTATTCCGGTTTTTTCTCGCCGCTGCTCCCTTTATTTTTGACCTTCCCAATAGCCGCTGATGGCATAGAGTGAAAGTAATGTGTACACTCGAGGCTACCACTTTCTGATGAAAAGGCGCGAGTCAGGACGGAGAAAAAGGAACGGAAGGCGGCGCAACGGCGGCGCAAAATATTTTTTCAGCTTCTAGGTTCTTTTTTATTTTTCGGATAGAGCGTCCGTTCAACCCGCCGTCACGCGCTGGCAGAGAGAGAAAAAAGAAAGAGGGAAACATGCAAGGAGAGGAAGAGAGAAAAAGCAAAAGAAAAAAAAAACGACACGCAGCTGGTCGCCGCCGCGTCATCACCTGCGCGACTGCGCACTGTGGTGCGGTCGCATACACCAAATGTTTATGACAGAGCAAATTGATAAAAGAAAAAACAGAGAAAAAAACAGAAAAATTTTGTTGTTGCTGAAGAAGCTCGACATCTCAATAACGCTCTCACCCGCTGGCAGAACACATTCCTTCCTTTTCTCCAAATTGCCTTCCAGATCCGATAGTCATCAGAGCTTTAAGAAATAAAAGATGCATTGCTTACTTGCTGCTTCTTCTTCTTCCTCCACGCACCCACATACCACACATGATATGCACCTCATCGCTGTTTGCCTCCTCAAAGCCTCTAGTGTCCGAGAGGAAAACAAAATAACATAGATGAGCACTTCCAAACGATTGTGTAGGCTTAAGGAGAGAGAGAGAGAGAAAAAGTACGGAGTGGGGCAAGAGAGAACAAGAAGAGGAGAAAAAATCTATTTTTAAAAGCACTTGGGACAGCATCAGATACAGGCGAAGCGGCGCACGGCGCCGTAGACAATGTGGGAAGGGGGGAAGGAATGGTAACGAAAACAAAACAAAATTTGATGGTGAGAAACGAGAGATGGAGTGTAGAGACATACTCGCAACCTTGAAAAAAAAAAAGGATTAAAGCAGGAGGAGAGAAAAAAAAACGGGTCGAATTGAGTTAAGATGGGGTGAACGACGGGATAAGGGAGCCTAGGAAATAAATAAATAAATTAAGCAAAAAAAAAAACAGTTTTCCAGTCGGTGAAGCATGAAAGGAATATAAAAGCAGCGATCGGTAAATTGAACAAGAGAAAGAGAGAGAGAGAGAAAGAAAATGTGTTTTTAGGCAGATGCGACAAGAAAGGGAGACAATTCCACATGTGCGCTTTCCATGTATCTCAGCGTTTAGTAAAAAAAAAAAAGGGAGGGATGTATCAAAATGGGAAAGAGATAAAAAGCAGTAGCACTAAAACACATAGGCTACTTCGAAAAAAAATGCTTGGTCGTTTTTTATGAAAGTGTTATCCGCTACGCTGCACCGACTTGGCCAGTCGCCTTCGCGGCGTCCGCTTTTGCCTTTGCCTCCGCTGCGCTGGCCTTCATCATCGCCACCTCGTCCTGACGCGCCACCCGACGCATCAGCTTGCCAGCGTCGTTGCGTGGGATCGCGTCGACGATGCGCACACCCCCGTGCAGGCGCTTGTGCGGCGGCATGCGGGACATCACGAAGCGGTAAAGCTCATCCGACGCACGCACGGCGTCCTTCGCCTCGACGTGCGGCTGCAGCACCACCAGCGCACGCGGGTTCTCGAAGCTGACGTCGCGCGGGTCTGGCACGCCAAACACGACGCAGTCCTTCACCCACGGGTGGCTCAGCAGCAGCGCCTCCAGCCCCGCCGGCGACACCTGGAAGCCCTTGTACTTGATCAGCTCCTTCAGCCGGTCCGTGATCATCAGCTCCTCTGTCTCCGGCAGCATCTTGCCGATGTCGCCGGTGCGGAACCAGCCGTCTTGCATGCACACCGCCGTGTCCTCGTCGCGCAGGTAGCCCTTCATCATCTGCGGCCCGCGCGTCCAAATCTCGCCCTCCTCGCCAGGCTTCACGTCGATGCCGGCCGACTTGTCCGCGCCGCTCTGCTGGCTGTCTTCCACCTTCACGATGCGAATCTCCGTGTCGGCGATAATCTTGCCACACGAACCGGGAGTGCACGACTCCTTCATCGAGGGGACGGTGACGGTGGGCGACATCTCTGTCATGCCGTAGCCCTGCGCCACAGTCGTACCGGGCAGCATCGCTTCGACCATGTGAATCACCTGCTCACCAAGGGGAGCTGACGCGGAGCAGAAGCGCTTTACCGAACTCAAGTCGCGCTGCTTCACCGCTGCAGCGTTCTTCAGCAGCGAAATCAAAATAGGCGGTGCCACGAGGTTCATCGTGGCGTGGTATTTTTCGATCATCCGCGTGTACTCCTCGACCGAGTACCTGCTCATCACCACCTGTGTAGCACCGAAGGCTGTGACGCAGTTAAGGCAGGTTGTAAAGCCGAAGATGTGGAAGAGAGGCAGAATAGCGATCGTGACGGCGTTCGCATCAATGCCAAAGGCAGCAGAGGACTGCTCGGTACACGCAATGAGCGACCGGTTCGTCAGCTGCACGCCCTTCGGCAGCCCGGTCGTCCCACTTGAAAAGGGAATAGCCACCGTGTCGTCAAGGGTAGCTCCCTTTAGTCCGTCGTAGTCGCCGGGAATCGGGGGAATGTCGCTGTGTCGAAAGAAGCGTTCCGGGTAGAGTATGGTCACCTTCTGCCCTGTCTCCTTCAGCACCTGCTCCACCGCCTCCTCCATCTTGCGCTGAAAGAAGCTCATACCAAGCATCGTGGTTGCCTTGGTTGACTTTAGGTAGTAGGCCAGCGTCGAGGCTGGGCTGATCACATTCACCATCGACGTCACTGCACCCAAGCGCAGTGTGCCGTAGACGAGTGGCCCATAAAGTGTGGTGTTGGGCAAGCAGACACACACCACATCACCCTTCCGAACACCAGCAGCGTAGAGGGCACGTGCGGCGTGTTCAGAGGCCTGAATCAGCTGTGGGTACGTCAGCACCTTACCCGTTTCGGCTTCGATGACGGCGGGCTTGGTTGGGTCGGCAGCCGCCATCCGTTTCATTAGATACTCGTACAGCGTTCTCTCCTTTTCCACTGTTGGGAGAACAGAAGGCAGCTTCGACTTGTAGATGTGCGGGGTAGACGAGGTGAAGCGCACCGACTGAAGTAGCGCGCCGTGCGTGCGGTGGCCGAGGGAGAAGGTTGCACAGGCTCCATCGCAGCCTCCTGAACGCAGAGCGGAGCTCATTGAAGAAAAATGACCGCTGGCGACCGCAGCGGCAACTCCGCGAACGATGCTGCGGCGCGCCGCGCCACTAATAGTTGCATTCCGTCGCAGCATGAGAGCACGTCGGACAGATACCGAATTGTTGTTCAAAGTATGAATGAACGTTTTTGCCACTGAACGAGCAAACAACAAAATGATAAGAGAAAAAGGAAGAGAAGAGCGAAAAGAAGAGCTTAGGCTATCTTTGAAAAAGTAACCTAAAGTCCCAGCACAGCGTGTATATGAGAAAAGAAGTAGAAGTTGGGAGACAGAAGAACGCATAGAAGACAATAAACCGGGAACAAAGTCAATCATCAAACCGCATCTTGGAGATAATCAGCTTGAGCCTACAGCCGCTTTTTTGTCCTGAAGTTGACCACTGCCTTGCAGCCACCAACAGCAACCATGCCGCGCGGACACACAGACACACCCACGCAGGCAGACAAACAACGAGAGAGGCAGCCGCGGCGACCGCGTGCAATGGTGGCCCCAGTGCAGCCACGGGGGCACACCTGCCTCGCCATGCCGCCGCTGCGCATTCATCGCGCCTCACACATTCACTGTCAATTCGCACTCTTTCGTTTCATGGTGGCGCAGAACAGGTCGAGTAAAATAGAAGGCAAGCTACAGAGAAGAAAGGAAAGAAGTAACGGGTGGGAGCAAAGCAAAGAGGAGAAAAGACGTTTTCAGAGTTTGTGCCGAATTGTGTCGACTTCGCCGTGCGTGTTTTTTATTTTTTTTTCCCACTCCCCGAGTACTATATGTTTTTCGTTTTAGGTTTTTGGTTTTTACGCTATAGTTTTGTTGCGTCCGTGTCGCGGTGCCGCAGCCGGGCGGGCACACACGCAGCACGCAGAAAGGGTGACAACACGCGTGCTCGTGGTGCTGCCGACGTCGTCGCCGCCGCAGCTGCTGCCCGTCCCGCGTGGGTGTGAGGGGCGGTCGCAGAGCGGCTCTGCGCACCGGAGTGCGGGGCAGTGAGGGGAGAGCCACACACCACACACAAAAAGAGAGAAGCAATTAAAAGTGACGTATTCGTGGCGGCGGGAGGGCGGAGGTGCCACCGGCAACGCACCGTGCGCACCCTCCCACCGTTGTGGTTTTTTTTTTATTTTTAATTTCTTTCCGCCGTGCACGAGCTGACACACGGGACAGTCGTGGCGCGGCCGCAGGGGCTAGACAGAGAAAGGCTTCGCGTTTCCTAGGCTATGGCGGGCTTATTCAGGAAACTATGGAGGAACACGCACACGCGCTTATATACGCACGCCGCGTGGCAGCGGGCACGTCGTGTGCCGCGTTTCCCGTTTGCCGTACCTCAGTCACCGGCGGGAAAGGCGTGTGGGTGGGAAAAAAGAAAAATAGAAAGAAAGAAGACGTTCTAAAATGAAGAGTCGAAGAGAGTGACCGTGTTTTGTTTGTCTGATTGTGTTTGTTTTTGTTTGTTTAAGCGCGCAGCGGGAAGAGAAAGCGAGACACAGGGTGTGCCGCGGCGGACGGGCCCACCCGGCAGCAGCGCAGAGCGTCGCCACGGCACGCCGCTGCTGCCAGGGGGCGACAGTGAGAGAGAGAGAGGGGGCGGCGAGTGCACAGCGACGCGCGGGGCACACCTGCGCAGGCAGGAAAATAACAGGGGAAGAAATAGGCGAAAAAGAAAAAAACAGAGCACAACGACGGGGTTAAAGGGCGAGAGAGCGCGCGTTGGTGTTTGTGGCGCCTCTCGCGTTGCGGTGCTCTGCGTGGGTGGCCCACGCCATTACAGGCAGAAGGGCAGGCGCACCGGCGCGCGGTCGCCCTCGGGACGCTCCGCGTCCGTCTTCGGCTTCGGCGCCTCCGTGGCGCTCTTGCCGCTGCTGTGGCGCACCTGCGCAGCGCACGCGGCGGCGGCGGCGGCCTGGCACTTGGGGGCAACGAAGCGGAACATGCTGTGCGTGTGCGTGTGTGTGTTGGGAAAGAGGGGTGGAGCGGAGTGGGCGGAGGGAGAGCGCGGGTGGTGGTGGTGAGGATGATAGCAAGGAATGGCGGGAGTCTGCATGCAGGCACCGTTGTGGCATGGGAGGAAAAGAGGGAGGGAGGGAGAGAAGGCGGGATGGAGGATGAGGAGGAGCGGGGAGAGAGAGAGAGGTGGCGGTGCGTGCAGCAGCCAACAACAACCATGCCGCGCGGACATACAGACACACCCACGCAGGCAGACAAACAACGAGAGAGGCAGCCACGGCGACCGCGTGCGGTGGTGGCCACGGTGCAGCCACGGGGGCACACCTGCCTCGCCATGCCGCCGTTGCGCATTCGTCGCGCCTCACACATTCACTGTCAATTCACACTCTTTCGTTTCATTGTGGCGCAGAACAGGTCGAGTAAAATAGAAGGCAAGCTACAGAGAAGAAAAGAAAGAAGTATCGGGTGAGGAGCAAAGCAAAGAGGAGAAAAGACGTTTTCAGAGTTTGTGCCGAATTGTGTCGACTTTGCCGTGCGTGTTTTATTTTTTTTCCCACTCCCCAAGCACTATGTCTTTTTCGTTTTAGGTTTTTTTTGTTTTTACGCTATAGTTTTGTTGCGTCCGTGTCGCGGTGCCGCAGCCGGGCGGGCACACACGCAGCACGCAGAAAGGGTGACAACACGCGTGCTCGTGGTGCTGCCGACGTCGTCGCCGCCGCTGCTGCTGCCCGTCCCGCGTGGGTGTGAGGGGCGGTCGCAGAGCGGCTCTGCGCACCGGAGTGCGGGGCAGTGAGGGGAGAGCCACACCACACACAAAAAAAGAGAAGCAATCGAAAGTGACGTATTCGTGGCAGCGGGAGGGCGGAGGTGCCACCGGCAACGCACCGTGCGCACCCTCCCACCGTTGTGGTTTTTTTTTAAATTTCTTTCCGCCGTGCACGAGCTGACACACGGGACAGTCGTGGCGCGGCCGCAGGGGCTAGACAGAGAAAGGCTTCGCGTTTCCTAGGCTATGGCGGGCTTATTCAGGAAACTATGGAGGAACACGCACACGCGCTTATATACGCACGCCGCGTGGCAGCGGGCACGTCGTGTGCCGCGTTTCCCGTTTGCCGTACCTCAGTCACCGGCGGGAAAGGCGTGTGGGTGGGAAAAAAAGAAAAATAGAAAGAAAGATGACGTTCTAAAATGAAGAGTCGAAGAGAATGACCGTGTTTTGTTTGTCTGATTGTGTTTGTTTTTGTTTGTTTAAGCGCGCAGCGGGAAGAGAAAGCGAGACACAGGGTGTGCCGCGGCGGACGGCCCCACCCGGCAGCAGCGCAGAGCGTCGCCACGGCACGCCGCTGCTGCCAGGGGGCGACAGTAGAGAGAGAGAGGGGGCGGCGAGTGCACAGCGACGCGCGGGGCACACCTGCGCAGGCAGGAAAATAACAGGGGAAGAAATAGGCGAAAAAGAAAAAAACAGAGCACAACGACGGGGTTAAAGGGCGAGAGAGCGCGCGTTGGTGTTTGTGGCGCCTCTCGCGTTGCGGTGCTCTGCGTGGGTGGCCCACGCCATTACAGGCAGAAGGGCAGGCGCACCGGCGCGCGGTCGCCCTCGGGACGCTCCGCGTCCGTCTTCGGCTTCGGCGCCTCCGTGGCGCTCTTGCCGCTGCTGTGGCGCACCTGCGCAGCGCACGCGGCGGCGGCGGCGGCCTGGCACTTGGGGGCAACGAAGCGGAACATGCTGTGCGTGTGCGTGTGTGTGTTGGGAAAGAGGGGTGGAGCGGAGTGGGCGGAGGGAGAGCGCGGGTGGTGGTGGTGAGGATGATAGCAAGGAATGGCGGGAGTCTGCATGCAGGCACCGTTGTGGCATGGGAGGAAAAGAGGGAGGGAGGGAGAGAAGGCGGGATGGAGGATGAGGAGGAGCGGGGAGAGAGAGAGAGGTGGCGGTGCGTGCAGCAGCCAACAACAACCATGCCGCGCGGACATACAGACACACCCACGCAGGCAGACAAACAACGAGAGAGGCAGCCACGGCGACCGCGTGCGGTGGTGGCCACGGTGCAGCCACGGGGGCACACCTGCCTCGCCATGCCGCCGTTGCGCATTCGTCGCGCCTCACACATTCACTGTCAATTCACACTCTTTCGTTTCATTGTGGCGCAGAACAGGTCGAGTAAAATAGAAGGCAAGCTACAGAGAAGAAAAGAAAGAAGTATCGGGTGGGGAGCAAAGCAAAGAGGAGAAAAGACGTTTTCAGAGTTTGTGCCGAATTGTGTCGACTTTGCCGTGCGTGTTTTATTTTTTTTCCCACTCCCCAAGCACTATGTCTTTTTCGTTTTAGGTTTTTTTTTGTTTTTACGCTATAGTTTTGTTGCGTCCGTGTCGCGGTGCCGCAGCCGGGCGGGCACACACGCAGCACGCAGAAAGGGTGACAACACGCGTGCTCGTGGTGCTGCCGACGTCGTCGCCGCCGCTGCTGCTGCCCGTCCCGCGTGGGTGTGAGGGGCGGTCGCAGAGCGGCTCTGCGCACCGGAGTGCGGGGCAGTGAGGGGAGAGCCACACCACACACAAAAAAGAGAGAAGCAATCGAAAGTGACGTATTCGTGGCAGCGGGAGGGCGGAGGTGCCACCGGCAACGCACCGTGCGCACCCTCCCACCGTTGTGGTTTTTTTTTAAATTTCTTTCCGCCGTGCACGAGCTGACACACGGGACAGTCGTGGCGCGGCCGCAGGGGCTAGACAGAGAAAGGCTTCGCGTTTCCTAGGCTATGGCGGGCTTATTCAGGAAACTATGGAGGAACACGCACACGCGCTTATATACGCACGCCGCGTGGCAGCGGGCACGTCGTGTGCCGCGTTTCCCGTTTGCCGTACCTCAGTCACCGGCGGGAAAGGCGTGTGGGTGGGAAAAAAGAAAAATAGAAAGAAAGATGACGTTCTAAAATGAAGAGTCGAAGAGAATGACCGTGTTTTGTTTGTCTGATTGTGTTTGTTTTTGTTTGTTTAAGCGCGCAGCGGGAAGAGAAAGCGAGACACAGGGTGTGCCGCGGCGGACGGGCCCACCCGGCAGCAGCGCAGAGCGTCGCCACGGCACGCCGCTGCTGCCAGGGGGCGACAGTGAGAGAGAGAGGGGGCGGCGAGTGCACAGCGACGCGCGGGGCACACCTGCGCAGGCAGGAAAATAACAGGGGAAGAAATAGGCGAAAAAGAAAAAAACAGAGCACAACGACGGGGTTAAAGGGCGAGAGAGCGCGCGTTGGTGTTTGTGGCGCCTCTCGCGTTGCGGTGCTCTGCGTGGGTGGCCCACGCCATTACAGGCAGAAGGGCAGGCGCACCGGCGCGCGGTCGCCCTCGGGACGCTCCGCGTCCGTCTTCGGCTTCGGCGCCTCCGTGGCGCTCTTGCCGCTGCTGTGGCGCACCTGCGCAGCGCACGCGGCGGCGGCGGCGGCCTGGCACTTGGGGGCAACGAAGCGGAACATGCTGTGCGTGTGCGTGTGTGTGTTGGGAAAGAGGGGTGGAGCGGAGTGGGCGGAGGGAGAGCGCGGGTGGTGGTGGTGAGGATGATAGCAAGGAATGGCGGGAGTCTGCATGCAGGCACCGTTGTGGCATGGGAGGAAAAGAGGGAGGGAGGGAGAGAAGGCGGGATGGAGGATGAGGAGGAGCGGGAGAGAGAGAGAGAGGTGGCGGTGCGTGCAGCAGCCAACAACAACCATGCCGCGCGGACATACAGACACACCCACGCAGGCAGACAAACAACGAGAGAGGCAGCCACGGCGACCGCGTGCGGTGGTGGCCACGGTGCAGCCACGGGGGCACACCTGCCTCGCCATGCCGCCGTTGCGCATTCGTCGCGCCTCACACATTCACTGTCAATTCACACTCTTTCGTTTCATTGTGGCGCAGAACAGGTCGAGTAAAATAGAAGGCAAGCTACAGAGAAGAAAAGAAAGAAGTATCGGGTGAGGAGCAAAGCAAAGAGGAGAAAAGACGTTTTCAGAGTTTGTGCCGAATTGTGTCGACTTTGCCGTGCGTGTTTTATTTTTTTTCCCACTCCCCAAGCACTATGTCTTTTTCGTTTTAGGTTTTTTTTGTTTTTACGCTATAGTTTTGTTGCGTCCGTGTCGCGGTGCCGCAGCCGGGCGGGCACACACGCAGCACGCAGAAAGGGTGACAACACGCGTGCTCGTGGTGCTGCCGACGTCGTCGCCGCCGCTGCTGCTGCCCGTCCCGCGTGGGTGTGAGGGGCGGTCGCAGAGCGGCTCTGCGCACCGGAGTGCGGGGCAGTGAGGGGAGAGCCACACCACACACAAAAAAGAGAGAAGCAATCGAAAGTGACGTATTCGTGGCAGCGGGAGGGCGGAGGTGCCACCGGCAACGCACCGTGCGCACCCTCCCACCGTTGTGGTTTTTTTTTAAATTTCTTTCCGCCGTGCACGAGCTGACACACGGGACAGTCGTGGCGCGGCCGCAGGGGCTAGACAGAGAAAGGCTTCGCGTTTCCTAGGCTATGGCGGGCTTATTCAGGAAACTATGGAGGAACACGCACACGCGCTTATATACGCACGCCGCGTGGCAGCGGGCACGTCGTGTGCCGCGTTTCCCGTTTGCCGTACCTCAGTCACCGGCGGGAAAGGCGTGTGGGTGGGAAAAAAGAAAAATAGAAAGAAAGATGACGTTCTAAAATGAAGAGTCGAAGAGAATGACCGTGTTTTGTTTGTCTGATTGTGTTTGTTTTTGTTTGTTTAAGCGCGCAGCGGGAAGAGAAAGCGAGACACAGGGTGTGCCGCGGCGGACGGGCCCACCCGGCAGCAGCGCAGAGCGTCGCCACGGCACGCCGCTGCTGCCAGGGGGCGACAGTGAGAGAGAGAGGGGGAGGGGGGGGAGTGCACAGCGACGCGCGGGGCACCCCTGCGCAGGCAGGAAAATAACAGGGGAAGAAATAGGCGAAAAAGAAAAAAACAGAGCACAACGACGGGGTTAAAGGGCGAGAGAGCGCGCGTTGGTGTTTGTGGCGCCTCTCGCGTTGCGGTGCTCTGCGTGGGTGGCCCACGCCATTACAGGCAGAAGGGCAGGCGCACCGGCGCGCGGTCGCCCTCGGGACGCTCCGCGTCCGTCTTCGGCTTCGGCGCCTCCGTGGCGCTCTTGCCGCTGCTGTGGCGCACCTGCGCAGCGCACGCGGCGGCGGCGGCGGCCTGGCACTTGGGGGCAACGAAGCGGAACATGCTGTGCGTGTGCGTGTGTGTGTTGGGAAAGAGGGGTGGAGCGGAGTGGGCGGAGGGAGAGCGCGGGTGGTGGTGGTGAGGATGATAGCAAGGAATGGCGGGAGTCTGCATGCAGGCACCGTTGTGGCATGGGAGGAAAAGAGGGAGGGAGGGAGAGAAGGCGGGATGGAGGATGAGGAGGAGCGGGAGGAAGAGAGAGAGGTGGCGGTGCGTGCAGCAGCCAACAACAACCATGCCGCGCGGACATACAGACACACCCACGCAGGCAGACAAACAACGAGAGAGGCAGCCACGGCGACCGCGTGCGGTGGTGGCCACGGTGCAGCCACGGGGGCACACCTGCCTCGCCATGCCGCCGTTGCGCATTCGTCGCGCCTCACACATTCACTGTCAATTCACACTCTTTCGTTTCATTGTGGCGCAGAACAGGTCGAGTAAAATAGAAGGCAAGCTACAGAGAAGAAAAGAAAGAAGTATCGGGTGGGGAGCAAAGCAAAGAGGAGAAAAGACGTTTTCAGAGTTTGTGCCGAATTGTGTCGACTTTGCCGTGCGTGTTTTATTTTTTTTCCCACTCCCCAAGCACTATGTCTTTTTCGTTTTAGGTTTTTTTTTGTTTTTACGCTATAGTTTTGTTGCGTCCGTGTCGCGGTGCCGCAGCCGGGCGGGCACACACGCAGCACGCAGAAAGGGTGACAACACGCGTGCTCGTGGTGCTGCCGACGTCGTCGCCGCCGCTGCTGCTGCCCGTCCCGCGTGGGTGTGAGGGGCGGTCGCAGAGCGGCTCTGCGCACCGGAGTGCGGGGCAGTGAGGGGAGAGCCACACCACACACAAAAAGAGAGAAGCAATCGAAAGTGACGTATTCGTGGCAGCGGGAGGGCGGAGGTGCCACCGGCAACGCACCGTGCGCACCCTCCCACCGTTGTGGTTTTTTTTTAAATTTCTTTCCGCCGTGCACGAGCTGACACACGGGACAGTCGTGGCGCGGCCGCAGGGGCTAGACAGAGAAAGGCTTCGCGTTTCCTAGGCTATGGCGGGCTTATTCAGGAAACTATGGAGGAACACGCACACGCGCTTATATACGCACGCCGCGTGGCAGCGGGCACGTCGTGTGCCGCGTTTCCCGTTTGCCGTACCTCAGTCACCGGCGGGAAAGGCGTGTGGGTGGGAAAAAGAAAAATAGAAAGAAAGATGACGTTCTAAAATGAAGAGTCGAAGAGAATGACCGTGTTTTGTTTGTCTGATTGTGTTTGTTTTTGTTTGTTTAAGCGCGCAGCGGGAAGAGAAAGCGAGACACAGGGTGTGCCGCGGCGGACGGGCCCACCCGGCAGCAGCGCAGAGCGTCGCCACGGCACGCCGCTGCTGCCAGGGGGCGACAGTAGAGAGAGAGAGGGGGCGGCGAGTGCACAGCGACGCGCGGGGCACACCTGCGCAGGCAGGAAAATAACAGGGGAAGAAATAGGCGAAAAAGAAAAAAACAGAGCACAACGACGGGGTTAAAGGGCGAGAGAGCGCGCGTTGGTGTTTGTGGCGCCTCTCGCGTTGCGGTGCTCTGCGTGGGTGGCCCACGCCATTACAGGCAGAAGGGCAGGCGCACCGGCGCGCGGTCGCCCTCGGGACGCTCCGCGTCCGTCTTCGGCTTCGGCGCCTCCGTGGCGCTCTTGCCGCTGCTGTGGCGCACCTGCGCAGCGCACGCGGCGGCGGCGGCGGCCTGGCACTTGGGGGCAACGAAGCGGAACATGCTGTGCGTGTGCGTGTGTGTGTTGGGAAAGAGGGGTGGAGCGGAGTGGGCGGAGGGAGAGCGCGGGTGGTGGTGGTGAGGATGATAGCAAGGAATGGCGGGAGTCTGCATGCAGGCACCGTTGTGGCATGGGAGGAAAAGAGGGAGGGAGGGAGAGAAGGCGGGATGGAGGATGAGGAGGAGCGGGAGAGAGAGAGAGGTGGCGGTGCGTGCAGCAGCCAACAACAACCATGCCGCGCGGACATACAGACACACCCACGCAGGCAGACAAACAACGAGAGAGGCAGCCACGGCGACCGCGTGCGGTGGTGGCCACGGTGCAGCCACGGGGGCACACCTGCCTCGCCATGCCGCCGCTGCGCATTCATCGCGCCTCACATGCTCACTGTCGATTCGCACTCTTTCGTTTCATTGTGGCGCAGAACAGGTCGAGTAAAATAGAAGGCAAGCTACAGAGAAGAAAAGAAAGAAGTATCGGGTGGGGAGCAAAGCAAAGAGGAGAAAAGACGTTTTCAGAGTTTGTGCCGAATTGTGTCGACTTTGCCGTGCGTGTTTTATTTTTTTTCCCACTCCCCAAGCACTATGTCTTTTTCGTTTTAGGTATTTTTTGTTTTTACGCTATAGTTTTGTTGCGTCCGTGTCGCGGTGCCGCAGCCGGGCGGGCACACACGCAGCACGCAGAAAGGGTGACAACACGCGTGCTCGTGGTGCTGCCGACGTCGTCGCCGCCGCTGCTGCTGCCCGTCCCGCGTGGGTGTGAGGGGCGGTCGCAGAGCGGCTCTGCGCACCGGAGTGCGGGGCAGTGAGGGGAGAGCCACACCACACACAAAAAGAGAGAAGCAATCGAAAGTGACGTATTCGTGGCAGCGGGAGGGCGGAGGTGCCACCGGCAACGCACCGTGCGCACCCTCCCACCGTTGTGGTTTTTTTTTAAATTTCTTTCCGCCGTGCACGAGCTGACACACGGGACAGTCGTGGCGCGGCCGCAGGGGCTAGACAGAGAAAGGCTTCGCGTTTCCTAGGCTATGGCGGGCTTATTCAGGAAACTATGGAGGAACACGCACACGCGCTTATATACGCACGCCGCGTGGCAGCGGGCACGTCGTGTGCCGCGTTTCCCGTTTGCCGTACCTCAGTCACCGGCGGGAAAGGCGTGTGGGTGGGAAAAAAGAAAAATAGAAAGAAAGATGACGTTCTAAAATGAAGAGTCGAAGAGAATGACCGTGTTTTGTTTGTCTGATTGTGTTTGTTTTTGTTTGTTTAAGCGCGCAGCGGGAAGAGAAAGCGAGACACAGGGTGTGCCGCGGCGGACGGGCCCACCCGGCAGCAGCGCAGAGCGTCGCCACGGCACGCCGCTGCTGCCAGGGGGCGACAGTGAGAGAGAGAGAGGGGGCGGCGAGTGCACAGCGACGCGCGGGGCACACCTGCGCAGGCAGGAAAATAACAGGGGAAGAAATAGGCGAAAAAGAAAAAAACAGAGCACAACGACGGGGTTAAAGGGCGAGAGAGCGCGCGTTGGTGTTTGTGGCGCCTCTCGCGTTGCGGTGCTCTGCGTGGGTGGCCCACGCCATTACAGGCAGAAGGGCAGGCGCACCGGCGCGCGGTCGCCCTCGGGACGCTCCGCGTCCGTCTTCGGCTTCGGCGCCTCCGTGGCGCTCTTGCCGCTGCTGTGGCGCACCTGCGCAGCGCACGCGGCGGCGGCGGCGGCCTGGCACTTGGGGGCAACGAAGCGGAACATGCTGTGCGTGTGCGTGTGTGTGTTGGGAAAGAGGGGTGGAGCGGAGTGGGCGGAGGGAGAGCGCGGGTGGTGGTGGTGAGGATGATAGCAAGGAATGGCGGGAGTCTGCATGCAGGCACCGTTGTGGCATGGGAGGAAAAGAGGGAGGGAGGGAGAGAAGGCGGGATGGAGGATGAGGAGGAGCGGGAGAGAGAGAGAGGTGGCGGTGCGTGCAGCAGCCAACAACAACCATGCCGCGCGGACATACAGACACACCCACGCAGGCAGACAAACAACGAGAGAGGCAGCCACGGCGACCGCGTGCGGTGGTGGCCACGGTGCAGCCACGGGGGCACACCTGCCTCGCCATGCCGCCGCTGCGCATTCATCGCGCCTCACATGCTCACTGTCGATTCGCACTCTTTCGTTTCATTGTGGCGCAGAACAGGTCGAGTAAAATAGAAGGCAAGCTACAGAGAAGAAAAGAAAGAAGTATCGGGTGGGGAGCAAAGCAAAGAGGAGAAAAGACGTTTTCAGAGTTTGTGCCGAATTGTGTCGACTTTGCCGTGCGTGTTTTATTTTTTTTCCCACTCCCCAAGCACTATGTCTTTTTCGTTTTAGGTATTTTTTGTTTTTACGCTATAGTTTTGTTGCGTCCGTGTCGCGGTGCCGCAGCCGGGCGGGCACACACGCAGCACGCAGAAAGGGTGACAACACGCGTGCTCGTGGTGCTGCCGACGTCGTCGCCGCCGCTGCTGCTGCCCGTCCCGCGTGGGTGTGAGGGGCGGTCGCAGAGCGGCTCTGCGCACCGGAGTGCGGGGCAGTGAGGGGAGAGCCACACCACACACAAAAAAGAGAGAAGCAATCGAAAGTGACGTATTCGTGGCAGCGGGAGGGCGGAGGTGCCACCGGCAACGCACCGTGCGCACCCTCCCACCGTTGTGGTTTTTTTTTAAATTTCTTTCCGCCGTGCACGAGCTGACACACGGGACAGTCGTGGCGCGGCCGCAGGGGCTAGACAGAGAAAGGCTTCGCGTTTCCTAGGCTATGGCGGGCTTATTCAGGAAACTATAGAGGAACACGCACACGCGCTTATATACGCACGCCGCGTGGCAGCGGGCACGTCGTGTGCCGCGTTTCCCGTTTGCCGTACCTCAGTCTCCGGCGGGAAAGGCGTGTGGGTGGGAGAAAAGAAAAATAGAAAGAAAGATGACGTTCTAAAATGAAGAGTCGAAGAGAATGACCGTGTTTTGTTTGTTTGTCTGATTGTGTTTGTTTTTGTTTGTTTGTTTAAGCGCACAGCGGGAAGAGAAAGCGAGACACAGAATGTGCCGCGGCGGACGGGCCCACTCGGCAGCAGCGCAGAGCGTCGCACCGGCACGCCGCTGATGCCAGGGGGCGACAGTGAGAGAGAGAGAGGGGGCGGCGAGTGCACAGCGACGCGCGGGGCACACCTGCGCAGGCAGGAAAATAACAGGGGAAGAAATAGGCGAAAAAGAAAAAAACAGAGCACAACGACGGGGTTAAAGGGCGAGAGAGCGCGCGTTGGTGTTTGTGGCGCCTCTCGCGTCGCGGTGCTCTGCGTGGGTGGCCCACGCCATTACAGGCAGAAGGGCAGGCGCACCGGCGCGCGGTCGCCCTCGGGACGCTCCGCGTCCGTCTTCGGCTTCGGCGCCTCCGTGGCGCTCTTGCCGCTGCTGTGGCGCACCTGCGCAGCGCACGCGGCGGCGGCGGCGGCCTGGCACTTGGGGGCAACGAAGCGGAACATGCTGTGCGTGTGCGTGTGTGTGTTGGGAAAGAGGGGTGGAGCGGAGTGGGCGGAGGGAGAGCGCGGGTGGTGGTGGTGAGGATGATAGCAAGGAATGGCGGGAGTCTGCACGCAGGCACCGTTGTCGCGTGGGAGAAAAAGAGGGAGGGAGGGAGAGAAGGCGGGATGGAAGATGAGGAGGAGCGAGAGAGAGAGGTGGCGGTGCGGGTAGCGTCCAATAGCAGCAAGGATGCGCATATTGGCTGATGGGACAAAAATGGGGGACAAGGAAGGTGAGGTAAAAAGGGAAGCAAATGGTTTGTCTCTTTTGCTTTAGAGTTGAGCTTTTTTTCCTAGGAGAAAATTTTCGAGTTAATTATGGCTTTTGCCGATATTGGTCGGGTTCTCAGGATTAAAAGTGGTCTTCCTGTTTTAAAAGCCACACAGCTAAGTTGTCGAGTAGTGGCAGTATCAAATAAATAAAAAAAGACAATTATTTGCAGCAACAAAAAAAAATCGGATACTGGGTGAATAATAAGTTCGAGTCAGTTATAATTGCTAATTTCGATCAGTGGGACAACATGTGTAAAAAGCAGTAAATTTATGTTTGATTACGATACAGCTGGAGAAGAGTAGAGGGTGTTATCACCAAAAGGTGATTGCGCAATACGCTGGCCGTTGCATGGACTTGAAATTGTATATGAGTGGTGGCAATAAAGAATTGTCGAGCTCGTACTTCTCGGGAGTAAAGCAAACGACTGCTTTTGTTCCTAATAGATGAAACAGAGGACAGAAAACATTTTTGGTACTTCACCGTTGATAACGAATGTTGTTAATGTCGAAAGGAGGATGTGACGGCAAAACAATAGAGATCGTCAGTATCTTTTTTGATGCTTTAAAAAAGTGGCATATCTTGTGGAGGATAGTAACGTCGGCGTTTCTTCACTCGCGCTTCGATGCCACGTCACTTTCGAGGACCAATGCACTTGGCTTCGAATCAAATTAAGGTTAAAGGCCTAGAGTGGTTCGTAGCTGTTGATGCAAAATTGACGTGCTCGATCTCTGCAACGCTTTGCACCGAAACGCGTGTGATTGATTCGGTGCACTGCTTTGTAACAGCGTCGCTAAAGACAAAAAAAAATGCAGCGTGGTCCGCTCTTGATCCGTTCGGTGAGCAAGCGGCTCTGTCAACTAAAGAAAATTGCTGCTGATGGTCAACTGCAAGGTTGGCTGACACCTGTGCCGAAATGCATCCACATCCGGCCATCTGACAAAGCGGAAGAAAGTGCAAGATGCGCACTTGGAATAGTGCAGCTGCGATGCGCAGTAATTGGACAGGAAGCAAGATCTTCCGCAAGCTCAGATGGAGGCGGCAGGAGGATATCAACGGGAGGCACTTTTTGGCAGCCACATGTCCGACAGAGTTTGACACTTATGCGAAAAGACTCTGCAACGGGCTTGTTGGGTTGAAAAAGGCTGCGATAGCCTCGCCACACAATTAAGCCGTTAGGCCTGTGCGCAAATTGTGGAGTGGTGGCGCAGGAATTTACTACTCTGACATTGAAGCTATCCGAAGCGTCTGCAGTGAGACCTTATATGAAAACGCTGTATGTAAAAGTCAGTTTGTCCACATCTAAAAATTTCTCTCGTCATCAGTTTGTTGTGCTATAAAGTTATCTCTGCTTCTGGGTAGTATAGGCAATTAAAGGGGGGTTTGGTGGTCTTGGGGCTGCGCTGGTTTTGGGTCTACCACCCATTCTTTGCTAGCCCAGGGAAAAACATTTCTCATTCAGAGAAACGCCACAAAAGGCCTAGGAGAAGAGGAGGAGGAAAAGGAGGCAAAGCGAAGGCGAGGAAAGGGACGGTGAGAAGTTGAAATGTGAGCGGTGCAAATGCGGCGCATACGTTATCTTCTTTTTCATCTTATTTGTTTTGATTGGAAGCTGGCGTTTGTGAGCGAGGAAATGAAAAGGCCGTCGTTTCACAGAAGACGCGCTTCATACCGTTGCTTGTTTTTCACTGGCGCTGGGGGCGGCAAACGCATCAAAGATCTGCCGTGATTCGTCCGCATTGTGAAACCGTGAACAATCTCGTTGTTTTTGCACGGCGAGAAATGTGGTTTTTACACTTCAGCAAAAAAATGGGAAACGGGGTTTGCTGCCAGCAACATGCAACGTGGCAGACCTTGTCATCGGCAAAAACGAGCAGGAGAAGAAGCACTCGAAAAGAATGGACATGGAGAGAAACGAGAAGGATGAATCTTCAGCGAAATAGTATCAATAATAAAGCCACGCACACCTAAAACATGAGCAAGTGTGGAGCCAAACAGGAGAAGGAGAAAAGCAGAAAAAGGTCCTGAAAAAAAAGGAAAATGAAAGAATGAGGAAAAAAGCACCAACGACGCAGCTGGCTTCGCTGGCGTCAAGGCGGCTGGCAGAGAACACATTAAAGAGAGAGAGAAAGAGAATCAATGCACTAGTGTGTTCTATCAGGCAACGAACCTGAGCAGAGAAAGCAGTGTGGTTGGGGTGTATAAGGAGAAAGAAGAAACAAAACAACAACAACAAAAAGTAACACACCCGCACAAATATTGGTGCGACGTCAGGACTCCAGCTCATCGGAAAAGAGGCCCTCGAGCCCTTCAGGCGGCGCATCACGCAGCGGCACCACATCGTCGCCTCCATCTACCTTCTCTTCAAACACCGTCGTCCGGGCCTCCGCGTCGTGCTGCCCGACGCTCGGCGACACCGGCGACTGCGTGTCACTGCACGTGTCGTCAAGCGACTCCACCGAGGCCTCGCTGCACTCGTCGTCGCCGCCGTCGGCGTCGTGGTCGGCCGTGGCGTGCGACGGCAGCGTGGCGGCGCCGCCCCGGGGGGCCGGCCGGGGGGGGGGCCCCAGGGGGGGGAAAAAACCCCCCCCGGCGGGGGGGGGGGGGGGGGGGGGGGGGAGGGGGAGGGGGGGCGCCCCGCCCCCCCCCCCCCCCCCCAACCCCGGGGGGGGGGGGGGGGGGGGGGGGGGGGGGGGGGGGGGGGGGGGGGGCGGGGGGGCCCCGAAGGCACCGCCCCCACACAACAACACAAAAAAAAACCCCACCCCACCCAAAAGAAGGGGGGGGGGGGGGGGGGGGGGAGGGGGGACAAACCCCCCCCCCCCCCCCCCCCCAGAAAAAGGAAAAAAAAGAAGCGGGGGGGGAGAGGGGGGGGGGCCAGGGGGGAAGCAGGGAGGGGGGGGGGGGGGGGGCGGGCGCGGGGACGGAGCGGGGCGCGCCCCCCCCCCCCACCCACCCACCCCCCCCCCACCGCCCCGCACCGGCCTCCGGGCGACGGGGCGAGTTCGGCAAACGACGCGTCGCGCAGCTGCTGCTCGTCGTCGTCGAGCACCGCGTGCGGGTCCTCCACATCGGCGACGCCGGGCTCCGGCGATGACGCTACCGAGACGGCCCCGGCGCGGTGGCGCGGGTACGTGTGCTCGTCGAAGCTCTCCTCCGCCAACACGTGGGCGTCGTCGGCCGTCATGCGCGCCGTGTACTCTGACTTGATGATGACGCGGTGTGCGACGGCGGCGCCCGGGCCGCGTGTGGCGTGCACCGGGGCCACATACGACGTATCCTGCTTCTTGCCCACGTAGCGGCTGCACTCGGCGCAGCACAGCCGACCGCATCGCCGGCAGTGGTGGCGACGCGTGAGGCGTGAGAAGAGGCGGCGACAGCGGTAGCAGCCCCGGCGCTCCTCGTTGCCCTCCCAGCGCTCGTGCTGCTGGGCGTGCTGGCAGAGAATGCGGTCTGCGCGCTGCAGCAACACACCACGCCGGCGGTACAGCTCCGCCACGCGCTGGCTCAGCCGCACGAGCTCCGTCTTCTCGAGCTCTGTCAGCTGTCCGGTGCCGGGTGCCGTCGTCGCGTCGCCCTGGCCAAAGTGCCGCCCAGCGCTGCCAGATGGCGGGAGCAGCGGCGAGTTGTCCAGCCGCGACATCACCGACCCCTCGGGCGACGCCGCCGTGGGGGAGTGGGGGAGGGGCGGCGTGCGTTGCAAGGCGGCCAGCTCGCCGCGGCCGACCGCCGAGGTGGACGGCGGCAGGCAGAGAACACCTCCGCCGTCGCTGCGGGCGTACGGGGCACAGGCTGGCAGCATGTTCGGCGTGGACTGCATCGACGACGGCATCGAGTCGGGCCGGAAGCGCGCCACGAAGGTGCGGCGGAAGCCGGCGATGCTCGACACGTGGCTGCCCCGCCCGTCGTCGTCAAGCTCGTCCTCCTCGAAGAGATGAAAGGGCGGGGGCGGCAGCAGCGTCGGCTGCAGCGACGGCGTGCTCTGCGCGGTGGTCGAGGCGGAGGTGTTGATCGTGGCCGCATCGCACCACTCCGTCTCCTCGTCGTCGCCGTGCCGCCGGCCGTGCGCCGGAGCCTGCCCGACTGGCGAGGACGCAGAGAGGATGCTGCCGGACCGCAGGTGCGGGCCCAAGCGGGGTGAGCGGCCGCTGCGATCGCGCGCCACCACCGCCGCCGCCCGCGAGCTGTCCCGCGCCGACGTCCGCTCGCTCACCGGCGGCGTGCCGTCCTCGCGCGCGCTGCCGCCAAGCCGACTGCCATGCGAGGCCCGCCGGCGCGTCTGCGAGTTCGGCTGCGAGGACGGCGTGGCGTGCAGCTCACACACGTCATCGCCGGCGCCACGGGCACGCTCACGCAGGGCGGACAGCACGGCGCCGCTCTGCCGCAGCACGCGCCGCAGCCGGGTGAGCTGCACGTGCAGCTGCTCCATCTCTGGCAGCACGCCCGTTACGAGCTGCGAGTCGGGGTCGAGCTGCACATAAAATATCTCGCCGGGCGAGTCCGGTGCCGCGTCGGCCACGTCGTTCGTCATCAGCGGCGTTCCGTCCCGCTCCATCATGTCCGCATCGTTCGCCGACACCAGCCCAATATCACCACTGGCGGCGGTGTCGCGGTAGCGTGCGTGGCGGTGCGAGGCGACGGCATCGCTGGCTGCCAGCGCCTCCGCCACCGACAGCAGCGGCGCCACCGGGGGAAGTGCGGAGTGGCCAGCGGAGCCGTCAGAGCTCGACGAGTGCGACGGTGGTGGCGAGGCGCTCGTAACGCCGTTTGTGTGGTTGCCCCCGCTGTGGCCCATCTCCTCGTCCGCGTCGGCGTCGCCAAGCGAGGATGTGGCCCGCTCTAACTGCTTCCACTTGGTGGGCGAGGAGGACAGGGCAGTGGCAGCAGCCGCGGCGACGGCACCCACTTCCTCGACGGCGAGGCGGTTCTGTGCGTCGCGCCGCACACGGTCGTCGTCGGCGGTGTCGAAGGTGAAGGCCGGCGGCGGTGTGCGCTGGTCCTGACGTGCGCTCCACTTGTTTTTCTTCCGCCCAGACGGCATGCTGCTACAGGCGCGAAAGAATCAGGACCGGCTCTAACTTTTTTCTTTTCGACTATCTGAGAGCTCGTCCTGTGCTGCTGCAGCTGCTGTTGCCGCTGTCTTTTCGTGAGGCGGGTATGTATGCCACGCGAGACAGACGACGGGGAGAATTAGGTGGGTAAAGGCGGCGAGCGAAAGTAAAGATGCTTAGGGTAAACAAAAGCGCTATGATGCCTTAGGGTTTTCTCCGTAGTCAACAGGAGTAGGAAAGAGAAAGAACGCAAAGAAACTAAAGTACACTTAATAGAAAGAAAAGAGAGAAGATGAGATCGCACTCTGTGTGCGACTCACAACAAAAAAAGCAAGTAAGGGGAGTAGAACAGCAGGTAGGAGTAGTAATAGTAGGAAAGTAGTTCACGAGCACAAGCAAAAAGGAAAAACAAAGAAAAGTAACGAGAGAAAGATGGGGCACACAACTTCAGGCGGCAACGCAGCCGCCTCACCACACCCACGGCAGAGCAAAGAAGAAGAAATTTTTCTCCTTTGGTCTTTCTCCCCCTCTCGTCACCACAACACTCACAAGGCGATGAAAAAGGAGAAAAAAGGAAAAAAAAAACAACAAAATGTAAGCACGGCACCAACGCTAAAGCAGATCTCACGACGACTCTGCAGCACACGAGTCAACCAACGAGCTCAACAGCAGCAGCAGAGGTGCGTCCTGGGAGGACACACAAACGAACACACACACCGTTTAACCGCAAGACACTCCACTACTCTAAGGAGGAGGCTTGGGTGCTTACTACAGCCGACCTCAGCGAGAGCACCAGGAAACGGCAGAAAAGAGAAAAAAAGAGTGTTGTTTGACGACTAGAGTAAAGAAGGTAGCAAGGAAGGTACAAAGAGAGAGAAGGCCCAAAGGCGAAAGCAGAGAGGAGGGGCAGTTCACAAGCAGAGTGCGCACACGGCGTAGGAGCTGAGCCGGATGCGGAGGAGGAGGGAGCGCGTCGAGCAGGAGTGGAGCTGCAAGGGTCGACAAGCTTTTTTTGTTTGTTTGTTTCGCGCAATACGGCACTGATGCGTGTGTGGGTGAGCGTTGGTGTTAGTATCGCGACACGCAGGCAGCTGCAATAAAGAGAAAGTAGAGATAGAGAGAGAGAAAGTAGAGATTGTTAGCGAAGAGAAAAAGTATGTTCTTTATTCCTCGCAAGGTGCTGATGCAAGTAGGGTGACAATCGGTGGAAACGGACGATCGCTAGCAAAAGTAGCGAATGATCGCATCAGCCATAACTACTGACACCAGTTTCAATAACATTTTTTTAAAAAAATTTGTGTTCATCTCTGTGTCGGATGGCGAATTGAAAGCATAGAAGAAGAAAAAGGCAGAGAGCAGTGAAAAGATATTTCTCTTTCGGGTTAACGCACTTTCTTCGCACAGCGCAGCTTGCGTTGGGCTACTGTGGCGGCCGCCAGTGGTCTATAACCTTCTTGAGCAACGCAGCACGAGTCATGGGGGCGGTGGCTTCGAGTTCAATTTCCAGCACCTGCCGCGACACCTCGTCCAACTCTTCCGGGAAGCGCTCGAGCAAAGGCAGCTGTCGCACCACATAGTCCAGCTCCGCCTCCACCCGCTCCACCGCCGCCACGGCGCCTCCCACATGTTGTACATCGATGCGGTGCTCGTAGGCGTCGCGCGTTGCGTTCGACCCGCTCGCCTCGGGTGGGCAGATGATCTCCCACTTGTCCCCGGCGCACATCAGCTCCATCACACGAGCCAGACACGCCCCGCGCGAGATGAGCGCAGTGAGCTTCTCCGCCTCCTTCTCGTTGGCGTGTGTGTAGCTGGAGTAGACGCGCACCCCAGTCTCGAGCGACCGCTGCGTCCGCATCACCTGCATAAAGGTTTGCCCATCCCAAGCACACGACAACGTGCTCGCCAGCGAAGCGTTGAGGGTGTTGGTAAAGGGGTTGATGTCAGCCATGCCCCACGTCATGACGTAGGCGTCGCCCTTCGCGTCGTGTGCGATCGGGTTGATGGCGGGAGGCGACATGTTCGCTACAGCTGCAACGTCCCCTGAAGTAAGGTACACTTTGCGAGGCAGGGGGCGGAAGAAGATCCGCGTGGCGCCGTAGCGCGTGTAGGAAGGGTCGGCAGCAAGCTGGGACAACGCCCTGTCCACCGCAATGCGCGCCACGTCTGCAGCTGCGGGTTTGCGCAGAAAGGAGAGGCGCGCCTTCAGCACCATCCACAGCGCCGCAGGGGAATCTGCCGATGCTGCTGTCTCACTGCGGCTCATTGTGCGGTAGTGTGTGATGAGCTGCGAGGCTGCTGCAGCGACGGCGAGCATTAAGACACTGAGGAGAGCCACCGCAACGATGTCCAGCACACTCCACGCAGTGCTGCGCTGCGTGGTGCGGTTGCGGAGTGCATCACAGCTGTTGTCCTCTGCTGCGTTTGACGGTGGCGTGTCAGGCACATTGGATGTGGCAGCGGGCTCGGACGGCGGTGGGCCGGCCGCCGCGTGTCGACGTCGCAGCTGCGGCTCCTCCATCGTGGTGAAAACTGGAACGGTTTGATGAGAGGCGGGGGATAGCAGTGTGACGGGTAGCAGCAGGATACGAAAAAGGGAGCAGCGATTCACCCTCCATTTGTAAAAGAGATCCGATGTGCAGATGGTGCGAGGAAAGAGTTGCGACGCCACCGTGGTACATCACATGGCAGTTGAGGTCCTCGCACCTGATGCTTCCAGATCTTAAGGTGATTATTTTCCTTCTTCAGCAAATGCGACGGAGCAGTACACAACGCAAACGGGGGAAAAAAAAACATACAGGACAAGCAGCGCTAACGTAAGGGAGAGTAGAGAAACATAGAAGGAATGTCAGCCCCACTCACTGATGCACGTCTTCCTCGTCGTCCTCCCTTTCTTCTTCTTCTTCTTCTTCTTCTCCGTCATCCGGTAGCGGGTAGGTGTACACCTGCAGACCGGCATCCTTGTCCGGTCCCACTAGGTGCTGCCGCTGCTGCTCCTTGAGCAGCGCATCGCGGTAATACGGGTCGTAGCCCAGCTCCTCCGACAAGGCAGCCCGACACGCCTCCCGCCCGACTCGATTTGCCCACACCTTCTTCATGCGGATCACCTCCGTCCAGACCGCACCGGGCACATAGCTCGGGGAAGCCGCTTCACCGCCTTGCGACCTGCTGGAAGACAGCGAGGGAGGGTAGTAGACACGCCACACCTCGTTCTCTGGGATACGGCGCAGCACCTCCTGCTCACCCGGGAAAAGCTGTCGATTGTTCGTCACCTCCACGATGTGCATACCCGTGCCGTTCGCACCGAGAGCGCGACGCGCAGTCTTGCCAAAGATGTCCACCACCGTGATGTCCACCTCCACAGCACCTGCGTCGCCCGTGCCGCGTCCGCAGTAACGGCCCAGGTGTCGCGGAGCGGGGGTGAGTATCTGGAAGAGAATGTTCGTGCCAGGAAAGACGTGGACAAAGGGCTCGGCGGCTTTGATGCGAAGAAAACGACGGAAGTGCGAGCGCAGCAGCGTGTGGTCGGCCACGGTGTAGACAGGGTTGGGCCGCGGTAGGTGTTGTAGAGAGGAGGTGGCATTGCCCCGAAGCGGTGCGGCAGCCGCGTTGAGTGTCAGCCACGAGAGAAGCAGGGCGACGAAAAGCACAGTGCCGCGGCAGGGCCGTGAATAGTGGTGCAGCTGGACTGGTCGTGTGCGTGTTTGCATTTCACTTTCCGGTGTGGCGGACGCCGTGTAAAATTTATGTATGACGGCTCTCTCTCTTCGAAAAGAAGAAGTAGTAGGTGCCTAAAGGGGAAGGAGAGAAGGGAAAGAAAGGAGACGGCGAGTTCGTGGTAAACATATAAAGTGGGAAACGTGAAGTAGTTGTCAATCCACACAGCAGTTTTAGAAAAGGAGAAAGGAAGCTCGGATGGCAGACCTCAATGCCAGAATTCAAGACACCCAAGGCAGTGAGGTTATTGAAAGAGGCAGAGAAAGAGAGCCTGACGAGGAGGCATCTAAAACACAATCTTGATGGTCGACTTCATCGAGAAGGAGAAGCTCATCGCGACATTCTCTTCGTGTGACGGCTTGTTGCTACGCAAACCACGAACAAAGTATTCCATTAGTCGCAAAAGCAACAGCCGCCTCATACGCAACAGTGCCTTGCCAGAAGATTTTTTGTTTCGTTTGTTCGTTGCTTAGGCAGGTGCGCTCTGTCCACACACATGTGCACGCACGCGTTTAGAAGTAAAGAGAAGAAAAGAGAGGTTGATAAGTAACCCGCAAACAAAACAACAAAAGAATGATGAAAGAGAGAAAGAGATCGGCGACAAAAAAACATTTCCACTTCACAAGAAGGGGCCGCTCACCTGTTGCAGCGCACATATTCAACACATTACACTAGTTCATCATGCAACGCGCAACGCAAAATTCCAAAAAAAAAAATGAGACTACAAATCGGCGTGGTCGATCGGGGCCGACTTGGCGGGCATCGGCGTCTTGAGGAACGGCGCGAGGATGGAGTCGATCTCGTCGCTCGTCTTCCCGCTCGGGCTGGCGCACTTCACGACATGCAGGTCCACCCGCACGTTCGCCAGGTTTGGCACGCGACGCGCCTTCCACCCCTCTTCGCCGTAGGCAAGCTCCGACGGCACGTAGAGGAACCACCGGTCGCCCTCTCGCATGAGCTGCATCGCCTCCGCCATGCCGGGCATCAGCTGCGAGGGCGAGCGCCGCACCGGGTACGGCTTATCGCGTGTGTCGTCGATCACACCGGGGAAGCGGTGGTGAATCGTGTAGTGGATGTCACAGACGTCGTCGGCGGCCGGCGCACGATCACCCGAGCCGCGACCGAGCACCGTGAAGAGCAGTCCGGAGGGCAGCGCCGACACGTTGGGGTTCTTCGCGGTGCGGGCCATGTAATGCTCGGCGGCGTAGGTGCGCACGCGGGTGACCTCGTCGGACCAGTAGCTGGCCTCGACAGAGACGGCGCTGACGAGCAGCAGGGCGGCGAGGGCGGCCACCAGCAGCGTCGAGGTGACGGAGCGGGACATGATGAAGTGCTTCAGGAAAGGAGACGGGGAGGAGGTGTGAGGGGTAGGAAGTGGGGGACACGAGGGTCTTGCGGCTGGTGCTGTGGTATTTCCTCAAGGCTGTAAGAAGAAGATAAGGTAGGTCGAAAATAGGAAATGAGAGGTGCGTAAGAGTTGAAGGAGAGGCCTACCAGAGAAAATAAAAAAAGGAAGTCGACGACGTGCAAATAATAGAAAGGCAGAGCTGAAAAAAAAAATGCTTCACTTTGCCACTTTTGAGAGCTTCAAGCGCGGCGCTGAGGGTGGAGCTACCACCACCTCGCCTGCAGCAGCCACACCAAGATCGCGCCAAGTTGACATGGGAGACAGTGAGGAGCCGTCGACTCTCTTCCACAACATGTTAGCAACAGTAATACTTAATTTTTTTTTTCCGCATTGTTTCCGTGCTGCTCATGTGGCAACGGCAGAAGCTCTCACAGCAGCTAAGATAAATGCCAGCATTTTCTAGTGTACATAACGCCGCAGACCAGTCCACACCAAACAAACAAAAAAGAAGCGCGAGTGCCGTCCGTGCACGTTCATACTATGAATAGTGCTCGAGACGTAGAGTGAAAGCATTCGTTCCGACAAGTTACAAACACTTATTGTTGAGGGTGCGTCGGAGTCATCTACGCTGCGGGAACTGCAGCCGCCGTGCCCCGCGTAACCGCCATCGCCTTCTCCTTCTTCCACACGTTGAAGTACAGCCCGTCGACCTCGAAGTAGATGAAGTACATCGTGTCGTGACCCACGCAGGTGCCGAAGGAGTGACCAACAATACAGTTCCAGTCACCACCGTACTTGGCGTCCAGCTCCTTCTTGATGAACTGGGCAATGCTGTTCTGCTCGTTGAGCTTCAGCGTCCGCAGCGCGTGGGCGGCGCAGTCAGCGCAGTCCTGCTGCATGTCGACCGACATGGCCGACTCCTTGATGACGACGTGGGTGCCGGACATCTGCACTACACCTTTTTTTTTGAATCCTTTACAACACTCTTCAAGCACAGTTGTGGGTACGAGTTCAACCCTTGGGAAGCGAGAAGGACAACAAATAGAGAACAAGAAAGTAGAAGAGAGAGAGAGAGGTCAACATTAACAGCGGTGTAGAGGTAGAGAGGGAGCAGCCTTAGGAGTCTCCCTTTAGCGGGCCGCATGAGTGCTGCATCTCCAGCAAAGCCATCAACTTACACCGCCATATCTATTTTTCCGGTTTTTATTTCTCTGAGCGCGTATAGGGTGATAGTGTAGAGAGTGAGGAGGAAAGGGTTCAGAGCGTAACAGGTAAGAAAGAGTCGAAAAATAAAACAAAACAAGAACGCTCACAACAACTCAATCTGCTCCGCTACTGTTTCCCCGCGGCCCTGCACGTACAGCCACCCAATCCTACCCGAGCGAGGGAACTCCACCACCCACTTGTCCAGGTTGTGCGGCACCTGCGAGAGCACCGCTCCTCCGGCTGCCGTCGCCGCTGCCTCCTCTCCTAAAGTCTGACTGCCCGTCTCCAAGTCCCGCACCTCGTTTTGTGAGAGGGAGAGGTGAAGGCCACAAGGCACAGAGCCGCCACGTCCCTCCACCGCCGGCACTACCTGCCCCACCAACACGTGGCGCACGCGGCGCTCCAGCTCCACGGGCCACAGATAGCGGTCTAAATCACTCGCCTCACGATCCTCCTCCAGCGACGGTAGAGGAACATCCTTAAAGAATACGGTGTCGCTGTTGCCGTCTGTCGGACTTTCCCGCTGACTACCCAAGCCGGAGTCGGCGGCACGCGCAGCGGCGAGTAGCTTGACGAGCTGATGCGGTGGGAGATGCAGCCACGCCTCGACAGGGGTCTGCGGAGAGAAAAGCATCATCATCGAGGCGGCTTCCTTCGTCGTTGACGGCCGTCGCTGTCGCTTCTTCTTCTCTTCTGTCTTTGCACCACAAGAGGCACCCGCGGAGATTGCTTCCCTTGCCTGGGCGTCGACGGCGGACAGCTTCGAGGGCAGCGGCACAGGGGCCAGCACAATGGTATTCAGCAGCTCTCGTGTTGTTTCTGCGTGTGAGGCGTGCTGAGCGTCGAGCTGCCGCAACGTTTTCGTCAGCTGCTGATGCAGAGCGCGCAGCTCCGCTTTTGATGCGCCGTCTCTCTCCGCTTCGCCTCTCCGCTGCCTGGCGGGCTCCTCGAGCTCCTCCAGCAGGTGCAGGACGTGTCGCTGCTGTGCGACACAGCGCTGGCGTTCACGCTGGTAGCTGCGCAGCTCCACTGCTGCCTCGGCCCGCACCATCGCCGCGGAGGGGCGGAGGAGAGCAGCGGACGCCGGCGCCGCCGCAGCGTGTTCACTGTTGCTCGCTTCATCAGTGCCGGTGATGGTGGTGGAGGTATTCTGAGACGCAGTAAGGCGTTGGCCGCACCACACCTCTCGCCACAGCTGCATCACGGTGTCCTTCGCCGCATCCTCTGGTGAAGTACGCGTGACGGCGGGGCTCGACGTGCGTTTAGCCCGTGGTGCTGCCGGAACGTACTTCCGCCTAGGAGAAGACGGCTTAGGTGCAGAGGGCGTTGACACACGTGGCTGCGCGGTGGGCACCACGAAAGCGGGCTGCGATGGCGCTGTTGCTGCTACAGTGTTGCTTGTTGACACGTAGCGAGGAAAGGGTGCCCCAGGAGCGGTGGGGTGTGGCGTCAAGTACACGCCGTTGTCCACGTCAAGCAAAGCAGCGCATAGGTGGTTCCCTTTTTGGCTAAGCTGACCGCTGTGATGGCCACCCCAATTCCGCTTTTCTTTCCCCTCACCGCTCGCCTCTTCTCCTTCCTCTTTTAGGTGGCCACCGCCACCAGCCGCAACAGCACTGGCGGACGGGGAAAGGGGCAAGAGTGAGGACGCCGCCGAGGGCGTGCAGCTGGACGCACAGAGAGCAGAAGCGGGTGAGGCGCCGTCCCCAGCCGCCACGGCCATTGTACGGCGTTCAGCTTCGATGCGCTGCAGGTGACGCATCAGCGCCGGCCGAAGACGGGAGGCGGTGAGCGCGCCATCCGGATCGGCGTCCTTGTGACCGAGTGGGAAGAGCGCTGCTAGCTCGACGAGTCCGTCCTGCAGCTCCTTCTGGGAATTGGCCGCGTGGTTTTCGATGTGCTCGCGGTAGAGCTGCGAGTCTGGCGGGTAGCGGCGCTGCGTCTCGCGGGTGTAGGACATCGTCTGCGCCGCGACGACTTCACGCAGGCGGGCCTCCTCGGCGTCGTAGTGGTCCTCCTGCTGCCGCACCTCAGCTGCGAGGG
This sequence comes from Crithidia sp. LVH-60A, assembly GCA_030078075.1. Classification (NCBI taxonomy): domain Eukaryota; phylum Euglenozoa; class Kinetoplastea; order Trypanosomatida; family Trypanosomatidae; genus Crithidia; species Crithidia sp. LVH-60A. The sequence goes on from CP119645.1 coordinate 440,185, forward strand.
CGGTGGTGAAGCCCACGATCACCTTCCTGTAGAAGTCGGAGAGGCCACATGTGGGTTCGGCCGACATTAAGCACCGTCGCGAATGAAAAGATGAGTAGAGAGAGAGGGGAGAGAGGATAACGTTGTATTTGCGCTTCACCTCTTAGGTCTAGTAGAAGAAGAAGACAAAAAAAAGGTGTATGTGTTTCTCCGCTGTGTATGAGTACAATCAAAATCTTTACGTGTCCTTTCAAGAGTGAGACGGAGAGCAAAGAGACGGAGGTTGACGCTGCAGACATGGAAACGTCGAAAATACAATTGAAAAGAAGAAGAGAAAGAGGCAAAATGAGATAAGGACAACCAAAATTAAAGAAGAAAGGCATCGCAAAATGTTACACGTCGGAGCTGTAGTCGCTTGGCAAAGTACGCAGAAGAAGAGAGAGGAAACTCGTCAATAGCACCAGTCGGGCAGAACACTCCATGCAACATCTCTCTCTCAAATTCTTACTCGAACAACGGCGTAGCAGCGAGCGTCCGCCGCGTGTTTTTTCCGACCACTGCTCTTTGAACGTCCAGTCTCTCAGTCAGTCTTAAAAGCAGCGTGCGTACGTGCACAACACAGGACGCTAGTGGTAGATCATAAAAAGAAAAAAAGAGAAAAAAAGAGGGCACTGCACAGAGTTCGTCACGACACCTACCGGAACAACGACTGCGTAGACGCCGTGCACGCCTCGGGAGTACTGAAGTCAAGCACTCGCACTAAAGGACGCGTCAGACCCATCGGCCCGCCGTCCGCAGCAGCCGCACCGCAAGGCGCAGAGCTTAAAGACATGGCAGCTGCCACGGCTGACAGCCGCACGTCGTGGAACGCCAGCAGCTGCCGTGTGAGAGCTGCGATCTTCTCCTCATAATGCTTCTCACGCACCGCGTCCAGCGGCGAGGCTGCAGCACGAGGTGCGCTACGCTGCGTGGGGCCGCCGCCGTGTGCCACCTGCTGCTGCAGCTGCTCAACGGTGGTGCCGAGCTCGACCACCTGCCGCTGCGCCGCCACGCATTGACGCTTCCAGAGCAGCACCTCCTCCGCTGCCTTGGCGTGTGCGGCCGCGGCGCTCGCTTGAAGAGCCGCCAGTCGCTGCTGCGCCTCCTGCCGCTGCGTCTGCAGGGTGTGGTCCAGTTCATCGCAGCGCTGCTGCAAGGCCTGGGCAACCTGCTCGGTGCTGGAGAGCTGCAGGAGACCAAGCTCGGCGTCGTCCAATGCGTTGCGGCACTTTTCCAAAGCAGCCGCGGAGGACTCGTGCGGCTCTGCCGTGGAGGCGCGAGAGGCAGCGAGTGTTAACGACGCTGCGCCATCCGCAGCGACTTGCTGCTGCTGCTGCTGCTGCTGTTGTTGCTGTTGATTCAACACGGTGTCCAGCTCCGTCTGCGCTATTTCCAGCGCGGTTTTGAGCTGCACCTCACGTACTCGTCCGTCCTCCACCTCTCGCCGCAGGCGGTCGCGCTCCTGCACCGTCTGCACCTGCGCACTGCCCACCGCCGACTCCGCTGCGGCTTTCTCGGCTCCGAGCTGCTCCACGAGCCGGGCGAGCTCATCGGACTGACTCTTCTCCTCCTTCAGCTCATCCTCGAGGAGTTGGCATAACTCGTGCAGCTCCTCCTTTTCACGTTGGGCGGCGGTGAGGGCGGCTTGACTGGCCGCCTCGTGCGCGCGCAGCGCGGCTGCGTGCTCGTTTGACAATCGTTCCTCCAGAGCGCGTATCTCAACAGCTCGCAATTCGTCGAGCTTTGCGGATTCGGCCTTTTGCGCCTCTATCTGAGCGCGCAGCTGCGCCATGGCTGTGTCCTGTGCAGTGGACGCTTCAGCTGCCGCCGCGCTGTGGTGCTGCTGTGCCTCCCGCAGCCGCCGCTCCGCCTCACTCGCGCGCCTCTCTGCTGCGTCGAGCAGCGCCTGCTGTGCCTGCAGCTTCTCCGTCATCTCCGTCGCTGCGGCTGTCGCACTGCTGTCTTTCTCAGCACGCAGCTCTAGTAGTGCAGCCTCGCTGCGCTGCAGCGCACTGCGGAGGCATTCCACCTCAGCAGCCGTTGCGGCATCAACTCGAGGGAGCGATGATGTGGATGGTGGCGCTGCTGCTGCTGCTGCTGCGGCGTGTTCTGCCTCTGTCTTTGTCAGTGCTGTGCGCGCAATTTTCAGTTCATCCTGCAAGCTTTTTACATTCGCCTCTGCGGCTGTCTGACGGCCCGCCGCAGCCTTCGCCGCCTCCCGCGCGTTGTGCAACTCTGCCTGACAGGCCTGCAGCTGACGTTGGAGGGCCAGTCGGTCCTCTTCCTGACGCACCTGCGCAGCGAGCTCGTCGTCTTCGTCAGCCGCTCGCTTTGCTGCTGCTGCTGCGGTGGCGGCAGCGGCGTCTTCCCGTGCCCTTTGCACCTCTGCCCGCAGCACAGCCTTCTCCTCCTCCTCCCTGGCTGTCTGCTGTTGCGCAGAGGCGAGCTGCTCCTCCAGCGCAGCAATCCTGGCTGTCAGCGCCGGGTCTGGTGGTGGTGGTGGTGGTGATACTGCCTCCACGTCCTCTTTGTGCGAGCTCCCATACGGGACCACCAGGTTTGGCCGCACAAAGACCCCTTGCCCGGGCAGACAGCGGAAGTAGCTTTGCCCTTTTACCGCGCCGTCGTTGCGGCCCTCGCTGCCGACGAGCTCCACTCCGACCCACTCGCCCTCGGCGAAGTCGGTGAGGCCGATGAAGCGGACAACGCCGCGGCGGCGCTCCTGCAGCGGGGGCACCGGCAGCACTTCCACGAAGGACTCCACCGGCGGAGGAGAGTGGGCGGCAGCGGACATAATGCAATACGATGGAGGCGGATTGGCCCTTATGGCTTCTCTTTTTTTTTTTTTTTGTTGTTGTTGGCGCTGCCACTCTCGCTTCGTTAAACGGAGAAGAGATGCACACACGAGTGCAAACTCTGAAGTTCGCTGTTTCCAGTGTGATAGAGGAGCGACAGAGGGAGAAAGAGAAAGAATAAAGATGTAGTGAGGAGAGAGAGAGAGAGAGAGAGAGATGTTGTGAGGAGAGAAAGGGAAGATGCCCTGCATGCCACACTGCATCAGGATTGGACTGTACCAGGCGTGTTGCCTAAGCCGTTACCTGCATCATACTTGTGTCTTCTATTCAGTTGCCGTATGAGTACTTTTTTTTTTTTTTTAGCTCTTTGGACATCTCAAGACAGCGTGAAGCAGAAGCCGCAACAACGCTGGGATGCAATGTAAACAGAAATAGGGAAGAGATGTTAGGGGCGACTCACAGATCCATTAAGAAAAAAGGAAAGAAAAAAAAATGCACCTCAAGAGGGGGAAAAAAAAACAGTGGGAGAGTGCTGCCTATTAGGGAAAGGAACGCTACACAACGCGGTTCAGAAAAGGCCTAAACGGCATGGGACACGTCTCTCAGCGCAGTGTGAGAGAGAGAGGGAGAGTACGCGTTTGTTGTCGAGCTTCTTCCCAAAACAGCAATTTTTCTTTTTACGTTGCAAAACAAAAAAAAACAAAAAACACGGTAAAAAAAAAAGAGTTTACAACAAAACGAATACGATGTGCGAGCTTCAGGTGGTTTGCTGACGACAACAACAAAGACAACGTAAGTGGGGCAAAGGAGAAAGGAAGAAGAGGCGGTCCGACGCTGAGTCGTGATCACCCACAAGCGGTGCGTCACCGCGTGCTCTATTCTTTTTCCCGCGCTATCTTTTCCTCATCCTTCCACTTTTTAAACAAGAAAATTTGTCGTGTTGTTGTGAGATGCGTCGCCACCTGTCGTGGACTCGTATAAAGGTGGCAGCTGTGTATCCAGCTGCCAACTTGGAAAAAGCTTTGTGATGTCTGTTTACGTGGGTCGCTTCACCAGCCGTTTCTGTCTGGAAGAAAAACGGAGCGAGAGACGGAGAGAAAATCAGGAAATAATCTCGAGCAGCTGGCTGCACTACCGAATTGAGAAAGCCGAAAAAAGAAAACAAAACAAAACGAAACAACAAGAACAGCCCCAAATTTAACGTCACGGATGTCCTCAACACGCCTTTGAAGCCCCGCGCACATGAGAAGAACACTGAAAGGTGAAGTCTGCGTGGCGGAGTCTTATAGCTCTGAAACGGCAACAGAAAAAAAGAAAAAAAAGATTTGAAGTCTAGTCTCGATGACGAAGATGGAGCGTTTTGAGCGTGCCCACACGTAGCGGGTGCGTTTGCGTTTGTGTGTGACAGCTAGCAACATTCTATCCCCTCTTCTTCCACTGTCAGATGCGGGTGCGCAAATGGAAAGCGGAAAGAAGAGAAAGAGCCAAGAAATCGACAAAAGTGAGAGAGAGATACAACAGGAAAAGGACGTGTGTTTGTGTGTGTGTTCACCATGACGAAAAACTGAGAAGAAAAACAAGAAAATTAGATCAGATGCGCACCTTTGAAACAGAAGAAAAGAAAAGAGGAAAAGTGAGTTGGCCGCCTCCGCACGTGAAAACCTGACGAGGAAGAGAGGAGAGAAAGAGAGCATCGCAGACTTCGAAGTACCAACCGCACCACACGCGGTTAAAAGAACTTCGAAGACGACAACGTCCTACCAGCTCAAAAAAAAAAAAACCAAAAGGTAAAAAGAAAAACGAAGCGTATAAGACGGTATGGCAGCAAAGGAGAAAAGAAAGAAGAGAACAGGAAGAGAGGGGAGGGAGAAGCCTTCGGACCACACGCACATACACAGACACACAGACACACGAGATATGCGAAGCGGGAACATGTAGGTGGGTGGTGAAGCATACGCATATATGTATATGTGTGTGTATGTGTATTTGTGTGCAGCGGTGCAAAAGTTCTTTAACAGAGGGGAAAAAAAATACTTACAAAAAAAAACAAAAAGGGAGAGAGAGATGATGATTAGTGGGGGATGATGGTGTTCCAAGATGCGCCGGGCCAGTGAAAACAGAAAAAAAAAGCCGCTTACTCGAATGAATAAAAAGCAAAAGAAGAAGAAAACACATGGCAGGAGCGACGATCTGCACACACACATATATACACACCCACCTTAACGCATTGCAATACCTATTCAGGAAAAGGATAAAGAAGAAAGTGGGACACAAATGGGGACAATCACCAGAAGTCTTGTGTCTCGAGGAGAGGTGAAGCCCTTTCTCCCCTTACTTGCGCACCGCGCTGTCGTCGCTGTCCACGTCGCCGTTCACGCGGTTCTGCACCTCATTCAACACCGCCTCGCCATCCACGTCGATGTCGTCGCAGATGCGCGCAGCCGGCAGCAGCAGCGACAGCGGCATGATGAGCAGCGGCACCATGATGTGACCGACGAAGACGAGCCACGGCACGTTCGTGAAGTCGCACGGCACGTTGGTGGAGATGTTCCACCCGAACTCCATGATGAGAGCACCGATCGACGACGCCATCGTCTCGCCGAGGTTGGAGAAACCGGCCATCAGCGCGTACACCATCGACTCCGACCCGCGCGGGCACAGACGCGACAGCAGGATCACGACGGGCATCCACGCAAGGTAGTAGCACACCTGGAACACAATAGCATCACCACAGATGTACATGGCGTGATCGGGGATACCAATGTAAATGTTCCAGCGCTTCACGATGATGATGTCGAAGACGGACGCGATGATCTGAATCACGGTGGTGATGTTCACGGTGAGGCGGTAGCTGTGCTTCGAGAAGATGTAGTTGAAGAGCGTCACGCCAGCAAGGCCGCCGATGTTGCCAATGACTGCGCTGACGGTGTTGTAGAAGGTGTAGGAAAACTGGGGACCGCCAGGCACGCACGCCTCATCAGCGAGGTAGAAGCTGTCAAGCGCACCGGGCAGCTGCAGGTAGCACACCATCTGCAGGTAGCCGAAGACGTTCGCCTTGGCGATCACGAGCGGCAGAGCCCAGAAGGACGCGGCGCAGCACACGGTCGAGACAATAACGCAGAGAATGAGAAGACCCAACGTGTCGGCAAGGATGTTGCCACATGTCATGGCAATCACAGCGCACGTCATGAGAGCGCAGTAGACGAAGATCTTCCAGTTGCGCGACACGACCTCGCGGTTGACCTCGAAGGCTCCGAAGAGGCACGAGTTCATCTCACCGACACGCTCGCGTGCTGCCTCCTCGAGGCTGTCCAGATCGTCATCATCGTTGCCCTCGTGGCCCAGCACATCCTCCACCAGCGCACCCTGGTTGACGTGATCGGTGTGGCCGCACTCAGGGTGCATGTCCTTGGTGGCATCACCGATCGGCTCGGAGTCGCTGTTCGACAGCGTCTGTCCCTTCATCGGCTGGGCACGCAGGCGGACCTGGTCGCAGTCGATATTCTGGCCCAGCTCCTGGCGCACCTCTAGCTCAATCGCCAGTGCGTCCTCCCAGCGCTCCACGCGGTTCGTCTTCTCCTCGTACATGTTGAAGAAGAAGATGGGAGCGCAGAGCACCTGCAGGCCGGCCGCCACGAAGACACCGATTTCTACCTTCCCACTGTCCGAGAGGGGGCCTTGGATGCCCGCGGCGATGATGGAGCCGGTCATGATGAACCACCAGATGGAGCTGACGAGCGCCGCACCAGCCTTGGGCTGGCGACGCATCAGACGGCTGTACAGGCCCTCCGACAGGATATCCATGTTTGCCTTGCTGTACGACGTGAGAAAGATGAAGGCACAGGCAACATTTGCGGACGCCTCCTTCGCAGGCAGAAGGCCAAGCACGAGGGCAAAGACGGCACCGAGCAGCGCCGAGGCGAACATGTACCACCGCTTCGTGTAGCCGAAGAGCGCGAAGGCGTCGCACATCATGGCGGTGAAGGCCTTGATGGACCACCCCATCGTGGAGATGCTGGAGAGACGCTGGTAGCGGGTGCCGTCAATGCCGTAGCGCTTCATAAAGAGCGGCTGCCGGGCATGGGAGACGAGCTTGTTCGCGATGCCCTTGCTGAGGAAGTAGCAGATGCCGAAGGCACCGACACGCCCGGGGCCGTAGGCCTGTGCCGCCTCGCCAAAAAGGGGGACATTTTGGGACCATGGGGCGATCGCGAAGAGGCGGCGGGCACCGGGGTGGACGTAGTCGGGGCTGAACTCGTTGTCGATGTCAGCAAGGCCGACGGAGACGTCGACAGCAGGGGCTGCTTCGCCAACGCGGGCTTCAGAGGACATGGCTGTGCCGGAATGTGCTTGTTTCTTGTGTGTGCGCTTGTGTGGTGAGTGCAGTAGATGAAAAGACGAGTCAATGTCTTTTTTGTCTGTTTTTGTTTTATGAGTTGAGGATCCGGAACAAGAAAAAGATGGGATCTGTTTAGAGGAAAAGGTATTGTTAGCTTTTCAGGCGGTATAAAAGTGGGAAAAATGCGGCAGCGTGGAGTAGAAGAATTCAGAAGATGAGGGAAAGAGTTGTATAGGATAGAACGGAGAGCAAGAGAGGGAGAGGGAAAGAGAGAGAGAGAGAGATAGAAAGCGAGATGAAGAAGGGAGATTTCCATTGGTGATATAAAAACACTTCTCATGTATTTTCTTTTTCGATTTGTCGAGGAATGCACTGCAATCTGCGCTAGCGTTTGTGTGCTTCAAATGGAAAAAGACCGACAGCAGTCTGTCTCTTCCATCACCTCGCTGTTCATACTCAGTAGACTCTTCATCAACTTCACGCGAAGAAGACCGTTTGGTGGAGCTTTCCCCGCCACTCTATAAGCTTCCGTGTACGCTGCATCCCACTTGCCGTGCCTATGCCTCGTTCCTGGTGTCGGCGCCAAACTCTGGCAACAGCAAGGACACCCACGACGGAAAAAAAATATTAGTTTCACTGCGGGATGGAACCAATTGTTCCATATAATTTTTTTTTTTGCCTTTGATTTGTCGATTCTTCAAGTGGTTCGCTGCCCCACCCAGAAGACAAGATTAATGGTTCGGTGCTTTAGAAACACTGCTTATCATACTAATAATTAACTCTGACTACTACAAGATCAGAGTGAGCAAGAAGTCTCATCAGCTCACGACCGAGGAAAAAAAATTGGGAAAAACTAAAGTGGGTGATGTAAGCAATTGAAGTAAGGTATTCCTTTGACGCAACATGGTTTAATTAACGTGGCTTGACGGGTGTTTCATGTTTTTTTTCCTTTCCGTTATCTTTCTGCTCCTTATTTTTTTTATAAACGAGAGAGAGAAAGAGATGTCACAACGGCCAAAAAAAAAAATAGTAATAATAAGGGAAGCTATAAGAAGGCAATCGTGAACCCTCCTCCTCCTCCCCCTCTTCGTGCACCTTCACACAGCTCCGCAGCTGGGCTTCTTCACACATGCGGTGTTTCTCGTCGTCACCTACGTCGGAGTCGCTCGAGAACAACAGAGAAGTACCGAATAAAGAGAAGAAGAGAAAAGAAAAACATGAAAGGGCGGAGAGTTGAGAGGTGGTGTTGCGAAGGAGAGGTAAAGCAACGACATGGGTCTCCATCATAGCTAAAAGAAAAAAAAAGCCCTATAAATAGAGTCTCATCTTGAGAGAGAGAACACGTGAAAGAGGGGTAATAAGAGAGACAAAAAAAAAGCTGAAGTACAACATGAAATATTTGTTCGACGGTTCTAGGCGCAGTGGGCAGAGGGGATGGTGGCAAAGAGAGGAGAAAAAGAAAATAAAAACGCGTGGGGGCAGTAAGGGAAAGAGAAGCTGACCAGAAGAGAAAAAAAAAACGCAAACTCTTTGAGGAGAGACTTCGTGTCTCATGCGCGGCGTGAATGTACTCAATGCGCTTCTGCGACAACGAGCATGCGTGTGTGCGCGTGTGTGCGAGCTCACGCCACGTCAGAGTTCGCGTCTGCGCCGGAGTACCGGGTAGCCGTGCAGGGACACCATGCGTCGCTACTGAAAGCTACGTGACTAAAAATAGATTGGAAAAAAGAAAAGTAGTAAGTGAAAAGGCCTCAAAGCCATACACCAGCCGTGCTTGACAACAATAATTAAAAGAAAATAGAAAAGAATTTTTTTAAGCGTTGCGTCGCTCATCTCGTCAAGACTGTTTGAGTTGACAATTGAAAAAAGGAAACGAAAAAAGAAAAGAAAACAAAGCACAACGTCAGCCATGTCGGGAGGAGAAAAAAAAAAAGAAGACGAAATTCATTAAAAAGAAAGAGGAAAAGGTGAATCAAAAAGAAAAAGCATCTCTTAGCTGAATAAAAAAAAAAAAATTGTGACATTCAACAGCAAAAAAGAGAAAGCTTGTTCATCACAAAAGATTTTTATTTTTGTTTCTATCTTTCTCCGCGTACTTCAAAGAGGAAGAGGAATAAAAAAGAAAAACTACGACGGCGAAGAAAAAAAAAAAAGACAGTGGAACGAAAACAAAACAAAAAGAGGGTGTTAGAAGTACACAACACTCGAGGGATTCGAGAACATGTCTGGTGCGCAGCCCCGACGACTCCCAATTCGTGGATTCTTTTCCCGTCCTCTCTCTCTTTCTTTAATCTCTTTTTACACACTTCCATGTAAGAGATAAGGAGGGAGGGCATGTCCCAAAACTCACACCCGCGAGCATCGGTGGCGGTGAAGAGGCGGAGACAGTCGGCATAAACCAATAATCGACACAGGTCACCAACCTCCTCTTTCTGCAGCCGTGACGCACACGCAACGCATGCCACACATGTCGCTACAGCACTGCAGTGTAGAAGCTGGGAAAACTGGCGGAAAAAGAAATCACAAGCAAAAGGCACACGTGGGGGATGTCGACAGACAACGTGAGAGAGAGAAAAAAAGGAAAAACTTGTCTGAACAAGTAACACAGGTATTTTTTTTTCGCTGTGAAGGTAAACTGTTAAAAAAGAGAAATAAAAGCATGTGGTAAAAAAAGTGGTGTTTTTTATTTTGTTTTCTTTGCGAGCCGGGAGTTCGTTTCACTCTCTGTTTCATTTTTTTTTCAAGTTTCCGTGTATGTCATCTTCAGTGCGACCTCTCAAAAAGCAAGAAAAAAGTTTAAAGAAGAGACACTGAATGCATTCCTTCTTTTCACACTCTTCTCACCATCTTCACATTTTTTTTTTGGTTCGCGTAGTCCACTGGGAGACAACATTCTCTGACTGTGAAGCACGCTCTTCGTTCTCCATTGCCGGAAGCGTACTCTATGCTCTGAGTGGTGATGCGGCTCCTCTCCTCCGTTAAATGGGGGAAGAGCAAAAAAAAAAACGAATTGATAGAATCACCAACCTCAACATGGAAGCAAGCAAAAGCCAAGAGAGAGAGAAGGCATGCACACACACACCAAAAAAAAAAAAGAGTTACCAAATAGAAGTGTAGGGCAATGAAGCGGAGAAAGAGAAGAAGGATTAGACGCGTGTTCACAAGAACGAACAAAACACGGAAATAAAAAGAGAGAGAGAGGGAGGGAAAACTGACCTTAAGCACGCAAAGAAAAAAAAAAAGTGGCGACTGCGTTGGCAGGAGCAGACACACACACACACACACACACACAAAAACACACACACATTTACTCAATCGCATTTAAAGCTTGTGTGCAGCGGCACGCTCATCCTACTCGGCCTTATCACCGCCCAGCGCGCCGTCCTTCGTCATCTGCTGCACCTCCTCGCGAATTGCCTTGCCGTCAACATCGATGTCATCGCAGATGCGCGCAGCCGGTAGCAGCAGCGACAGCGGGATGATGAGCAGCGGCACCATGATGTGACCGACGAAGACGAGCCACGGCACATTCGTGAAGTCGCACGGCACGGTGGACGACACCGGCCAGCCGAACTCCATAATCACCGCACCCACAGCACCAGACATGGACTGGCCGAGGTTGGAGAAGCCGGCCATCAGCGCGTACACCATCGACTCCGACCCGCGCGGGCACAGACGCGACAGCAAGATCACGACGGGCATCCACGCAAGGTAGTAACACACCTGGTATACAATAGCATCACCACAGATGTACATGGCGTGGTCGGGAATGCCGATGTAAATGTTCCAGCGCTTCACGATGATGATGTCGAAGACGGATGCGACAATCTGAATCACGGTGGTGATGTTCACGGTAAGGCGGTAGCTGTGCTTGGCAAAGATGTAGTTGAACACCGCCACGCCTGCGAGACCGCCGATGTTGCCAATGACAGCACCGATCGTGTTGAAGAAAGTGTACGTGAAGTGCGGACCACCCGGCACGCACGCTTCATCAGCGAGGTAGAAGCTGTTCAGTGCGCCAGGCAGCTGCAAGTAGCAGACCATCTGGAGGTAGCCGAAGACGTTCGCCTTGGCAATCACGAGCGGCAGAGCCCAGAATGAGGAAGCGCAGCACACGGTCGAGACAATAACGCAGAGAATAAGAAGACCCAACGTGTCAGCAAGAATGTTGCCGCACGCCATGGCCACGACGGCGCAGGTCATAATCACACTGTAGACGAAGATCTTCCAGTTGCGCGACACAACCTCGCGGTTGACCTCGAACGCGCCGAAGAGGCAAAGGCTTGTTTCGCCCAAACGCTCGCGTGCCGCCGCCTCGAACTCGTCCAGGTAAGAATCATCCTGATGCTCGTTCTCCAGCAGGTCCTCCACCAGCGCACCCTCGTCGGCATTCCCGCCCTGTGCGAGCTCGGGGTGCATGTCTTTCAAACCGGCAGAGATGGGCTCCGCGTCGCTGTTCGACGTGTTGCCAAGCGCCAGCTGGTCAGCGTGCTTCTGACGCAAACGGGTCTGCTCGTCCGTCACCTCCTGACCGACCTCGCGGCGAAATTCAACCTCCAGCGCCAGCGCGTCCTCCCAGCGCTCCACGCGGTTCGTGCGCTCCTCGTACATGTTGAAGAAGAAGACGGGCGCGCAGAGCACCTGCAGGCCAGCGGAAACAAAGATTCCAATCTGCACTTTGCTGTCGTCCGAGAGGGGGCCCTGGATGCCCGCGGCGATGATGGAGCCGATCATGATGAAGAACCAAATCCAACTCACCAGTGCAGGGCCAGACTTGGGCTGGCGACGCATCAGACGGCTGTACAGGCCTTCCGACAGGATATCCATGTTCGCCTTACCATAGGAAGTGAGGAAGATGAAGGCGCAAGCTGTGTTCGCAGAAGACTCCTTCGCAGGCAGAAGGCCAAGCACGAGGGCAAAGACAGCACCGAGCACGGCCGAGCCGAACATGTACCACCGCTTCGTGTAGCCGAAGAGCGCGAAGGCGTCGCACAGCATGGCGGTGAAGGCCTTGATAGACCACCCCATCGTAGAGATGCTGGAGAGACGCTGGTAGCGCGCCGCACCGAGGCTGTAGCGTCCGGTAAACAGCGGCTGTGTCGCGTACGTGATGATGTTATCTGCGATGCCCTTGCTGAGGAAGTAGCAGATGCCAAAGCCGGCGACGCGCTGCGGTCCGTAAGACGTGGCGGCTTCGCCAAAGATGGGAATCCGCTGCGCGAACGGCGCGATCGCGAAGAGGCGGCGGGCGCCGGGGTGGACGTAGTCGGGGCTGAACTCGTTGTCGATGTCAGCGAGGCCGACGGTCGGACGCTCCTGAAAGTCGGTCTGGCCCGCCATTCCGTTGGCGTCGTCGCTCGAGTGCTCCTGCGGCGGCATCGTGAAGGTCAAGGAACTGCTTCGGTGTGTTGCTTTGATAATGAGAGAGAGAGAGAGAGAAACACGAAACCTAAAAGCACTGTTGGCACGTCGAACAAAAAAGAGAAAATGCGAAGGAGAAAAGTGTGCGTAAAAGAAAAGAAATAAAGAAACGGATTTACTGAACAGGGGTGAAGGGATGTCGGAGTCCGAATTGAGTCGTACACGCCGGCGCGCGACGAAACGTGTAGTCGAGCGTAAAGGAAGAGAGAGTGAAAAGAGAAAGGTAGAAGACATGGGAGCAAGAAGAGGAAGAGAACGTACTTGCATGTGCATGTGTGTTCGGAGGATACATCGGCAAGCTGAAGTACAGTAGTGATCTCCAACGAATTCTGGAAACAAAGCCTGGCAAGAATACAACAATAGTTTCAAATCGACCACCGAACAGATCTTTGGTCGACCCTTTAACAGTGCACGCGTCCAGGTCAGTGGGAAGGGCAAGGCAGCGTGAAAGACCGCTTGCGTTGAAACAGCTGTCCGTGTTTTTACAATTTTTATTGGTGTTTTCTTCTCTTTAGTAAAGCTATAAAAAAACAGAAAAGAGGAAAATGATAAAAAGAGCTGTTCACATGGATGCATTACGCGGGGCGGAAAATAAGAAACAAATAAAGAAAAAGTCAGTAACTAGAAAGAAGTAAAACCCTCCATAACAGGCAAGCGTTTGGTAATAAAGCATCACAGCGAAGCGATACTCGCACCGCGCCTACACGCAAGTAAAAAAATAAAAAAAGAGGACGAATGAAAAGTGGGGTTCCGGAACCGGAATAAAAAAAAAAGTAAGTCAGCAATATCGATAATCACCACCGCAGCAGCCCACTCGACACCTGTATTAGCTCGAGAAGGACGTCACGCCAGTCGGCGCGTGGTACTAGAATCAGCGGGAAATCTGGCGGATGGCTCAGTCGAGTTGTTGCTGCACCTGCTTCGTTTCTGCGCTCGCCTTACATGGAGTCGCTGGCGTAGCACGGGGCAGCGATGGCACCCATGGCCTTCTCCGCGCGCACCGCGACGTAGAGGAAGCCGTCGGCCTGCTTGCACGCGTCGCTCAGGTCGCCCACCGTGGCGGACGCGGCCGGCGTGCAGCCCTCGACCGCCAGCGTCATCTTCTTGGCGCTGATGCTCAGCGTGGCGCGCACCGCAGCCTCCAGCTCCGCCACCGTGGCGTCGCGCGGCAGCGCCAGGAAGTGCGCCTTGCTGCCCTTGGCGGCCTCCACGACCATGGCGACGTGCGCCGGGTACTTGGCCTGCAGGCGCGCGCACTCGGCACGGCGCACCTCGACAGCGTTGTTGGACTGGTAGGCGGACATGGTTGCGGGAGAAGAGAGAGAGAGAGAGGGTGTTGGGCCGGTAAAGCTGGAGGGAAGCGAAAGTGTTAGACTGCCACGTAGAAAGACCACAGACAGAGTGTGTGTGTGTGTGTGAGGGGAAGAGAGAGAGAGAGAGAGAGAGTGAAAATTGAGGTGCGGCAGGCACTGATGGAGAAGTCGATCGAGACGCGGTCTTTTACACCTCTCAATTCTTGCAAGCCTTTTTTTTTTGCTCCTACTGCAAGCTGGGAAAAAAAAAGGAAAGGCCCAAAGTTTAAAAGCTCCAGCATACCCGCAACCGCCTAAAAATTGAAGGCATCGTGGGGCATTAGCGGCACACTCCAATAGCGGCGAGGTACGTAACAGGGTTCACAAGTTGAAGATTCATTGCTTTTTTTTTCTGTGGCGAGCCAACAAAAGAAAGAAGTAATCAAAACTATAGAGCTAAAGATAAAGCTAACAAAGGAGAATACCCAAAGAAAACTAAAAAAAACCCGTGATGACAGGGACAAGGGTGGTGGGCAAGCTACCGAGACGGACGGACTAGGAAGGGGAAAAAAGGAGGCCCGCTCTTGTTGTTGATGTGAGGTTGAACGCAGCTGTGCACATGAGGATCAACCCGCTTCAAAACTCCAAGAGCAACAGGAACAAGCAACCACCATGAGAAGCTGTCATCAGTTTCTTCAAAGAGAGAAAAATATTGAAAGAGAAGATGTGGACATGGCTAAATAGCAATAACAATAATGATAAGAATAAACTATTTACGGAAGTTTGGCGCGAACAAGTGAACCAGGTGATCGGCAGAGTAGCACCGAAGCTTTCGATGATCTTTGCTTCTTCACAGACGGCGTAGATTGAAAAATAGACCGGACACGGGAGCTTCATGGTTGCACATGGAGCCAAGGAAGGCTGCTGTGAACATCGCAGGCAAGAGCAGGAAAAGACCAGCAAACAAATACTCTGCGAACGAAGGCCCGGCGCATATCCTCGTGAGTCGCTACGGTCACGTCAAAGTGTGCTTGTTCGCGTCTCTTCTTCCACGTCCAACGTAAAAAGGGGAGGAGGAGAAACAAAAAAAAGAAGAACAGCTGGAGGCCAAACAAAGGGCATGAACCAGCGACACGATCTTTGCCGCGAACACGCACAAATTCACGCCCATACAACAGACGAGTGTATTTGCAGGAATGCTTCGATACGTAGAGCCGGCAGCCGTCTTCCCTTTCATTTACAGTACTGTGGTGGGAGAAAAAAGAAGAACAAAGACGCACTTCTTTTTCCATTCTCTCCACCAGTCACCGCATTCACCAGATCGAAATCACTCCTTACCTGTACACATGGGTGAAAATAAAAAAAGAGAAAATAGAAGAAGGAAAGTGCATTAGATGATACCACGAGAAGGAAAATGGCATTCGAGTCTGATGACGGCGGCAACAAGCCAAAAAAACCCTTTTAGCCTAGACAGGACTTACATATAAAACGGCGTACGTGTTCAAGAAGACACAGAAATTTCGGCTTCCAGCACGATCTTCTCCCTCTTTTTCCTCAATGAAATAGACAGAGGTTTTTAAAATCAGGGGTCTAGTCACACGTGCCGTACCCTGCACTTATTACCGACATCGGAATGCGGGCCATGCCAAATTCCTGCATCACCTTGCTTACGTCTCCTCTATCACGGACCCTTACTGGTCGAGGTTGTAGGGGCCGTCCCACGCACAGCACGGCGTGATGTGGCCGCCCATGGCCTTCTCCGCGCGCACCGCCACGTAGAGGCAGCCGTCGGCGCGCTTGCAGGCGTCGTGGATGTCGCGCAGCATGGTGCTGGCGGCGGGCGTGCAGCCGTCGATGACGATGGACAGCTTCTTGGTGCTGAGCGTGGCGCGCACGGTATCCTCCAGCGCGGCCACGGTTGCGTCGCGGGCCACGTTGACGAGGAGCATGCGGCCGTTGCTGCACTCGATGGCGACGGGGAGGGCGTTGGCGGACATGGTGGCGAGGAGACGAGCGTGCGTATTTGTTTGTTGGGTGCGGGGGAGGGACGGGGGATGTGTGGCGGCGAGTGGGTGTGGGGGACCTTGTGGTGCAGCAGCGGTGGCGGGCGAGGCGTGCGGGCAGGAGGAGGAGGAGAGGGAAGGAGAGAGGGCTGATGGAGGGCGAAGGCGGGCGAAACAAAGAGAGAGAGAGAGAGAGAGAGCGTGCGGTGGTGCTGCGAGGGCACACGGCGTTCGTGGTGACGGTCTTGCGGTGCCTTGCTGGCGTGGGCGGATTCGCGGAGACCTCGGGCGGCAAGCAAGTGCCACCGGCGCAGCAGAGAGCGCGGGGCGGGAGGGAGGCGGGGAGCAGCCGTGGCGCACCACTGGCGCTGCCCGCGTAGTAGTAGTAGTAGTAGTAGTGGTAGTGGTTGGTTATGTTTCATTTCGCTGCTGTACACATAGCGGAGGGCCACGGGAAGCGGCACGGCGAGGGACGCACGCGCTTGGCGGGGTCCTGGTCGAGGGGGCGAGAATGGAGCCGCTGGAGGAAGGAAAAGGAAAAGGAAAAGGAAAAGCGTAGCCCCTCGCGAACGCACGGAGAGGGGGAAAGGAGGAAGAAAAGTGGTGCACAGTGGAAAATAACAAAGAGAACAGGAAAAAATAAACAGGCAGCGCAAAGGCTGCAGAGGATCTGGAGAGCGGCCGCAACACCCGCCACCGTCTCCAACGAATGGTGTGTGTGTGAGTGTGTAACGGAAAGCAAAGAGAAGCCACGCAGGTTGTGCACACGGAGGGAGAGAGGGAGAGAGTTGCATCGAGAATATGGAAGGGGGAGGGGAGGTAGCGAATAGCACCGGCGATGCCCAGCAGGCGGCAGCTATTGCCGCCCGATGCGCCGGTGCACACGCACACGCATGCACACCCTCTCGTGTCGCAGCGCTGTCAGCGTGGCCTGCTGCGCGTAAAGGACTGTCTTGCCCAGCCGACGGACCACGGACCCTTACTGGTCGAGGTTGTAGGGGCCGTCCCACGCACAGCACGGCGTGATGTGGCCGCCCATGGCCTTCTCCGCGCGCACCGCCACGTAGAGGCAGCCGTCGGCGCGCTTGCAGGCGTCGTGGATGTCGCGCAGCATGGTGCTGGCGGCGGGCGTGCAGCCGTCGATGACGATGGACAGCTTCTTGGTGCTGAGCGTGGCGCGCACGGTGTCCTCCAGCGCGGCCACGGTTGCGTCGCGGGCCACGTTGACGAGGAGCATGCGGCCGTTGCTGCACTCGATGGCGACGGGGAGGGCGTTGGCGGACATGGTGGCGGGAAGACGAGCGTGCGTGTTTGTTTGTTGGGTGCGGGGGAGGGACGGGGGATGTGTGGCGGCGAGTGGGTGTGGGGGACCTTGTGGTGCAGCAGCGGTGGCGGGCGAGGCGTGCGGGCAGGAGGAGGAGGAGAGGGAAGGAGAGAGGGCTGATGGAGGGCGAAGGCGGGCGAAACAAAGAGAGAGAGAGAGAGAGAGAGAGAGCGTGCGGTGGTGCTGCGAGGGCACACGGCGTTCGTGGTGACGGTCTTGCGGTGCCTTGCTGGCGTGGGCGGATTCGCGGAGACCTCGGGCGGCAAGCAAGTGCCACCGGCGCAGCAGAGAGCGCGGGGCGGGAGGGAGGCGGGGAGCAGCCGTGGCGCACCACTGGCGCTGCCCGCGTAGTAGTAGTAGTAGTAGTAGTGGTAGTGGTTGGTTATGTTTCATTTCGCTGCTGTACACATAGCGGAGGGCCACGGGAAGCGGCACGGCGAGGGACGCACGCGCTTGGCGGGGTCCTGGTCGAGGGGGCGAGAATGGAGCCGCTGGAGGAAGGAAAAGGAAAAGGAAAAGGAAAAGCGTAGCCCCTCGCGAACGCACGGAGAGGGGGAAAGGAGGAAGAAAAGTGGTGCACAGTGGAAAATAACAAAGAGAACAGGAAAAAATAAACAGGCAGCGCAAAGGCTGCAGAGGATCTGGAGAGCGGCCGCAACACCCGCCACCGTCTCCAACGAATGGTGTGTGTGTGAGTGTGTAACGGAAAGCAAAGAGAAGCCACGCAGGTTGTGCACACGGAGGGAGAGAGGGAGAGAGTTGCATCGAGAATATGGAAGGGGAGGGGAGGTAGCGAATAGCACCGGCGATGCCCAGCAGGCGGCAGCTATTGCCGCCCGATGCGCCGGTGCACACGCACACGCATGCACACCCTCTCGTGTCGCAGCGCTGTCAGCGTGGCCTGCTGCGCGTAAAGGACTGTCTTGCCCAGCCGACGGACCACGGACCCTTACTGGTCGAGGTTGTAGGGGCCGTCCCACGCACAGCACGGCGTGATGTGGCCGCCCATGGCCTTCTCCGCGCGCACCGCCACGTAGAGGCAGCCGTCGGCGCGCTTGCAGGCGTCGTGGATGTCGCGCAGCATGGTGCTGGCGGCGGGCGTGCAGCCGTCGATGACGATGGACAGCTTCTTGGTGCTGAGCGTGGCGCGCACGGTATCCTCCAGCGCGGCCACGGTTGCGTCGCGGGCCACGTTGACGAGGAGCATGCGGCCGTTGCTGCACTCGATGGCGACGGGGAGGGCGTTGGCGGACATGGTGGCGAGGAGACGAGCGTGCGTGTTTGTTTGTTGGGTGCGGGGGAGGGACGGGGGATGTGTGGCGGCGAGTGGGTGTGGGGGACCTTGTGGTGCAGCAGCGGTGGCGGGCGAGGCGTGCGGGCAGGAGGAGGAGGAGAGGGAAGGAGAGAGGGCTGATGGAGGGCGAAGGCGGGCGAAACAAAGAGAGAGAGAGAGAGAGAGAGAGCGTGCGGTGGTGCTGCGAGGGCACACGGCGTTCGTGGTGACGGTCTTGCGGTGCCTTGCTGGCGTGGGCGGATTCGCGGAGACCTCGGGCGGCAAGCAAGTGCCACCGGCGCAGCAGAGAGCGCGGGGCGGGAGGGAGGCGGGGAGCAGCCGTGGCGCACCACTGGCGCTGCCCGCGTAGTAGTAGTAGTAGTAGTAGTGGTAGTGGTTGGTTATGTTTCATTTCGCTGCTGTACACATAGCGGAGGGCCACGGGAAGCGGCACGGCGAGGGACGCACGCGCTTGGCGGGGTCCTGGTCGAGGGGGCGAGAATGGAGCCGCTGGAGGAAGGAAAAGGAAAAGGAAAAGGAAAAGCGTAGCCCCTCGCGAACGCACGGAGAGGGGGAAAGGAGGAAGAAAAGTGGTGCACAGTGGAAAATAACAAAGAGAACAGGAAAAAATAAACAGGCAGCGCAAAGGCTGCAGAGGATCTGGAGAGCGGCCGCAACACCCGCCACCGTCTCCAACGAATGGTGTGTGTGTGAGTGTGTAACGGAAAGCAAAGAGAAGCCACGCAGGTTGTGCACACGGAGGGAGAGAGGGAGAGAGTTGCATCGAGAATATGGAAGGGGAGGGGAGGTAGCGAATAGCACCGGCGATGCCCAGCAGGCGGCAGCTATTGCCGCCCGATGCGCCGGTGCACACGCACACGCATGCACACCCTCTCGTGTCGCAGCGCTGTCAGCGTGGCCTGCTGCGCGTAAAGGACTGTCTTGCCCAGCCGACGGACCACGGACCCTTACTGGTCGAGGTTGTAGGGGCCGTCCCACGCACAGCACGGCGTGATGTGGCCGCCCATGGCCTTCTCCGCGCGCACCGCCACGTAGAGGCAGCCGTCGGCGCGCTTGCAGGCGTCGTGGATGTCGCGCAGCATGGTGCTGGCGGCGGGCGTGCAGCCGTCGATGACGATGGACAGCTTCTTGGTGCTGAGCGTGGCGCGCACGGTATCCTCCAGCGCGGCCACGGTTGCGTCGCGGGCCACGTTGACGAGGAGCATGCGGCCGTTGCTGCACTCGATGGCGACGGGGAGGGCGTTGGCGGACATGGTGGCGAGGAGACGAGCGTGCGTGTTTGTTTGTTGGGTGCGGGGGAGGGACGGGGGATGTGTGGCGGCGAGTGGGTGTGGGGGACCTTGTGGTGCAGCAGCGGTGGCGGGCGAGGCGTGCGGGCAGGAGGAGGAGGAGAGGGAAGGAGAGAGGGCTGATGGAGGGCGAAGGCGGGCGAAACAAAGAGAGAGAGAGAGAGAGAGAGCGTGCGGTGGTGCTGCGAGGGCACACGGCGTTCGTGGTGACGGTCTTGCGGTGCCTTGCTGGCGTGGGCGGATTCGCGGAGACCTCGGGCGGCAAGCAAGTGCCACCGGCGCAGCAGAGAGCGCGGGGCGGGAGGGAGGCGGGGAGCAGCCGTGGCGCACCACTGGCGCTGCCCGCGTAGTAGTAGTAGTAGTAGTAGTGGTAGTGGTTGGTTATGTTTCATTTCGCTGCTGTACACATAGCGGAGGGCCACGGGAAGCGGCACGGCGAGGGACGCACGCGCTTGGCGGGGTCCTGGTCGAGGGGGCGAGAATGGAGCCGCTGGAGGAAGGAAAAGGAAAAGGAAAAGGAAAAGCGTAGCCCCTCGCGAACGCACGGAGAGGGGGAAAGGAGGAAGAAAAGTGGTGCACAGTGGAAAATAACAAAGAGAACAGGAGGAAAAATAAACAGGCAGCGCAAAGGCTGCAGAGGATCTGGAGAGCGGCCGCAACACCCGCCACCGTCTCCAACGAATGGTGTGTGTGTGAGTGTGTAACGGAAAGCAAAGAGAAGCCACGCAGGTTGTGCACACGGAGGGAGAGAGGGAGAGAGTTGCATCGAGAATATGGAAGGGGAGGGGAGGTAGCGAATAGCACCGGCGATGCCCAGCAGGCGGCAGCTATTGCCGCCCGATGCGCCGGTGCACACGCACACGCATGCACACCCTCTCGTGTCGCAGCGCTGTCAGCGTGGCCTGCTGCGCGTAAAGGACTGTCTTGCCCAGCCGACGGACCACGGACCCTTACTGGTCGAGGTTGTAGGGGCCGTCCCACGCACAGCACGGCGTGATGTGGCCGCCCATGGCCTTCTCCGCGCGCACCGCCACGTAGAGGCAGCCGTCGGCGCGCTTGCAGGCGTCGTGGATGTCGCGCAGCATGGTGCTGGCGGCGGGCGTGCAGCCGTCGATGACGATGGACAGCTTCTTGGTGCTGAGCGTGGCGCGCACGGTATCCTCCAGCGCGGCCACGGTTGCGTCGCGGGCCACGTTGACGAGGAGCATGCGGCCGTTGCTGCACTCGATGGCGACGGGGAGGGCGTTGGCGGACATGGTGGCGAGGAGACGAGCGTGCGTGTTTGTTTGTTGGGTGCGGGGAGGGACGGGGGATGTGTGGCGGCGAGTGGGTGTGGGGGACCTTGTGGTGCAGCAGCGGTGGCGGGCGAGGCGTGCGGGCAGGAGGAGGAGGAGAGGGAAGGAGAGAGGGCTGATGGAGGGCGAAGGCGGGCGAAACAAAGAGAGAGAGAGAGAGAGAGAGAGCGTGCGGTGGTGCTGCGAGGGCACACGGCGTTCGTGGTGACGGTCTTGCGGTGCCTTGCTGGCGTGGGCGGATTCGCGGAGACCTCGGGCGGCAAGCAAGTGCCACCGGCGCAGCAGAGAGCGCGGGGCGGGAGGGAGGCGGGGAGCAGCCGTGGCGCACCACTGGCGCTGCCCGCGTAGTAGTAGTAGTAGTAGTAGTGGTAGTGGTTGGTTATGTTTCATTTCGCTGCTGTACACATAGCGGAGGGCCACGGGAAGCGGCACGGCGAGGGACGCACGCGCTTGGCGGGGTCCTGGTCGAGGGGGCGAGAATGGAGCCGCTGGAGGAAGGAAAAGGAAAAGGAAAAGGAAAAGCGTAGCCCCTCGCGAACGCACGGAGAGGGGGAAAGGAGGAAGAAAAGTGGTGCACAGTGGAAAATAACAAAGAGAACAGGAAAAAATAAACAGGCAGCGCAAAGGCTGCAGAGGATCCGGAGAGCGGCCGCAACACCCGCCACCGTCTCCAACGAATGGTGTGTGTGTAAGTGTAACGGAAAACAAAGAGAAGCCACGCAGGTTGTGCACACGGAGGGAGAGAGGGAGAGAGTTGCATCGAGAATATGGAAGGGGAGGGGAGGTAGCGAATAGCACCGGCGATGCCCAGCAGGCGGCAGCTATTGCCGCCCGATGCGCCGGTGCACACGCACACGCATGCACACCCTCTCGTGTCGCAGCGCTGTCAGCGTGGCCTGCTGCGCGTAAAGGACTGTCTTGCCCAGCCGACGGACCACGGACCCTTACTGGTCGAGGTTGTAGGGGCCGTCCCACGCACAGCACGGCGTGATGTGGCCGCCCATGGCCTTCTCCGCGCGCACCGCCACGTAGAGGCAGCCGTCGGCGCGCTTGCAGGCGTCGTGGATGTCGCGCAGCATGGTGCTGGCGGCGGGCGTGCAGCCGTCGATGACGATGGACAGCTTCTTGGTGCTGAGCGTGGCGCGCACGGTATCCTCCAGCGCGGCCACGGTTGCGTCGCGGGCCACGTTGACGAGGAGCATGCGGCCGTTGCTGCACCTCGATGGCGACGGGGAGGGCGTTGGCGGACATGGTGGCGAGGAGACGAGCGTGCGTGTTTGTTTGTTGGGTGCGGGGGAGGGACGGGGGATGTGTGGCGGCGAGTGGGTGTGGGGGACCTTGTGGTGCAGCAGCGGTGGCGGGCGAGGCGTGCGGGCAGGAGGAGGAGGAGAGGGAAGGAGAGAGGGCTGATGGAGGGCGAAGGCGGGCGAAACAAAGAGAGAGAGAGAGAGAGAGAGAGCGTGCGGTGGTGCTGCGAGGGCACACGGCGTTCGTGGTGACGGTCTTGCGGTGCCTTGCTGGCGTGGGCGGATTCGCGGAGACCTCGGGCGGCAAGCAAGTGCCACCGGCGCAGCAGAGAGCGCGGGGCGGGAGGGAGGCGGGGAGCAGCCGTGGCGCACCACTGGCGCTGCCCGCGTAGTAGTAGTAGTAGTAGTAGTGGTAGTGGTTGGTTATGTTTCATTTCGCTGCTGTACACATAGCGGAGGGCCACGGGAAGCGGCACGGCGAGGGACGCACGCGCTTGGCGGGGTCCTGGTCGAGGGGGCGAGAATGGAGCCGCTGGAGGAAGGAAAAGGAAAAGGAAAAGCGTAGCCCCTCGCGAACGCACGGAGAGGGGGAAAGGAGGAAGAAAAGTGGTGCACAGTGGAAAATAACAAAGAGAACAGGAAAAAATAAACAGGCAGCGCAAAGGCTGCAGAGGATCTGGAGAGCGGCCGCAACACCCGCCACCGTCTCCAACGAATGGTGTGTGTGTGAGTGTGTAACGGAAAGCAAAGAGAAGCCACGCAGGTTGTGCACACGGAGGGAGAGAGGGAGAGAGTTGCATCGAGAATATGGAAGGGGAGGGGAGGTAGCGAATAGCACCGGCGATGCCCAGCAGGCGGCAGCTATTGCCGCCCGATGCGCCGGTGCACACGCACACGCATGCACACCCTCTCGTGTCGCAGCGCTGTCAGCGTGGCCTGCTGCGCGTAAAGGACTGTCTTGCCCAGCCGACGGACCACGGACCCTTACTGGTCGAGGTTGTAGGGGCCGTCCCACGCACAGCACGGCGTGATGTGGCCGCCCATGGCCTTCTCCGCGCGCACCGCCACGTAGAGGCAGCCGTCGGCGCGCTTGCAGGCGTCGTGGATGTCGCGCAGCATGGTGCTGGCGGCGGGCGTGCAGCCGTCGATGACGATGGACAGCTTCTTGGTGCTGAGCGTGGCGCGCACGGTATCCTCCAGCGCGGCCACGGCTGCGTCGCGGGCCACGTTGACGAGGAGCATGCGGCCGTTGCTGCACTCGATGGCGACGGGGAGGGCGTTGGCGGACATGGTGGCTGCGTGTGCGTGCGTGTTTGTTTGTTGGGTGCGGGGGAGGGACGGGGGATGTGCGGCGGCGAGTGGGTGTGGGGGACCTTGTGGTGCAGCAGCGGTGGCGGGCGAGGCGTGCGGGCAGGAGGAGGAGGAGAGGGAAGGAGAGAGGGCTGATGGAGGGCGAAGGCGGGCGAAACAAAGAGAGAGAGAGAGAGGGAGAGCGTGCGGTGGTGCTGCGAGGGCACACGGCGTTCGTGGTGACGGTCTTGCGGTGCCTTGCTGGCGTGGGCGGATTCGCGGAGACCTCGGGCGGCAAGCAAGTGCCACCGGCGCAGCAGAGAGCGCGGGGCGGGAGGGAGGCGGGGAGCAGCCGTGGCGCACCACTGGCGCTGCCCGCGTAGTAGTAGTAGTAGTAGTAGTGGTAGTGGTTGGTTATGTTTCATTTCGCTGCTGTACACATAGCGGAGGGCCACGGGAAGCGGCACGGCGAGGGACGCACGCGCTTGGCGGGGTCCTGGTCGAGGGGGCGAGAATGGAGCCGCTGGAGGAAGGAAAAGGAAAAGGAAAAGGAAAAGCGTAGCCCCTCGCGAACGCACGGAGAGGGGGAAAGGAGGAAGAAAAGTGGTGCACAGTGGAAAATAACAAAGAGAACAGGAAAAAATAAACAGGCAGCGCAAAGGCTGCAGAGGATCCGGAGAGCGGCCGCAACACCCGCCACCGTCTCCAACGAATGGTGTGTGTGTGAGTGTGTAACGGAAAACAAAGAGAAGCCACGCAGGTTGTGCACACGGAGGGAGAGAGGGAGAGAGTTGCATCGAGAATATGGAAGGGGAGGGGAGGTAGCGAATAGCACCGGCGATGCCCAGCAGGCGGCAGCTATTGCCGCCCGATGCGCCGGTGCACACGCACACGCATGCACACCCTCTCGTGTCGCAGCGCTGTCAGCGTGGCCTGCTGCGCGTAAAGGACTGTCTTGCCCAGCCGACGGACCACGGACCCTTACTGGTCGAGGTTGTAGGGGCCGTCCCACGCACAGCACGGCGTGATGTGGCCGCCCATGGCCTTCTCCGCGCGCACCGCCACGTAGAGGCAGCCGTCGGCGCGCTTGCAGGCGTCGTGGATGTCGCGCAGCATGGTGCTGGCGGCGGGCGTGCAGCCGTCGATGACGATGGACAGCTTCTTGGTGCTGAGCGTGGCGCGCACGGTATCCTCCAGCGCGGCCACGGTTGCGTCGCGGGCCACGTTGACGAGGAGCATGCGGCCGTTGCTGCACTCGATGGCGACGGGGAGGGCGTTGGCGGACATGGTGGCGAGGAGACGAGCGTGCGTGTTTGTTTGTTGGGTGCGGGGGAGGGACGGGGGATGTGTGGCGGCGAGTGGGTGTGGGGGACCTTGTGGTGCAGCAGCGGTGGCGGGCGAGGCGTGCGGGCAGGAGGAGGAGGAGAGGGAAGGAGAGAGGGCTGATGGAGGGCGAAGGCGGGCGAAACAAAGAGAGAGAGAGAGAGAGAGAGCGTGCGGTGGTGCTGCGAGGGCACACGGCGTTCGTGGTGACGGTCTTGCGGTGCCTTGCTGGCGTGGGCGGATTCGCGGAGACCTCGGGCGGCAAGCAAGTGCCACCGGCGCAGCAGAGAGCGCGGGGCGGGAGGGAGGCGGGGAGCAGCCGTGGCGCACCACTGGCGCTGCCCGCGTAGTAGTAGTAGTAGTAGTAGTGGTAGTGGTTGGTTATGTTTCATTTCGCTGCTGTACACATAGCGGAGGGCCACGGGAAGCGGCACGGCGAGGGACGCACGCGCTTGGCGGGGTCCTGGTCGAGGGGGCGAGAATGGAGCCGCTGGAGGAAGGAAAAGGAAAAGGAAAAGGAAAAGCGTAGCCCCTCGCGAACGCACGGAGAGGGGGAAAGGAGGAAGAAAAGTGGTGCACAGTGGAAAATAACAAAGAGAACAGGAAAAAATAAACAGGCAGCGCAAAGGCTGCAGAGGATCCGGAGAGCGGCCGCAACACCCGCCACCGTCTCCAACGAATGGTGTGTGTGTAAGTGTAACGGAAAACAAAGAGAAGCCACACAGGTTGTGCACACGGAGGGAGGTAGAGGGAGAGTTGCATTGAGAATATGGAAGGGGAGGGGAGGTAGCGAATAGCACCGGCGATGCCCAGCAGGCGGCAGCTATTGCCGCCCGATGCGCCGGTGCACACGCACACGCATGCACACCCTCTCGTGTCGCAGCGCTGTCAGCGTGGCCTGCTGCGCGTAAAGGACTGTCTTGCCCAGCCGACGGACCACGGACCCTTACTGGTCGAGGTTGTAGGGGCCGTCCCACGCACAGCACGGCGTGATGTGGCCGCCCATGGCCTTCTCCGCGCGCACCGCCACGTAGAGGCAGCCGTCGGCGCGCTTGCAGGCGTCGTGGATGTCGCGCAGCATGGTGCTGGCGGCGGGCGTGCAGCCGTCGATGACGATGGACAGCTTCTTGGTGCTGAGCGTGGCGCGCACGGTATCCTCCAGCGCGGCCACGGCTGCGTCGCGGGCCACGTTGACGAGGAGCATGCGGCCGTTGCTGCACTCGATGGCGACGGGGAGGGCGTTGGCGGACATGGTGGCTGCGTGTGCGTGCGTGTTTGTTTGTTGGGTGCGGGGGAGGGACGGGGGATGTGCGGCGGCGAGTGGGTGTGGGGGACCTTGTGGTGCAGCAGCGGTGGCGGGCGAGGCGTGCGGGCAGGAGGAGGAGGAGAGGGAAGGAGAGAGGGCTGATGGAGGGCGAAGGCGGGCGAAACAAAGAGAGAGAGAGAGAGGGAGAGCGTGCGGTGGTGCTGCGAGGGCACACGGCGTTCGTGGTGACGGTCTTGCGGTGCCTTGCTGGCGTGGGCGGATTCGCGGAGACCTCGGGCGGCAAGCAAGTGCCACCGGCGCAGCAGAGAGCGCGGGGCGGGAGGGAGGCGGGGAGCAGCCGTGGCGCACCACTGGCGCTGCCCGCGTAGTAGTAGTAGTAGTAGTAGTGGTAGTGGTTGGTTATGTTTCATTTCGCTGCTGTACACATAGCGGAGGGCCACGGGAAGCGGCACGGCGAGGGACGCACGCGCTTGGCGGGGTCCTGGTCGAGGGGGCGAGAATGGAGCCGCTGGAGGAAGGAAAAGGAAAAGGAAAAGGAAAAGCGTAGCCCCTCGCGAACGCACGGAGAGGGGGAAAGGAGGAAGAAAAGTGGTGCACAGTGGAAAATAACAAAGAGAACAGGAAAAAATAAACAGGCAGCGCAAAGGCTGCAGAGGATCTGGAGAGCGGCCGCAACACCCGCCACCGTCTCCAACGAATGGTGTGTGTGTGAGTGTGTAACGGAAAGCAAAGAGAAGCCACGCAGGTTGTGCACACGGAGGGAGAGAGGGAGAGAGTTGCATCGAGAATATGGAAGGGGAGGGGAGGTAGCGAATAGCACCGGCGATGCCCAGCAGGCGGCAGCTATTGCCGCCCGATGCGCCGGTGCACACGCACACGCATGCACACCCTCTCGTGTCGCAGCGCTGTCAGCGTGGCCTGCTGCGCGTAAAGGACTGTCTTGCCCAGCCGACGGACCACGGACCCTTACTGGTCGAGGTTGTAGGGGCCGTCCCAGGCGCAGCACGGCGTGATGTGGCCGCCCATGGCCTTCTCCGCGCGCACCGCCACGTAGAGGCAGCCGTCGGCGCGCTTGCAGGCGTCGTGGATGTCGCGCAGCATGGTGCTGGCGGCGGGCGTGCAGCCGTCGATGACGATGGACAGCTTCTTGGTGCTGAGCGTGGCGCGCACGGTGTCCTCCAGCGCGGCCACGGTTGCGTCGCGGGCCACGTTGACGAGGAGCATGCGGCCGTTGCTGCACTCGATGGCGACGGGGAGGGCGTTGGCGGACATGGTGGCGGGAAGACGAGGGCAGATACGAAAAGCTTCAAAAAGACTTTGCGTTGGCTTGAAGGAGAAAAAGCGTAGGGAAAAGAAAGTACTGTTAGTTTAGGGGTTTAATCTTTTGGAGAGAGTGAAATGTTTGGTTGACGGTACGTTGAAGGGTTTAATGT
The DNA here is from genome assembly GCA_030078075.1 of Crithidia sp. LVH-60A. Classification (NCBI taxonomy): domain Eukaryota; phylum Euglenozoa; class Kinetoplastea; order Trypanosomatida; family Trypanosomatidae; genus Crithidia; species Crithidia sp. LVH-60A. Next base: position 467,815 of record CP119645.1, read on the forward strand.
GGTTTGTTGGAAATAAACGAGGCAGAGGAGAGTGGTAAGGTGTGTGCTGATCAAGGTTTCGCTCTTTTAGTAAAAAGGGAAGCTGTTGGCAGTTCACTCTCGGCGGTCAAGAAAAAATCGAGGCATTGAGACAATCTTTTTTTTTCTTCTTGCCCTTTTCCCAGATGCCGGTGTTTCACAGATGTCGGTGTCCCTTTCAGTAGGCGTTGGTTGAAGAGCGAACGTGCAGGAGAATTGAAAGCACCAGGCTACCTTTAGCGTTAGCAATGCAGTAGCCGAATCATAAAGTAATGACACAGCAGGTCATTGCGGCGGTGAAAGGGAGCGATCAACCTACATTACTTCTTTTTTTTCCCGAGAGAAACAAGAAATTCCCGAATGTTCAGCTGTACACATGCTCGCATCGCCGCAACGAGAGAGAGCCAAAAGAGAAAAGAAAAAAAAATAACGAGAAAAAAAAGAGGAAAAAAAAACGAGAAAGCGCTGAGGGAAAGGGGGAGAACGCGAAGGAGCTTCTCTCTCCCACCGCGCACACACAACCGCAAGACGTTTACCTAGCGTCAGCAGCTCAACATTGGAACACATAAAAAAAAGTAGTAGTAATAAGAATAAAAAACAAAGAAAAAAAAAGATTGCTGTTGACAATCACAGCAGAGGAGGGTGGGGAAACGAACCAGAGAACGCAGGCGTTTTTTTATCCCCTTCCCATCGCACCGCGTCCTTCTTTCTTTCGCTTCAGTTGCAGAGGGAAAAAAAAAACAAATTAAAAGATTTAACTCGTGTGAACGAAAAGGCAGTAAAGAGGAGAATAATAGCGCGCAGTGCGGCTGCATGTACGCGCGCCTGCAACAACGACGGCGGCCGCTGCGGCGGAGGTGCTGGGTCGATCTCCGTGAACTGCACGAGGGACGAGTAACAAAGCCGAAGACAAAAAAACACGTAGCGCGTTCACCAATCAACAGAAAAAAAAAAGTGCTGGTACTAAAGACTTGCGACACTAGGAGCGACACAGACTGCTGACGTTGCGCACTTGCCACTAAAACACCCTGCACTTTTGTTTCTGGAGCTGTGGTGTAGGCGCGAATGGGCCGCCGTCCACAGCAGCATTCTCTTGTTCGTCTATCAGACACAAGCAGCCACCCGACGCTGTTCGACCACTATTGCGCACACAGTCACACACACTCTAGTACAGGTCGCTGCGGAACTCCCTGCCGCAGCCGAAGCACCCGCCCATGGACTTCTCCGCGCGCACCGCCACGTAGAGGCAGCCGTCAGCGCGCTTGCAGGCGTCGTGGATGTCGCGCAGCATGGTGCTGGCGGCGGGCGTGCAGCCGTCGATGACGATGGACAGCTTCTTGGTGCTGAGCGTGGCGCGCACGGTGTCCTCCAGCGCGGCCACGGTTGCGTCGCGGGCAACGTTGATGTGGTGCATGCGGCCGTCGCACTCGATGGCGATGGGGAGAACGTTGGCAGTCATGGCGGACATGATGGTGGGGGGTAGGGTGTGCTTGTCGGGTGTGAAGGTGGGGGAGAAAGAGAACGAGAGAGCTTCGAGGGAAAGCGTTAGACTGTTGATAGAAGGCAAGTCAGCACGCAAAGAGAAAGAAAGAAAGAGGGAGGAGAAGAGAGGAGGAGGTGTTGTCACACATGAGCGGGTCTGAGGGTTTCGTTACGGCCTCTTAAGTGGGTTACTTACGCGTGGACATCGAGTTGTGTGAGAGTAGATGCCCGGCATCACGTCTTGCCGCATCTCGTGCAGAAGTCTTCGATGATCTAGCAACGGCCTAAAAAAAATATATATATACACATAACTTTATGCCGTTAGCGCAGAAGACTTGTAAGCGAAGACTTGTGGGACTTGCATGTTTACGCGAGTGAATACCGTTATTTTTCTGCTAACAATTATACGTAGTTTTGTTGAGCTAGCGCAGAGACGTGGGGTCTGTTTATAGGACACGAAGAAAAGTTTCCAATTGCCAAGCATCTACAAGAGGTGACGAGAAGGCCTTCCTTTTTATTCTCGACTTTGGTACAAACCTTACGGCGAGGGGTGGGGAAAGGAAGAAGAGATATTAGAGAAAGCTATTCTAAAAAAAAAAAGAAAATGAAAAGAGGCATGAGGTGAGGTGGTACGTTTCAATTTTCTTCCTTACTGCGCTTATATACCTGGAGACAGTGGAAGAGAGAGAGTTCGTCATGCGGCCAACATCAGATGCCACTCCAATTTCCCTGAGGAAAAGGAAAAATAGAGCTGTCGATCATGGGAGAGAAAATAAGGACCATCAAAGGGCAACAATGGAAAAAAAAAAAAGAGGAAGTGCTGTTGTTGCAGAGTGAGCAGCGTGTGTTGTATCCGTCTCGCACGCTCTTTCTGCGTCAATGCGCAGCGACAGCGACAACAAGCCGACAGGATTTGAAGAGGAGCAGGGGGGAAAAAATAGAAGGCGATTCATTTCAGCTGAGATAATCTGGTTAAATCGCAAAAAAAAAGGAAAAAAAGGAAAAAAATTGTACTGAAGGCATCAAAAAAAAAAAAAAAAAACCACTTGCGCTTGAAAAAATAAAGCAACTCAAGTTTCTGTGTCGTGCGCAGTTGAAGTCACACAGGTGGAGAGAAGCAGCAACAACAACGCTTCTTTTTTTTTTTTGAAGGTAAGGTTTAGTCACTGTTCCGTGGAAAGTGAGTTTTAGGGTGAAAAAAAACCCGTAAGCGCTGGCGCGTGAGTCATGGCTGCGGCCTCCTACTCGGATTGTTCTGTAAGTTAGCCGCGACATAAACACATGCCAAAAAAAAAAAAAAAAAGAGGCAACTCATAACGTTTTCTTTGTATTTGTGGATGCGGTGCGCTGTCGCTTCTTTACAAACTGGGTCAGAGCCATCGACTTATGTTGTAGCAGAGGTAGCCGCGTTTGCGCGTGTAAGAGAGAGCAGAGGATCGAGAAAACGTTGTCGGGCGACCTGCGTCTCCGAAAGGCACATATACGTGTGCCCGCACCAAATATCCCACTTAAACAAACAAAAAAAAAAACAAAAAACAAACAATACCTGAAACACACGCGAGAAAAAATATGTAAAAAAGAAAAACGCAAATAGAAAGCGAAAAAGAATAAAAGTATCAAGGGAAGGAGGAGGAGGAGTAGACGGTCAAAGGTTACTAAACGCATTTAAACAGTACCAGCAAAAAATAGAGAAAAAAAACCATGAGAACAACGAAAGCACGGGGAAGAGGGAAAAGAAGTGTGGCCATCACGTCCACCACTCTCAACCAACAAAGTTCATGTATGTGTGTGTGAGCGAGAGAGTGGAAGGAGTTGGAAAGCAAGCAGGGCACCGGGGAAGTGCGCAGCGGGCAGAAATGTGCGCACACAAAGAGACACAATTATCACAACAACAACAACAACAACAACAACGAAAAAAAAAAAAACAATGGCATCCAAACGGGACACAAACGACAGCTTTTGTTATAGAGCCACTCTAGGAGGAAACGAAAACGAGTAAAGAAAAAAATAAATAGTGGCAACTAGGGAGATGCCGCGAAAGACGTGCATGATGACGCAACAGGAGAGAGGAGAACAAAAATGGGGGCCTGAGAGCAGACAAAAAGCACGAAGGAAGCAAAGAGAGAGAGGCAAGAGTCAGACGAGCCACGCAATGTTGTCCAGAAAAAATTTGCTTTGACGTTTGTTTTAGAAAAAAAAAGAAGGCGGCTTCATGTACGTCACACGATATTCTCTACGCATCTGCACAAACACTTACACGCCGGTAAACGAATATACAGACAACGTGAAGGAAATTGAGAACGAGGGAGGAGCGAACCCGGCAAAGCAACGAAAGCAAAATATCATTTTTTAGAAAAAAAAAGAGAGTATGAGAGACAACAAGAAACGTTGCGTGCACGAACACGACGGATATCCTCGTCGCTGCTATCGGCACGCGTGACGGCGTACGCGAAGCTCATACAGACAGCGCAGTGCTTCACCCATCACACACGTAAAAAGCAAAAGCAAACAAAAAACTTGGAGAACAACACGTAACGTCGTACTAGAAGTCCGTGTGCCTCCCCAGCGTCAGTACGCGACTGCAGTAGACGTGAAGAGCGTCCTTGCAGTCCGGTGCCACGGCGTCGTGGATCTCGCCCACTGTGAGCGGCCCCTGCAGCGCGTAGCCGTTGACCGTTAACCGCACCCGTGCCCCACGCAACTTCTCCGGCGTCGAGCTGGCGTACAACGTGTGTGCGCGCGTCTCGATGTCGTCCAGCGTGGCGCACCGCGTCATCGCCACCAGCGTGCGCCGCGCGGCGTCGTTTTCGCAGTCGAAGTGGACCATGACGGGTGGCGTGCCGTGTCGCCTCGGGCTCTTCGACTGGGTGCGGTGGCGCACCGTCCGTGGCTGTGTTGGTTGAGACATAACCGTTACTCGGGATGCAATGCGGTTGTCTTGCTGGGGATCGTGTAGCGGCCCCCGCAGCCCAATGATGCTGAACTCGCACCCGCTGTTTTCTTGACTCATTTCTTGCATCTGTTCTGCTTTTCAGGTGTGCGGTGAGATATCGATGGGCTGCCCAGAAAGGGGGAAAAAAAGAAATATAACGAAGACAGCGGTGGGAGCGTCATCCATTTTGGCAACGTCAACACGCAGAAAGACAGAAGAAACAAACAAACAAACAAACAAGCAGACAGGGAAGAGAGAGAGAGCGGTGATGTGAGAGGAAAGAAGCAAATGCGAATAGTGGACTAGGAAAACGGCATCGAGCGTCTCTCAAAGACCGCGGTTGAAAAAACGGCTTGTTCTTTACAGCGTCTTCCATCGGCATAAGGAGCAGCCACGGCCCAGCTTGAAGGGTTGGGAAGAGATGTAAATCTTTGAATCCGATCTGTTAACTACTCTCTTTTTTCTCTTTCACTGTTGCCTGAAGAAGCGTGCGAGTGACTAGACGGGGACTGCCACGCGAGTTGCTGCAAGGCACTGCACGCAAACCAGCGTGGTTCCCACCAAAAAGAAAGGAGGAAAGAAAAATAGAGGATTAGTTCAGATAGAGAGAGAGAGGAGAGAAGAAAAAATACGAGGAGAGGTGAAAGTGGGAGATGTTTTGGTTGTGTGTCTGCGTGAAAGGATGTCGCCATGGGTGAAAAAAAAAGCGAATGTGGTTTTGTGGCTTGCGAAGTAAAAAAAAAAAACACAAGCGGGGAGAGAATGTCCAAGCGGAGCCGAGTGTCTCAATTGCGTTGCGGTAAGACGAAGAAAGGAGAAAAAGAATAAAGAAAGTGGAAAAGCAAAAGAGCCACAGGAGCGCACAGAGGAAATGTGCGTTGGAAGTGGCGCGTCGCTGTCTTCGTTAATGAATCAAACAACAACCAAAAAAGTAGCAGATGGAGACGGAAAAAGAGAGAGAGTGAGAGTAAGCAAAAAAAGAAGTAGGAAAGGCTGTTCACATGCTTTGGTGGAAAATAACAAAGAAAATAGTAGTAATATAAGAGAGAGGAAAATGCACAAAGAAATATAAGGTGATGGAGAAGAAGGATGAGCACTGTGCGTCCTAGTCGGGCGTGTTGCTTGTCTTTGATCATGCGCTCACCGGCGGTCCATCAAGCAGCGCGCACCACAGTAAGAAGAGGCGTGAGGAACAAACAGCGAACACACAGGCAAAGCAATTTTCTCGAGAGTTCGACGACGCGACAACGGAAGCGAGAGGTGGGAGGGCAGCGGCGTCCTTCTCACTCCTCCTTCCGCGTCGTCGTTGAGGACCACCACGCATCCTCATTCACCGCGCCGGTGCCAAAGCAAGGTACATGTGCCGAGCCGCCCCATGTGCCCACGAAGCCACACACAACGTACAAGAAGCCGTCCACATCCTTGCCGTGTCGATGCAGATCTTCTAGCAGTGTGCTCGATGCCGGCGTGAAGCCCGCAACGGAAAGGGCTAATTTCGTGCCCGGTACGCCCAAATGCTCCGCTGCGATGGCCTCTAGCTCGGCCACGGTGGCATCACCCGGCACAGCCAGCACGTGCGCAGCACGGTTCTTCTTGCTGGCGTGTTCGACCACAACGGGGAGATGGTTCGGGTACTTGACGACGAGGCGCCGCGCCTCTGTCCTGCGTGCGTCTAGTGTGGTGCTGGCTCGAAAACTTGCCATGCTCAGCGGGGATGAAGAACGAGTTTCTTTTTTTTTTTGTAGAGTTTGACCAAAGCGTGCTGCGTTTTTTTTTTTTATCGAATGTTACACAGCAAGGCGCGTCAGCTGAGAGAAGATAGAGAAGAAGAAGAAAAAAAATAACGGTATGCGGGGAGAGGGAAGGAAAGTTGTCGAGAAGCGTTTGTCATGAACGAGATGGCTGCTACTGACCTCTCTTCGAGTGCGGCGTCATCTTATATGTGTGTGTCTTTCTTGCAAGAAAGTGCAGCTTTTGCACACAAGATCAATAAGATTGAGGGGCATCGATTAAGTGCGGAAGGCTGGAGGGACACATCAAAAAAATAATAATAATAAAGAAGTGGAGGGTAACGGAGACGCCGTCGTAGTCCAGTCACACGCCGTAACGCACATCGGCATCGCACAGAGGGGAAAGATGAGTAGGACCGTTTGTGTTTTCTTGTTTCTATTTAATTTTATGTACGTTTGTCAAAAGACAGAGAAGAGGGGAAACAACAAAAAAGTGCCTCGACGTTGACGCAGATTATCAGCGGAAGTGGCAGTGTCGTTTCAAATAACAATACTTTCTTCTTCCATAAAAAAGAAAGCGCGTACGAATCTCTCATTATCTCCATTGGCAGGCGGCGAACACGTGTTGTGTGCAGTACAGGCAGAAGAGAGGTGAAAAAAAAATCAGTAAATAAAAAATGGCGATCCACTTCCAATGCACGTACGCAAGCGACGCTTAGTCACTAGGATGCATGAGGACGAGTGGAACGAGGTAAGAGGAACAAAAATGAAGATAAAGAAGAAGGACGCACGAAGAAGGGGTCGAGTAACTCCCAATCCGGGGAGTACCGCAGATAATAAAATCAGTGAACGCATCAGTCGCTGCAATGTACCTCGCGTAGAGGTGGGTCAGCAGCGGAGACCATGAGGCAGAGGTAATGAAGAAAAGGCGCGTGTTGCAAGCGAGTTTTTAGAAGAAAAAAAGAAATGAAAAGTGTACGAGGGGAGTAGATGGGACATATGTTTGTGAAAAAACGAAGAAGAAACAGCGCTCTTCAGATGTCTTAATACAGAAAAATTAAAAGCGATGGGGAACCCGACCGTGCAGGTGCGCGTCGATGCACACACACGCACAGGCGCAATGCCAAAGACTAGGTGGACAACAACAAGAAAAAAAAAGAGAGAAAGTTTTATAAGGCATCGCGAACGCACATTTTCCTCTTTTGAAACACTCAGCTCCGTGTGTGGTTCGTGTCTGCGGTGCTCTCACCACGCTGCGCAGCCAACCACACCACGTACAAAAAGCCGTCTTCGTCTTTATAATCAGCGTACAGCTGCCGCACCAGCGTCGTGCGAGTCGGTGCGCTCGCGCTGCCCATGACCGTTATGGACGTTCGATACACGTGAAAGGCCTGCTGTACGACCTTGTCCAGCTCCCCAACGGTGGTGTCGTCTGGCAAGGCGAGGAGGAGGGCTCTGTCGTGCTGCAGTGACTCCACTACGACGGGGATGTGGCCCGGGTGGTCGCGTGTCAGCCGCTCGCACGCCTCGCGGCGCTCTGCTTCTGCGGTGCTGCAGCGGTAGCCGGATGAGATGCACATTTCGCCGTGCTCAAATTCTTTCTTTGTATTTTGTTGATGCAGGTGTGCCGTGCGTCTTTGCGAGACTGCGAGAGAAGGTCAAAGTAATCCAGCTGTTGTCTCGCTAAGAAAAAAAGAAAGCACCGTGCGGAAAGGAGGAAAGAACAAAGAGAAAACAGAATAGATGAGACGCCGTCGCTTAAACAGCTCAAAAAAAAAAAAAGAGAGGAGGAATTGGGTAGGGGTGTTACGTGTAGCCAAGGGAGTTTAGTGGTCACGGCGAACTAGGAAAATATAGAGTTGTTGATAGAGAAGCAGATCGTAGCCGGTTGTTTCCAAGTAAAGATGGTAAAAGACGTTCAGCCTGGACACCTATAGCACAGCGCAGCAGAGGAGGTGAAAGCGCAACGTGGGCCAGACTGCGTCCCAGAGCAAAAAATCAATAGTGAGGAGGAGAGAGTAAGCTGTGGCGTCTTTGTGTATTTGCGTGTGTGTATGGGGTATGGAAGAATAGTATTTTTAAGGCATTTGCGACGCGTTGGTCTGCGTGTAGGGGTGAAAGTGTTTTTATGGAAAGAGAGAGAGACGGAAAGATGTGTATGAACGTGGCAGGGTAAGGGAGGAACAAGGCATGCAAGTTGACGAGCCACAAGGGAGAGAATGCACAACAAGTAGAGAGAGAAAGAGCGCAAAGAAACGGAAACACGGAAAAAGCTTTTTCGCATTGCGTCACCTCTCATATACAAGGGCATCCACGTGCAGCCATTGCCCCACGGACAAGGGTGGCAAAATTTGCTGCACCGCTAAGCATCAAGCTTCCTGCATTAACCAACACTGCCTCATCTACTAGTAGCCGCGGCCGCATCGCATGTTCTTTTTTTCTTCTAACATATTCTTAGCAAACGATGGTTCAATATCCACGGCTTTAATCAATGAACAAGCTCCTCACAGGAAGAAGAAATAGACGGAGAACAGTCAGGACAAAAAATATCGAAAAGAGTGAAAGAAGACGAATGACTTTGCACAGTTCGGGTGTTTTTGCTTTGGGATAAAAGTACACCGAAGATAAAATAGAGAAATGAAAAGCAAAAAAAAAATATGCCACGCTAGAAAGCACGGAGAGCGCGAGGGGTTCAGCGAGTGTCCAGATCATTGCGATCCTTTGCTCCGCTCTTCCGGAAGCACTGCTCCGCGCAATCACCAAGACTCGCATCAACGCCGGCACATCAGCGAGCTCCACGTGACTGCTTCGTCTTCAGCTGCAGCCTTGACGCAGTTAGAACTTGTCAAAAATGAGAGGAATATAATGAGAGAATACAAAAAGCGAAAGTAACTAACACAAAGTAAACAAAAAAAGTAGAGGAGAATAAAGAACCGAGTTTTACCCTTTCTCCCTCGACGTCGTAGCTACTAATGCAACACACATACACCTCCACCATCCCCGCAAACAAGGAAACAAGATTAAGAACACGAAGGCCGTGTCAGTCCTTTATCCTCAAGCCGTATGTTGCCTTGTCTGCATGCATGTTAGTACAGAGGAAAGTGAAGAAAAAAAAAGAAAAGGAACAACAAGAGGTGGAGGAGGCCGATCTGCAGAGAAGAGAGACGTATAACAAGTACGCGAGTGAAGCACCGTCGTCTGCTGAGGGGAGAAGAAGGAGGTGGATACGTGACAGCCGTTACTGCAACCAGGCATCTTCACAGGTCCGTTTGCACATGCGTCTTCAGGGTGGCACAATGCCAACTCGGCAAAGACAAAAGAAGAAAATAGCAAAGTGTTCACTACAGCTTCCCGTGCCAGAGGCATACAGGGAAGCCTTTACGACTCAACCTGCTAAGCTTCAGTTACACACGTACTTGTTGCACCGCTTAGATGGAGTCGCTGGCGTAGCACGGGGCGGCGACGGCACCCATGGCCTTCTCCGCGCGCACCGCCACGTAGAGGAAGCCGTCGGCCTGCTTGCACGCGTCGCTCAGGTCGCCCACGGTGGCGGACGCGGCCGGCGTGCAGCCCTCAACCGCCAGCGTCATCTTCTTGGCGCTGATGCTCAGCGTGGCGCGCACCGCAGCCTCCAGCTCCGCCACCGTGGCGTCGCGCGGCAGCGCCAGGAAGTGCGCCTTGCTGCCCTTGGCGGCCTCCACGACCATGGCGACGTGCGCCGGGTACTTGGCCTGCAGGCGCGCGCACTCCGCACGGCGCACCTCGACGGCGTTGTTGGACTGGTAGGCGGACATGGTTGCGGGAGAAGAAAAAGAGAGAGGATGTTGGGGCTGTAGTGGGCGGTAAAGCTGAGGAAAAGCGAAGGCGTTAGACTGCCACGTAGAAAGGCCAGACAAAGAGAGTGAGTGTGTGTGAGGGGAAGAGAGACAAAGAGAGAGAGAGAGTGAGAATTGAGGTGCGGTAGGCATTGATGAAGAAGTAGATCGAGACGCGCGAGAGCGGCCATTGGCAGCGGTGGAGAAGTTGCAATGCATCAGCAAGTTCCACCGTTAACATCTGTGTTTCTTGACTTCATTCTAAGCTCGCTCACTGCTCGACACTTCGGCACTAGTCAATCCATTAGGAGCCAGAAAAAAACGGTAAAAATGTGTCGCCATCGACGCGTGTCTTTATTCTCCCCCCTATTCACCAGCAGTGTCGCGTGTTTCGCTCTCTTACTTCTTGACCTTTTTTTTTCGTTTGTGCACATAGCCGTAGCTGTTAAATGAGGCGAGAGGTAGGTAGCTGCAGCGGCGGCAACTCAACACCAACCTCTCTGCCGCTCTCTTTGGCAGTGGGAGCAAATAAATTTTTTGAACTCAAAGGAACAAAGGAACGGGGAAAGAGAAAGTTAAAAAAAAAAGCAAACAGATGGTGGGCGACCTTCGGGTAGGCTTCGTCTCTCTGATTTTTCATTATTCGAAGAATCAATCAGAGGGAAGAGAGAGCACTTCTCCTCGTGGCTCCCTCCACCATTACTGGAGGTATGCAAGGCGTCAAACACACACCATCAGTATTGTTGCGCGTAGAAGAAGATGAAGAATGTAGAAAAAAAAAAAGAGGATAGCTAGTTTCGAATAAAATGAAAAAAAAAAAGAGAATTGAAAAAAAATGTCTGTGCACAAAGACTTAGTAACGTGGACGCGTGAGTGGTTATGTCGGTAGTTTACTTCATCAAGGAGAGGGAGAGAGGAAGCGGCGACGTGCTACTCACTGGTACACATACGCTGCTTCTTGTTCACATAAGCCGAGCAGAGGTCTATTTTTTTTTTTTGGCTTCCGTTCTCCAGCGTCTGTGCGGTGCACTATGTCCTGTGATGCGGCTCTACCAAAGAAGGTAGCTGTGAACGTGTCCACGACTAAGCCGGATGAAAAAAACCCGGGATCCAATATAGCGCTCTAAATGACGTACCGCGAACCGTGATTCAAACCGAAAAAAAAAAAGAGGACAGACAACTACCTGTCTTGACTGTACACCGGCCCCTACTCTAGTAGTAGCTGCCGATCAGGTTCGGGTTGTCCTCCATGTCCTTGAGGTAGTCGCCAGTGTTGCCCATGCAGTAGATGTTGCGCGCACCCATGGCTCCCTCGCCGCGGAAGGCGACGTAGAGGAAGCCGTCCTCGGCCTTGCAGAGCTCGTAGAGGTCGACCAGCGCAGTGGCCGGCGCGGGCGAGCAGCCACGCACGACGATGCCGAGCCGCTTGCCGCTGGCCGCGGAGGTGGTGCGGGCGACCTTCTCGAGGGTGGCGGCCGTGGCGTCGCGCGGCAGCGTGAAGAACTGCACGCGGCCGTTGGCGCTCTCCATCACCACCGGGATCTCGTTGGGGTGCTCCTGCAGCAGGCGCTGGCACTCCGCAGCGCGCACGCTCAGGGCGACGGAGTTGGCGTAGGACATTGCGAATAGGCAATGAGAGAAGTGCGGCGGGTGTCGGTGATGTAGAGTGCGGTGACAAGAGTTGCGAGTAGGGATGCAACGTCTTCCAAAGATAGGTTACAGTGTGCATGAACACATACAAGGTAGGTGTGGCGCAACAAGTCAGAGAGGAGAGGGCGAAGGGTTCAGTAGTGTAGCAGAGAAGGAAGAAGTTCAATGGAAAATGCCGCGTTTGGGGAATGCATGGGGAACGCCAACAGAGCCGCCGTCAAACTGGCGTGTTCCCGCTTCTCCCTTTCCGAAGCTTAAAACTAAATTGTTGTGAAAAGTTGTTCCTGCACGGAGAAAAGGAAAGGACAAGAAGAGAAGAACGCTCATTGGCAAGTCTTGGCTTCTCTATCGCTCTTTCTCTACCGTTTCTTCCGGCGTGGCGAGTCTCCGCAGTTGTTGCACGCACCCTCCAGAAGCGTGACGACACGGACGATCCTTCAACCGCACCATTCCCCTTGACACATCGTTTTTTTCTTTTCACATGCCGTTGGGCAACCGTAAGGAAAAAAAAAAAGAAACAAGATACAAAACTGACCTACGAAATTAATCGGAGGAAAAAGAAGAGAGAAAGAGACGATCAGAAGAGACGAATGTGGCTGAGTCACATTTGCGACAGAAGTCGCGCGGAGAAACGAACAAGATCAAAAAGAGTCCGAAAGAAAGATAAAAGCTGTACACATTTTTTTTTTTTTTGCGTTGCGGTGCGTTTCTGCCACCTGTATTGTTTTTCTTTTCTTTTCACGCAGACCGCGCGGCGGAGGGGTGGAGAAGTGGAAAATAGGGGGAGAGGAGAAAAAAAAAAAGGCGACGCGAAGGGAACGCACCAAAAAACGAGAACGAAGAAAAAAAGCAGAAAACAATGGAGAGTGTGGAAGGAAGACCAAACAGGGTTTATGGCGCGGCGTCGTTCTGCGCATTGGAAAAGAAAGGAACAGGAGTGGCATGCGATTCGTTCGAAAACGTATGACTACACATACAAAAAAAAAACCCAAGGGCCTTTCCTTCCTCTTTTTTTTCCTTAAAACAACTGGTCGTTCATTTGCTGCTTTCAGGTACGACCTTTCATTTAATGCTGTTTCATGGACCTCTAAAACAACCCTTCTTTTCCTTGTCAAACCACCTATCCTCGCTGCTCTTCATCAGAGCTACCGGGGCGTCTACATCCCGAAGCAGAGGTGTAAGGAAGAGAGAACAACAAAAAAAAAAAGATCAGAGAGGCAAACCTGCGTCGGATTCAGAGGGAGAAAGCAGCGCAGGGCACGGCAGCTGTCCACATCAAAGACTGATATAAACGGCTCGACCTACTGTTTTGCTCTCCCCCTTCTTTGAAGGGTTTGAAAGACTTTAAAGCGCGACGTTCATCACAGTGAACGTCCACGTGACACTCCACAGTCGTCTTTCCCACAGCACTGCTTCGTTGCCCGCGCCACAGACGCCTGCATCTCCGTCACAACACCCACACACAACCATTGTCTTCTTCTCCTCTCCCCCAAAGAAAAACAAATCAACCCGCCTGTCGGCCTCGGCAACGTGTGCACATCGGCGAAGCAAACGTTTGCGCCTGAGAGCCATAACCAAAAAAGAGAAAACAAGTCGTAAGAAAAGAATAAAAAAAAAAGAAGAGAAGGAAACAAAACCCGAGCACGAGGAGAAGGTAAGAGCGACGCAGCACCCGAAGAGCAGACAAGAAAAAAGCAAGGAACGCGTCACCGGCCCATCAAGAAGAAGAAGAAAAAGCGGGGCAGTGAAGGCGAGCCGTCTTGGGCAGCTGCGGTTTCTAGAATAGAGAGGGACGAACAGACACCATAGATAGTGCATTCTCTCGTGCTGGTGTGCGGCTTTTGCTTCTAGTAGTAGCTGCCGATCAGGTTCGGGTTGTCCTCCATGTCCTTGAGGTAGTCGCCAGTGTTACCCATGCAGTAGATGTTGCGCGCACCCATGGCTCCCTCGCCGCGGAAGGCGACGTAGAGGAAGCCGTCCTCGGCCTTGCAGAGCTCGTAGAGGTCGACCAGCGCAGTGGCCGGCGCGGGCGAGCAGCCACGCACGACGATGCCGAGCCGCTTGCCGCTGGCCGCGGAGGTGGTGCGGGCGACCTTCTCGAGGGTGGCGGCCGTGGCGTCGCGCGGCAGCGTGAAGAACTGCACGCGGCCGTTGGCGCTCTCCATCACCACCGGGATCTCGTTGGGGTGCTCCTGCAGCAGGCGCTGGCACTCCGCAGCGCGCACGCTCAGGGCGACGGAGTTGGCGTAGGACATGGCGGACAAGAATGTCGGGACTTGAAATCAATGGAAAATAAAATTAGGGAAAGGTGTGAAGCGCCTGGCGTTTACACTGTGTAGAGAGAGAGAGGTACAAAGAGCCGAGCAACGTGAAATCAAAGAGAAGAGAGAAACAGAAAGGAGAGCGAGAGAGTTTGTGTGCTGGTATGAAACCAGTTGGGGTGGCAAAGGGATCAAAATCCATATTTTTCTTAGTCGTCTCGCTATGTACAGTTTTTTTTTTCTGTTACAGAGAGGGAGAGAGACAACACCAACACTTTTTTCTTTTGTGTTGAAAAAGACCGCGATTTGTTAAACCTCTGAGAAAGAAAAAAAGCGCAGAGTTCGCCTGGAAAGAAACCTTTCATTTCTGTTTCCTCCATCTCAGACACTTTTCTTTACAGTTTTGTAAATTTATGCCAGTCGGCAAGCCGATGTCTTCATGAATCACGCATGCTTGAAAAGCACTTAGAAAAAAAGAAGAAGAAAGGTAGATGAACGGCGCGCGTCTAACAAAGAAAAAATGAATAAGAGTAACCAAATCGTAAAAAAAAAAAAAAAGCAAAACCACTCGAGGCCTGTTGCGCTAAGCGACAACTACCAGTGCGGAATGAAGGGGAAAAAGTGCATCGCAACGCTGCTGTCTTCGGTCTCTTTTTCTTTTTGTTCATGAAATGTCAGAACAAGGGTAAAAAAGAAGACAGTCAAGAAAGAAAGCATCGGAGAACGGAAAAGAAGAGAGAAAAGAAAGAAAAAAAGCGAATGGAAGTGGCTGTACACATGAGCGAATGCAACGTGGGGAAAAAAAAATTAACAACAACGAGGAGCAGTACATGTAGGACGGCGCCGCAAGAAGTTGTTTAGGAGGAGTCGCTGGCGTAGCACGGGGCAGCGATGGCACCCATGGCCTTCTCCGCGCGCACCGCCACGTAGAGGAAGCCGTCGGCCTGCTTGCACGCGTCGCTCAGGTCGCCCACGGTGGCGGACGCGGCCGGCGTGCAGCCCTCAACCGCCAGCGTCATCTTCTTGGCGCTGATGCTCAGCGTGGCGCGCACCGCAGCCTCCAGCTCCGCCACCGTGGCGTCGCGCGGGAGCGCCAGGAAGTGCGCCTTGCTGCCCTTGGCGGCCTCCACGACCATGGCGACGTGCGCCGGGTACTTGGCCTGCAGGCGCGCGCACTCGGCACGGCGCACCTCGACGGCGTTGTTGGACTGGTAGGCGGACATGGCTGCGGGAGAAGAGAGAGAGAGAGAGGGTGTTGGGGTTGTGGTGGGCGGGAAAGCTGAGGAAAAGCGGAGGCGTAAATCTTTGCAACAAAAAAAGGGATGAGAGGCAGAGAAGGGGACGGTGCGAGAAAGTGGAAAGTAGAGAGGCAGCTGCATGTTTTCGGACGTCGCACGGGTCGCGTGACGAGAAGAGGACGCCACAGGTATTGATCCATAGTTTGAAGAGCTAAAATATGAGTCTTATTCTCCGGAGTAAAAAAAAAAACTGCGCTGCTCGGTCCTTTTTTCCCTCTTCTTTGCGCGCGTCACCTCATGAGGCATTAACAACGCATTGACGATCCAACATCAGAACATCGAGCTTTTAAAAATTCGGTAGTTGGCAAGGGCAGAAAAACAGCGTATGCAAAGGGAAAAGAAGGCAACAGAATTCAGAAACAAGGGACGATATCGCCGACACGTGGGAGAAAGCAAAACAGAAAAATTACTCAAAACGCGGAGAAGCACCGCTGCAGCAACCCAGAGTAAAGGCCGCTCTCTCGCACACCACACCATCTACTAAGCTAGATGAATTGCATGTATAGAACGACAACACAGAAAACAATATGGAGAATACAGGAAAAGATAATAACGCCACCAACGAACACGCAGCGATACTCTGTAAAAGAGGAGAACAATACAAGAAGAGGCGTACGAAAGGGGCCTGTCAGCGCAGCGCGCGAAAAAGCTGTTCAGGTCTCTCGAAGTAGTGAATAACAAAAAAGCGCGGGGCACATCGACTGCCCTCACCGAGACTTCTACACCTTCCTTTACTTCTTGTCCCCATCGTTGCGCTTAAACTTGTTCAGGAAGTTGATCGACGTCGCCGTACTGCGTGCCGCGTTGGCAAAGCGGGAACCAAGGCTCTCCTCCTCCGCCGCACTCTTCGCACCTCCCCCAGCAACACCGGTGTCAGCCCCACCACCAGCACCAGCAGGCGGTGCCCCGCGTGGAGAGGCCCCGTTTGCCGTGCCACCGTCCCCAGCAGCTGCATTCGCCGAGCCACCACCACCACCGATGTTCGACACAAAGTTGGAGAGGGAGAAGTGACTGCCGGTCGTCGGCGACGCAGCAGCAGCGGACGTTTGAGCGGCGGTGGTGCCGCCTGCCCCGCCGGTAAGCCGCGGCGACGACGGCGCTGCCGGGTCGCGGGTGAAGAGCGCGGCGAAGTTCAGCCCCGTGACGCTGGCCACCCCACCGATCGACTGCGGGGCCGGCGACGAGGAGACGCCGGTTGCGATGCCCAGCGATGCCTCACGCTGGATGTCGCGCTTCGTGGCCTCGACGACGCCGCGCTTTGACAGCGTCGCGACCCACGCCCGCACGTCCTCCCTCCGCAGCCCTTTCAGCTCAACCAGACGCACAAAGTTGTGGATGGAGCGGTCCTCTGGCAGCACCACCTCGTAGTAGACGTCAATGAAGGCGTCGGTGCGGGCGTCGACCTGCAGCACCTTCAGCGCGCGGTTCAGCTGGTCAAACTCTTTGCGGACGAGCCGCATGTAGCCGGTCAGCGCCGTCGCAGGGAAGCGTGCGGGGTCGTTGTAGTTCGGCAGCTGCAGAAACGTCTTCTCCAGCGCCGCGGCATCGACACGCATCGCGCTAATGCCCTCGTCGGGCAGGCGCCGCAGGCGGTAGAGCGTGTTGCCGTACTCGGGAATAAAGAGCGCGGCCATCTTGTCAAGCAAAAAGCGCAGCGCCGAGGCGGGAATGACAGCCGAGCAGCTGAGCACCGTGTCGTGCAGCGTCGTCGTGATGTCACGCACCAACTTCGATTCGTCGGCGGCGCCACCGCTGTTGACGTCGTAGGCCGCCGTGCCTTTCTTGGCCATGAAGCCACCGTTGCCGTACTCCACAAACATCGGCGCGAGGGCGAGTTCGGCGCCTTGCAGGATGGCCTGAATAGCCTTCGAGTAGAGCGTCGAAAAGGCCTCTTTCACCTGGTCAAAGGCCACCTCACGTGCTGGAGCCTCACTGCGGGCACACACCTCATCTCCGAGGTCCTGGCTCGTGGTCTGGCACAGGTCCGCGGTGTTCAGCACGATGCAGGCGCGCCGCCGCTCCAGCGGGGTCACCGCCGGGCTCGGCAGCAGCGTCGTCACCGCCTGCGCCAGCTCAATGAGGTGCCGCCGCCACACACCAGCCATCTCGAGCAGGACGTCCTGCTGTGCAATGCGCAGTGCCCGCTTCAGACTCTCCTTGATGAAGACAAAGATGTCCTCGGCAATGGGCAGCCACGTGCCGTTGCGGATTTCCTCCTCGGCGCTGTTCCACCCCGTGCAGGTGGCGTCGCCGCTGCCGATGAGCGGCTGGGCGAGGGCCTCGCCCATGAGCTTGTCTTCGTTCTGCACGAGCAGTCCCATGTGCTCCTTGAAGGCGGACAGGATCATGCCGCCGTATTTGTAGATGGGGAGGTCACGCCGGCCAGGAAACTCCTCCTTCCACGCCATCAAGTGCGTGAGGTCGCGCTCCATGTCGATCGTCTTCTGAATAACGTAGGTCAGCACCACCACGTCAATCTCGTTGGCCGACTCCCGCAAGGCGAGGTCGAGCTCCTGCTTCGTCCGCAGGCAAAACGTCACACACAGCTCCTGCGGCACGCACCAGTGTCGCGGGAATACATTCTGAAAGACGCTGTCGTAGCGCTCGAGCAGGGTGCGCAGGTAGACGTAGCGGCGCTCGGTGCGCTCCAGCTTGGCCTCGTCGGTGCCTCGCTTAAAGCGCAGCGAGTAGGACTCGAGGAGCTTGTCAATGAAGCGGTCCCGCAGCTTCTTCTTGCTCTCCTCCTCCATCAGGTCCACCACCGAGCACGCCTCGGCCATCAAGTTCTCATCGATGGCGTCGAGGTTCATCTCACCAAAGACGGTGTTGCGGATGTAGTACTCCACCTGCCGGCACAGCTGCGTCTGCTTGTCGTTCAACTCCTTCACCTTCGGGATCTCCTTCATGTTCTCGAAGGACTTCGAGTATTTAAGTGCCTCCTGCAGGGCGTCGCGGGTCTGCAGAAAGCGGCGCTTCTCAAAGGAGGAGGAGAGAACCTGGAGCTGCAGCATCCACAGCTGCACGGAGCGGAGGGTGTTGATGCTGGAGGTGAGGTTTGTCTTGGCGATGTCCAGCTCGCGGATGTGCTGACACAGGTCCTTCACCATCTCCTCGCTGTCGGAGGCCTGAGCTTTAATGTCCGAGACCCGCATGTAGAGCTGCGCGACGGCCTCCTTCGCGCCTTTCAGATCACTCTCTGCGCTCGTTGCGTTGCTTGCCTGCTGCTCCACGGCCTTCAGCAGCTGATTCTCTGTCTTCCGGAGGCGCTCGTTTGCCTCGTCTAAGAATGCCGGGAGGGCGGCGAGGCTTGCCTCGTCTGGGAAGCGGCTGTTGAGGTAGACAACAGGATCGAAGTCGGCCGCGTCCATTGCATCGCGTGGGGGGCAGACCTCCGCCATGGCGGCCTCCACCGCAGCACTGTAGCGCACAGACATCTTGTTTTGTTTTGGTTTTTATTATCTCGTTCTTTGCGTATGTTCTGCGTTGTGGATGGGCACACGATAGGAGAGAAAAAAGGGGAAACTGCCGAGAGAAAAGGCTGCACCAGTGTGAAGTGCGTCTGGTGGTCGAAACAGCTTCTACAGCTTTGGTTCTCTATTACTCACAGCTGCTACTGTGTCAGGTAAGAGACAAAGAAATCAGAGAGAGGATAAGAGAGAGAATCGGTCATAAATAGGTTTTTTTTTATAGCTCACTAAATGCAATGAAGCAGAGACGCGAGTGCATAAACAGCGAGTAGAAGCACCGTGGCTGCACGCTCACCACCGCAACGCAAAAAAGTCAAGGTAAGAAAGCGCCACGGACGTCATTGTCAAAACGCACGCACTAGCACACCATGCGCAGCACAGACCACACACACCTTGCCCACTATTTACCTTACGCTTTCTCTCTTCTCTTCGTTTTTTTTTTCTTAGGTCGCATATGCTGGTTAGAGCGCCACTCCATCTTCCACATCGGCATGTTCGAGATGTCGAAAAAAAAGAGAACTCAGAAAGCCACAAAAAAAAAAAATACCCTACTCGCATTAATCATGTTAACTTCAATTACCGCACAACCACAATAAAAGAAAAGCACGTCTTGACTTTTTCTCTTTTTTTTTTTTTTCAATCCATTAAAAATTTATCAAGTTTTTTTTCTTTGCTTTCTTTTTTTCATTTTTCCCCTTTCGAGGAGGGACCAAGTGGCGAGTTTGGCGAGGGGTTCAGTGGAGGCAAAATACACTGCAGATTCAAGCGGTGAGGGGCCGCTGCAGCAGCACCACACAGTCGCTAAAGAAGACCAACATGACAGCTTGTTGTTCATGCCCCTTTCCACGAGAAAAAAACAAATAGATTCCCCGCTTCTCTTGCCCACAGTCCTGCACCTCTTAGGTTAACTTACCCCCGACAAAGCGGGTTACTTTTCTTATCTATAAAGCAAGACGTGTAGAGATGCGAGGGGAAGGGAAAAGAAGCAGCCAAAGAACATCAGCAAACAAAACGTTTCGCAAAAAAGACAATGACAACCACGTCGCAACCCGCAGGCTACGCGCGAAATGTGTTTTTTCTCTCTTACTATTCAACGATTGCCAGCTGCGCTTCTTTTCAAGCCCTCACACTTTCCCCTTTCACCTGTTGAAGACCAAAACGGCAGAAAAAATTTGCGCTTCTGTTGTTGTCACCGTGCCAAATATGGTGGAGGCACGCCGCAACAATTGCAATCACGGCACACCAGACGTTTATGCGATGGCGGCGTAGGCCTGCGTCATGCGGTTCACCTCCTCCTGCACGTGCTCCTTGTAGTCCGCAATGTCGCCGTTGAAGCGCTTCGCCTCGCCCTTCTCCACGATCCAAATCTCATCAGCGATCTGCGCCAGCAGCCGCAAGTCGTGCGACACCACCACGACAGCACCCTCGAAGGAGTTGATCGCTTCCGCCAGGGCATCGATGGACTCGATGTCGAGATGGTTCGTCGGCTCATCGAGAATCATAAAGTGCGGACGCCTGAAGGCCATCCAGGCAAAGACGACACGCGACTTCTGGCCATCCGAGAGCGTCTTCATCGGAGTCATCTGCGCCTTGCCAGAGACGCCGAAGCGGCCGAGCGCGCTGCGCAGGATCGCCGGCTCCGAGACCTCCGGGTACTCCTGCGACATCCACTCGAGCGGCGTCAGGTCCATGTTGATTTGGTCGACAAAGTGCTGATGGAAGCGCGCCATGATGCAGTGCGCGTTCTTCGCCACGTACCCCGCCGTCGGCTCCAGCTCGCGGCACATGAGCTTTGTCAGCGTCGTCTTGCCCGCACCGTTGGGCCCCACGAGGCAGATGCGAGAGTCCATGTTCACGCCGAGGTCGAGGTTGTCGAAGAGCTTCTCGCGGCCCGGGTAGGCGAAGGCCACCTCGCGGAACTGCAGCATGGGCGGCGGCAGCGCACCGGCGCACGGGAACTCGAAGTTGATGCGGCTGTCCTTTGCCACTGCCTCGGTGAGACCGCCGCGCGTCATCTTCGCGAGCGTCTTCTCCTTGGACTGGGCCTGGCGGGCCAGCTTGGCGCTACCGTGACCGAAGCGGGCAATGTAGTCCTTCATGTTCTTGATCTGGTTCTGCTCCCACTGGAACTTCTTCATCTGGTTGCTCTCCTTCTCCTCGCGGGTGATGCAGTACTGGTCGTAGTTGCCGCCGTAGCAGGCGAGCTTCTTGAGGTGCATGTGGCAGATGTCAGTGCAGACGTTGTTCATGAAATCCTGCGAGTGCGACACCATGAAGAGCGTCTTCTTGAACTTGCTCAGGTAGTTCTCGAGCCACACGACGGCCTCGATGTCTAAGTGGTTCGTCGGCTCATCCAGCAGCAGCACCGTGGGGTTGATGAAGAGCGCCTGGGCGAGCGAGATGCGCATACGCCACCCACCAGAGAAGGCCTTGGTGGGCCGCTGCTGCATCTCCTTGGAGAAGCCGAGACCGAAGAGAATTTTACCAGCGCGAGCCGCGGCGGTGTCGGCATCGAGCTCGTCGAGACGCTTGTAAATCTCGTCGAGGCGGTGCAGCACCTGCGGGTCCTCCTGGTCGCTCAGGGCAAGGTCCTCCATCTCGGTCTCCAGGTGCTCCCGCTCCTTGTCAACGGCGAGGACGGCGTCAAGCGCGGACATGTCCGACGCCTCCACCTCGTGCGAGACGTAGTGGCGATCGACGTGGGAGGGAAAGGGAATCTCGTGGTAGCCGAGCACACGCAGCAGCGTCGACTTGCCACAGCCGTTGGGGCCCACAAGGCCGTAGCGGTGGCCGGCGACAAGGTTCAGCGTGGCGTTCTCCAGGATCTGCGTGCCCTGGTAGCTGATGTCGATCTTCTCGACCAGGATGTCGTTCACGCCCTGGCGGTAGGCTGGCGAGGCGAAGGCGACCATGGCACCAGATGAGTGCGCCTCCACCTCCTCCTCCTTCTTGGACGCCTTCGCGTTGGTGCTGGCATCGTTGGCGTTGTCGCTCTTGTTGTTTTCCGTCGTCGGGCTCGTCACCTCGGAGTTGTCCTCGGCGGCCCCCTCAGCAGCCGCGGCGGCCGCCTTCTTCTTCTGCAGGTACTTCGGCTTGGCCATTTTGTTTTGTTTCTTTGTGTGGCGGTTGAGTGTAAGCGTGAAGGAAACACCACACGGAGAGGATGGGTGGGGAAAGGGTATAATACGTAAGTTCTGTGGTGAGAATGAATGTGCGTTGTAACGAGAAAGGAGCAAGAAGAGTGGGAAAGTGGGTAGACAGTGCGCTGGTCATGACAGCACGTAGCACCACACATGCATTCGTTGCCGGTAATATATACCTGAAAAGAAAATATGTTTATAGGGAGCTTCTGTTGTCGATGCAGCAAAGAGAGAAAAAAAAATGAAGGCATCTCAATGCATTGGCAAAAAGGGATGTATCTCGTCACTATCCCGACTAGTTTTACAGTTTAAGCTTCAGACTTCCACTTTTAGACTTCTTTTGCGACGGACGACAACGTCACTCAGCTATCAGTAAAGCCCTTTGACAAGGAGGAGCAACACTTGCACTCTTACCGTCTCTGTGTGTGCGACACACCACACACTCACACACAAATAAAAAAAGAAAATATAAAAAAAATAGTGTCGTCGACGTCAGCATCGCGAATCATCACTGATGCCTCGTCCAACCTACGCCGTCGCAGCCGCGGCGTCCTCGGCAGCCTTCTTCTGCCGCGCCACGGCAGCACGCCGCTTCTGCTCTTGCTCAATCGCACGCAGCCGCTTGAGCTCCTTCTTGCGGCGCTCCGGCAGGTCCTTGATGTACGATCGCATCGCCATCGGAATCCACCGCTCCGGGTCGGCCTTGCCCTCCATGTTCTTCGCAGGGCGTCGCAGCGCACGACGGCGACGCTGCGGCAGCCCACCGGACCCTTTCTTGCCGGCGGCCGCCGCAGCTTCCTCGTCCGCCGCCGTCACACGACGGTAGCCCAAGTCGTTCATCGAGGCCACACTCGGGTGTTCGCGCACCAGCGCCTGCACCTCCTGCTCCGACGGCACCTTACCACTGGCACTGCTGCTGCTGCTGCTGCTGCTGGCCATCACCGTCGCTGCCGAGGCGTCCAGCGCTGCGATGTGCCGCTTCGCCTCCGCGATGTCAGACTCCGCAAGGCAGACAACAAGAAGGGCGGCCACATCACGATCGCGCGTCAGTGCCGCGTCGGCAGCCTGCACCGCCTTCAGCAGCTGCGCGACTTCACTGAAGAGGCCGCGGCTTACCGCGAGGTCGTGCACGGCCCACACCAGCACCGCCTTTTTCACCTCGGCGCTGTAGCCGCCACTACCGGCCGCGGTTGCCAAACGCTGCTTGAGCAACGCCATCGCACCCTCTGCGTCACCGCTCTGCGCCTTCCAGGCGGCAACCGTCACAATCGTGGCGGGCCGCTGCGCCATGTCGGTGTCCTTCATCGCAAGGACAGCGTCTGCGGCGTGTGCAAGGTCGCCCTGCTCGAGGAAGAGCTGCGCGGCGATCAGCTGAATGAAGCGCTGCTGTCTCGCACGGCTCGCCTCGGATGGGCTGTTGGCCCCACGCCGGCTCGTCGCCTCCGACTCGTAGGCACGCACACACGCCTGCACAGCGCTGGCGTTGCTGTCTCCCGTCGAGCTCGCTGCCGCCTTCTTCTTGCGCAGCTCCCGCACCGCCAGGACGAGGCGGAGGGACTCCGTGAGCTCGCTGTGCGGGAACGCCTTCTCCATCTGCTCCACCGTGCGGGCACAGCGATCCAGCGCGCCGGCGCCGAGCTGCAGCAGCGCCGTGTTGTACTGCACGGCGACGATCTGCCGGGACGTGAGGCGGGAGACGACCTTCACGTGCTGGGCAGCCTTCAGCTTGCGGTGGGAGTCGAAGAAGTCGCGGCTGCGCTGCAGCGCTGTCCAGAGAATCGACGCCACTGCGTTGGTGACGGCGGAGGTGGGCTTGTAGGTAAGGATGAGCTCCACGACTCGGCGCGCGTCTTCTTCGCGGTGGCGCAGAAAGGCCACGTACGCCTGCTGCACCCAGTTGCTGCTCACCTCGTTGAAGAAGAGCCGCTCCGCCGACGGCCTCGACGCAGCGCCGCCCATGCCACCGTGTGAGGAGGCCACAAGCGGCACCCCCAGCTGCTGCTGCAGCTTCGCTGGATCTGCCGCGAGCGCCTCCTGCAACGAGTGCAGCGCGCTCTTCGGGAAGTCCTTCGCGCACAGCTGCTCTGCCTGGACAAGGGTTGTCTGCGCGCCGTCGTAGTTCTGCTCCTCCAGCTGCGCCACGGCGAGGTTGAACAGCAGGTCCGGCGTCTTCTCCTCCGCCTCATCGCGCACGACGGCCGCCACCTTCGCCGGGTCCGCCGCAGACAGCGCTGCCGTGTAATTTGTGAGCAGCTCCTGCTTCTCCATGTCATCAGCAAAGGCGCCGTCCTGCACCAGTGCGGCGTAGATGGCTGCCGCCTCGGCGTACTCCTCGAGGTTGTAGTGAATCTGCGCGAGCAGGTGACGCATCGGTGCCGTCATGGGCCCCGCGTGCCTCCGCAGCGCAGCTTTCGCCTCACCGTACTGCATTAAGCGGTAGTGGCAGTAAGCCTTGTGGAAGAGAGAGGTGGGCGACGACTTCGCTGCGGTCTTCTCCTTCTCCAGCGCTTCCATCACACGCAGGGCGGCGGCGAACTTGCCGGTGTGAAGCAGCGCCACGGACTTGCACTGCAGGGCGTAGGCGTGGTGGGGGTTGAGGGCGAGGAGGCGCTCCGCCGTGGAGGCGATCTTGGACGGCTCGGTGTCGCCGGCGGAGGTCTGCTTCCGCAGCGTCTTCTCCAGCTTAG
The DNA here is from genome assembly GCA_030078075.1 of Crithidia sp. LVH-60A. Taxonomy (NCBI): domain Eukaryota; phylum Euglenozoa; class Kinetoplastea; order Trypanosomatida; family Trypanosomatidae; genus Crithidia; species Crithidia sp. LVH-60A. The sequence continues at coordinate 492,295 of CP119645.1, forward strand.
AGGCCTCAGACATGGTTTTTGCCTTTAGTTACGTGTGTGTTTGTGTGTGTTGGGGGAAATAGTGGGAGAAAAATGGATCTGGCGTTGAGTGCACGGCTGCGAGCAAGAGAGAAAATCAAGCGAATGCAATAGTAACTCGAAAACTACTAAAGAGCTTTACTGGGAGAGGAGTACTAAAGGAGGGAAACAACGCTTAATGGCTACGAGAAAACAAAAACAAACACGAAAAAAAATACCGAAGCGTCACCGTAGCACAAGAGCGGTGGTTGCTTACCAGCAAAAAAGAAGAAAAAAAAAAACAGTCGATAACAACTGTGAAGTAGAGCAGGTAAGAGGTTGCGTGAGGTAGAGCGTAGTGGAGAGAGGTCTTAGACGAAAGACGTGCGCTGCGAACTGCGGCAGATGTGTGCAGCTTTAATACGGCCCTTTTGGCTAGATGAGAAGAGAGGAGAAGAGACACGTTCCTTTCCTTTCTGTGTCGTTCTCATACTTGCTTGATCTCTTCCTGAAAAAAAAGGGCTTTTTGTTTTGCTTTGCACTGTAGACGTGTGTGACGTGCCGACCTGCAAGCGATCGGCTACAAGGATGCAGAAGAGAAGTAGAACAACAAGAACAAAAGAGGAAAGAAAGAGAGAAGACAACAAACCACAACTACCATCGAAACTTTTAAAAATTGCGGGTGCGCCACTTATCGTTTGTCAGAAACGTGCCCCATCGGTTCGGTGCGATGATCTGCTCCGTGTCCACCGTGCGCCGCACCTCCAACTCCCGCCACTCCCGCCACCGCGGCGAGCACCACCGGCTGTAGTTTGAGTCGCGGAAGAACATCGCGTAGTGGGCACCAGACTCCCGTTCCAGCATCACCGCCACCATCCCCCACAGCAGGTGGTAGAAGCTCAGCGTCCACAGCACGTTGTACCAATCCAAGTCAGCCGTGATGCGGCCAAACACCGTGGGAAGCCAGGGGTTCGCGCAGCCGCGACGCACACGCGTGTAGTCCCACACCAGCAGGCGGTAGGTCCGACTGCGTGCGGTGAGAACACGGCGCGACACCACGGTACAGATGCCGGTGCCCACTACCCACAACGCGATGTTGGACAGCGTGGATTGGACGTTCACCTGCCACACGGACTTCCTGTTCTTGCTCCAGAGCGACTCGGAAAGAAAGTACTGATGTGTGAAAGTGACAGCTGCAAAAGGCAACGCAAGAAAGCCGTTGCGGTTCAGAAAGCCGCGCCAGCCGGCGCCGTCCGTCACGCGGCCGCCCAGCACGACGGCGTTGCACAGCAGTGAGAAGGCGAAGACGGCCGAGCCGGCGGTGGCGGCGCAGCGCAGTCCACAGCAGACGGTGCATTTGTGGCGTGGCTCAAAGTCCTGGAAGGGCTCCACCGGAGCCCGTGGCCGCTGTGCCTGGCCCAGCTCCATTTTCTCTTGTAGGGCAGAGGGATAGGCAGAGTCGTGCCAGCCTTGTGCGTTTCTGTGTTCGTTCGGTTCCAATGTACTGTGACACTCGTGCGTGTTAAGGGAGAAGAAGAGAGAAAAAGAATGAAATGAAAGGAAAACAGGGAAGGAGTAGAGAAATGTTTTCGTGTTCTTCAAACCTGCCGGATAGCAGGCTGCGTGACTTGAGTGCCGCAAACATGCTTTTGAAGAAAGACAAGTCGAGGATAGTCCTCTTGCCTTTTCTCTTTCTTCTCCGTCTCTTTTATTTTACCATCAAATGGTGAACGACAAGGCACTGCTACTGTGTCGCGACGCTGGAAAGTCACCTCTCACCGCGCGCTTTGTCATCGCCAGTCGTGTCCGCTTTGGCCGGTTTCATCCAGAACTCCTTTTTTGAATTTGATTCCTCAATTCGCAAGGTCAAGACGTGGAGCCCAGATAGTCAATAGCAGAACAGCAACATGGAAAAATTGATACAGGAAGGAAACGAAGAGGAGGCTAGCAGGCGGGAGAACGGCACTGAGACGTAATGCACCGTGATGTGTTTTTCCCCCTTTATCTGCCTACCAAATGTACCACAGGAAGAAGAGCAGCAGGGCGATGCCGCCGTAGACGATCCACGCATCCGCCTCATTACGACGCACAATTTGCAGAATCGTCGTATTCGACACACCGAGCGACTCGAGCAGGTTGCCCAGCTTGTTCCCCACACCACCGAGACGCCGCCCTTGATCTTGTAACGCCTGCAGCACCTCCTTGCTCTCCGACTCCATCGTCTGCATCCGCTGCCGTGCGTACTGCAGGCTTTTCTTTTCCCGCTCGAGGTGGTCCATTGCTTCGTAGTTCTGCCGCTGCAGCTCCGCGCCGTTGCCGACGAGCGTCTTCACCTGCGAGGCGTAGCTGGCTTGCTGCTGAGCTTTGCGTGCGTAGCGGCTCAGCGTGGCCTCGATCAGCTTCACCTCCGAGAGCACCTGCTCCGCGCGCCGGCGCTGCAGGGGCGTCACGCTCTGCGAGCTGCCAGTGCTGTTCCCCGCAGCGCCAACGCGGGCGTGCAGGGTGGCTGCTGGTCCACTGGCAGACACAACAGTCGTGCCGGCGATGCCGTTCATCGTGCCCTGTGCGATGGGTCGCACCCGGTCCGCCGCCTCGTCCATTAAGCGCTTGGCGAGGTCGAAGTCGATGAGCGCGCCACGCTCGGCCTGGGCGGCGATGTTGCTGAGGGTGTGAAGCGTGTCTTTTGCCTGGCGCAGCTCCGCCTCCACGACGCCGACCTCCGCCATCGTTGCTGCTCTCCGAATTAGAAGGGCGTAGTCGCAAAGACACAAACAAAAATTCAAATAGAAACGAAGGAGTGGTGAATTCGCGAAGAAGACACCAGCAGTGGCAGCAGGCACTGATGAAAGGAAAAGAGAGGTGCGGGGGGATAAATTGACACTTAGAGCAGTTGAAAAGGGCGGAGTAAGAGAGAGAGAAACAGAGGAAGAGACAAGAAGAAAAAATGCGAAAGGAAGTGGCGCAGCATCCAAGCAAGTGCAGTACAACGCAGCGAGACGTGATAGAGAAGAATGAACATACGTCGCGCGTTGCGGTTGGAAAGAGAGCCAGCAGCATCAGCCAACACCTACAAGCGGATGAAGACCACAGAGGCCATGCACTCGACCTCGTCTCAATGCTGCGTGTTAGCCCGTCAACTTGTCCACTACTTTCAGAACCGTGCACGCATATTTGTGCACCTACGGAGTCCGTTTTACAAGCATTGTGGTGTACACCGGAAGGGCAGTACCGAAACGTTCAATCGAATCGCTTTGATGACTGCGTAGTCGTTAACTTATTGAAGGAGTAAGAAAAAATAACAGAAAACAATAAAAGAAGAGGAAAAGAGCAGATCAGCGTGCGCTATTTTCCTTTCCAGCCCCATCCTCAGATCCACCGCCATCACGCCTGTCTTACTCTCCTCATTCACGTCCCATGCCAGGCCACCTTATCCCCCACACACAGACGCGCAGAGGAGTGGGAGGAAACGGGCACGAAAGTAAAACGAAAAAAAAAAAAACACACACACACAAGCACGAGGAACGACCGCCATCACAGCATAGGACACACACACAGCGACAGACACAGCAGTACAGCTACAGCGCCACCTCGGCCACGTAGAGGATGTACAAGAAGAGCCAAACAGTCGACGTGGCAATGGCGCTAACGTACATGCAGAAGATCATCCGCGAGTAGTCCCGGGCGTGGTAGCCGTGCATCGCGCAGATCAGCGACGAGTTGATCGCCGACGGTGAGCAGCTGGCGACGAGCATCGAGAGAATAAAAGGACGCTCCCTCGGCACCATGTTCGCCTTCACCAGCAGATGCAACACACCAAAGCAGATGGTTGGGATGACGACAAGACGGAGAAGAACGGTTGACCAGGTGAAGATAATCTGTGGTGACACCTTCGTGGTGATCCAGCGCACACAGGCGTTGGCGTCGTCGTCTGCTGGAGGGGAGGCAGCGATGTCGGAGCTCGGCGTGCCATTTGCGTCCACCGGCGCAGGTGCAGCTGTGCCTGCTGCTTCTGTTGCCTGCTGTGCTGGCGGCTTGGAAGGCTTCGCCGGCGCCTCATCCGCGGGACGACTCGCCACAATCGTGAGACCCAGCACGAGCAGCTGCAGCGGGATGGCACCCTCGCCAATCAAGGTCATCCCCCCAATCACGGCCTCGCCAAGGAAACACTGCGCCAGCCACCGCAGCGGCGGCGTCAGTGAGATGACGATCGCGATCAGGCTGCTCAGCACCGGCGGGGACTGGAGCGACTTCACGATTGTGTGTGCCATGCGCCGCGCCTTCTCACCGCTGCTTGGTTTCACCTCCCGCACGTCGTCGATGTTCAGCTCGCCATCCAGCACGATGACAGGGGAGCCCTCCGGCGGCACGATGGGACGGTCGCGATGCGAGGCAGGGCGGTACCAGCCCAGCTGCTCCCGTGCCGTCGCGTCGCGCCGCTCTGCCGCCGTGCGCGGCGACGCTGGTGAAGTCAAGATTTCCGTTTCGTTCTCCGCACGTGGGGATTCGAAAGGGTAGGAGAAGCTACGGTTTTGGTACGCCAAGGCTTCCCCCTCGGCTCCCATGGAGAGATACTGCCGACGGCGCAGCGCCACCGCCCCGCTCTCGCGCTTCGCCTCCTCCTCCTCTACCTCTTTTGACTTCGCCCACGCAATCATCGCGTCGCCGACCGCCCAGAGGCCGATGGAGCAGGGCAGGTTGTAGAGGAAGATGTACGACTGCGCGTCCACCACCGCCTTACCGGTGAACCACTCGATCCCCTTCAGGTTTAACAGGATGCTCACCGGGAAGGTGAGGCCGTTCTGGAAGGTGCTGCCCAGCAGCAGCACGTAGCGGTACTCCTTTGTTAAGAAGACCCGCACGAGAAAGGAGCAGAGGAAGCCCAGGCCCATGGGCAGGAAGGCAAAGAGAGGAGCCCAGTAGAACCTGCTGAGCTGCTCCCACGTGACGTTCAAACAGAGGTTCGTGAAGAGCAGACAGGGCAGGAAGACCTTCATGGCGATGTAGCTGAGACCTTTTTTACTCGGCTCCGGGTTGGAGAAGTAGCGTGAGACAAACATGCCGGCAATGGCACACACCATAATCTTGCCCACCGTCGTGGCCGTGATGAGCATCAATCCCACGTAGAGGTTCATCTTGAGGTATTAGTGCTGGAAGGGAGAAAAAAAAGAAATCAGAGACGAGGAGATGCCGAAGGTGCCTCTAGAAGAGTGAGGTGAAACGCCAGCCGAATAGCGCCGTCGTTGAACACCTCCACTTCCTGCGTTGCTGAAGGACAGAAGAATGTTCTTCACTGTGTTGCCTCCCCTGTCCCGTGTTTTAGTAGTATTTCTTGGTATTTTGAAAAGTCACCGTCAGCTTTCTCTCACAGCGATACACGCCAGTAAAAGGGAAAGAAATAAAAAGAATTTGCAACAAAAACAGCGCCAAAGGAGAAAAGGACGGAAGGCAAAGAAAATAAAGATTAAGCGCACGACGCCACAGAACAGAGCGCAGTGGAACAGACCGAAGGCCACGCAGCACGTGCAAAAAGAAAAAAACAAGGTCGATACTCACCCACACGCTGATGATATCTACTCCGATTAATGTTAATTAATTTTTTTTGCCCTTTTAATTTTTTTTTTGAAGGTGGAAAGAGAAACAAAATACAAATTTGATTGTTTTATTGCTCTCTTTCTATCTTTATGTCAACGGGCTATTATTATTATTTTTTTGTGAAAAAGACTGCGAATTGGGCGATAAGGAACGAAAGATAGTGAAGGGATGTCAAGACACATGCACGCTTGCATGCACCTCACGACTCACGCAAATTCCGAATTGATTGTTCTTTTTGTTTTGGCACAGAATGCCGTCTGGTACAAAGAAGCACTGCAAGAAAAAAAAATAGACGATCGCTGCTGTGCCATCAAAGATGAAGAAAGAGGGGAGGTGTGAGAGGAAGTGAGCGAGGTTGAAAAAAAAAAAACCCGATGCAAACACACGAAGAAAACACGAAGCTGTTGGTGTCACTGCGTTGGGCATTTTTCTCTTTGTTGACATTAGTTTAATATTTATGCTAAAGCACCACGGTCAACATATCTCAGGCTTCACACAGCCTCTACCACAGTGGCTTCGTCTTAAGCAGCTCGCATTGCTCTATATTAAGTGTTCTTTTACTTCTATTCATGAAAAACTGGAGCGCTTTTTTATTTATTTTCACTTCTTCCGATATACAGTGATAACACTTGCTTCGCAGTTGGAGGCAGGAAAAAAAAAGCCTGTCAGTTGTTAATATTCAATAATAGTCGTAATGAGAGTAGCTTGATGGACTGCGTCACGCGGCACTGAGCGTCCGCGACGGACGCAGAGCACGCAGGCTGGAGAGCGAAGAAGAACTTAGGCAGTGACACCCTCTTTGGCTACAAGACAACAGGTGCGGCTAGGACGCACGTAGCTTGTTACGAGGCATCCGGTCGTGTACACACACATACATACACACACGTTAGTACAGCTAAACAAATACTTACCCAGCGTCCACGCGCCGCGTGTGCAGCCGACTACAGCGTCCGCTCAATGTAGAGGACGAAGACAAAGAGCCACAGCGTGGTGGTGAAGATGCACGCCACGTACTGGCAGAAGATCATGCGTGAGAACTCCTTTCCATGGTAGCCGTGGATGGCACAGATCAGCGAGGAGTTCATCGCGGACGGCGAGAGTGCCTCTGTCAGCATCGCCAGCACAAACGGACGCTCCCTCGGCATCACGCCAGACTTAATGAGCAGGTGCAGCAGCAAAAAGCACGCGGCGGGCATGAGGACAAGGCGGAGGACGACGGTGCTCCAGGTGAAAATAAACTGCGGTGATACCACCGAGTTGATGTAGCGCGTGCACGCGTTCATGTCCGCATCTGACGCGAGTGCGGCTGCAGCTGCCGCCTCCACCTCCATCGCTGTGCCGTCTTGATCAGAGGTGGGGGAGGGCGACGCAGCATCAGCAGCTGCCGCAGTTGGAGGGGCCGCTACACTCACCGGCTTCGGTGGGCCCACCAGGGAGCAGCCGAGCACGAGCAGCTGCAGCGGAATCGCCCCCTCTCCAATCAGCTTCATGCCACCCATAAGAGCCTGGCCAGCAAAGGTCATGAAGAGCCACCGCAGCGGGGGAATAAGCGCTACAAAGATGGCGAGAAAGCTCGCCAAATTTGGCCCGCCGGTCAGTGACTCGATCACGTTCTTCCGGAAGTGTGCCATGCTGTCCTCTTTACCAGTCTGCGCGTTGGCTGTGTCACTGCCGACGGCGTCATCGTCGTTTAGCACGATAACAGGAGAGCCGGGCGGCGGCATGATGGGACGATCCTTGTGGCTCGTCTGACGGTACCACCGCAGCTGCTCCTTCGCTGTGGCACCGCGTCGTGCGCTTCCCGCTGCCGCCGGGCTTGAGGGAGAGGCAGATGATGGGCTCTGCGCACCCGGCAGCACCTCCTCCGCTGACGCCCTCCGCGGCGACTCGAACGGGTACGCAAAGCTGCGGTTTTCGAAGGCGGCGATCTCGTTCGGTGTGGCACCCATGTCCATCATGTGCTGGCGCTGCACGGTGGCCTCGGCAGCCTCGTGCGCGGCCTCCTCCTCCTGCACCTCCTTCTGCTTCGCCCAGGCGATGAGAGGCTCGCCAATCGAGTACAGCCCGATATTGCAGATGAGGTTGTACAGAAACGCGTACGACTGCGCGTCGGCGACGGCCTGCCCGGTGAACCACTCGATCCCCTTCAGGTTCAGCATGATGCTCACGGGGAAGGTGAGTGCGTTGGGGAAGGTGCTGGCGAGGAAGACGACGTAGCGGTACTCTTTGGTCAGGATACGGCGCATCAGCAGCGAGGAGAGAAAGCCGAGGCACATCGGTATGACGCTGAAGAGCGGGGCCCAGTAGAACTTGCTGAGCTGCTCCCACGTCACGTTCAAACAGAGGTTCGTGAAGAGCAGACAGGGGAGGGCAACACGCATGGCGATGAAGCTGAGGCCTTTTATGCTGCTTTCGGGGTTGTCGAAACGGCGCGAGATCACCATACCAACGGAGGAGCTGAGGATGATCTTGCCCACCGTCGTGGCCGTGATGAGCATCAAGCTCACGTAGAAGCTCGTCATTTTTTTTTTGGAAAAAATATATTGAGTGCGAGATACGTGCCTATGGTGTGTTTGTGTGCCTCTTGCAAAAGAGCGGAAAAATAAAAAAATACGGTAATCACGTTGGTGGACTGCACACAGAAAGGAGAAATAATAATTTTTTGGGCAGGCTCGACGAATGAGCGCGTAGAAGGAAATATGTGAGCTGAGGCCACAGAGAGAAGAAAATAAGTAAATACGAAAATGAGTTTTATGAAAACAACACCGGAGTGCTTCACTTACGCAACAAGAGGAGGCCAACTAGACAGACAAAAATGTTGCGAAGTGTACAGAGCTAACTGTTGGCTATGCTTTTGATTGTTTTTGTTGTTTAATGTGCGTCACTAAAGATGAACCCGGTGAAGAAGCGCTCAAGGTGAAGCGATGGCTTTTGCACAAGACGTCAACGAGCTGTCTCTCGCTACACTCCTGGTTCGGCTTTCAGTTACGCACAAAAACAGACGGAAAAGAGGAGAGAGAAGAGGAAAAGAAAAAGTATGCGATTGATGGACGGTGAAAGATGGACGTTCGACAACACCAATACGTCTAGACTGCGCAAGACAGTTCCCTTGTTGTTGAATGCGACAGTGTTTTCCTCGTGTCTGTGTCTGTGTGTGAAAATCACCAAAAGAGACGTCCTACTCTCACAATGAGAAGAAACAATATTAGTGATAGTCCATTTCTTGCATCCCTGATTCAGCGAAGCACGGCTTTCTTAAAACGACAGAGTTTCTCGATATGTATTTTTTTCATTTTTGCATCCTTCTTTTATTTATTTGCGCAACGTTTATTCGTGCCTCTTTTAGCGCGGTTAGGGTCCTTTACACCCAAGACGAAACAGGGGCAGTGTTAGTCGACAATATTAAACAGAAATTAGCATAACAAACACACAGGGAGTAGGAATAGTTAAGTAGAAGGAAGACGAGGAAGGTAGGGTCTAAGGGGAGCGCCACAGCAGCATTGTACGCGCCTTCCATATCTTTACCCGCACACACATATACATACATGCACAACTACAATTGGCATTTTCTTTTCCTCCCTCCTCTCTTCTCACCTTGCGTTTTAAGCGTTGCCAGCGGAAAGGTGGGCTTCACAACGGCAGACATCACCGCCATGAAAGCTGTGGTCCTCTCTACAGCACGCGGTAGACATAGATGTTCTGCACGCCCTCCGCCACCTCACTCTCTGCCTCGTCGTCGTGCTCCTCTGCGCCGTGGCTGTGCCCGTGACTGTGACCATGGCCGTCGTGACTGTGTCCGTGGCTGTGACCATGACCGCCGTGGCTGTGGCCGTGACCGTTGCCAGCATCACAACCGTCATCACCACAGCAATCACTCTCACTCCCCTCCTCCGCACCGTCGCCGTGATCCCGAGCGAGGGCACGCATTGTCAAGAAGTTGTCCGACACCGCCGTTACATCGACGCGCTCCACGAAGCTGGCGAGCCACTGCAGCGGCGGCACCACCGCGGCACCCTTCTTCTCCGCCCCCTCCACCTCCGCCCACGCCGCAGCCCACACGTCAGCGGTAAAACCAGAAAGCGTCTCCTCCAGCGCCGGAGAGCAGACAAGAAAGCGACCGCGCCGACCCACCAAGCGGCGCAGCTTCAGCCAACACGCGGCGTGGGCCACCGGAGACGAGCAGAAGTACTCAAACACGTTGTGCAGCACGATGAGCGAGGCGTCCTTCAAGGCCGCTGCGCCATCCCCGACGAAGCAATCGCTCTGGATCACGTGCAGCTGCGAGGACACGTCCATCACCTCTTCCACAGGATCGGCGTCGTTCTTGTCGAGCCGCGGGGCCTGGCGGCGGCGTGGCGTGAAGAAGCGACGCAGCACATCGTGTGAGAGCTTCACGTAGGCAGGGTCCATCTCCACGCCGGTGATGTGCACCTCTGGTTCCTCCTCCTCTTCTTCCTCATCATCGTCCTCGTCTGCCTCGGACGGGGGCTGCACCAGCGCACCTTGCTGGAGGGCCAACGCACAAGCCCACAGCACCACACCAAGACGAGAGCCCACATCCACAATATGCAGCGGGCCCGCCGTGTCCGTTTCTGCGACACTGGCAGAAATCACCTGACGCAGCACGTGGGGAAAGAGAAAGCAGCTCAGGTAGACGAGCTGGTCCTGCGAGAAGGAGTGCGTGATGAACTCGGCGAGGTGGATGTCCGTGCATCCGCACCGCGCACAGTACTCCCGCGCAATCTGCTTCGCCTCCACCAATTCATTAATGTCGTCCTCCGCGTAGAGGAACGAATCCACCGCGTAGACGGGGGCGGTGACGAGAGCAGTGCTGCTCGCCTCCGTCGTGTTCTCGGGCGAGCGGGCTCGCTTCTTAGACGCCGTTTCTACGCGAGGAATCTGTGTAGGCTCCGGATGCGCTCCGTAGGGCAGACGGCTTTTGAGAAAGTCGCGGGTACGGGCCAGGCCACGGTCCACCTCGCCCACAGCAGCCACGAAGAGCGCCTCTTCATCTTCCTCCTCATCTGACATCTCCTCATCGCCTTCGTCATCGCCCTCCTCGCTCTCTTCCTCGTCTGCTGAGGATGTGGCGGTGGTGTTGGCCTTCTTCGCTGCGCTCGCCCGTGCCTGTGCGCCGTACTCCTTCAGCATCGCACACAGCAGCTCCACTTCGCCTGTCTCCCAGCTGCCGATCTCGTGCGATTCGAGGGCCGGCATCAGAGCCGACAGCGTTTCCTCCACCCGCTCCATTTTTTTCAAAAGAAAACAACGACAAACACACGCAGCTCTTAGGTATTGGATCGCGCTTGGCTGCACCGTGTTGTTCCCTGATGTGGCGGTGGTGCTACGGCAGAATCAAAACACACGACTATTCGACTTTTGCGTGAGAGAGATGTCTTCACCCGGGTCTGGCGAGACGACCAGTGCGTGAGAAAAGGGGGGAAAGAAGATGGAGGAGGGAAAGTAGAGAAAGACGTGACAAAGAATAGCCGTGCAGCGTGACGCAAGAGCCAAGAGAGACTGCACTCGTTTGCAAGAAGTAGCGCTTCTTTCGCTGCTCCCGTGATCTCACTATTCTGCTCTTACGATGTTCAAAAAAAAAAAAAAGTTCGTTGGAATTGGCGCAATGCCTCGTTTACTCTTTCGCATAAACGAGGTCATCACACACGCACCCAGCGCAAAGCAGTTTTCTTTGCTTTTCTGTGGAGCGCCGATTTTTTTTTTCTTAACAGCAGTACGCAATACACGAGCCATCTACAATGAAGCAACGAACCAACATCTCAAAAAAGAGAGAACAACGTACAGCAACCACCTAAAAAACAGAGTTTTCTTTCATGGAAGGGCAAACGAGAAATCTCTCCCTCTCCCCCGCCTGCACACGCACACTTAAAACACAAAGATGTTCCAGTAGAAGACGAAGCAGTCGAAGCCGGTGTCGCCGCAGCACAAGTAGCCCTTCTGCTCCAGCGTGCTCAGAATATCCGCGGCGACCTCCGTCGACACCTGCATCCGCTCCGCCAGCTGCACATCGCTGACCGACCGCAGCGCCGCGCTGGAGGAGGGCAGGCACTTCGTGCTCGGCACCGTCAGCAGAGGCGTGATGCCCTTGCCGCTGCTCTCCTTCGCCCGTGCATCCTGCACCGGGGACCTCGCATCGCTCACAAGCTGCGGCCCGAGCAGCACGGCCAGCTTCGCCAGCAGCAGCGAGTCATCCTTGTTGACGAGGGCCTTCCTGCCAGACGAGAGCGTGACCAGGTCGTAGCGTGTACTGGATATTTTCTCCGTCATGTAGGTGCACGCGTTCAGCACATCCAGCGGCGACACCAAGTCCCCGCCTCGCGCCTTGTTGTACAGCGCAAAGAGCTCGATCAGCGGGACAACCGGCATGTCGTTGAAGAGCTTGGCGTTGCGCTCGTGCGTCATCCAGGTGTGCAGCTCGAGCGCGAGGTCCTTGTGGAACTGCGACTCGCTGCTGCCCTTTCCACTGCGGGTCACCATCGTTCCCAGGCCCAAGGTGGACTCGATGCTTTCAATCTTCGTCCGCTCCGCGGCTGTCTCGCTGCCCGGTGCAGCACCGGCCGCCGCCGTCGCCTCGTTGCGCTCGCGTATGCGACGGATGTTCGCCACCAGCGCAGACGCCTTGTTCATGACGTCGTCGACGTCCTTCAGTGTTTCGCTCATGGCGGCAGACTGGGCCGAAGCCTGCTGGACACCCGCGATGCCCACACCACGAGGCACCGGGGGCAGCACCACCGGCTGCTGAGGTGCGGGTGAGCTTCCCGCAGCGGCGGCGTTGCTGCTTCCAGTGCGCGCTGCTGTGGCGGTGCTGCTGGAGGAGGCGTGTGCGCTGCTCTGTTGCGCTGCAGCTGGCGAGGAGGAAGGAGATGTGCTCGGCAACTTCACCCACGCCTTCTTCTCTAGCGCTTTCACCAAGGCAGGGAAGAAGTCGTCAACCCCGCCGGAGCGGAAGGAAAGCTTGATGTAGGTGCTCTGCGGCAGTGGGACGATCACCTTGGGGCTGGAGAAGGGGCCGAAGCCGCTGGCAGTGCTGGGCGACTGCCCGGCCCGCCGCACCAGCTCGAGAGGGAGCTGCAGGATGGTGGACGCGTCGGCCTCGTCTTGGTACATGAGGTGGTGGGTGGTGAGGGACAGCTTGCCTTTGCGCCACTGCGTCTTGACGTCCTTGTTGTAGAGCGCCACGCCGTGCTGGGTCAGGAGGCAGACCTCGTCAGCCTCGAGCGCCGCCCCGTTCGTCTTCCACTTCCAGTAATCCATTCGCACCACTGTCGTGCTCTTTTTTTTTCTCTTTGCTCGATAGACTAAGTTGAGGTTGAAATGCCCTGTAACGCAAGAAGACAACAACTTTGCTTTTACGTTGGGGAAAAATAAGATCGATAGATAGAAATGAAGAACCAGGACTCGTGCGAAGAGAGAGAGGGAGATGTGAGCTTTAGAAGTTACGAGGAGACAGTTGCGGGGAATCACACTACTAGTGAAAGAACAAGCCGGTAAGAAAAAAAATAGTCTATTTATCGACAAATGCACCGGCTAGGCCACGTGCGGGGGATCCGATGGCTCGTACGTGTCGCGAGAGATGAGTCGTAGCTCTTTACAGCCACGCAGCAACATTTTTTTTGTTTTCCCTTTTCCCTTACTTTGATCGCTGACTTTTTTATTGTTTTCTTTTGGTCGAAGATAATGTGCGGAAGTTGACTGTCCTTTAGCGCAAATAGATGGGAGCATGAGTAAAAAAAGAGACCACAGACAGCGATAGTAGACGAGATAGCACACACACTCAGAACTAAGGGGGCTACGCACTCTCCGCAGCGCCGTCGCCCATGCCAAAGATCGCCGTGTAGGCGGACACAAAAAGGGAGAGCAGCAGCAGCACCCCCATTACCTTCACCGGGGTCGAGAGCTGACCACCACCATGGCCAAAGAGACCCCCACGCTCACCATCTGCGCCGCTGCCGTGGTGCTGCCCGGACGACTGCTGCTTCCGCTGCGCCGCTGTTGCCGCACGTGCACGTCGGGCCTGCTGCGCGCGTGAGAGACCACCAGCAGCACACGCATTGCCTCCCTGACGACGCTTGAGGTTGGCCAGAGCTGAGGAGGCAGAAGCCCCTGCATTTGCTGCTGCTGCTTCATCCTCGCCTTCGACATCGCTGCCCTCCTCTTCATTGTCTTCCTCCCGCTCCTTAACATCTGCCGGTGCCGTTGCGGCTGCCTTCTGGTGCTCCGCCTGCACTGCGGCGTGGCTCTGTCGCAAGGACGCGTAGGCGTCTCGCGCCACTGCGTCAGCGATGATGAGAGCGTTGGCCATCTCAACACTTCCCGCAGTGGTGGCCAGCAGCTCCACGACGGAAATACCGTCGGCGGTGCAGGGGTCGCCCAGAAGGGCCGCAGCCCTGTTCACCGGCACCGCAGCGCAGAGAGCCTTCACCGCGGACGTGTTGCCGGCAGCCACCGCGACGTGGATAAGTGCGTGCCCGTTGCTGTTTTTGTCGCACAGAAAATGCCCCGCGTTGTCCTTGGCAAAGGCAGCGGAGAGAAGGGTCTCATACAACTGCACGCCCGCCTTGGAGCTGCAGCCCGGGCGAGCAGCCACCGCCACCTCCGTCACCGACTGCAGCGCCGCGTTGCGGGCGAGCGGGTCGGCGCCAAGCGCTAACAGACGACGCACGAGAGCCTCGACCACGGCATCTTCGGCATTCGCCGTACTCACCAGGACGTGAAGGGGGGAATCACCAGCTGGCCGCGTGCCGGACGACACAAGCTGCGCCACGGCGGCTTCATCGAAACCCGACTTCTCCAGGTAGTCGCAGAGGACTTGTGCCACGCCGAAGTTGTAGGTGGACTCACCGAGGGCTAAATGTAAAACGGTGGCTCCCTGACTCTTGTCCGCCATGGCCAGCAGCTGCAGCGCGTCCACGCGCACAGCAGCGGAGGTGCTAATGGCAAAAGGAGCAGCACCTCTTCTCTTCTCATCGTCGCCGCCGTCCTCCTCCTTCGACGCGCTCGTGGTGTGCCCCACGCTATCTAAAATGCTCAGCAAGAGATTCGTCGCGTTTGACGTGGCTAGCACGTGCAATGGGGTGCGACCATCCGCATCCACCACGCGCGGGTCTGCCCCGGCGCGCAGCAGCAGCGCCGCCACCTCGCCATCCTCGTTCCAGCAGGCACCGTGCAACGCAGTCGACTGCTCGGCCGACTCGTCCTTCTTGTTCACGGCAGCGCCGGCACGCAAAAGTAGCTCAACAATCGACTGTGAAAGACCCTCCGCGACGGCGTAGGAGAGGGGGAAGATCTTTTTCGCGTTGGGCTGTGCCATGGCCTTGCGTGCCGTTGGCTTCTGCACGTGTCGCAGCTCTCCGCTCTCAGCGTCCTCAATTTGATCGAAGAGAAGCTCCAGCAGCTCTTCTGCGTCTTCGTGCTTCAGCGCAGACCAGAGCTGCGAGTCGGCTTGCTTTGCTTTGCTTCTGCTGCTGGTGGTGGTCGTCGTGGCGGTGCTCTGTGGCGCCGCGGCGTCGCCTTTCTGCTGTTTCGTTTTTCGAGCCATCCTGCAGTTTTGGCCTTTTTAAAGTGCGCGTTGGTCCTCTTTTTTTTTTTAGGTGTCAGTTTGGTCCCCCTTCACCAGCGATAAAGAAAGAGAAAGGAAAGCCCGATAGTTTAGCGGCTTGATGAGCTGAAACAGGTGGGGCTAAGTGCTGCAGATTTAATCATAGGCGGTCGGCAGGCACAGCGTTACGCAGGGGTGTGAGTGTGAGTGAGAGACGGAGAGAGAGACAGGAGAGCGGAGAAAAGTATGATCGACTCATAAAGAAGAGACAACACTTCTTCTTTTCGTTTCGTATCACCCTAAAAAAAGAAGATAAGAGGAATGCGCACCATCCAGCCAGCTGCTCCACATCTTCGAGCTCGAGGCAAAGCTGGAAAGAAGAAAAAAAATAAAGTGCTGGGAGTATCACGAGGCGGTTAAGTAGAACGCAGCTCATCTACTCTGCTCCCACACCTTAAATGTTGCCAAACCGCCCTCGAAGCCGTTGTCGCTTCGTCTTCGCGTTAAAGGAATGCTGTGAGCGATGCAGAAACTACAAGGAGCGACCATTCTCCGATAACATGAAAAAAAAAAAGTCAGCGCCAGACTTTTTCAGAAAACAACAAAACAAAACAAAACAGCAGCGGTGCAACGAGAGGCGTTCAGCAGGCGCTCCTTCATCCTCCTGCCACCCCACATGTCTCGTAGCCAAAGCGAAGACGCACGCACGAAAGCACGCTGTTTTGAGGATGAAGCCAACGCGCCCTTCACGCACAACCATAATAATCACGTCAAAAAAGCATGCGAATCACTGGAAGGGAGGAAGAGGCTTCTCATCCTTCTGCCGCAGCTCTTCATCCCTGTCACGGTCGAAGCCGCGAGAGTCCAGGCCACGCTTCGCCATCAGCTCCGCGCTCTCTTCCCGCAACTGCTTGAAGATGTCCTCAGCCCGCATCTGCAGATCCACGTCGTCGGGGTTCTGCGCGTACTCATCCAGGACGGACTGCAGTTTCTTCTGGTTCTTTGAGTTCCACGAGCTGAGCGGGATTTGTCCCGTGCCGCGCTCCAGCGGCTTCGCCTGCGTCGGACTCGGGCACCACGCAATTGTGTGGAAAATCTCAAACGTTGCCGGGGTGAGCCCGTTCTTCTTGTACATGACGTCGTACGCCGCACAGGTGCCGAGCAGGACATCGCGGTTCATTGGGCGACGCAAGTAGTGGCACGCGCTCTCGCCCATCACCGCGAGGTGCTCCATTAGATGAAACGGGGTCTCGTAGAGGAGAAGGTGGCGATCAAGATCGATTGTGGGAATGCTAAAGCCGGCCTGCAGCACGAGCGTCGACAGCCCAGCGCCATCGATCATGGGCGAGATGTGCGGCGACACGCCACCCAACACCTCCGTCTGCACCATCGAAAAGCAGCCGCGCAGCTCGTACAGTGTGTTGCCGCCGAACATGGCGTTGAGGAAGAAGCCATCCTTCTTCAGCACCTTCCGGATGTTCACCATCGTCGTCTCCAAGTCGTTCACCCAGTGCATGGAGAGGCAAGACACCACCATGTCGACCGACTTGTCCGGAATCCCAAAAGGCGACTGCTGCTCCTCGTCACAGCAGATTTGCACAAACTCGACGTCCGGTGGGATGTGGTCTTTGATCTCCTCGTAGTTGCGGTTCAGTCGATCCTCGGAGATGTCGGTCTGGATGTACTGCTTTAAGCCGTGCATCTCCTTCCGCTCGATCATGTGGCGGAAGTACCAACCCGTGTGCGCGCCGACTTCGAGCACCACCGGCGTGTCGCGCTTCACGAAGGAGCGGCGGTCCAGCATCTGCTCGGCGCACAGCTTGTGCAGGTCGCACGCAGGCGCGGAGACAAAGCTGCGCTGCAGGCCCTTCACCTTCCGGTCAAACACCTTGAAGTTGAGGCTGCGCGCCGGGGTCGACCGGGTCAGAATGATAGGGGACGGCATTGCGCCAGTCGGTAACAATTACTTATTTCAGTGTGTGTGTGTGTGTGTGTGTGATAGGAAAAGGAGAGAGAAAAAAAAAACACGACAGGTGTGAGGCTTTTCTCCGATGCTGACACCTTTTTTTTTTTTTTGATGCGGCTGAATAAGAGAGGGGTCAGCCTGTGCTGTGTACGAGGTCAGCGACGCGACATTGGCAAAGCCGTTTTTTTTTTTTCAAAGGACGAGAAGAGAGGAAAAGCAGCAAGAAGAGAGTGAGGCAAAGAAGCACGCAATGCGACGTACAATTGACAATAAAACAAAGCTCAAATCCAGCGCCGTTGCAGGCACCAGGAAAACGTGCCCCGCAGAGTATGACTCGCTTTAAAGGCGACAAAATACACTGCGGGTGTCATTCTCTTGCTTTACCTGTCGCCGCTCGTCTATTTTCTAAATCCGCCGTTTTTCCATCGATAAGCCTGTTTTCTGCATTCAAACACACTTTTGTTCCTTTGCTTGGCGACTCTTGCGCTGTTCGCCAGAGTGGTAGAAAATCCAAAAAGAAGAGACTCAAAATGTTCTCTCAAGTGCATCTAAGAAAGGCAATGCTTTCTGCCTGGGAAAGAAGCCACACAATCAGATTGGCTTCGTCCGTGCCCGCAGCTGACGCAAGCCGTGTCCTGTACGGTGTCAGCAACACAGAAAAGTATCTGCGGAGGGCTGCGGCAGAGAGAGAGAGAGAGTGCCCGATAAGTCAACGAAAGCGGCCAGAGTGATAATAGTACAGGAGGAAGGGCGTACATGAAAAAGAAAAGAAGACAAGGGAGACAGGGTGAAGTCGTTACACGCAACGAAAGG
Organism: Crithidia sp. LVH-60A; assembly: GCA_030078075.1. Taxonomy (NCBI): domain Eukaryota; phylum Euglenozoa; class Kinetoplastea; order Trypanosomatida; family Trypanosomatidae; genus Crithidia; species Crithidia sp. LVH-60A. Next base: position 510,222 of record CP119645.1, read on the forward strand.
CAAAGTCTCACGTCAGTGGACAAGCAAGCGAGAGAGAGAGAGAGAGAGAGAGAGAGAGGAGGTCACCGCAAAACAAAGAAACAAAAAAAGCTCTCTCGCTGCGGAGTGGGGAAGAACGGGGAAACAACAAAGACTCCTCAGCACCACAATGAACGACAAGGGCAGCAAGAGGAGATAAGCCGAAACGGTCCCAGCTGCGGTCGAGGGAGACGCGAGAGAGAGAGAGAGAGAACGCGGAGGTAAAGAGCTAGGTTTCATTCTCTTTTTTGTCCATGCCTTCAATCACAAACAATTCTCATTACCGCTGCGTGCTAGAACGTCCAGGGGAGCGCTGCTTCCGATTCGCCAGTAGCTGGCCCGCACGCACCATGTGCTCCTCCAAATCCGACCAGCCCGCCTCATACTGGCGAAACGCGTCGAGCAGCATGTGATACTTGCTATCGGTGTCAGCAGACAGCGTGGCAAGCCCGGTGCGTGCACGCTCATCCAGCGCTACCACCTCACCGCGCAGCGCAGCGTGACTCGCATTCTGTCGCGACAACTCCGCGTCCACGGCACGCGCGCTCTCCTCGACGCTGCGGAAGTTCTCATCGGTGCGGTCGCTCAGCTCCTCCAGCATGTGCCGCAGCCGCTCCACGCCCGTCTCCCGCTCGATCCGCTCCGCCCGCTGCTGCACGTCGCGCAGAGCGTCGCGCATTTGCTGCTCCAACGCACTACGGTCCTTGTCGAGGTCGCCGAGCGCCTTGCTGATGCTCTTGCGGTCCAGTTCCACCTGCCGCGCCACGCCGTCGACATCGCCGCCAAGCTTCCCCAGCGCCTCCCGCAACGCGGCGGTGGCGCGGTTCGCCTCATCGGCAAGGCGTCCAGCTTGATCAGCGTCTTGACCAGCCGCGCTTGCAACGCCCTTCACGTCCTGAATCTCGCGAGCGGCTCCGTCGAGGGCACGTTCGATTTCGCCCATGCGTGACCGGACTTGATGCAGCTGCTCCGGCCCACCCAACTCACCAATTACGCTCTCCAACTGTTTCTGGTGGTCGCGAATTTCGCGGACATCTTCCGTGATGTCACCGAGGCGGTCGTTTAGCTGACTCTGCGCATCCATGAGTCGTTGCTGCTGCCGCGCCAGGCTGACAAGGACGTTGTTCAGGTGGGAGCCGTCCATCTGATAGCCAATCAGCGGACGGCTCTGGATGAATTCCACGGCATCCTCCATTTCTTCAGTGATAGGGTGTGTGTATGTGTAAGTATGTGTGTATTCCCGGCGAGCTGCAAGAAGGAAAAATACAACACAAAGAGGGAAAGGAAGGCTAAACGATAAAAACACTTCTATTGAGGCAGGATGAGCACTGGGTGATTGAGAGAGGGACAAAAATGAAAAAAAAATCAAAAATGCGAGGGAAGAATAGAAGAGGATGTCAAGAAAGAGGACGTGAGGCAACAGACCGCCAACCACTAAAAAAAAGGAATGGGAAAAGAGTGGCGTTTTTTAATCTTATTATTATTACAACATGTACGCACACATTGATTGTTCAAATTTAGAGCTTTCAGTTCTCCACAATATAAGTAGATTTATTAACCTTAGATGCATTCGAACCCAAACTTGATGTTCCATGCTACCCGCCTAGCTGGCCCTTAACACGTAAAGACCGGCGTCGTTGGAGAAGAAGAGGGCAACGCCCGCCCGTGCAAGTCTATATAACACTCCCTTATTGGACTTCAATAAGGATAATATGAGTTTAAAAAATAATTTTTTTTTTGGTTTGCGGCAGCTTGGAGAACTACTGATAAAAACACGGCGCAACGCAGCCAGGACACGAAAAGGGGTAAAGGAAAAAAAAACATTTTTTTTTCAGACACTGAAAATCGAAGCGGCCCGACAACAGCGGATGCACTTCCGTTCTCAGTCCTTCCTTCCCCGTCACGGTGGTGGAAGAGCTGTCACCGAGGATGCACAGAGGACCACAGACGCAGATTTTAAAGAAAGTAAATAGACCCATCGAGCTCATGGTGTACATAACCGTATGCTATCATAATTAAAAAGTTTTTTTTTTTTGATTTTGAGAGGGGTTCCGTATCATTTTACGGAAAAGAACAGAAGAAGCCACACGGCAGAACACCAACAGCACTTCTTGACGAGAACAAAATCGCGGAAAGGAAAAGAGGAGACGAGGGAGGACGCGTGCCCGTGTGCATGTCTATGTGTGTGTGTTTGTGCCTAACAAGAGGGGCCCTTCAAGTTCCGTATCGCTAAAGCACGTAAAGTGAAGAAGAAGAAAAAGAAAAATGCAAAAGGGGGTTTCATCGCTGATTCAATGCAGGTGAAGGCAAGTTGGAGTGACGCGGCGTGTTTGCCCCTCAAGGCGTCTCTCTTCCTCTGCCTACACCTTCTTCTCATCGGATGCCACGTCATGTTCTTCGGAGAGAAGCATTCACGAGAGAAGAAAAAAAAAAGCGAATCCGATGGCACAACAAAACACCCAAATGCAAAACAAAAAATATATAAAGAGAAGATGAAATGAGACGGAGTACCGAAAAAAAAAAGAAGAAGAGATTTAATGTTCGCAGAGGGAAAAAAAAGAAAAAATCGCAAGTACCAGATGACTAGGAAGAGGTTAGGCGACCGTCCGCCATTCCCCAGCCGATTCATCGGCACCTTTTCCCGTACGCGTTCAAAATATTTTTTGATGAAGCAACCGCCATCCAAGCACGTCTCCCGTAGGCGTTCCTACAGCGTTAACTCTCCGCTGACAACAGCAAAAGTATCTCATCGAGAGAGCAACAACTCAGGTCCTCGTGTGCGACAGCTGTACGAGTAATAAAGGACTACAGGTACGACATTGCACGTGACGCACCATATTCAGCCGCTGTCTCGAATTACTGTCGGAAGCCTACAAGACGAACTTGTAACGGCGCCACACAGCTGGACAGCACCACCGACAGAATACCAAGACTCACCAAAATTGAGAGCCGGAAACTGCGTGTGCGTCCTCGTGCCGGTGCCACGCCTACAGGTTGGACTTGGCGAACTCGGTGCCCTTGGCGATGTTCTTCTGGATGGTGGGCAGCGCCTCCTTGAGGATCTTCTCCTCGGACGGCGCCAGCCTGCCAATGGGCAGGCGCTGCGCGATGCCGCACTTGCCCAGCACCACCGGGATCGCCAGGAACTCCGACGCGTGCTGGCCGTCCGTGTCCACGTAGGTGTACACCAGCGGGTTGCCGGCGCCGGTCAGGCCCTCCACCACCTTGAGCGCGAAGCGCGCACCCGCCTCGGCCATCGACAGCGTCGCCGACCCGCGGCCCGCCTTCGCCTTCACCACCTCCGTGCCCGCCACCTGCACGCGCGTCACGATCTTCGCCAGCGTCGCCTCGTCCGGCAGCGGGCCGGGCAGCTGGTGGAACAGCGGGACAATGGTGATGTCGCTGTGGCCGCCCACCACGGGCACCTGGCTCACCGTCAGCGGCTTGCGGGCCTCGTTGATGAAGCGGGTCGCGCGCAGCCCGTCCAGCAGCGACACGCCCATCAGCCGGTTCTTGTCGTAGCAGCCCAGCTTCTTCAGCGCCTGCGCCGCGATGGCGACGGTGCTGTTCACGGGGTTGGTCACGACGCAGAAGACCGCCTTCGGGCTGGAGGCGCCGCAGGTCAGCACCAGGTCCAGGATGATGCCGGCGTTGATCTTGAACAGGTCGTCGCGCGTCATGCCGGGCTTGCGCGGCACGCCGGCAACGATCACGAACACGTCCACGCCCTTGGCCAGCTCCGCCAGCGCGGGGTCGCGCTTCACGCCGATCTTGCCCGCCGCGTACTTCACCGTCACGCCGGCGTTGTCGATGTGCGACAGGTCCGCCGCCACGCCCGGCGCGCCAACCACGTCGAACAGCGACAGCGTGCTGCCGTACGGCAGCTGGCGCATCAGCAGCAGCGACAGCGACTGGCCAATGCCGCCAGCAGCGCCAACGACGGTGACGTTCACCATTTTTTTTTTGGGGGGGGGGGGGGGGGGGGTGGGTGTGGGGTTGGGGGGGGGGGGGGGGGGGGGGGGGGGGGGGGGGGGGGGGGGGGGGGGGGGGGGGGGGGGGGGGGGGTAGAGCGCGGGGGGGGGGGGGGGGGGGGGGGGGGGGGGGGGGGGGGGGGGGGGGGGGGGGGGGGGGGGGGGGGGGGGGGGGGGGGGGGGGGGAGAGGGGGGGGGGGGGGGGGGGGGGGGCCCGGGGGCGGGGGGGGGGGGGGGGGGGGCCCCCCCCCCCCCCCCCCCCCCCCCCCCCCCCCACACCACCCCCCCCCCCGGGGGGGGGGGGGGGGGGGCACCACACCCCCCCAAACAGAAGGCCCCCCCCTGCGTGCGCGCTGCACGCAGCTGGTGGCGATTATTTCTGTTGGTGCTTGTTTGCGATTTGCTGGTGCGCTCGCGGTGCTGCGGCACGCGGTGCTCGCGGGGTGCCGGTGGCGCTGCTCCGCCCCGCTGCAGTGCGACGGGTGGTGGGGCGGAGCAGGCGTCACGGCACCCCGGGAGAGGGGGGGGGAGGAGGAGGTGCACCGCGTGGGGTGCGCGCAGACACCGCGAGCGCACCCGCACGGAAAGAAAGAGATCCGCCGCGCAGCTCATCGGATCAGGCAGGAGGCGGGAAAACAAAAGGCGAGGATAAAAGAGCGAAAGCGAAGAAAAGAGAAAAGAAAAAAGAAGAAGAAGACGCGGGTACCATCGACCCTCGTTGCCAGGCAGGCAGTGCCGAGGCAGTACGGTAGGAGAGAGGGCGGCGACGGCGGTGGTGCGCAGTGCTCGGCGACGCAGATTGGGAGGGCGGTGGGGTGTCGCGGCACCGCTGTAGCGCGGCTGCACTGAGTTCGCAGCGTACAAAACAGCAGCGCCGCTCCCCCACGTCTGCGGCAGCGTCACCAACCGCCGTGCGTCGCAGTTAGAGTGTGGTAAAAAAGAAAGAAAAATGCCAAAAGGAAAGAAAAGCAAGAAATCAGAGAAACGCCACACAGGAGCGGCGAGGAAATCACGCGCGAGAGAAGGATGCAGAAGAAGTGGATGTCGGTTGGGTTGATGAGGCTTCTCCGTGGGCGGGAACAGCCGTTTCCCTGCACCTCAACAGCCAGTAGCGTTGCGGTGGGGGAACCGAGAGCAGCAGCTTGATCACTTGCTGCGGTCCACCATGGCGGCCACGGCTTCCGGATAGCGGTCGCCCTCGATGTTGATGGCGTCCACCTTCTTGGTGAACTCCGCGAGCTCCTCGGCGGTGAAGTGGATGGCGGTGGAGCCGATGTTCTCCTTCAGGCGCTCCGACTTCGTGGTGCCCGGGATCGGCGCGATGAAGGGTGCCTGCGCCGTCACCCAGGCCAGCGCGATCTGGCTGGGAGTGGCCCCCTTGCGGTCCGCCATCTCCTTCACCACGTTCACCAGAGCGAGGTTCTTGGCCACGTTCTCCTTGGTGAAGCGGGGAAGCTTCGAACGGAAGTCCGTGGCGTCAAACTTGGTGTCCGTGTTGATGGTGGCGGTGAGGAAGCCACGGCCCAGCGGGCTGAAGGGCACGAAGCCGATGCCCAGCTCGCGCAGCGTCGGCAGCAGCTCCTGCTCCGGCTCGCGGAACATCAGCGAGTACTCGCTCTGCACCGCGGTGAGCGGGAAGACGGCGTGTGCGCGGCGGATGGTGGCCACGCTTGCCTCGCTCACGCCCCAGTGGCGAATCTTGCCCTCCGCCTTGAACTGCAGCATGGTGCGCGCCACGTCCTCGATGGGGATGGTGGGGTCGATGCGGTGGATGTAGTACAGGTCCACGTAGTCCGTGCGCAGGCGCTTCAGCGAGCCTTCGATGGCGTCGCGCAGCGTCTCGGGCCGCGAGTCAGCAACCGACTTGCCGTCACGGTAGTAGATACCGCACTTAGTGGCAATCACCAGCTGGTCGCGGGGCAGGGTAGAGATGGCCTCGCCGAGCAGCTCCTCGTTGATGTGCGGGCCGTACACCTGGGCCGTGTCGAAGAAGTTAATGCCGCACTGGAAGGCCTCGCGGATGAGCTGAACGCTCCTCTTGTCGTCGCGGTCCTCAGGACGACCGATGCTGTAGCTCATTCCCATGCAGCCCAGACCGATCTGGGAGACAAAGAGACCGCTCCTGCCGAGCTCGCGGCGCGGGATGCTGAGGAGACCAGACATGGCGAGGTAGTGAAGAAAGATGCGCTGAGATCAGTAAAATGAAAACAAAGGAGAAAGTTTTTTGTGGTTGTGTTGATGGGCGTTTTATTTAGGGTGGTGGTGAGCCTTTTAGCGAAACTGGCAGTGACGGGAAGGCGTTGTGGCGGGGGAGCAGGGGGAGAAGGAATAGTAGACAGCATGGAGCGATGCGCGCACAGCAGGAGCAGCGCCTGGCGAGGCACGGCCACGGGACAGTGGGCAGGTCAGCCCGCTGCAGCGGGCCGCACAGCGAGCACCTTTTTCCGCCGCTCTGCAGGCGCGTCGCAGCAGACACAGCCGTGTCCTTGCACCACCTGTCTGGTGTGTGCGTGTGCCTCGGTTGCCGATTCCGTCGTCGATGGTGTTTTGATGTGTCGCGCAGCAACCTCCACGCGCTGCGGGGGAGCGGGGAGGATGGAGGGAGAGGACAGGAGGACACAGAAAGAGAGGAAAAAAAACCACGTAAAAGCAAAGAGAGCGAGTGAAAAGAGTCTTTTGAGGCGACGCGCGGTGTGTGCGGGGCACTGAGGGGGTTGGGGGGTGGGAAGGGGAGGGCCGGGGTGGAGGGGCGACGCGCACATCGTCGTGTGTGCGCGCTCGTGCCGGTGCCACGCCTACAGGTTGGACTTGGCGAACTCGGTGCCCTTGGCGATGTTCTTCTGGATGGTGGGCAGCGCCTCCTTGAGGATCTTCTCCTCGGACGGCGCCAGCCTGCCAATGGGCAGGCGCTGCGCGATGCCGCACTTGCCCAGCACCACCGGGATCGCCAGGAACTCCGACGCGTGCTGGCCGTCCGTGTCCACGTAGGTGTACACCAGCGGGTTGCCGGCGCCGGTCAGGCCCTCCACCACCTTGAGCGCGAAGCGCGCACCCGCCTCGGCCATCGACAGCGTCGCCGACCCGCGGCCCGCCTTCGCCTTCACCACCTCCGTGCCCGCCACCTGCACGCGCGTCACGATCTTCGCCAGCGTCGCCTCGTCCGGCAGCGGGCCGGGCAGCTGGTGGAACAGCGGGACAATGGTGATGTCGCTGTGGCCGCCCACCACGGGCACCTGGCTCACCGTCAGCGGCTTGCGGGCCTCGTTGATGAAGCGGGTCGCGCGCAGCCCGTCCAGCAGCGACACGCCCATCAGCCGGTTCTTGTCGTAGCAGCCCAGCTTCTTCAGCGCCTGCGCCGCGATGGCGACGGTGCTGTTCACGGGGTTGGTCACGACGCAGAAGACCGCCTTCGGGCTGGAGGCGCCGCAGGTCAGCACCAGGTCCAGGATGATGCCGGCGTTGATCTTGAACAGGTCGTCGCGCGTCATGCCGGGCTTGCGCGGCACGCCGGCAACGATCACGAACACGTCCACGCCCTTGGCCAGCTCCGCCAGCGCGGGGTCGCGCTTCACGCCGATCTTGCCCGCCGCGTACTTCACCGTCACGCCGGCGTTGTCGATGTGCGACAGGTCCGCCGCCACGCCCGGCGCGCCAACCACGTCGAACAGCGACAGCGTGCTGCCGTACGGCAGCTGGCGCATCAGCAGCAGCGACAGCGACTGGCCAATGCCGCCAGCAGCGCCAACGACGCAGACGTTCACCATTTTTTCTTTTGCGGGGGGAGAGGAGAGGAGAGGGGTATGTTTGTGTTTGTGTGTGGCTGTGCGTAGTGGGAGGCGGGAGGCGGGGGATGTCACGGGAGTGGGAGCGCGGGGTATGTTATCCTGCGCGCGCGCGGCAGGGGGGCGGAGTTGCAAGAGAAGCGGAGGGGGAGAGTGGGAGAGGGTGGCGAGGAGGAAAACGCGGCGTGCGTGCCTTTGCGGGTGCGTGCGCTGGGGCCAGGCCCACACGCTCACACACGCCCACACACACATCAGTCCGTTGCCGGGGTCCGGGGGGCGGTCGCGGCACAGCCCGCCACAAAGGCGGCTGTCCCCCCACGCTGCGGCGCGCTGCACGCAGCTGGTGGCGATTGTTTCTGTTGGTGCTTGTTTGCGATTTGCTGGTGCGCTCGCGGTGCTGCGGCACGCGGTGCTCGCGGGGTGCCGGTGGCGCTGCTCCGCCCCGCTGCAGTGCGACGGGTGGTGGGGCGGAGCAGGCGTCACGGCACCCCGGGAGAGAGGGAAGGAAGGGGAGGTGCACCGCGTGGGGTGCGCGCAGACACCGCGAGCGCGCCAGCACGGAAAGAAAGAGATCCGCCGCGCAGCTCATCGGATCAGGCAGGAGGCGGGAAAACAAGGCGAGGATAAAAGAGCGAAAGCGAAGAAAAGAGAGAAGAAAAGAAAAAGACGCGGGTGCCATTGACCCTCGTTGCCAGGCAGGCAGTGCCAAGGCAGTACGGTAGGAGAGAGGGCGGCGACGGCGGTGGTGCGCAGTGCTCGGCGACGCAGATTGGGAGGGCGGTGGGGTGTCGCGGCACCGCTGTAGCGCGGCTGCACTGAGTTCGCAGCGTACAAAACAGCAGCGCCGCTCCCCCACGTCTGCGGCAGCGTCACCAACCGCCGTGCGCCGCAGTTAGAGTGTGGTAAAAAAGAAAGAAAAATGCCAAAAAGAAGTAGAAAAGTAAGAAAACAGAGAAACGCCACACAGGAGCGGCGAGGAAAACACGCGCAAGAGAAGGATGCAGAAGAAGTGGATGTCGGTTGGGTTGATGAGGCTTCTCCGTGGGCGGGAACAGCCGCTTTCCCTGCACCTCAACAAGCCAGTAGCGTTGCGGTGGGGGGACCGAGAACAGTAGCTTGATCACTTGCTGCGGTCCACCATGGCGGCCACGGCTTCCGGATAGCGGTCGCCTTCGATGTTGATGGCGTCCACCTTCTTGGTGAACTCTGCGAGCTCCTCGGCGGTGAAGTGGATGGCGGTGGAGCCGATGTTCTCCTTCAGGCGCTCCGACTTCGTGGTGCCCGGGATCGGCGCGATGAAGGGTGCCTGCGCCGTCACCCAGGCCAGCGCGATCTGACTGGGAGTGGCCCCCTTGCGGTCCGCCATCTCCTTCACCACGTTCACCAGAGCGAGGTTCTTGGCCACGTTCTCCTTGGTGAAGCGGGGAAGCTTCGAACGGAAGTCCGTGGCGTCAAACTTGGTGTCCGTGTTGATGGTGGCGGTGAGGAAGCCACGGCCCAGCGGGCTGAAGGGCACGAAGCCGATGCCCAGCTCGCGCAGCGTTGGCAGCAGCTCCTGCTCCGGCTCGCGGAACATCAGCGAGTACTCGCTCTGCACCGCGGTGAGCGGGAAGACGGCGTGTGCGCGGCGGATGGTGGCCGCGCTTGCCTCGCTCACGCCCCAGTGCCGAATCTTGCCCTCCGCCTTGAACTGCAGCATGGTGCGCGCCACGTCCTCGATGGGGACGGTGGGGTCGATGCGGTGGATGTAGTACAGGTCCACGTAGTCCGTGCGCAGGCGCTTCAGCGAGCCTTCGATGGCGTCGCGCAGCGTCTCGGGCCGCGAGTCAGCGACCGACTTGCCGTCACGGTTGTAGATGCCGCACTTGGTGGCAATCACCAGCTGGTCGCGGGGCAGGGTGGAGATGGCCTCACCGAGCAGCTCCTCGTTGATGTGAGGACCGTAGACTTCCGCTGTGTCGAAGAAGTTGATACCGCACTGGAAGGCCTCGCGGATGAGCTGAATGCTCCTCTTGTCGTCGCGGTCCTCAGGACGACCGATGCTGTAGCTCATTCCCATGCAGCCCAGACCGATCTGGGAGACAAAGAGACCGCTCCTGCCGAGCTCGCGGCGCGGGATGCTGAGGAGACCAGACATGGCGAGGTAGTGAAGAAAGATGCGCTGAGATCAGTAAAATGAAAACAAAGGAGAAAGTTTTTTGTGGTTGTGTTGATGGGCGTTTTATTTAGGGTGGTGGTGAGCCTTTTTGCGAAACTGGCAGTGACGGGAAGGCGTTGTGGCGGGGGAGCAGGGGGAGAAGGAATAGTAGACAGCATGGAGCGATACGCGCACAGCAGGAGCAGCGCCTGGCGAGGCACGGCCACGGGACAGTGGGCAGGTCAGCCCGCTGCAGCGGGCCGCACAGCGAGCACCTTTTTCCGCCGCTCTGCAGGCGCGTCGCAGCAGACACAGCCGTGTCCTTGCACCACCCGTCTGGTGTGTGCGTGTGCCTCGGTTGCCGATTCGGTCGTCGATGGTGTTTTGATGTGTCGCGCAGCAACCCCCACGCGCTGCGGGGGAGCGGGGAGGATGGAGGGAGAGGACAGGAGGACACAGAAAGAGAGGAAAAAAAAAAAACACGTAAAAGCAAAGAGAGCGAGTGAAAAGAGTCTTTTGAGGCGACGCGCGGTGTGTGCGGGGCACTGAGGGGGTTGGGGGTGGGAAGGGGAGGGCCGGAGTGGAGGGGCGACGCGCACGTCGTCGTGTGTGCGCGCTCGTGCCGCTGCCACGCCTACAGGTTGGACTTGGCGAACTCGGTGCCCTTGGCGATGTTCTTCTGGATGGTGGGCAGCGCCTCCTTGAGGATCTTCTCCTCGGACGGCGCCAGCCTGCCGATGGGCAGGCGCTGCGCGATGCCGCACTTGCCCAGCACCACCGGGATCGCCAGGAACTCCGACGCGTGCTGGCCGTCCGTGTCCACGTAGGTGTACACCAGCGGGTTGCCGGCGCCGGTCAGGCCCTCCACCACCTTGAGCGCGAAGCGCGCACCCGCCTCGGCCATCGACAGCGTCGCCGACCCGCGGCCCGCCTTCGCCTTCACCACCTCCGTGCCCGCCACCTGCACGCGCGTCACGATCTTCGCCAGCGTCGCCTCGTCCGGCAGCGGGCCGGGCAGCTGGTGGAACAGCGGGACAATGGTGATGTCGCTGTGGCCGCCCACCACGGGCACCTGGCTCACCGTCAGCGGCTTGCGGGCCTCGTTGATGAAGCGGGTCGCGCGCAGCCCGTCCAGCAGCGACACGCCCATCAGCCGGTTCTTGTCGTAGCAGCCCAGCTTCTTCAGCGCCTGCGCCGCGATGGCGACGGTGCTGTTCACGGGGTTGGTCACGACGCAGAAGACCGCCTTCGGGCTGGAGGCGCCGCAGGTCAGCACCAGGTCCAGGATGATGCCGGCGTTGATCTTGAACAGGTCGTCGCGCGTCATGCCGGGCTTGCGCGGCACGCCGGCAACGATCACGAACACGTCCACGCCCTTGGCCAGCTCCGCCAGCGCGGGGTCGCGCTTCACGCCGATCTTGCCCGCCGCGTACTTCACCGTCACGCCGGCGTTGTCGATGTGCGACAGGTCCGCCGCCACGCCCGGCGCGCCAACCACGTCGAACAGCGACAGCGTGCTGCCGTACGGCAGCTGGCGCATCAGCAGCAGCGACAGCGACTGGCCAATGCCGCCAGCAGCGCCAACGACGCAGACGTTCACCATTTTTTCTTTTGCGGGGGGAGGAGGAGTGCGTTTGTGTTTGTGTTTGTGTGTGGCTGTGCGTAGTGGGAGGCGGGAGGCGGGGGATGTCACGGGAGTGGGAGCGCGGGGTATGTTATCCTGCGCGCGTGCGGCAGGGGGGCGGAGTTGCAAGAGAAGCGGAGGGGGAGAGAAGGAGAGGGAGAGGGAGTGGGAGAGGGTGGCGAGGAGGAAAACGCGGCGTGCGCGGCTGTGCGTGCCTTTGCAGGTGCGTGCGCTGGGGCCAGGCTCACACGCCCCACACGCCCACACGCCCACACACACACATCAGTCCGTTGCCGGGGTCCGGGGGGCGGTCGCAACACAGCCCGCCACAGAGGCGGCTGTCCCCCCACGCTGCGGCGCGCTGCACGCAGCTGGTGGCGATTATTTCTGTTGGTGCTTGTTTGCGATTTGCTGGTGCGCTCGCGGTGCTGCGGCACGCGGTGCTCGCGGGGTGCCGGTGGCGCTGCTCCGCCCCGCTGCAGTGCGACGGGTGGTGGGGCGGAGCAGGCGTCACGGCACCCCGGGAGAGAGGGAAGGAAGGGGAGGTGCACCGCGTGGGGTGCGCGCAGACACCGCGAGCGCGCCAGCACGGAAAGAAAGAGATCCGCCGCGCAGCTCATCGGATCAGGCAGGAGGCGGGAAAACAAGGCGAGGATAAAAGAGCGAAAGCGAAGAAAAGAGAGAAGAAAAGAAAAAGACGCGGGTGCCATTGACCCTCGTTGCCAGGCAGGCAGTGCCAAGGCAGTACGGTAGGAGAGAGGGCGGCGACGGCGGTGGTGCGCAGTGCTCGGCGACGCAGATTGGGAGGGCGGTGGGGTGTCGCGGCACCGCTGTAGCGCGGCTGCACTGAGTTCGCAGCGTACAAAACAGCAGCGCCGCTCCCCCACGTCTGCGGCAGCGTCACCAACCGCCGTGCGCCGCAGTTAGAATGTGGTAAAAATGAAAGAAAAATGCCAAAAGCAAAAGAAAAGTAAGAAAACAGAGAAACGCCACACAGGAGAGGCAAGGAAAACACGCAGGAGAGAAGGATGCAGAAGAAGCGGATGTCGGTTGCGGCGATGAGGCTTCTCCGTGGGCGAGAACAGCTGCTTTCCCTGCACCTCAACAGCCAGTAGCGTTGCGGTGGGGGGACCGAGAACAGTAGCTGGATCACTTGCTGCGGTCAATCATGGCGGCCAACGCTTCCGGATAGCGGTCGCCCTCGATGTTGATGGCGTCCACCTTCTTGGTGAACTCCGCGAGCTCCTCGGCGGTGAAGTGGATGGCGGTGGAGCCAATGTTCTCCTTCAGGCGCTCTGACTTCGTGGTGCCCGGGATCGGCGCGATGAAGGGTGCCTGCGCCGTCACCCAGGCCAGCGCGATCTGGCTGGGAGTGGCCCCCTTGCGGTCCGCCATCTCCTTTACCACGTTCACCAGAGCGAGGTTCTTGGCCACGTTCTCCTTGGTGAAGCGGGGAAGATTTGCACGGAAGTCCGCGGCGTCGAACTTGGTGTCCGCGTTGATGGTGGCGGTGAGGAAGCCACGGCCCAGCGGGCTGAAGGGCACGAAGCCGATGCCCAGCTCGCGCAGCGTTGGCAGCAGCTCCTGCTCCGGCTCGCGGAACATCAGCGAGTACTCGCTCTGCACCGCGGTGAGCGGGAAGACGGCGTGTGCGCGGCGGATGGTGGCCACGCTTGCCTCGCTCACGCCCCAGTGCCGAATCTTGCCCTCCGCCTTGAACTGCAGCATGGTGCGCGCCACGTCCTCGATGGGGACGGTGGGGTCGATGCGGTGGATGTAGTACAGGTCCACGTAGTCCGTGCGCAGGCGCTTCAGCGAGCCTTCGATGGCGTCGCGCAACGTCTCGGGCCGCGAGTCAGCAACCGACTTGCCGTCACGGTTGTAGATGCCGCACTTGGTGGCAATCACCAGCTGGTCGCGGGGCAGGGTGGAGATGGCCTCACCGAGCAGCTCCTCGTTGATGTGCGGACCGTACACCTGGGCTGTGTCGAAGAAGTTGACGCCGCACTGGAAGGCCTCGCGGATGAGCTGAATGCTCCTCTTGTCATCGCGGTCCTCAGGACGACCGAGGCTGAAACTCATTCCCATGCAGCCCAGACCGATCTGGGAGACAAAAAGACCGCTCCTGCCGAGCTCGCGGCGCGGGATGCTGAGGAGACCAGACATGGCGAGGTAGTGAAGAAAGATGCGCTGAGATCAGTAAAATGAAAACAAAGGAGAAAGTTTTTTGTGGTTGTGTTGATGGGCGTTTTATTTAGGGTGGTGGTGGTGGTGGTGAGCCTTTTAGCGAAACTGGCAGTGACGGGAAGGCGTTGTGGCGGGGGAGCAGGGGGAGAAGGAATAGTAGACAGCATGGAGCGATACGCGCACAGCAGGAGCAGCGCCTGGCGAGGCACGGCCACGGGACAGTGGGCAGGTCAGCCCGCTGCAGCGGGCCGCACAGCGAGCACCTTTTTCCGCCGCTCTGCAGGCGCGTCGCAGCAGACACAGCCGTGTCCTTGCACCACCTGTCTGGTGTGTGCGTGTGCCTCGGTTGCCGATTCCGTCGTCGATGGTGTTTTGATGTGTCGCGCAGCAACCCCCACGCGCTGCGGGGGAGCGGGGAGGATGGAGGGAGAGGACAGGAGGACACAGAAAGAGAGGAAAAAAAAAAACACGTAAAAGCAAAGAGAGCGAGTGAAAAGAGTCTTTTGAGGCGACGCGCGGTGTGTGCGGGGCACTGAGGGGGTTGGGGGTGGGAAGGGGAGGGCCGGAGTGGAGGGGCGACGCGCACGTCGTCGTGTGTGCGCGCTCGTGCCGCTGCCACGCCTACAGGTTGGACTTGGCGAACTCGGTGCCCTTGGCGATGTTCTTCTGGATGGTGGGCAGCGCCTCGCCTTGAGGATCTTCTCCTCGGACGGCGCCAGCCTGCCGATGGGCAGGCGCTGCGCGATGCCGCACTTGCCCAGCACCACCGGGATCGCCAGGAACTCCGACGCGTGCTGGCCGTCCGTGTCCACGTAGGTGTACACCAGCGGGTTGCCGGCGCCGGTCAGGCCCTCCACCACCTTGAGCGCGAAGCGCGCACCCGCCTCGGCCATCGACAGCGTCGCCGACCCGCGGCCCGCCTTCGCCTTCACCACCTCCGTGCCCGCCACCTGCACGCGCGTCACGATCTTCGCCAGCGTCGCCTCGTCCGGCAGCGGGCCGGGCAGCTGGTGGAACAGCGGGACAATGGTGATGTCGCTGTGGCCGCCCACCACGGGCACCTGGCTCACCGTCAGCGGCTTGCGGGCCTCGTTGATGAAGCGGGTCGCGCGCAGCCCGTCCAGCAGCGACACGCCCATCAGCCGGTTCTTGTCGTAGCAGCCCAGCTTCTTCAGCGCCTGCGCCGCGATGGCGACGGTGCTGTTCACGGGGTTGGTCACGACGCAGAAGACCGCCTTCGGGCTGGAGGCGCCGCAGGTCAGCACCAGGTCCAGGATGATGCCGGCGTTGATCTTGAACAGGTCGTCGCGCGTCATGCCGGGCTTGCGCGGCACGCCGGCAACGATCACGAACACGTCCACGCCCTTGGCCAGCTCCGCCAGCGCGGGGTCGCGCTTCACGCCGATCTTGCCCGCCGCGTACTTCACCGTCACGCCGGCGTTGTCGATGTGCGACAGGTCCGCCGCCACGCCCGGCGCGCCAACCACGTCGAACAGCGACAGCGTGCTGCCGTACGGCAGCTGGCGCATCAGCAGCAGCGACAGCGACTGGCCAATGCCGCCAGCAGCGCCAACGACGCAGACGTTCACCATTTTTTCTTTTGCGGGGGGAGAGGAGAGGAGAGGGGTGTGTTTGTGTTTGTGTGTGGCTGTGCGTAGTGGGAGGCAGGGGATGTCACGGGAGTGGGAGCGCGGGGTATGTTATCCTGCGCGCGTGCGGCAGGGGGGCGGAGTTGCAAGAGAGGCGGAGGGGGAGAGAGGGAGAGGGAGTGAGAGAGGGTGGCGAGGAGGAAAACGCGGCGTGCGCGGCTGTGCGTGCCTTTGCAGGTGCGTGCGCTGGGGCCAGGCCCACACGCCCCACACGCCCACTTGCTCACACGCTCACACACGCCCACACACACATTAGGCCGTTGCCGGGGCCCGGGGGGCGGTCGCGGCACAGCCCGCCACAAAGGCGGCTGTCCCCCCACGCTGCGGCGCGCTGCACGCAGCTGGTGGCGACTGTTTCTGTTGGTGCTTGTTTGCGATTTGCTGGTGCGCTCGCGGTGCTGCGGCACGCGGTGCTCGCGGGGTGCCGGTGGCGCTGCTCCGCCCCGCTGCAGTGCGACGGGTGGTGGGGCGGAGCAGGCGTCACGGCACCCCGGGAGAGAGGGAAGGAAGGGGAGGTGCACCGCGTGGGGTGCGCGCAGACACCGCGAGCGCACCCGCACGGAAAGAAAGAGATCCGCCGCGCAGCTCATCGGATCAAATAGGAAGCGAGAAAACAAGGCGAGGATAAAAGAGCGAAAGCGAAGAAAAGAGAAGAAGAGAAAAGAAAAAGACGCGGGTGCCATCGACCCTCGTTGCCAGGCAGGCAGTGCCAAGGCAGTACGGTAGGAGAGAGGGCGGCGACGGCGGTGGTGCGCAGTGCTCGGCGACGCAGATTGGGAGGGCGGTGGGGTGTCGCGGCACCGCTGTAGCGCGGCTGCACTGAGTTCGCAGCGTACAAAACAGCAGCGCCGCTCCCCCACGTCTGCGGCAGCGTCACCAACCGCCGTGCGCCGCAGTTAGAGTGGGGGAAGTGAAAAAAAGTAGGAAAGAAGAAGATCAAGAAGAAGATATCAGGAATAAAAGAAAAGGAAAAGCCGGAAAAGTTGGCTGTCGCACGGAGCCTGATTACTTGCTGCGGTCAATCATGGCAGCCTGGCCGGGAAGGTAGCGGTCGCCCTCGATGTTGATGGCATCCACCTTCTTGGTGAACTCCGCGAGCTCCTCGGCGGTGAAGTGGATGGCGGTGGAGCCGATGTTCTCCTTCATGCGCTCCGACTTCGTGGTGCCCGGGATCGGCGCGATGAAGGGTGCCTGCGCCGTCACCCAGGCCAGCGCGATCTGGCTGGGAGTGGCCCCCTTGCGGTCCGCCATCTCCTTCACCACGTTCACCAGAGCGAGGTTCTTGGCCATGTTCTCCTTGGTGAAACGCGGGTTAGTTGCACGGAAGTCCGCGGCGTCGAACTTGGTGTCCGCGTTGATGGTGGCGGTGAGGAAGCCACGGCCCAGCGGGCTGAAGGGCACGAAGCCGATGCCCAGCTCGCGCAGCGTCGGCAGCAGCTCCTGCTCCGGCTCGCGGAACATCAGCGAGTACTCGCTCTGCACCGCAGTGAGCGGGAAGACGGCGTGTGCGCGGCGGATGGTGGCCACGCTTGCCTCGCTCACGCCCCAGTGGCGAATCTTGCCCTCCGCCTTGAACTGCAGCATGGTGCGCGCCACGTCCTCGATGGGGACGGTGGGGTCGATGCGGTGGATGTAGTACAGGTCCACGTAGTCCGTGCGCAGGCGCTTCAGCGAGCCCTCGATGGCGTCGCGCAGCGTCTCGGGCCGCGAGTCAGCCGTCATTTTACTCTCGTTGAAGTAGATGCCGCACTTGGTGGCAATTACCAGCTGGTCGCGGGGCAGGGTAGAGATGGCCTCGCCGAGCAGCTCCTCGTTGATGTGAGGGCCGTAGCATTGAGCTGTGTCGAAGAAGTTGATGCCGCACTGGAAAGCTTCGCGGATGAGCTGAATGCTCCTCTTGTCATCACGGTCGGCAGCAGAGCCGATGCCAAAGCTGAGACCCATGCAGCCGAAGCCGATCTGGGAGACAAAGAGACCGCTCTTGCCGAGCTCACGGCGTGGGACGCTGACGGGGGTGGACATGGCGAGAGAGTTGTGAAAGAGAAACGCAGAAAGGATGTATAGGAAAGAATTGGGAGGGTCTTAGTGGAGAGTTTGCTTGTGCTACGGCGTGCTGTATTGTTAGGTTAGTGATCTACAGAATGATGCATTGTGTGGGGTGCAAT
Source organism: Crithidia sp. LVH-60A (assembly GCA_030078075.1). NCBI lineage: Eukaryota > Euglenozoa > Kinetoplastea > Trypanosomatida > Trypanosomatidae > Crithidia > Crithidia sp. LVH-60A. The sequence goes on from CP119645.1 coordinate 527,755, forward strand.
AGTTGTGGAAGGGCATTGGCAGTGTCATGGCCGCAAGCGAGAGAATTGTAATTTGTTTGTGTGTTGGTACGTGGAGTGCACAGAGGTTGCGACGCCAATTTAGGTGTTGAAGACGGTTAAGGGAAGGTAGCGAGGGAGAGATAGAGAAGATGACGCGTTTGATTTGCGAGACGTGTGGATAGTACGACAGGCGTCCAAGTGGAAGTCCGTCGCGCAGCATCGGCCTCAAACTTGATGGCAGCCGTAGCTGCCACTAAAAAAAAAAAAATGTAGCTTAAATGAAAGAAATAGCAAAGAGAGCAGCCTACGTTCAGCATGGCAGTATCCAAGGCCACAACGCGCTGCTTGAGGCGGTGAAGAGGTTACTGTTCAGATACCGTTGTGTGGACCGATTGAGTTGAGGCATTTTTATTTTTTGGCTAATACTTATGAATTTCTTTTCACACCGTCGCAGGTCTAAAGTGAAAGAAGCTGCACAATCCCAAACACGTGAATATTTGTTTTTCTTGTGAAGTGATTGTTTTTTTATTTTTTTGGGGCTTCCTGGCACCGTCTTGAAAAAAAAACGTCTTAAAAATTTAAAGGGTGAAAATGATAAAGTGATGAAGAGTGTACAGAAAAAGTGTATTATTGCGGTAAGCTACGCGCTTTATGGAGGGCGACAACGAGCCCCAATGCATTATATGCCGATGTAATCTCTAATATTAAATTAATCTGCTTCGATCGCGTCATCATTCGAGCGAAAGAAAAAAGGATTGGAAGGAAGTAGAAACACGAGCGGAGAATTGTTCTGGTATGAGTCGCAGCGGCTACAAACAAAAAATCACGAGGCTCTTACCATACCGTTAATGCGGCGGCAGCAGCGACTGCGGGGCTCCTTCTTCCACCGCATTCTGTGGTGGTTCGACGATGTATGCATCCAGCGACGCGTTTGACAGCGCGCGGGTGCCCATCGCCCCACTATCCGCCGCCTCTACCTTCCCAAAGAAGTTGCGGGTCGGCGACGAGGGGCGGTAGGCGGTCGTGGAGTAGAAGCTGCTGCCCCGCCGCACCGGCGTCGCGGCGCCATGTCGTGAGTCCCCTCCGCGGGCCTGCAGGACAGAGTTGTGGCGCTGGACCAGCGGCGGCGGGCCGTGCGACACACTCGCGTTGCTGCTGGCCATCGTCGTCGTCGGCATCGGCGCCGCACCGCTGGTGCCACGGCGGAAGAAGGAGCTGAGCATGCCCGCCACACCACCCGTGACGGAGCTGCCCACTGCGGGAGAGGCGGAGCGGCTTGCGAAGCTTCCATTGAAGACGCTCGGCGCCACAAGGCCCGACGCGGCTGTCGCCGTCACTGGAATACCCATCGTTGCGCCGTTCCCGCTGCCGTTGGCGGCTGCGCCGGCACCGATGGCGCTACCCCGCCGTGCATCGCTCACCTCAAAGTGGTTCATGCTCATGTTAAAATCGAGATCCTCGCGCATCTGCCGCAGCTCCAGTGTTTGCTGCTCGATCGTGGCCCGCAGCGCCGCCTCGGTCTTCTTCGCCTTGTCGGCGAGTGCCACCCGTTCCTTTTCCATTTGTCGGAACTGCGCCTCGAGCTCGGTGACCGTGTCCACCTGCTGTGTGACGAGCTGCTCGCGCTGCCGCTCTGCCTGGTCGGCCTGCGCCTGCAGAAGGTCCGCCTTTTGCTGTTGCAGCTCGGCCACCTCCTTCGCAAGGCCCTCGCACTGCGTGTGGGCGGCTTCAATCTCGGACACCTGTTCACCGACGCGATCACGCAGCTGCGCGGCTTCTTGTGTCTGCGAGGCTAGATTGCTCTCCACCGTGCGGATCACTTCCTGTGCGGCTTGCAGCTCCTGCGACCGCTGCGCCAACTCCTCTGTCAGCTTTTGCACAGACGCCTCGCTTTTTTTCACGGCGCGCTGCAGCTGCACCGCCTCCGCCGCCGACGCAGCACGCGCCTTCTCCGTGCGTTCCAGCTGCGATCGCAGATCCGCGCATGACAGCTTCTCGCTCTCCAGCTGCTTGTGGAGGTAATTCTGCGTCTCTGCCATCTGCTTGATTTGGCCGCGTGTGTCGCGCAGGTCGGACTGGAGGGAGTGCACAGACGAAGTTTGCGTGGCGAGCTGCGCCTCTAGCGCAGAAACGTTTTCGGTGTGGCTCTTGGTCAGGGCGGCGACCTTTTGCTTGTGACTCGACTCCAGCATGCGCTGCAGCGCCTCAAGCGATTTCGTATGTGCCTCTGCCTGCTGCATTCCCTCCTCCGCCTGCTCGCTGCGGGCCTGCTCGGCCTGCTGGAGTTGCCGCTGGGCATCGCGCAGCTTCTGCTGTAGTGCCGCTGTTGCTGCTGCTGCTGCCTCAGCTTTTTGAGTGAAGTCCGCCGTCGCCTCCTTCAGCTCCGCCTCGTGTGCCTTTTCTCGCATTTGCGTGGCACGTTGCGCCTCCACCAGCTGTGCTTCCAGGGCAGATAGCTTTGCCGCTTGCTCCGCCTGGGCCTTGGCAGAGCGCTCTTGCTTCACGCGATGGGCCTCCGCCGCCGTCTCTGTTTCTCTCTGTGCGGCACGCAACTGATCCTCCAACTCTTTTGTGGCGCGTGCGTGCTGGGCCGCCTGGGTAGCCGCCGTCTGGCGCTGGATGTCAAGCTCCTTGTGCAGGGCAGCTGCGGCGGCGTCTGCGGTGGCTGTCTGGTGCTCCAGCGCACGCCGCGCCTCCTGCACTTCGGCTGCGTGTTGCGCTGCGCTGCGGGCTGCGGCTCCTTCTGCCTCCTCCAGGCGCCTCTGCTGTGCGTCGAGTGCATCGCGGTGCTGTGCGGCGTCAGCGAGGGACTTTTCAATGGACGACCGCCGCGCCTGCTCCGACTTGAGGAGTTGCTCCCGCAGGCTCTCAGCCTCCTGGTGAGCAGCCTGAAGCTCCTCCTCCTTACGCTGACGCTGTGCCTCGGATGCTGCTTCGGCGTCGCGCAGCTTATCGGAGAGAGCGTTGAGTTGCTGCTGCTGTTGCTGCATGGTGGCGATGGCGGACTCGTGCTTCTCTCGTTGCGCTGCCGCTGCGTCCGTGGCGGCGCCGAGGGCGGCGCGCAGCTCGACCTCTGTGCGATCACGAGTCGCCACGGCTTCGGTGTTGCGATGCGTCTCCTGCTTTCGACTCTCCTCTGATGCGTCGAGCTGCGCCGACAAGTCGGTAATCTGGCGATTCAGCGCATCGCGCGCCTCTGCGCTCTTCTGCAGCTCTTCGGCTTGGTCGCGGCGCAGGCTCTGTAATGCAGCCTGGTGCGCCGCCGCGGCAGCCTGTGCGGCATGCTCAGAAGAGTGAAGATCCTCAGTGAGAGCGGCCAGCTTCTCCTCGTGTGCTGTTGTCTGCTCGATGGAGCGCTGAATCTGTTGCTTGCGTGCTTCCTCGGAGCGGTGCAGCTCCTCACGCGATTCACTCAGCTGCTGCGTGAGCTCTGCCAAGGCCTCTGCGTGCTCAGCAGAAGCCGCCTCGGACTCAGCACGCTGCGTTCGCTTGTGCTCGAAGAGCGCCACCTCATGTGCGGCAGCGAGGGCTTCTTTGGCGGCCTTCTCCTCCTCCAGCTCGCTGCGGAGAGCGGCCAGCGACACTTCCAACGCTGCAACCGCCTCTGCACTCTGCCGGGCCTCCACTGCACGCGTTTCCTCCGCTGCTGACAGTTGCGACGTCAACTCTGCAACTTGGCGTTGCAGCCGGTCGCGCTCCTCTGCACTGCGCTGCTCTTGACTAGCCAGTTCGGCGGTTAGCTTCTGCACAGCGGCCTCGTGCTCGTGTTGCGCCGCGTTCTTGGCGGACGCTTCACTTTCCAGCTTTTCACGCAGAGCCGTCAGATGCTCCTCGTGCACGCCAGTTTGCTCAATAGAACGCTGGATTTGGTGCTTGCGCGCCTCCTCCGACTTCTTCAGGTCCTCACGTGCAGCGCTGAGCGTCTCCTCGAGGGTTTCAACCTTCTCACTGTTCGTGGCACGCTCCTCCTGTAGTGCCGCCATCGCATCGTCAAGTTGTGCCTGCAGCTGCGCAGCCGCCGACGCCGCAGCTGCACTGTTCTCGCGCAGCTTCGCCTCCAGCTCATATACCTGCTTGTTGTGCACTTCGCTGCTCTCGGCAGCGCCGTTTCTAGCGTCGGCGAGCTGCTGCGTGAGTGCCGCCACCTTGTCCTCATGGGTAGCAGCTTCTTCGAGTGAGCGTTGGATGTGGTGTTTGCGTGCCTCTTCCGATTTCTGCAGCTCTGCACGCGTTGCGTCAAGCTGCTGTGCGAGATCGGTCAAAGTCCTTGCGTGCTCAGCAGCGGCAGCCTCAGCTTCGGCACGCAGCGTCTGGTGCTGCTCGGCGAGAGCCTTTTCATGCGCTGCTGCGAGATCAGCCTGCGCCGCCTTCTCCTTCGCCACGTCGCTGTGAAGCGTTGCCAGAGATGCTTCCAGAGTTGCGGCAGCCTCAGCGCCGTGAAGAGCCTCTGACCTTCGCTGCTCCTCGGAGGATGAAAGTTGCGTCGTCAGGTCGGCAAGCCGGCGCTCCAGCTCATCACGCTTTTCTGCGCTCTTTTGCATCTCGTCGGCATGAGCGGCGTGCAGCTGCTGACGGGCGGTCTCATGGGCTGCCGCCGCAGTCTTGGCATCCTCCTCCGTCGACTGCAGCTGCTGTGTGAGGGCGGCCAGCTTCTCCGCCTGGGCGGCGGCGTTGTCAACGGAGCGTTGGATGAGCACCTTGCGGGCCTCCTCCGACTTCGTCGCCTCCTCCTTTGCCGCTGTCAGCTGCGTCTGCAGGTCGCGCTGTGTGGCAGCACTCTCCGTGCCCTGCGCCTCCAGCTGCAGCCGCCGCTCCTCTGCGAGCCGCTGTAGCGCCGCCGCGCTCGCGGCAGACTCGGCCTTGTGTGCGGCCAGCTGCTCCTCAAGGGAGCGACGAGCGGAGTCGTGTGCTGCGGCTGCCTCTGCGCGAGACTGGGTCTCAGCGGTTAGTCGCGCTTGCAGGTCAGCCAGAGCCTTGTCCTTCTGTGCCGCCTCCTCGCGTCGCTGCTGCGCCTCCGCAGTCCGGGTCTCTTCTGCAATCTTCAGCTGCTCCGTCAGCTCCTTCAGCCTCTCCTCCAGCGCCGCGGTCTGAGCTGCCGCCGCGGCCACCACTGCAGCATGCTCAGCCTTTAGCTTCTCGAGCTGGTGCTCTTGTTCTGCGCGCGCTGATGCGGCTGCGGTGGTGGCCGCGTCGAGTGCAGCCGCCTTCTCCGACATCTGCCGCGTGAAGTCGGCGGCCGACGTGGCAACACGCTCCGTCTCCTGCTGCAACTGTGCACGCAGGTGCGACACCTCCAGCCGCAGATCCTTCTCCCGCGCATCCTGCGCCGCCGACGTGCTGTGCTGCTCCTCCGTCAGCGCTCGCAAGGCCTCAAGCTGCTCCTCGAGCTTCGTGACTTCCTCGTAGTGCGCCTCGGTGGCCTCCATGTGCGATGTCCGTTCATCCTCCAGCTCCGCCGTCAGATTTGCCACAGCATTCTCGGACTTTGCGTGTGCGGCGGTCAAGGCTGCGTATGACGCATCGAGTTTATGATGGCGTGTGCGAAGGTCCGTGAGGGTTTCCTGCGCACTGCTCTGCTCTTCCGCTGCCGCGGTGGCGGCGAGAATGCGATCTTGCAGTTGCAGCCAGCTCTGCTCCTCGCCCTCAGCAATGTCGCTGCGACGCGCGCGCTCGCTGTCCTTCACTGCGGCGACCACGAAGGCGAGAGAAAACGCCGGGCGGTCTTTCACAGGGCCCGTCAAGGCTTGCCGGATGTCCTTGTTGCCCTTCCGCTCCTCCTTCAGCGTGCGGCGCAGCTCCTGCACCTCTTCCTGCAGGCGCCGCACCGCATCGGCGTGGTGATCACTCATTCGCTTCTCTACCGTCTGCAGCGTTTCCTGCGCGCTCTTCAGTTCGGTGCGGAGACGCTTCACGTCGAGCTGGCTCTTACGGTAGGCGTCGGTGCGCTCCTGCACCTGCAGCGTCAGCGCGGCCGTCTCCTCCTCCAGGCGGGCCTGCAGCTCGCTCCGCTCCGCCTCCCAGCCGGCCTCGGCGATGTCGCGTTCACCGTCAACACCGCTGCTCGTCGTCATGCGGCTCTTCGCCATCTTGCCCACCACCTTCTTTCCCGGTGTGGACTTGCGGACGGCTCGTCGGTCCAGCGATGAAGGGCTGCCCACACCAGCATCAGCAGCAGCAGCAGCGGAGGAAGCAGAGGGAGGTGCACTGATAGGGCCGCGTGCTGCGGTAGGCGTGGCTGCAGTCGCGGTGGAGTGCACGGAGGCCCCGCTGGGCGACACGGTGCGTGAGCTGGCGGCCTGCGGCGACTCCGCCTTGGCCCGCTCCTGGAAGAGCTGCTGCTGCAACTCAATGATGCGCTTGTCGCGCTCCGCCTTCTCCTTCTCCAGCCGCTTCGTGTTTTCCTGGAATTCCCTCGCGTCGGTGAGCAGCGTCGTGTATTTCAGCTCGAGTGCCTTCACCCTCTCCACCGCGCGGTGCAGCTCCTCCTCTGTCTGCAGGTGCAGCAGGTTTTCCGCCTCCAGGCGCCGCACGTCGGACTTCGCCTTAGACAGCTCCTTTGCCGTCCCAGCAGCCCCGGCGTTGCCAGCCTTCAGCGTCGACGGCAGCGTGGACGTCGTGCGGCGCAGCGCCTGCAAATTCGACAACTCCGCGGACTTCTCCTCCAACTCGTTGCGTGTCTCATTGAGTTCGTCCTCGAGAGCGTGGATGCGGTCTTGCAGGGCTTCCACATCCTCATCGTTGTCTGCTGCCTTGCCTTCCGCCACGAGCAGCGTCTTCAGTCGCTGCACCTCGGCTGCAAGCAGCTTGATCTGCCGCACCTGCGGGTCTTCGTTCACCACCACCTTCGTCACGATCTGCTTCGCGCGGCTGGCGTAGCGCAGCGTCTGACACGCCTCCTCGAAGTTCGTGCAGTGCGGCGAGACCGTCGCCACCATCGTGGTCTTGCTGTTGCCGCCAAGGGAGTCCATCAACAGCCAGGTAAGCACAGAGTCGCGATACGGGCAGAAGACGCTGCGTTTGCCCTGCGACTTGTCGGCCAGCGCGTCGATGACACGACCGAGCACCGTGAGCGAGATGTTGATCACCACGCCTTCCTTGAACTGGTCGCCCTCGGCGTTGTGGGCACCGGTGCGCTCCGACCCGGCAAGGTCGACCAGGTTCACTTTGCTTGTCACCTTCGCTGAGTTGCTGTCCTGGTCGGAGATGTGCATTTGCACCATGTGCAGCGCGAAGATGGCGTGGCTGCGGCTGCTGCGGTCATTCATCGCGGTCGACGCGGTGTGCCGCCGCAGGTTGCCCTGCCGCAGTAGCTTAAAGACGTGTCGCTCATCCTCGACGTGCTTTCGTTTCAAGTTCTCGACGTAGGGCCCACTAGTCTTGCTCTGCCGCACCCGCAGCTCCGTGTTGGTGCTGGCGGAGTGGCTGCTGAGCAGGTCCATCACCTTCTCGCGGTAAATCTCGTAGTACTCCACCTCGACGCGGAAGGAGTGACTGCTGTCGCGCTCGCGCTTTAGGTGGAGCTCGGCGAAGAGGTCGCGCACGAGGCGGGGCACGATGCCCTGCAGGCCTTCGTTCTCCTCCAGCCGTGCCGCAGCCCCGCCGCCGCCGTTTGCTGCTTTCGACGCCCTCTCTCCTCGCGGCGTCGCGTCGCAGTCCAGCGGGGACGTGACGTCTGCCGTGCGCGGCGTGCGAAAGGTCGTGCGGGGCGTCATGGAGGAGTACGACTGAAAGCGCGCGTCACCGGCGTCGTCGATGCCGCTGCCGCCGTCGTGTGCGCTTCCGCCTGCTGCGCGGGCGTGGGACGTGTAGCCCGTCGCGGCACGCCGGAACTTCTTTCCCCCGGCTGGTGCAGGAGTGGAAGCCCCACCGCCTCCAGCCGTTGCCACCGCTGCCGCTGTTATTGTTGTTGTTGTTGTTGTCCCTGTAGTTGCTGCTGCTAAACTCGTCACATTCGCTCCAAAGGTGCCCGGCGGTCCCATCATCGTGTACGTCTTCCCGCTGCCCGTCTGCCCATACGCAAAGACACAGCCGTTGTAGCCCGCGAGCGCGTTGAGCAGCACTGGGCGGCCGACGTGGCCGTAGACGGTGGCCTGGTCGCGCGTGAGACAGTCAAGCTGCAGCGGGTTTAGGAGGGCCTCGGCCGCCACGTCCTCCAGCGTGGAGAGCGGGACGGCGGCGGTGTCCTTGCCGTCTCGCAGCAGCAGCCGTGCGTCATCGCCAGCGGCTGGAGTGATAGCCGCACTGTTGAAGCAGCGGTCAAACACATAGGTGGCGCGAGGCAGGTACTGCTTGCTGGGGTCTAGGGTGGTGATGTGGCACGGGTTGTCGTCGCTGACCGTCACGATGGCGGGTGGGTCGCCGCTGCCGCTCTGCCGACGCTCCGCCGCGCTGAAGGGCCGTACGCGGACAAAAACTTTGGTGGCGCTCGTCTCGTTGTCACTTGACAGCTTGCGTGGTGGAGGTGGGGTGTGGAGATTCTTTGGGGAGGAGGAGGCGAGAGAGATGTTCTCCACCTCCAGACTATCCTGCGCAGACACAGACTGCATTTCACGAGCGAGAAGGTGGTGAGGGAAGCAGTAAAGGCTCTGATCTCTTTGTACTATACTGTGCACAAAGAAGATGGTAGCTGCAGGACCACAGCTCAACACTGAGAAGGAAGAGAGAATAAAAAAGTTGGGTGCCTTAACGGCAGCGTATCTCAAGGGACACTAGATAAATTAGAGAGAAACAGTCGTTGTAAAGCAGACCTTCTTTCTCTCTATCTTCCGCAGCGTGTGTCTTCTTGAGCGTCCACGTGCTCCTGCAGCGAGAAGAAGCAAAGACACACAGACTTACACGAAATAGAAAGAATAAAAAAAGCACGCCTCCTCAACGTGCACTTCCGACGATCAATGCGTGTGTGAACGTCTTTGTGTGCGTGCTTGTAAATGAATGTCTAAATGTGAGCAAAAGCGCCAACGCGGAGCAGCGATGAGAGAAAAATGATGGAAGTCAGTGAGCCAGAAATGTCGAAGAGAAACTTAAAAATAAAAATGAGATACTTGGCTTATGTTTGTTCGTGAGTGCATGTGAGTGGAAGAAGAAAGCAGACGGAAAATTGTACTCTAAGCATCTGTGAGCGTCGCCAGTAGCCAGTAGAGGAAGAAGAGAGGTGGGGGCAAAGGTATCAAGTGGTAGAAAAAAGGTAAGAGATGAAGGGCTACATCAGAACTTCAGGCGTTCGTTCTTTAGAATCAATGAACGAGAGAGAGAGGAGATTGGAAGGCATCTCATGAAGAGAAGCGGCGCTTCACGGAGGACAAGCCGCAGCTACCACTCTGAACGTATTTCCGCATTTCACGTTGTTGACATCACACACCGTGAGGCTGAGCGAGAGCTTTATGACGTACGAATGCGGCTTCGTGATGAAATGCAAATCCAATAGAGCACACACACACCAAAAAAAAAAAGAGGTCGACTTTTTTTTAGAACAATGCCGAAGAGAGCGAAGAAAAAAAAGAGCTGCTCAATGAGACCATGAGGTGAAACAAGTGACTTGTAATCTATAAAAAAAAAAAGGAGAACAGAAAGAGTGGCAGCATGATGACGAAGTTCCACCATAAAGGTGGTCAAAGAAAAAGAGGGATGGAGAGAGAGTGCGAATGCTGTCCTCGATGCGAAATAGATTGCAGTAGGCCGTGCAACATGCGCGTAGCACGATGCGTGAGAAAACAAACTCACTAAGAAAGAAAAAAGAAACAAAAAGACCACGATGCACATGCGTAAGCCATGAACGGTACCGCAACAACAACAACAAAAAAGACTACACACGACAGTAGAGAGGAAGTGTAAATTTTTTTTCTCGTGTGTGTGAGGGCAGACGGGTATCAACAGCTCAAAAAAGCTAGTAAGCAAATGCCACGTGGCGGAGCACAGCACTCGTTGAAAGCACTCAACAAACTAAAACGTCAGAAGAGAACGATGAAGAAAAGTAGGAAAAATTTCTAAAGAGAAGAGCTGAAATTAGAACAGAGAAAACTGATGTAAATGTTGGAAAAAAAACCAAACAGTGAAAGGCTGCCTGCGCACTTGCATTCGCGCGTGGAAACAGTAATACGTATTGGAAAGGGACAAAAGAGGTGCTCTCTTAACACGTTGACACAACACTGGCCAACGTGCTTTGTTCATTATACGTTTCTCTTCTTTTCTTCTTTAAGAAAAAGAAGAAGAAGATAAAGCTGTGAAAGGAAGTCTACGAACAACTTCAGCAAGCAATGAACCGCGTCCAGGAGAGAAGGAGAGAGAGAGAGGAAGCAAGCGGTTACACTAAAAAAGAAGTCCAGCTGGTAAAAAATAATTGAGCAAAGAGGACGACAAACACAACAGTAAAACAGGAAAGAAGTTGCTCAGTTGATCAACGATCCTTTTAATCAAGATAATTGACAACTCATCGCAACTGGCGCAAGGAGCGAAAGGAAGAAGAAAAAAGGAATTTGTTAAGCTTTAAAGCCTCTGCTTGCTTACAAAAGAAAAAAAGAAGGAAGAGACTAGAAGCGGTCTTCTTCCGGACGCAAACAGCAATATGGCAGAACAGCGGGGAAACAACAACAACAACAAAAACTCGTCCTCAAACTACTTCACGTTCTCATTTACTTCAATCGAGTTGTTCCCGGCGTCGATGTCGGCTTTGGCCTTCACCACCTGCGTCTTGAACTCGACCGTCGCACCGGAGGGCAGCTTCACCACAAGGTTGGCGCCTTTCTCCTCCTTCTGCCGCTGTGCCTCACGCAGCTTGTCCATCTCCTCGTTTAGGCCCTGCTGATACTGCCGCAGCGTCTGCTCCTGGTCCTCCTTGGGTTTCGTAGCGCGGAGGAGCACATCGGCCAGCGCAACGCGCTCCCGCTCCTTCCGGGCGTCCAGCAGCGCCATCTCCTTGTTCACATCCGCCGCCCCGTTTCGAAACGCCTCCTCGCGCAGCTTCGCACGGAAGTTTTGGTAGTCCTGGTCAAACATCAGCGCACGCACCTTGGACAGCTCAAGCTCGAGATCGGCCGACTTGTTTTGGAACTGGTTCAGCAGGTTCGTGCTCGTCCGGATGATGCTCTCCTGCTGCTCCATGAGCTGCTTTACCTCCTCCCGGTGCTGCAGCGCCGCCTTCTCACGTGCTACCTCGCACTCCAGCAGCTTCGACCGCAGCACCGCGCCATCGGCTTCCAGCGCGCGACGCTGCGCATCGGCCTCGTCCATCGTCTCGTGCGCCGACAGCGCCTCGTCCTCGATGCGGCGGTTGAGCCGTGCAATCTCCTTCTCCTTGTTGCCGATGATGCGGTCGCTCTCCTCCTTCACCCGCTTCAGCTCCTTTGCGTGGTCGTCGTGAATCTGCGAGACAACGGAGGTGCGGCGCTTGCCGTCTTCCAGCAGGCTGTCGTACGCCGCCTTGACGCGCTCGAGGTCGCGCTTGTAGGTCTCGCTCGCCTGGGCAAGCTGGCGCTCGTAGTCCGTCTTGATCCGTGCGAGGCTGTCGGCGTGGTACTTGGCATCCTCCTCGGCGTGGCGAGCACGGCGCGCGTTTTCTTCCTTCGTGGTGCGCTCGATTGTGTCGAGGCTCGCGTTGAAGTCGCGCTTCACGGCATTGATGTGCCGCTTGTGCGCCACCTCCAGCTCAATCACGGCGCTCTCCAGCTCGCGGTTGTTGGGGTGGTCGCGGATGAGGCGGTCGCACAGCTGGTCGAATGCCTGCGCCTCTGCGTCGGCAGCGCTCATGGTGGTAGGCGATTGTGTGGTGGGTAAACTTTGGGTGTGTATGCGTGTATGTGTGAACGTGTCGTTGATAATACAAAAGAAAACAAAACGCACACAAGGGCGGTGAAAAGAAAAAAGAAAAATAGAAACGATGAATGAATGCAGTGAAAGTGAGTCAGCACTGAGCACAGAACAAGAAAGTTGGAGAAAACGAACAACAACAGAAAAAAGAAACACGACGGAGTTCACTAGAAAATCGCTTTTGAAGAAAAAAGGTAAGATTTTTTTTTTTTCGCAGCCGCAACAATAAGCTTGTCCCGAGGGCAGTCGTGTTGACGGCGGGACGAGGTCTCTGTATATGGCACCGAGACGAGAAGGCTCAGAGGAAAAAAGGAGAGACACAGAGGAAAAGAAAAAAAAGAAAAAAAGCAGAGAGTTTGAATGAGTGGTAAGTGAGGGTGAAAACAAAAAGTCCCGTTAAACCGCGCTTTGACTTTTATGGAGGTGGAAGCGCAATAACAACAGAAAACGCCTAAAAGAATTAGAGAGCTAAACTGCAAATATGAAAATAAAATACGTCAAAGAGTGCTGCAACAATGAAGGTCGCTGCAAAAGATAGAAAAGAAAAGCAAAAACAAAAACGCTGTTGAAGGAGGAAAAAAAGAAAAGGGGAATCTTAAATGATAGAGAGCACAAAAAAAGTGGGGAATGAAGGATGAGGTAGATTCTACCTTTGCGAACACTGCGGAAAAAACTATTTGGGTCCTTATAAATTTGGAACGACGAGCTGCAGAGTGTAAAGAACGTATAACAGACAAGGGAGAGAGGGGAAAAGAGAAGAAGGAGTGATGGTGATGAGCGGAGTTTGGCCAGCATAGTTACTCGAAAGAAAGAAGACGAAGACTCGCTACTTGTTTTTTTCATTTTTTGCTTGCTCAGCTGTTCGTGCATCGGAGAGAGTACAGGTTCAATTACCTCTTCTCCACGGCGCTGAGGCAGAAAACACAAGCATGCAGTGGCAACCCTTTTCCCTGGTGCCCACGTGTCTCTTCTCAACGATCACCGTGCATCTCTCAGCGTTCCGCCGAGATTGAAATCCATAGAGCACATACCAAGCTGCAGGGTACAACAACAACCAGAAAGGCTGTACGCAGCCTGAAAGCACTGAGCCGCACTCACAAACACAATTCAATCCAAATTTTTCTTGATGCAGCTTCATTGCGAAGAGAGGGTCGGAGAGAAAAAACCGACCTCGATGGAGAAGAGACAGAGAAGAAAAGCTCACGCGCACAAACAGCATTGTCAACATGACCATACAATGGCACCACAAAAAAAAAAAGTAGAGAAAAAAAAAAGGACAATGAGAATCCAGCGCTGGTGGCGAATATCGTGAAGGAAAGAAAAAGCGGCGTGTCAGGAAAGGAGGAGAATGAAGCGGCACACAGACATGCACAGACGCCACCTTCTCCATCTACTATGCGGAAGCACAGACGACGCCCAATCAAACAAATAAACAAATAAACAAACAAGAAAAACGAGGAGGGCGACTGAAAGATGTTCAACTCGCACTCACTCCCCACACACACACAAGCCAGAAGAGAAGAGAGAAATAACAAGCAGCTCTTCACACAGACACCTTGCAGGTGTGTCTGTAAGTGTGTTTGTGAGCGCGCATACATCAGAAAAAAAATGCGCTGGGGGAGGAGCCACGGCACCAGAGAACGATGAGGCGTGAACGCAGCGGGCAGCACAAGTCGGTAAGAAGCCCGGTGGCACCGCAGAGAGAAAGGAAGAGAGAAAAACAAAAACAGGGACTGCCAGCAGCCAACAGTACTGCGCGGCGTCACTCGAAATTGGAGTTGAGAAGTATGAAACAAAAAATAAAAGAGAGAAAAAGCTTGGAGTACCGGTAAAGCACAGCTTCCGTCACCAGTAGAAGATTGGAAAAAACATTGGTCGGTAGTAAGAGAAGATAAAAAGGAAAAACAAACACCCAACCACGTCAAGCGTGCATGCGGTCTCCGCCTACGAGGCACCATGCAACCACGAAACGACGTTGCCAGCACTACCAAAGACAACCTATAATGATAATAAAAAAAAAAAGAAACGAACGATGACTGTCGTGTACACAGACAAGCAGGCGTGGGCAACGGGTACAAACAAAATGAGGCAGAGATTTTTGAGAGAAAACTACTATAGCACACAAAAATAAAAAAATAGGTGGAGTCATAACGAAAAAAAGAAAAAAAAGAAGTGAGAAGCAGAAATAAACAGCAACAACAACAAACGACTTCCATTGCACCAACATGCAGGGTGGAGTCGGGCATCGCCTTCCTCATTCCTACTCAAATTCTGGGGTGGAGGTGGAAAGCATCTCCGGCGGTGGCGAGCCCTGCGGCGTGGCACTCTCGCTGCCATCCAGCCCCCTCGTCCGCCCCCCAATGCGCTCCTTCACGTCCTTCTCGAAGCGCTTCAGACTGCGGTGCTGCTCGTCGTAGGCGCGACGTGCCTTGGATATGATCTGGCCAATGCGCGCCGCCTGCAGCTTCTCCTTCTCATCCAGCTCTTGGAACTTCTGGTCAAAGTTCTCGCGCTCCATGAAGGCCATCTCACGGATCTTCTGGCGGAAATTGATGTAGTCCTTGTCGTAGACGAGTCCGCGCAGCTTGTGCAGGTCGGCCTCGAGGGTGGAGGACTTGTTCTCCCAGTCGGCAAGCACGGCGTTGCTGACGGCGATGAGCTGTTCCTGCTGCAGCATCAGGTCGCGGATCTGATCCTGGTACTCCCTCTCTAAGCGGTTCTTCTCATCGTTCAGCTTGTCGAGCGCGCGCTTGCCATCCTCGACTTCGTTGCGCACGAGGCGCAGCTGGCGGTCCTTCTCCATAAGATCAGACTCGCGACGCAGGCGCTCGTTCTCCACCTGATTCTGCAGCCGGGTGACGTTTCCGTCCTTGCTGCGGCGCAGGCGGTCGAGCTCCTCCCGTAGGCGCGCCATCTCGCGGTCGTGGGCGTCTTGCACCTGCCGCAGCGCATCACCGTTCTTCTGCCGGTCGCCAGCCTCGCCCTCCACACGCGAACGCAGTTTCTCCACTTCTTGCAGGTACTCCTGCCGCATCCGCTCCTGCGCATCCAGCAGCTTCTGACGGAAGATTTCCTTGTCCTCCTCGGCTCGCTTCCGCTCCTGCTCACTCAGCTCGCGGGTGCGCTGCAAGCGGTCCTCGAGTTGGGCAATCGCCTCCTTGTGGCGGTCCAGCATCAGGTGCTGCTGCGCCGCGCCGTCGTCGAGGGCGTCCTTCAGCCGGGCACGGAAGCGCTCCGCCTGCGCGGCCAACTCCTCGCTGTGGCGCCGCTTCAGCTCTTCGATGTCCTCCTCGCGCTCCTTGTTCATGCGCTCGATGATGCCCGTCGACTCGGTGCTCGTGGAGGAGAGCGCATTCTCGCAGGCCCGCAGCAGCAGGTTCTCCTTGTCCACAACGAGTTCCATGACGGCATCGATGTCCCCTACGTGCTGCCACAAGCGCTTGTAGAGGGCGAGCTCTGTGGTGAGGGACTGCAGCCGCAGCTCTTGGTCCCCCAGCTTCTCCTTCATTGCCTTCAGCCGCTCCGGTTCGATCGTGTTGCCCTTCCGCTCCAGCTCGAGGCGCAGCTCGGCGATCGTCATCTGCGCCTTCTCCAGCTGCTTCTTCATCGCCTCGCCTTCTTTGATCTTCTGCTGCTCCATCTTGGCTCTGTTCTCCGGGTCCGAGTAGCCGTCCTGCGTGGTGGGGTCCGCAATGCCGGCAAACTCCAGCTGCGCACGCAGACTCGCGATGACACGCTCTTGATCTGCGCAGCGCCGCTCCAGCTCCTTCACCCGCTTCTCGAGCCCGCGCACGTACTCGTTCGTGTAGTTGCTGCCCCCAGCTTCCTTCAGGCGCAGCTCAAGGTTTGCCACGCGCTCCCGCAGCTCCCGAATCATCACCACCTGCGGGTCCTCATTCTTCTTCACCCAGTTGATAATGTTCTTGGCCCGAGACGCATAGCGGATCGTCTGCCGCATCTCGTCGTAGTTGATCATGTGGGGCGAGATGGTGGCGATCATCGACGTCTGACTGTTGCCGCCAATGGAATCGCTCAACACCCAGGTGAGGTTAGAGTCGCGATACGGAACAGGGAGACCGCCGCCTTTGTTTTGCGACAGATCAGCCAGGCGATCGATCACGCGGCCCAGCACCGTCAGCGACTGGTTGATCTTCACGCCGTCGTGGAACTCGTCCCCCTCGGCACCGGCGGCACCGGTGCGCTCCGAACCCGCAAGGTCCACCAGGTTCAGCTTGCTGCGCATCTGGAAGGCGTTGTCCGACTCGTCCATGGAGAGCTGCACGATGTTGAAGCTCAGAATGGCGTGGCTGCGGCTGCTGCGGTCGTTGAACTTGGTGGCGGCCGTGTGCCGCTCCTGCATGCCGCGCCGGATCACACGCGCCACGTCCTCCTCCTTGTTCACGAGCTTCCATGTGAGACCTTCAATGAAGGGACCGGAGCTCGGCGTGTTGCGGATCTTCAGGTCGGTGTTGCGCTGCGGGCGAATGAGATCAAAGACTTTCTCGTTGTAGATCTCATAATACGCCACCTCCACGCGGTAGGTGAAGTCGGAGTCCTTCTCCCGCTTCACGCGAAGCCCCTCGAAGAGGTCGGTGCACGAGCGCGGGATGATGCCCTGCAGCTCGTTCGGGTCGAGCCCCGTCTTGTCCACCACGTCGTCGCCGTCGTCGCTCTCAAAGGGATCGGAAGTGATTTCGGTCGGCGAGGCGTCGTCCAGCTGCATCGACGTGTTGATCACCGACTCCCGCCGCGCGCGGATGTCGCTGCGACTGGGTGCGTAGCCGAGCATCGTGAAGGTCTTGCCGCTGCCGGTCTGGCCGTAGGCGAAGACACAGCCGTTGTAGCCGTCGAGCGTGTTGTCGACGATGGGGCGGCCGACGTGGGTGTACACCTCATCTTGGCCGGCGTAGGGCGGGTGGCTCACGTTGGCGTCCACCATCACAGGGGCAGAGCCGGCCCCGTCGTACGTCGACGACTCCGTCAGCTCCTGACTCTCCATCTCGAGGCCAAGACGGGTGCCGCGGCGCGCCGACAGCTGCACGCCCGGCGGGCCCATGATCGACTGCGCACGCGAGCGGCGGGCGGAGTTCATGCCGCCGTTCAGGAAGGTGTCCACACCCGCACGAATGTCCTGCTGCGAGTTTTCGGCGCCGTCCTTGGAGAGTTCGAGCACGGACCAGAAGCAGCGGTTGAAGATGTGCGTCGACAGCGGGCGGAAGCCGCGTGCCGGTTCGAGGATGGTGACGACGGACGGGTTCTCGGCGTCGATGCGGATGGTGCTGTGCACTGGGCCCTTCTGTGCCATCTCACGCTCGCTGAAGGGCCGGACACGCACGTAGACCTTCATGGCGTTCGCCTTCATGGCAGCTGGCGCATCAAAGCTCTCGGTGCGGACGCGGCGGGCACTGACGGAGACATCGCTGCGGTAGCGCGCCGACGTGGCGCTGCTCGACTCGCTGCGTTGGCTCCTCGGGACGGAGAGAGGGCCGGCGGCGAGGCGGCTGCTGCGGGCGGAGATGCTCGGGCGGCGGGCTGAGGACGGCGTCTCGGCCATGCTGTCGCGCCGCGATGATGTTCCACGAGCGGAGGACAGCATACTTGTGTGTGTGTATGCGTGTGTGTGTGTGATGTTGCTCTCTCTCTCTAGGTTTTATTGTTATTGTTGCTAGAAGAGAGGGAAAGGGGTACGGTGGCTTCCTTTTCTGCAATGCGGAGCGTGTGTGTGCGCTGGCTTGCTTGTTCTGTACGTTCGTCTTGTTTATGGTGGATATGAGTATCCTCTAGTAAACGTGAGATCCGATTCTTCTCCCTGATGTACTGCAGGGATTAAAGAGACGTCACTCACAGGAATGAAGGTAGTGGGTGCACGTGGATGTGGCTGACTCGCTGATGTAACGTGCGCACCGTCGTCTGTTTTTTTTTTGTTTAGTTTTCTTTTTGTTTTTGTTTTGATAGCTAGTCCGCTATAAAGTTAGAAGCACGAGAAGTAGAGAAGAAAAAAAAAAGATAAAAGGAAAGTGAAGGGGGTGAGGGGAAAGAAATGCGAAACGATATGTCAAGAGACGAACGAAAACGCTGAAAGTGAGGTGAGTGTATAAATGCTATATAATGGGGATGCCCAAGTAGAAAAAGAACAAAGACGTGCTTAATTGCACTCCCCTGAGTCTCAAAATTTGCGGCGCCTCTGTTTGTGTGCGTTTGAAATAAGCAGCGGCACTTCTGTTTACTTTTTTGTTATCTTTGCTCCTTTATTGTTGTTGAAATATAGTGGTTTGTAGACGGAAGAGGCGGGATCTACACAGCAGCCCGGAACAGAAAAAATATTAAATATGAGCTATGCGCACTGTGTCCTACTTTGAACAACAAAAAGAACTGAGAAAGGTGCAATATCAAAGAGAAGATAGCGAGAAGATAAAAGAGTTTCTTAATTGTTTAGCTGAGAAGAGAGTCTACCAGATTACAACAGAGAGAGTTTGTGAAAAAAAAAAAGCGACTAAAAGATGAGTGGCCGATGGAGGTATTGAAATTGAAAAGCAGGCTGTTAGTCGTTCGTGGTAATAAAACAAAGATATATATGTAAGTGTAAGTCTTGCAGCTTATGTGGAAGCGTGTGTGTGTGTTGGAGAGAGTGGAGTGGACCGGACAGCAGTTGACAGGTGACTTTGGAACGCACGAGTAGAGCACAGCTTTACAAATGCGAGTGATAGAGCCCGTCGACACGGAAAAACGCAAACCGAAACAGGAGGAAAACCACACAGCACAAAAAAGGTGCCGCGCGAGATGGGGAGAAAGAGAGAAGCGAAGCGTAGTCTAGTGAGATGTACGGACTCCCTCATAGCATGTCCTGACGGCGGCAAAAGAAAGTTGGATAGCGTTCATTCCCGTGTCGGCGCACTGCTTTCCGCGGCGCGAGCTGCATTTTTTTTTTTAAATTAGCGCCCAGCTAGTCAAAAGAAGCTTCGGCACAGAACCGTCGAGGAGCCGAAAGACGTTTTGACACACACACACTACAGAGGAGAAAGACCCTCTAAGCGCCATGACAAGTATTCTTTTTCGGGGCAGCAAAGGCGTACATGTTTTCATCTTTGTCGTTCGTTTCAGTGCGCTGAGACCACAGCGGCTCGCTTTCCCCGGCTGCAATGGTCACAGTTGAAACTGTGCCGGTAGCCAGAAGATTTGGGTTTTGTCTTGGATTGTTTTTGTTTTTGTTTTCTTTTCTAGCTTCAATCCCCGTCGTCGAGAGCAACAGTAAAATGAGAGAGAACGAGAAGGAGACAAAGAGAAGGGGTGAGAGAGCGGGACAACGCTGATGGCTGCAGGTGCCGGCGATGCCTCGTCTCACGCGTTTGGGGGCCCCCAGCACCGTTTCTCTCAACCGAAGGGAGGTTGACGAGGAAAAAAGTAAAATAAATAGTACACTGGAGATCAAAGAAACACCACTCAACGCTGCCCACACACAAACACACACATGAAGGTGAAGGTAACAACGACAACAACAAAAGAACAGACGGAGAAGCACTTCGCAATTATTAAGGGGCAATTTTGCTGGAAGCCAAAGGATCCGAATACCTGTAAAACGGTAAGGAAGACGAGAAGACAACAACGACAACGACAGCGACAACGTTTGATGCGCAAAGGTGGAAGCAAGGTGGAAAAAGAAGAAAACAGAAGAATAGTCAACGAGAAAGAAACGATGCAAGAGTCGTAGCAAGGCGCAGAGTGGGACACCAAAGGTGCTTTCGAAAAAAAAAAGAGAAAAAAAAAACAGTGTCATAGAACAAACAAACAAAAAATGAATTCTAAGGCGGAGTATGAAGCCCCCACAAAGACATGCACAACAGCACCGCAGGCGACCTTTAAATGACTCTTTGAGAAAAAAAAAACACCATCACGTGCGAAAAGCAAAAGAAAAGTAAAACAATGGAGAGAGCGAAGACAAAAGGACAGCGCGGCAGAGACTTGGGGGACGCACTGCGGCCACCAAACACACAAAAAAGAGAAAAAAGTCGATACATAACACACCTCTAAGAAGGGGAGGCGACGTCACTGAAGTGACAAGAGCAAAACGGAGACGTCGGAAAGGAGAGAAAAAGACATCAAAGAAAGGCAGCAGTGGCGAGCAAAAAATCAAATATGAAATACGACAAAAAGACAAGAAAAAAAAAAAGGAGGTAAACACTGATGATTCGCACACCTTTGTCGATCCTAAAGAGGGAGCCTTCTCTCAGATACGTAGAGGATCAGCCCATTTCCACACAACCACTCACCACGACCCAGCGCCACAGCAACAGCGAAGAAAAAAAAAAGGAGAAGAAAGCCAGTTGTGTGTCAAGGGCAACCGAAACAACAACAAAAACAAAAACACAGAACGCGTCTCCTGGTGTAAATGGAATGGGAAACATCAGGGACGTTGAGGGTGTTCGTGCCAAGAAATCATCAACGGACTTCGCAACTGAAAAGGGAGCCGAAGGAAGAAAATGATTGAAAAAAAAAAAGAGAGAGTGACGCACCGTCCATTGAGAGAGAACAAGAGTGCATCAGGTAACAACACAAAGATGATGAGAAGAACGCTTTTGGGTTTAAAAATAAGAGAAAATACCAGGAAGAAAAAAGAACTCTGTTGGCGACGAACTAAAAAGATACGAGAAAGGCAACGGTGTGTGTGTGTGTGCTGGCGCACGTAAGCGACACTTCAAGGACAGACACAGGAAGGAGAAAAAAAGCAGACGGCGTTAACAAGACATTCTTGATTTGGATATACACACCTTGAGACAGCAGCACTAACGACGCTGGGCCATCATACTGCTATGTGTCGTTACGGCTGGGAGAGATGTCGCGTCTGACGACTTCTCCCGCTCGCTCTTTTTTTCTCTTTTCGGTCATGTCCTCCGTTGCAATCGTTGCGTAAAAAGATAAAAGAAACACACACAGAAGAAAAACGGTCGCGTCTGCATTTTGCGCCGTGAGAAGTGAGAGAGGCAGCACGCATCAAAAGGATTAAAGCATAAATAGAGTGGAAGAAAAACGGCAAAAAAAATAAAATATATAGGAGAGGAGCAAAAAAAAAAATGAGGTGAGGAAAAAGAATGCGCTATTGTATGTGTCTCTTCTTTCAGAGTCCACAATAGTAGAACGGAAAAGAAAGGCGTGTACCAGAGAGGGCACAAAAGAAACAGAAAATAGCAACCGAAAAACACAACCGAGTTGAGAACAAGTGTGTGTCCGCCAGCGAGGCACTCGAGGTGAAAAGAAAAGAAAAGGAAAAGTCGATAGTAGACAGTTCGGCGCTCTGCGGCACACCTTCAGAGACTTCGATCCGATACTGACAATTTCTCTTTTTTTTCGGTTGTTGCTTTTTATCTTTCGCTCGCTTTCCCCTGCTATCCGCAAAAGAAAAAAAACCAACAGAAGGCATTTTTCAACCAAAGAGAGTGGATAGGACGACGTGTCACTGCCTCCGCACTCCCGCCTTTGGTTGGAAAAGTAAAAGGCGTTGCTAAAAGAAGAAAAAAATCATAATAACGAAAGAAGGCCAAAAAAAAAAGGAGCAATTGTTAGGGTGACGATGATGAGAAGGATGTAAAAGCGCTTTTGTTTTTCCCTGGTTTTCGTTTTTGTTGCTTTTGTTCCGTGAGCATCAGCGCATCCTGCAAGATGCGGCGTGCGGAATACAAGCCAGTATTTTTTTTTCTTGGAGAAGGAAAAGGAAAATAGATTTGGTGAGGTGCCTAGAAGTGAAAGAACGGCCACGAAGCGAGAAGCCGGTGAAGAGAGTTCTCGATACACTCTACCTGGTATGTACAGTATCAAGGGTTAACGGGCATTTTTTTAGAATTCTCTCCTCACCAGCGACCACCACCAAATAGAAAGGAAGCACACAAACACACACGCGCACACGTCGGGTTGTTTTATACCGTACAACAACCCGAGCCTTTGAAAGATTGAGGAGGGAGTATCGTGTGGACTGTCCGAGCGGCATGATCAACTTGCATCCGCAATGTCTTGACGGAGTCACTATGAGAGCAAACATGGCGGGGAGAGAGAGAGGAAGGCAGCGCACTTTAGACTAAAAAAAAAACTTGCACATTTATTTTTTATTTTTCTAGCTCGCCGGGCTTGGACTCGTTGCCGCGCTCTCGCCCTCCTCGCCATCCGTCTTGAAGCCGCGACTGCGCGACAGACGCTCGTACACCTCCTGCTGCACCCGCTGGATGTTCGCCTGCTGCGTGTCACGCGAGCGGCGGATGTTCTCGATTGCGTTGCGCACCTCTTCCACTTCTGCCGAATTTCCATTGTCCGCAGCAGCGGCGGCAGTGGGCTTGGCTGGCGCAGCCGGCGCACGGCGCAGCGTCGAGTCGCGGTAGGCCAGCTCCTTCGCCTTGGCGCGGAAGGCTGCGTAATCCTGATCGTTGATGAGAGCGCGCAGCACGTCGATGTCGTGCTCGAGGCTCTGCGGGTCCTTGCTGTAGTTCTTGACAATCACGTCCGACACGGCGATCAGGTTCTCCTGCTTCACCAGCAGGTCCTTGATCTCCCCACTCAGCTGGCGCTCCTTGGCACGCAGGTCCGTCTGCAGCTTCAGGTTGTCGCGGCGCAGCTTCGCGGCCTCGTCCTCGGTGCGCCGCGCCTGTGCGTCACGCGCGGTCAGCTGCTCCTCCTTGCGGGCCAGCTCAGTGCTGAGCTGCTTCTTCACGTTGGCCAGCTCGTTGTCGCGACGCTTGCGCTCCCGCTCCATGTCGTCCGTGATGCTCTTCACGTAGGCCTCGTGGCTCTCTTGTAGCTCCTGCAGCGAGGTGGTCTGCCGCTGGCGGTCTGACGTGTTGGATGTCAGCGTCTCCCGCAGCCGCTTCAGGTCGTCCTGGTACTCAGCTCGCATGTTCGCGATACGCTCCTCGTAGGCCAGCTTCATATTCTCGTTCTCCTGGGCCCAGCGACGCTTCTCCATGTCGTACGTGTCGCGCGCTGCCTGGTTGCGCAGCTCCGACGTCGAGGAGACCTCGCGCTGCCGCCGCAGCCGCTCCTCCTCCTTCGCGGCGTACTCCCGCTTCACCTTCTCGAGCGAGTCGCGGTACTGCGAGGTGAGGGCAGACACTTCCTCGTTGTGCTGGCGCTGGATCTTCGCGGCGGCGCGCAGCTGCTCGCTCTCGCCCTTGTTGAGGGTGTCCATCACCCAGGCGTCCTTGTTCAGCGTCATCTCCTGGCACTGCCGCATCAGCGCGTTCATTTTGTCCTCGAAGGTGCTGAAGATGATGTCGGTCGTCCACCGCCAGTGCACCGTGTCGAACTTGTTGATCTGCGCGCCGTACTCACGCAAGGTGCCACGCCACGTGTCAACGGCGTGCTGCAGCTGCGCGATCTTCTCATCCGCGTCGGTCTGCTGCCCCGCCGGCACCTTTCTCTCGGATTCTAGCAACTCCTTCTGCAGCCGCACGATTTCCTTGTTGGCGGACTGCAGCTCCGACTGCAGCTGTTCATTGTTGCGTCGGTACGTCGAGGCGTTCACCATGCCGGGGCGCTCGTCTCCCTCTGCCGCACCGGCAGCCGCACGCTCACCCTTATCCTTGCCCACGAGGGTCGGGTCTGCAATGCCGGCGCTTTCCAGCTCGGCGCGCAGCTGACTGATGGTGCGCTCCTGATCCGCGCACTTCCACTCCAGCTCCTTCACCCGCTTCTCGAGCCCGCGCACGTACTCGTTCGTGTAGTTGCTGCCTCCGGCTTCCTTCAGGCGCAGCTGCAGGTCAGCGATCTGGGCCCGCAGCTCGCGCAGCTGCATGATCATCGGGTCCACGTTGCGGTGCACCTCGTTCACCACCTGCTGCGCACGCGAGGCGTACATGATTGTCTGCCGCATCTCGTCGTAGTTGATCATGTGGGGCGAGATGGTGGCAATCATCGACGTCTGACTGTTGCCGCCAATAGAATCGCTCAACACCCAGGTGAGCTTCGATTCGCGGTAGGGCACGGCAAGACGAGCAGCCTTGCTCTTCGACAGATCAGCCAGGCGATCGATCACGCGGCCCAGCACCGTCAGCGACTGGTTGATCTTCACGCCGTCGTGGAACTCGTCCCCCTCGGCGCCGGCGGCACCGGTGCGCTCCGACCCGGCAAGGTCCACCAGGTTCAGCTTGCTGCGCATTTGGAAGGCGTTGTCCGACTCGTCCATGGAGAGCTGCACGATGTTGAAGCTCAGAATGGCGTGGCTGCGGCTGCTGCGGTCGTTGAACTTGGTGGCAGCCGTGTGCCGCTCCTGCATGCCGCGCCGGATCACACGCGCCACGTCCTCCTCCTTGTTCACAACTTTGCAGGCAAGGTCCTCGATAAAAGGGCCCGTAGGGCCGTGGCGAACTTTCAGATCGGTGCCACTCTGCGGGCGAATGAGATCAAAGACTTTCTCATTGTAGATCTCATAGTAGGAGACCTCCACGCGGTAGGTGAAGTCGGAGTCCTTCTCCCGCTTCACGCGAAGCCCCTCGAAGAGATCGGTGCAGGAGCGCGGGATGATGCCCTGCAGCTCGTTCGGGTCGAGCCCCGTCTTGTCCACCACGTCGTCACCGTCATCGCTCTCGAAGGGTTCACCGTCCAGCGCAGTGCTCTCGTTTGCCGTGAACTCGCGCGCCGATGCAGCAGCGGTGACGAACGACTCCCGCCGCGCGCGGATGTCGCTGCGACTGGGTGCGTAGCCGAGCATCGTGAAGGTCTTGCCGCTGCCGGTCTGGCCGTAGGCGAAGACGCAGCCGTTGTAGCCGTCGAGCGTGTTGTCGACGATGGGGCGGCCGACGTGGGTGTACACCTCATCCTGGCCGGCGTAGGGCGGGTGGCTCACGTTGGCGTCCACCATCACAGGGGCAGAGCCCGCACCGTCGTACCCGGCAGAAGAGGCAGAGGCAGCAGCAGCGGCAGCGGCAGCAGCAGCGGCGTCGGGATCGGAGCTGCCACGGGTACCGCGGCGAACAGAGTTCTGCGCCGACAGCGTCACCATCGACTGCGCACGCGAGCGACGGGCGGAGTTCATGCCGCCGATGAGGTACGTATCGACCTTGTTCAGCAGATCGCTCTCGCCGCGCTGGAAGACAGACCAAAAGCAGCGGGTAAAGGGGTGGGTGGTGAGCGGGCGGAAGCCACGTGCCGGCTCGAGAATGGTCAGCTGGCTTGGGTTCTGGGGGTCGATGCGGATGGTGCTGTGCGTTGGGCCCTTCTGTGCCATCTCACGCTCGCTGAAGGGGCGGACACGCACGTACACCTTCATAGCGTTCGCCTGCGTTTGTGCCACCGAGAGGTTGGCATCGCTGGCACTGACGAGGCCGCGAGCACGGCGGGCACTCGACTGCGTCGAGGCGGTGCCGCGCTCGCGTGTCGGCGTGGCGTGAACGGAGGGAATTGCGGAGGAGGAGCGAGCGGAGAAGGAGCCGGTGCGTGACGGTGGGCGGCGCGCAGAGGAGACGGAGTTGAGCGCGTTGTCGCGCCGCGACCGCGCTGACATGGATCCGTTGTGCAGCATGTTGTTGTTGTGTGTTTCTGCGTATGCCGGTTTTACTACTAAACACTGGTAGCTAAAGAGAGAGAGAAAGATGACAAGTAGGCGAAACTCTGTCGCTCCTTTTCCCTTTTCTCGACCTCTTAGCGGATCTGCGCTTGCGAAGTCGTGTCACGTCGGTATGTGCTTGTGTGTTTGTGTGTATCCACAGCTCCTTGCTACTTCAGAGCCGCTACGAGAGACGCTACACAAGCTTTGTTTTTTCGTTACAACGAGTTGGACAGTGAATGAGTTGCTTCTGAAGCACCTGTTTGCCCTCTCGTGTTGCTATCGTCGCGGTAATATTCTCTATGGGAGAGAGAAGGTAGAAGAGGACGAAAAAGAGAGGAAAGAGAGACAACAGCAAAGACGACGGAAGAGAGCTCCAAAAGGAGGGGCAGCGGTGACGTGTACGCGTGACCAGCACCCGTTGTTCTTTCGTGCGTGTGTGTCGACGCTAACGGTCACTCTTCGTTTATCTAATTCCTTGCTTTCTCTCTTGTTGCCCGATATGCAGATGAAGACGCCAAAAAGAAAAAATGTAAAAGCAATGAAGATTAAAAAGATGGACGATGAAGAAGCCAAGAAAAAAAATGTGAGATGGGTTGGAAAAAGAAAGTAATTGGAAAGAATCACAAAAGTGGCGAGCGTTTTTGCGGTGAGTTGTGTAGGCGAAGCAAATATTGCCACGCAGAGTCAACGTGCAGTTGTACAACAACACGAGTACGAAAATGAAAAACTAAAAAATAAAATAAGAGCTGCGAACACAACAAGAAACGAGAGCTATACGTGTGCGTGCGTGTAGTTGTGCTAACTAGTAATTGTTTCTTTGTTTTTCCAAGATGAAGAAGAAAAGAAAGCTAACAATGCTACTTGTGCTCTGGTCTGCGTAGGAGGGGAAGGAAACGAACGGAGAGAGGGGGATGCTGAGTCGAAGCACAGTTCAAACCACCTTTATGTGTGTGTGTGTGTGATTGCGTTGCCGTACGCAGTAGTTTTCCGAACCAACGAAGAAAAAGTGATGTCGAGAAGAGGAAGAGTAAGAAGTGGTTGACAAAATGGTAGGCAAATGATGCTGCATCACTGCGGGCTCGAAGGCATTTCGTTGCGGTGAAGAGCAACAAGAAGAACAAAAAAGAAAAGCGAAAGGCGTGAATCAACAGGTCAGCGACGTGCTCGTCGCCATTGCAACACCCGCATCACACAAGCGTCCTCTTGTAGCGTAAAAAGTTGTCAGATGGCAGGACATTCGTGCGTTGGTCGAAGACAACAGCGGATAGCACTTCTCTCGACATATTTTGATTTTTTTTGAGCAACGTTGCTTTAGTGGTTAGGTGTGATTACCCACGCTGCGACTTTATGGAAGTCAGTGCTCCCGTTACACGTCAGAAAAAAGAAAACACAAATACACAGAAAAACACAAGAAACAACACACAGGGGAAAGGAGCTGAAGAGAAGAAAAGAGAAGCACGCTGCTGACCGCATTCACTCTGTGGAGCCTTCACGCCAATGACAGGACGCGATCCGCAAAAGCAGGCGGTTGGCCATCGCCAGTTCAGAACCTGGCACTGCTGATGATCGATGCCGCCACATCCCCCTCACTTCATTGACTGCGCTTACCGCGCACGCCGGGTGCTGCCGTGCTTAAAGCGGCTCTCCCGCTTCTGCTCCATCTGCCGCTTAATCCCCTGCGACTGCTTGCGGATGTTCTTCGCCAGCGCCGTCAGGCTCTTGCTGCGCTGCATGCGCTGCCCGACCTCCCGCACACGCCGTGCTGTCGCCTGAGCGGCTTGCTGCTCCTGCGCGCGGCGCCACTCCAGCAGCCGTGTCACCTCATCTTGCGCTGCCGCAGCGGACGACTCCTCTCCCTCACCGGCAGCGTCCTTCGGCGACGATGACGATGCACCGTTGGCGCCGCTGCCTTGATTCACCTCGTCCAGCAGGTCGGTGAAGCGGTACTGTTTCAGCTCTTTCTTGGCGTGCAGCCGCTCCGCGAAGGCGGCACGCGTCTCGGGCGAGGCATCGGCGCCGCTCTTGTGCAGCTTCTCCTGCACTGCACGCCGCTCTTTGCGACGCTGCGCAGCGGACTTAATTTGGTGACCGCCGCTCATGAGAATCTCCTCTGGCATGACTGTCTTGGCCAACACGCTGATGCGTCCCCGCACGGCGGGGTGCTGCTTCATCATCTCCGGCGTCGCGTCGAAGTGCTTCAGCGGATCAAAGTGGCGGAAGTCTTCTTCCGACTCGACGAAGACGATGTGTTTGTTCTGCGGAGCGGTGGACGTGAGGGCTGCAGCAGCCTCTTCGTGCAGCAGCTCGGTAGCGCGGTGCTGATCTGCTTGCGCCTTGAACTCCAGATACTGCACGTTGCGACGGTTGTGCTCCACCGCCTGCTGCATGTCTTTCTTGCGCTCCGACTCGACGAGGCGCTCCTTCCGCGCCTTCATGCGGCCACTCGCGACGTCCATCACGGCCTTTGTCATGCCGATGTGGAACTCATCGGGGTTGCGCTGGGCGGCGGCTCGCTTGATGTCCTGCAGGCGCTTTACCTTCACCTTGCGCTTCTTGGCGCGCAGGACGTGGTCCTTGTGCTTCTCGAGCTGCCCAAGGTGTTCGCGGCTCTTGGGCTGGGAGCGCTCCTGGTGCGTCTTGCGCTTCAGGTGCTTGTCCAGCCCACTCGCACCCGGGTTGCGGCCCTTGCCTTTAGTCATTGGCAGCGAGGCTAGGCAAAAGGGGGAAAAGATACAAAGATAAGCTGGAGCGGTGGTCGAGATGAATCGCCTCTCTCTCTGCTTTCAGGGACTGTGTTGTGGCAAGAAGGAGCGTAGGCAAAAGAAGTAGAGGGAGGTGAAGGAGAGAGAGAGAAAAAAAGAAGAAATGCGGAGCGGCATGCTTTTCTTTAATTAAAATTACTTTAAAACAATAATTGAGATGAAACGTAATCTCCTCAGCGCGCTTGCCCTGTTGTCACACGGCTCCCACAAGTCGCAGTCTGGCTGCATTAAGTAGAGAGAGGAAAAGAAGACACGCAGCGTTGGAGCTGTCGTGTGGCAGTGTCACAACTCGATTTGCTTTGCAAAACACACACAAAATAATGGAGATGAAGGGACAACAGCAGAGCAAAAGCATCGCTCCGCTGTCCCGCCTCTATTCTGAGAAGCCACAACTCAAAGGTAACGCCGTCAACCGTCTATCAGCCGCCCTCTTTTTTTATCCTTACTCTCCGCTGCGTCTTCTTTTTTGTTTGTTTATATAAGTGCTCTCATTGCAAATGATCAGAGCCACTTGTGATTTAACTCTTTAAATCGTTTAAGGTACCGCTGCGGCACCTCCACGTTATGCGTGATTAAGCCATCCAAAAACAACAACAAAAACAACAGGAATCAAGAACAGCATTGCGACACATCGAATCTCTCTAAAGGAGGAAAGCAAGAGAAAAGAGAGGAGTCCGCTGCTGCTCTTCTGGTTCTTTGCCTTTACCTATCCGCTGCGCATATATGTGTGTGTGCTGCTCGCAAAGCATTCTCCAGTGGGCATACCGTAGCAAGAACTACCTTTCCCGAACATCAATGAAGGCGGACGCGTACGTCTCCCTCTATCAGAAGTAAAGAGAGAAATAAGAGAATTCTTCTAGTGCTCAAGAGCCTTGGCACCGGCGTCCACCACACGCACCTCGGTTGACTGCACCAGCTCGGCCAGCGCACGGCAGCGCTCCGCAAAGAGGCGAAGCCCCAGACGAAAAATCTGCGCCGGGTGGAGCTGGCCGACGCTCTCAATGTGGAAGAGGACATTCGTCTTGTCCTTCTGCACCGACACGCGGTCCACCTCCCCGGCAGCCGCCGCAGCCGCCGTGTCCTCGCTGCGCAGGCACTCGCGGCACAGCGTGCACTTCTCCGGCGCCACCACCACCGCCGCCCCACCCTTCTGGCCGCCAGCGATGCCAAACACGCCCATCGGGCAACTCTTCACGAGCGCCTCGGCAGCGTCGCCAGAGAGCGGCTGCCGCAGCTCGACGGACGTCTTCATCTCGTAGTAGCAGGCCGACACGGGGCTCCACTTGGCGTGTACGCTGCCGATGCCCTTCACGGCGATCGCCTTGAGCTTCAGCCGCTGTCCGGGGCCGAGCTTCGTGATGAGGATGTCAGGGTGAACAAGAAAAACGCTGTCGTCACTGTCGGCATCACCGGCACCGCCGCTGCCGCTGCTGCTGCTGCTGCCCTTGCCGGCCTCCTCGTCTCCCAACTTGGCTGCCGCGCTTGCGGACCACTGCTCCTGCCCGGGCAGCGGCACCCACTGCAGCTGGCGGCTGTACACCGGCGTCACGGCTGCCTCCTTCGCCCCTGTAGCGTCGAGTTCGAAGAGCAGCACGCGGCGGGGGTCCAGTGCGTTGAAGCCTGCCTGGTTGCTCTCGGTGATGTAGTCCATCTTCGTGACGGGGCCGGCGACCGGGACGAGCCCCAGGCGGTGGGAAAGCAGCTCGTCCAGCACCGGGCCATCGTTCTCCTCAATGAGAATGCGATCAAAGGCCAAGGTCGGCACCTCCGTCGTCAGCACGCGGCGGAAGAGATTCGCGATCGGCGGGCTGATGTGATGCATCTCGAAGGACATCCGCTCGACCCGACGAGTTGACCAGGGGAAGCCATCCACCGTCGTGCGGCCCTCGCTGTCCACAGGGGAAGAAGAAGACGTGCGACCAATATCAGCAGCATTAGCAGCAGTCGACTCCTCCTCGTTCATTTCCTTCTTGGCCACCGACCTCTTCGCGGCATCCTTGGCGAAGTACGCAGGCGGCAGGCCCGACATGGCGGAGATGACGCGAATGTTGGAGATGGCGGGCTGGTCCGGCTTCGTCGTGGAGGGCACGTTCTTGCCGCTGCTGTAGGCGTAGGTGTGCGGAGAGCTAACCGTCTCGGTGTTCTCGGCGCGGTGGTAGCCGACCTGCACCTTGTCCACGTCACGCGAAGGCTGCTGGGACATTATTTTATGCCTTCTCTCTTTCTCTCTCTTTCTTTAATTAGTTAGATAGTGGGTGTAGAAGAGGTTGGAGGGGGCTTAGATGTACCGCACGTGCGTAGCGGAGTGAGAAGGAGGGTGGTGACGGAGAGAAAGAAGAAAGGACGGGCAAAAGTGAGAAGCAGGCCAAACAAAATAAAAAATCATTATACACGCAGACCCAGAGAAATCCCAGAGGCGAGAAGTGCACGTTAGACTTGCGACGCAGTGCAAGAGACCTCCACAGGCACACACGAGTACACGCGACAACACCTTGACCTATCAGCAAAGCGAAGTTCTTTCTTTTTCAGAAAATGCACCGCAAACAGATCCTTTTCTCTGTGAGAGTGTCACAACGCAGAAACATACCTTTCTTCCGTTCATTTATTTCTAAAAAAATATGTTAGGTCGTTGAAGTTGTTACGAGTCGTACACGCTCACAGCTGTACCGTAGTCTATCGCCCTTCTTCGGCAGTCTCCTCCACCAGACTCTTTTTATTTTAGAGTGTTTTCCAAACATTCACCCCTCAACCCCACGAAGGCAACACCCGCAGCCCAACGAAAATGGGGAAAATGAGGAGCATCAGCATTCCCCTACAGCTTTCCACCAACGTCTCCACTTCATCCCTCACTCCTCATCGCTGGAAGACGACTCCGAGGAGCTTCCACGGCTGCTGTCATCTTCGTCACTGGACGACAACACACCAATGCGCAGCTCTGGTGCCGCGCCAGCCGCACCACTCATCGCAGAGGCGGCCGTTGTGCGGCTCTCGCTGCCTGCTGTAATGGCGCTTGGATCTGCAAGAGCGTCCAGGCTTGTCGGGTCCGTCACGGGCATCAGCAGCGGTGCAAAGCTGCTTTCCTTCCGCGCCTCCTCACGGCGGCGCCGGCGCACCTGCTGCTCCTCCGCCTCGCGATCGCGGTTCTCGCGACGCTGCCGCAGCTCCCGCCGCTCCCGCTCCGGGTCATCGACGATGCGGTCGTTGCGCAGGACGTAGACCGTCTGCTCAGCACACCGGAAGCGCTTCAGCGCCAACGCGCGCGCCTCGACGTTGCGGTTTGGCACGTCAATGCGGGCGACGCGGCCGACGACGACGGTGGGGCCGACGCGCAGGTTGAGGAGATCGCCGAGGCTCTTGGCGAGAAGCAGACGCACGTTGCCGCCGTGGCGACGGCAGTCGGGGATCGGGTAGACAAGGACAGAGGCGGGGCGTTCCTCCAGCGCCTTGGCGGGGAGGGCGGGCGGAGGCAGACCGAGCGGGTTGACGGGCAGCAGCGGTGGCGGTGCGAAGGGTTGTCCTTGTGTCCTCAACACACCGAGCGGGGCATACGCGTTGCCCGCGCCGCCCAGCACTGAACCCGGCAGCGAGGAGGATGGATGGGGTGGCGGGGTGAGGGACGGGTTGCCCAGCAGCGCCATCAGCTCCTCCGTTGTGGGGGCACGAAACGTGTCCTGCGGCAGCCCAATGTTGTAGTCCGGCTGCAGTAGCTGCTGCTGCTGCTGCTGCCGCTGCTGGGGTGAGGCTGCCGCTCCGAAGGAGTTCGCCGTTGCAGCAGTGTTGGGCTTCCTGGTGTCGTCGCCGAAGTTGATGGCGGCAAGAAGGTCCTCGGCAGTGGGCTGCGGCAGGATGAAGTTGGCTGGCGTGTTGCCGTCTGCCGCAGCTCCGTTCCCGTAGCTCTGGCTGGCCTTGCTGTTGCTCATGAAGGGAGGAGCGCCGGCCATCGCACTCCCGCCACCGCTGCCGCCGCCCTGCATGGCAGCCATCTGCATCGCTCGTAGCTTGTCCGCCAAGGTGGAGCCCTCAGCAGTCGACACAAACGACCCGGTGCTCGCCCCCGCTGCTGGTGGTCCTGCGTTGACGTTCATGTGCATCCCAGGTGCAGGGCCTTGCCCAGCGCCACCGCCACCGCCTCTAGCAGTAGCAGCAGCAGCGGCTCCATCCGCCTTGTTGCTCGTCTGGGTACGCCTCGCCTGCTCAATCTGCTCCGCCAAAGTCGGCCCGGCGTTCTTCTTGAGGTTCACCGCCGCCGACTCGAGTTGCAAACCACCGCCATCGCCAGCGTAGAGGTCGCCGTCCTCGCCGTCCTCTTCCCCATCCACCACGTCATGCACCTCGTAGCGCTCCCCACCGCTCCACATGGCAGCAACGGCATTGTTGCCCACGTTGCCACCACCTAACACACCACCAGCAGCGGAAGCACCGTCGTCACCGAGCACGCCACCCGCGCCATCTGCATTCATTGCACCACCACCACCAGCAGCAGCGGCAGCAGCACTGTTGTTTGGATCCACGTAGCCCAGCTCCTCCCTCAGCTCTGTCTCGACGGACTCCAAGAAGGCGATGAGCTCCTCCAGGTTGTCTCCCAGCACCTCCATGTCTGGCGCGGCCTGTCGCAGCAGGTAGAGGTAGTACTCATGGAACGAGTTTTCCGGGTTCAAGAAGTAGAACATGTCGGGGCTGTCGCGCAGCAGCCGCGCCTCGGCCTCGCGGGTGCCCTTCGCCGCCACGCTGCGCGCGCACTGCCGGAAGATGTGGTCGACATCCGCAGGAGGCAGCTTCCCCGTGTACGTGGCGGGCAGGCCGCCCTCCCCACCACCACCACCGCCACCGCCAGCCTCCTCGTTTTCCTCCTCGGCCATTGCCTTTGCCTCCGCTGCATCGGCAGCTGCTGACGCTGAAGTCGCGGTCGCAGCAGCCGCAACCGCAGCAGCAGCAGCACTCCTGGCAGCCGCCTTGCGATCGGCGTTGGAGGGCGGCACCACCGCTGTCGGCACTCCAGGCTGCAGCTGCCACTGGTAGTAGCTGTAGAGCCGCTGACGCATCGCGGCCGCCTTCGCGGCCGACGCAGCCGCGACAGCAGCAGCGGCAGCAGCACTCTGTTCCTCGTCGTCGGCGCCAGCTGCAGCACCCTTCTCTTTTTCTTGTTGTTGCTGTTGTGCGGCCACGACAGCGCGCTCCTCCCGCAGCCACTCCCTCCCCTGCGCATGCCGGCGCTCCCACCACGCCCACGCCTCGGCCAGCTCCGCCCCGACAGCGGGATAGGCGGCCGCCTCCCCGTCACCCTGCGCAGCATCCACGCCACGCACGAGGCACATCAGCTGCCCTCGCACCGTGCTCCGCAGCCGCTGCAGCCACTGCGCCGTGGTCGACCGCAGCGTCACGGAGAAGCTCTGGTCCACCGTGCACACCACCTGCTGGCAGTGCACCGTGTCGTAGGGGTGCACAGGAATAGCCACGGGTGGCAGCTGCGCGACAGGCGGGAGAAAGCGTGCGCGGCGGGTGTGGCGCCAGCTCGACGTCAGCACCGACGACCACCCACGGCAGCGCAGCGGGGGCTTGCGCGGGCGTTCAAACGAGTGCCCGCAGAAAATCAGTGCGGCCGCCTCGTGCAGCGGGTTCAGCAGCTCCACCACCGCGGCAGAGGATTGCGGTTGCCCACCAGCGGCCTCGCGTGCGGTCTCGCTGGCGATAGACTTGGCGAGAAAGAGAAAGGGACGCCCGGCTGCCTTGGCGGCCTGCGTGGCGTCGGCCAGCACCGAGTCCTCCGCAAGGCTCACCACACGTCTGCCAACCCCACCATGCGCAGACGCTGCCGCCGCGTTAGCGCCTGTTTCCACCGAAAAAGGGTCGTACAGCACGCCCACGCCATCCTCACCGGTTGGGACGACGCAGCTGGGGTACAGGGCTGCCGTCACGCAGGCGTGCAGGGCACGGCTCGTGGACACGTCTTGCGAGAGCCCTGCCATGGCGGCCCCAAGGGCATCGCGCAGCTCCGATACGTCTTCGGCCGAGGCGTTAAACTGGATGATGGTCGACCGGAGCGCTTTTTCAGCGGGCGACTCCGCCCGCTCCACGCTGCTGACAGACGCCTCCACACCGCCGCCCACTGCAGCAGCAGCAGCAGCCGGTGCGGAGAGAAGATGGAAAGAGCGCACGACGGTGCAAAGGCCTATTTGGGTTTCGAAGACCGCCGTCAGCACCTGCGACGATACCCCACACTCCTCCAGGAAGTCACGCTCCTGCGCTACGTTGCCGCGGACGGAGCACCACATCTGATAGACGTGGAAGGCACTGACCACGTCGCTGAGGGAGTCGCGCGAGAAGAACAGGCGCGCTTCGCCGAGCAGGGCTGCCTGCTCCTCCACCGTCTCCCGCGTCGTGTCCGAGGCATCCGCAGCGTGCACGACGCCGACACCCTGGAGGGAGAGGAGATCGCTGCAGCACCAGAGAGCGCCAAGGGCGGTAAGGGCAGCCAGAGACGGGCGGAGCAGCGATCCAGCCACGAGCAGGCGGGCCACCGGCAGAGGAACAGGGAGGCAAAGCGAGAGAACACCCATCGGCAGCAAGGCAAGACGACCGTTGCTGCTACTGCTGTTGTTGTTGATGCCGCCCACACCGCTCTCGGTCTCCATCGCGAGGTGTGCCGCAGCGCGCAGATACGCCTCCACCGCGGTCATCACACGCCGCACCGTCTCGTACTTGTTCGCCGTGGCAGCTGGCACGCCCATCAGCATCGCGGACAGCAGCGCCGACACCCTCGTCGCCATCGTCGGCGCCGCCTCGCCAGTTCTGATGTTGCTGTTGTTGCTGTGCGGGTTGCCACCGTGGCTCAGGGCCACCGCAGCGCGTTGCGCCAGCACCGCCTCCTCACGCGCCTGCAACACCTGATAGAGCTGCACGTAGCGGTGGAAGGGCAATCGAAAGACGATGTGCTGTGCTGGGTCCACGTTCAGGCGCCGCTGCTGTGCGCTGTGCAGGACCGACTTCGGGATGAGCTGCACCACCACCGGCGCGAACGCGCCGCGGTTGGCGTCAGCGCCATCGCTCGACTGCACCTTGGCAAGGCGACGGCGGTAGCGAAGCTGGGTGATACTGCTGTACTCCGTCGTGCAGGTGTCCGCCATCGTGCTCGCATCCACGGCTGTGTAGGTGTTCCGTGCGCAGTCCACGACGAGGCCGACGTCGAGGGTGGAGGGCAGCACCGTTTGGCTGAGCTCACTCGTTGTCACAACGATCCAGCGTTGGTTCGCTCGCGTGACGATGTTGCGCTGCGCCGCTGCCAGAAAAGTCGAGAAAAGACAGTCCTCCGCAAGAGCGGTGCAGACGCGCAAGGCCGCCGCGTCCCCTTCCGCAGCTACCTCCTGTGCCTCCTGCAGTGCGCGGACAATGACGTGCACGTGGTAGTTACTCGGGGCCACCACAAGTATTGCCGGCAAGGGAGACGTGCTGCTGCTGCTGCTGCCGTCGTTGCGGTTGCGCGCCTGGCGGTCGGCCACGTCGTACTGCTCCACACATTCGCGAATAAGCGCAAGCCAGTACTGACGAAACGCGGCTGGTCGGGCAAAGTCCGCGTCGCCGGCAGCCATCACGCGCGCCACGGCATCCACGTTTTCTGCGTAGGACAGCAACGCACTCTCCACCGTGCCACTGCTGCCCTCTGTATTGCCCCCACCGTTGATGTTGTTGTTGCTGTTGCCGCCGCCGCTGCCTCCATCGCGCACGAGGCAGCTGCCCTCCTTCTCACACTTCAGCAACCACTGCACCGTCTCCTCCAAATAGAGGGTGGTCGAGGCGGTGAGAAGGGCCGACGGGGCCTGCAAGACGAGGGTGGTGGCCTTGCAGCGCGCAGGCGCGAGGTAGCCGAGCAGCGAGGTGGCGGTGGCCTCGTCAGGGCAGTTCAGCACAACGTGCAGACGGCGACGTCGCATGGCCTCCGCTCCGCTATGTGCGGCACCATCATTACCACTCGTCGCGCCACCAGCAGCCGTCTGCTGCTGCTGCTGCTGCTGCTGCTGTTGCTGCTCAGACTGCTGCTGCACCATCAACAAATCACGCAGCAGCGAGAGGCAGAGCTCCGTCGCCTCATTGCGAAGATGGGCGTCGTCGAGCACCACGCAGCCCACGTCCTCGAGGCAGGGGTCACACAGCAGCTGCCGCAGCAGCACCTCCGCTGTTGTCACCACGACACTCGTGCTCTCGTTCGCCTCGGAGAGACACGGCACGACGGCGGCGACGGTGCGGGAGCGCTGCACGTCCTCGCCGCGCTCCTCACGCAGCCGCACCGCCGTGAGACGAGCCGCCGTCGCGTTCGCGCTCACCACCACCAACCGGCGCCGCTTCAGCACCTCTGTTTCCGACAGCACGATCGGCACCTGCAGGGTGCGGCCGCTGCCGTTCGGGCCGACGAGGGCCACCACCGCATGGTTCAGCACCGCATCGAGCAAGCTCATGCGTTGCTGGTGCACTGGGAAGCGCTGCCGGTGTGGCAGCCACTGCCGGCGCAGCTTCAACAGTTGCGTCATCGGCGGCGTCTTCACCGCAGCGAAGACGAAGGGCGGGAAGGGGGCGAGGTGGCGCATGTTGTGGGTGGCACCGGCCGGTGACGGCGCAGCAGCGTATGCAATGGCAGCAGTCTGAAAGTCAGCAGCAGCTGTGCGCTGGCCGCGACTGGATCCAGCACGCGCGGCGGCAGCAGTGGAGGATGAGGCCGCCGCTGCTGCTCCCCCGTCCTTCGCCTCTCGCCAGCGTCGCTCCCACCGGTCTACCTCGGCGGCGCTGACGGGAACATCGAGCAGGTAGTTGGGACGGCGCGTGTCGCCTTGGTTGGTGGTGCTGCTGCTGTTCTGCAGGCGATCGGCTGCGGCGCGCAGGGCAGCAACCGGGGCCGCCGGGGCCACCTGCCGCGTCGAGGGAAATGTGCCAAGGCTGCAGGACATGGTTCAGTGCCACCGCTTCACACTTTGCGTTCTTCTCGTACACCGGAGACCACTATTAAATAATGATAAATAAAAACACCAACAGTCCTCTGCGCCACGTGAAATCCTTTCCGCGTCGTGCTCCCTTTTTTTTTTGTGTCTTTGAGAGATCGAGCGCAACGTCGTTCGACAAGAAGCGCTCTTCCAGAAAACAAAAATGAGACAGTAGCGGCAACACAGCGTTTATAGACCAATTAACAATCGCCACGACGAGGACACGAACAGCACAGGTGGCAGTGTCCACACACTCTAGTCAGAAAAAAGCCAAATAGAACTAAAGAGCAAAAAAAAAATCAACAAAACAATTGTACCGAGACACCTCACAGTGCTGTGAGGGAAGAGAAGAAGAACGAAGGAGGATTACAAGAGGTTGAGAGTGGGAAACGGGGCGTGAGAATGTTAATGCCGTCCTGCAGCACATCCACAGCAAGGCACCACCAAATAACCGGCGGAGCAGCGTATAGCATTGTGTAGAGCAGACCACTTTCCGACCGCATACGTGCTGCGTGTTTGCGTATTGCTTTGCCTCTGCACCATTCTGTTAATTGTTCTTCAGACCATTCAGTCTACTAGCGGACAGACACAGTGACTTTATCTCTTTTCAAACTTTCTTTGCTTAAGCTGATAGATAAAGGATACATGTCGAACGCTTTATCATTAAACACAATTATTTTTCGTTTTTGGTGTGCCTTCGATATGGTACTTGCCGTTTTGGCGCACCGCCGGCTGCAGATGGCCACAAACACTGAAAGTCAACAACAGGGAGAGAAAAGCAAAGGGGAAGAAACAAAAAAATAATAATCGAGAAGGCACTCACAAGCAACGAAGGGAGAAAGAAATAGTTCTCACGGGAGACATCCACAGGCGTTGAGGGAGGCGAAGAGGAGAGAGCAAATAGGGAAGAAACGCAACGGATCTACACTGATGGAGAAGAACAACAAAAATAAAAAAAGAGGAGCGTACGCTGGGAGACTCGCGAGATAAAACGAAAGCAAAACGATAGAAAAAAAAAAGAGAACTTGGGAGGGCCACTCTATTGCGCTCTTATCAGCAAGACCTCTACAGGTCCTCCTTGATGCCGCGCAGGCGACGCAGCTCCTCGTCCGTCACCGGCAGCTGATTTGCCTCCAGCGCCTGCTCAATCAGCTTCTGCATGCGGTAGTGGCGGTAGCAGAAGTAGAAGACAGCGATCGTGATCACAAAGCCGAGGACAGAGATCACGATGGTGCCCGGCGAGGCGGAGAAGGCGGTGCTCAGCACAAAGGATGCATCGCGGAACGTGTCGAGCGGCGGCGTCGTGGTGTTTGTCAGCCACAGGAAGCTCTCCTCGGTAATGTCCAGCGCCGGCGTGTTCTTGGAGTTCCACGTGCCGAGCAGCAGCGGATCGGCGTTCCAGAGCTGCACGTTGATGGAGTAGGTGGCAAAGAGGCGATTGCCGGTGGAGTCGATGGTGCAGTTGCCTGTGAACTTGTCAATGGACGTGTTGCGGATGAACGGCAGCACGTTGGCGGCCACCTCCATCGCAACATTTGCCTTGATGGCGCGCGTGACGGCGTCGATCAGGACGTAGCCGGCGTCTACGGCGAAGCCCGAGAAGGGGGTGATGGCGCTCGTGTCGCACGCCTCGATTGATGAGACGAAGCCGCCGTCGCTCATGATCTTCTTCATTGCCGTCAGCGTCGCGGCGTTGGCGCTGCTCTGGTACTTCGCGTTGAGCGCGTCGAGGCGCGTATTCGAGACGTTGGGGTAGATGCAGATCGAGCTGGGCAGCTTCTGCCGCAGCAGCGCGCCGGCCGGCGAGGCAGCCGCGGCGTGGCACAGCGGGGCGTCCAAAAAGAAGATGTACTGCTTCATGTAGGTGAGGCTGTCGGCCAGATTGAAAAAGTCTTCAGCCTGTGCCGCGGTGAAGGGCACCATCAGCACGATGATGCGGCTCACCAGCTTGGCGTAGATCTTCGTCATCACATCCTTCAGCGCTGCAACGGTTGAGTTGTCGATCGAGTAGGTGTTCTCCACGTAAAGGTTCTGCTTCTGCATCGTTGACTTCATCGTTGCGGAGCGCGAGATGCCGAACTGGTCATTCAAAGAGATGAGAATCACACGCTCCCAGCCGTAGTGGACGCAGACCTGGACAATGGCGCCATCCTGGAAGGCGTCCTCCGGCATGCTACGTGAGAAGTACGGGAAGGTGTACGGGTTGTCCGTAAAGTAGTCGTTCGAGACGGAGTAGTCGAGCTGCGGCACGTTGAACTCGTTCACCACCGGCGTGAAGGCCATCGTGAGGGAGTCGGAGCCGGGCCCTGTCAGCACCGTGCACGTCCGGGCAATCGGGATAAGCGACGCGAGACCCGTGACGCCGCTCGCACCGGTGCTGACGGCGACGGGGTAGAAGTTGAACACGTCGTCGCCGTCGTTGTCCTCCACCTCGGCGTTGTACGCCTCCAGCACGTACATCATCGCCATCATCGCCTGCGCTGAGGCACAGCTCGAGGCGGCTGTCATGCAGATCTTTGCGGTGCGCAGCGGCGACGTCTTCACCAGCGCCGTCGTGGTCGTCGGGTTCACGTTAATCTGCGTCGCCGCAGAGGAGTAGTTGCGCACCGTCCACGTCACAAGCGGGTTGCGCAGCGGGTGGCTCGCGGTGATGAGGGAAAAGACCGACTCCACACGCTGGTAGTAGATCGGGTCGAAGGAGACGGTGCCGGTGTAGCCGCGGAAGCGGGTGGCACGCAGCGCTGTCATGTTGTCCACCGCCCCCTGCGCCTTGTCCAGCATGAGGAGGCCGTCCAGCAGGTAGCTCAGCACAAAGGCGGCGTACTCGTCCACGGCGGTGCTCTGCGAGTTCGGAAAGAAGCCCTGTGCGACGAGTTCGTCCGGTGTCGTGTAGCCCGACACGAAGAGCGCTCCCCACGGCTTCGTCGTCGAGTTCACGTCGCCGGTCAGGCTCGACAGCACGTTGAGGCTCTCGCGTGAGCCGATCAAGAAGACGGTGTTGTTGGCACGGCTGTTGCGCTGCACGGCCGCGCGCACGCGGAGCATCTCCGTCTCCTTCACAAAGCAGGCAACGCCGCGAGCGCGGTACTCGATGAGCGCCGAAATCACCGCGTCGTCGTCGCTGTCGGACGCGGCGGAGTTGATGTACGTCTGCGCCACAATCGTTGGCGTGGTCGTAGCCGCCTGCACCTGCCCGCTCAGGATGTTCTGCACGCCGTCGCCGTAGCCGTCGTTGCTGAAGACGAGGCTCATGGAGTACCACT
This sequence comes from Crithidia sp. LVH-60A, assembly GCA_030078075.1. NCBI lineage: Eukaryota > Euglenozoa > Kinetoplastea > Trypanosomatida > Trypanosomatidae > Crithidia > Crithidia sp. LVH-60A. The sequence goes on from CP119645.1 coordinate 568,076, forward strand.
TCAGCTGGTTTGACGCCACCTCCAGCAGGCCACGCAGGTTGATCATGTCCCGCGGCACCATGCACATCGTTCGCGGGTTCGTCGCCGGGTCGCAGAGACGCGAGTTGGAGGAGTGGGCGGAGATGACAAGAATGGATGACGTGGTGTCGTTCTGGCGCAGCATGTCCATCACAGAGGCGGAGACGTCGGCCGTCTCGGCAAGGAAGAGGACGCTGGGGTAGCGGCTCGCGTCGTTCAGCAGCGTCGTCAGCTCCGTCAGCGCCGTCAGCATGCTGCCGTGCGTGTCGACGATGATCGGGTTGGGGCGGAAGAGGCTGTGAAGGTAGGAGTGCGTGGCGGTGGCGTTGGTGAGGAAGGCGGTAATCGCCTCCGAGAGGGAGGCTTCTGACATGGAGGTGCGGCTCAGGTCCATCAAGATGGCCCAGACGAGGCCGGTAGTGTTGCCGCTGGAGGCAGAGCTGGAGGAGGAGCTGGAGGAAGAAACAACAGGGGCTGGCGTGGTCGTCGTGGTCGTCGTGGAAGTAGTAGTCGTTGTCGTCGTCGAGGTTGTAGAGGTTGTAGAGGTTGTGGTGGTGGTGGTGGTGTCGGGTGCGGTGCTTGAAGCCGCATGAGAGGTGCTTTCAGCCAGCATGTCCATCGCCATCATTTCCACGTCGAAGAGATCGAGCTCCGGTGCGCGCTGGGCAACGGCGTAATGAGCGCTGCTGCAATACAAGGAGACCAGCAACAGCGCTACGAGCAGGAAGAGGCCCTTCCCGGAAAAGCGGGAGCTGCACCGCCTTCCTGATCCCGTCACCGCTGTCATCGCTCTCTCTCTCTATCACTCTCTCTCACTGGACTCGCAGCGTGCGCGTGCTGCTCAGGTGCAACCGCCACAGCAACGAGAGATACGATAGCTGCACAAAGGGGGGAGACTAACTGGAGGTAATAAGCTACTAAAAGAGGTGTGAAGCTTACGTTATGATCGAGCTGCCTTCAGAAAAAAAAAAGACTAAGATTGCTGAGTGCTGTGGTGGCAAGGATGTGGCAAAAGGCAACGGGAGACGCGGAGGGGAAAAATGGAACGAGCTGCACGTGCAATCCTCAATAGGTAGAGGAAAGTAGACAAAAAAAAACTTATGGAAGGTGTAAAAACAACAAGAGACGCGGAAGTTGTTCTTCCAGTCGTCTTCCTCACCTCGCGTATGTACAGCGCTCAGGCGGCAGGGGTTTAATAGTGTTACTGAGTGTTAGTTCAACGTGTGTTGCGTCTGTCCGTTAGTGCGCCTGTGTGCGTGTGCGTGTGTGTGTATGTGTATGTGTGTGGGCTTCACACGTATGTATCGTTGTGTCTCGGCCTAGGTCTGTCTGCCCGTTTACGCAATTGTTTTTGCCGTCTCTCTTTTGTTTTTTTTTTTGTTTTCTTTTGGCGCTGAATATACGAGTCGTGTATTGAGACTGACTCTCTGCGTGTTAAAATTAACAGTTTTTTTTATACTAAAACGTAAGGTTTGAAAACAATAGGGAATGCGCAACGCATACGCTGAAAGGGGAGAAAGAAAAGTGGAGAAGAGAGAAAAAAGACGGAAAATAGTGCTTGACGCGTATTTGGAAGCAAGAGGAAGAAGAGAAAATGAAAAGAAAAAAAATTACACGTGGATTTTAGTCACAGTGTCCACACCTACGATCACAGCCCTTCTTCATCTTCTTCTTTTACTTTCTCTCCAAAGTAGTATCGAATGCGATGCTCACCACTTGCAAAAGGAAGCAAAACACTTGAAGAGAGGGAGAGAAAAAAAGATAGTTCTCACTCTTTTTTTTTTTAGTGCCTTGTCAGCTGTCACGCCACAGCCTCCTGCATTGGCTGTTCAAAGTTCGCTTTCTCTTCTTCCTTCTCGTCTCTTCTCTACCTGCGCTCAAGTTAGCGGAGGCCACGCAGAGAGGAGGCAGGGAGGAACGTGAAGCACATAACGCGGCACAATAAGGACAAGGGCTAACTTTGCTTTTTTGTCTCTTCTATTTGACTTTCATTTCTTTCAACTTTTTGGGAAGTTATGAGAAGAGCGCGTCTCTTATTTTTTTCTTCCCTCAGCCCAAGTCGAGCCGCGAAGCAGCCACACATGTCGTATCTAACAAAACAGAATTTAGAAAAAGAGAAATATGAATACAGCGAAGAGCTTCCTTCCCGTTTTTTTTTTTGCGTGCTTTTCCCCTTGCTGTGGAGGGCAAGGGAAAGGGAGGAAGGCTGAACAGCGCAAAACACCAAAATGCTGAGAAGACGGAGCAGCAACGATTGTAAAATGCAAGAGAAAAGAAGGACTATTCTTTTTTCCACTGCCGTCTGTGCGTTGCCGGCGCTGTGACAGGAAGACAGACACCGTCTCTGCTGCCGTTCCTCACCTCTTTTTGCATCACACATACAAACGCGCAAACGCCCTCACACCTCCAGCCACGAAAGCAAAAAAAGAAAAGTGAAGAGAAGTACACGAAGCTCAAAAACGTCTACAAACAGCCAAGCAAGTAAGCACAAGACAAAGAGAAGACGGAAATGTTGACACGGTGGGCGAGCAGCGGGCAGGAGTGAGGGAGAGGTCAGAGAGAGAGATGCACACAGACACATAACGTTCAAGCGGGTGACTTCGATGAACATGATAAAAAAAAAAAAAGAGGGAAAACAGAGAAAACAAAAGTCCCACAAGGCAGCACATACTCTACCTTGACTGACATGCCTTCTTTTTTTTTTCCGCAAAGCCAACGTACAGGAAGAGAGAGAAGCAAATCTAGCTGATCGTGGAGAGAGGGGAAACAGTAGGGCCAAGCATCCTCGCGCAATCGCCGCCACGACAGCGGCACACGATGCACGAAAAAAAAAAAATTCCGTGCAGCTGCTGCTGCCATTGAAGTCGGCGTCACGGCGGAGGTGTGTACACCTGCGAACCTCGCACCCACACACACGCGTACACACGTACACTATCATAGACATCAGCACCTACGAGAGGCACGAGCAGCACCACCGCAAAGCAATACGCAAAAAAGAAGAGAACAGGGAAGAAGAGTCACACGGAGCGTTTCATCACTTTCAAAGTTTTCTCTTTCTAGTTGCGGTCGCCACGGAGACGCAGGGCGAGGTGCAGATCCTTCGTGAAGAGCGTCACACGCTTGGCGTGAATGGTGCACAGGTTGGCGTCGTTCAGCACGTTCACGATGTAGCCCTCCGTCGCCTCCTGGATCGCCTCCAGCGCCGACGAGCTCATCCGGATCGTGTCCTTGAAGGTGGACACAATCTCGCGCACGAGGCGACGGAACGGTGCACGCTGGATCAGCATGTCGGTCGACTGCTGGTACTTGCGGACCTCGCGCAGCGCGACGGTGCCCGGGCGCCAGCGGTGCTGCCGCTTCGTTCCGTTGCCGCTCGCGCGCTGCGATGACACCTCCTTCTTTGCAATCGCGCGGCCCGCCTTGTTCGACTTGCGGCTCGCCACGTTCTTGCTGGGGCGTTTCGCCATCACCGCAGACTTCGTGATCCCCGCCATGACTGAAGCTTAGTAGGGGGAGAGAGGGGTAAGCGAAAAGCGAGTGTGTGTTTGTGCTTGTGCGGTGAGTTGGAGTGGAAACAAAGAGAGAGAGAAAGGCGTGAAGCAGAAAAAAGTTCTTTGGAGTTTATTTTTTTCCGAGAAGGAAAGAAGACTGCTGGCAGTACGGGGGAAAACAACAACAATTAAAACAAAAGAAGAGAATATAAGAAAAAGGTTTAGAAAGGGAGATGGCAAAAGGAAGAGTGTGGGGAGAAGGGCCGCTTGGCGACTACGAGATAGAGAAGGGAGGAAGCAGTACTGCACGATATTTTGCAGTCGATTTCGTGCCACTACGAGACGACTTTACGTGGCACTGCGGGAAGTGGAAATACATCAAGTTGTGCGCAGCAAGAGGGATTTAACGTGTGTCCCCAGAGGCGAGATGACTTCCACCAACGCCACTTCTCAACGATGACAAGCAACACATTTCCGATCCCCCTTTCGGCGACGCCTTCAGTCTTTCGTCGACTCACAGCCTGAGCAAAAGAAAGATAATGATAACTAGCCCTTTTATTCGATAAAGTAGTATGATGTCCATCGCTGTCACCCGGTTGCTGGAATGCGTTAATAAGTTTCTATCCGGGTGCAGAGAAAATAGAAATCTAAAAAAAGGAATAACGCAGAGAGAGTCGCTGTCATCTGTCAAATGTCGACAACAGCAGCCGGCATTCCATCTTCCGGCTTCGCTAGGATTCGAGAAGGGCGAAGTACTGCTCCAGCTTGCTGCGCACCCCCACCGACCACTCTACGCCCATGTTCTTCAGCAGCTCCGTCAGCTCATAGATCACCGCCTTGGGCTCCGTCAGAGCGTCGATGTTCGTCACCTCAATCTCGTACGTCTCGAGCTGTCTCTCAGCCCACGGCCGGCCCTGGCTGAACGGCGCACGTGGGGCCTTCATGTTTGCCGGGATCTTGTACAGAGTCTTGTCGAGGTGGATGAGCAGCGGTGCGACGAGAGGGGGCTGCGGCGCACCAGCCTCCCCGCCCTCCCCCTTCCGCTGCTGCTGCTGCCGCTGTGAGAGGAGGTAGGAGGTGGAAGTGTAGATCGGCTGACTGTGTCGTTGCCGCGCTGACGGACCGCCGCCGCCGCCGCCGCCACCACAGGCACTGGTCCAGCTCCGCTGCAGCGTGGCCAGCTGCGTCATGGCGGACCACCACGGCACCGTCAAGCGCTCCGTCGTGAACGTGGCAGCACGGCACAGCTCGCGTACCCCAAACTCGTCCCAGATGGTCTTCATCAGCGAGAAGTTCTCGCGGTGGTCGCTGAGGAACTGTGTTGGATTGTCAATCAGGTCGTGCGCCACAGCTTCAGCCAACTCCAGAGTGCTGGAGAGGGAGTTCTGCTGGCCACCGCTGAACACCTGATGCGCCTTGAGAACCAGAATGTACTTGTTCTGGTTGCGCTGCTTGCGGAGACGCAGGAAGGTCTGTCCGCGACGCAGCGTCTGGCCTGGTGTGTCGAAGAAGAAGTCTTCGTTCGTTTCCTGCAGGTAACCGCTGGGGTTTGTCTGCCACCACGTGTCGTCATCGACGTCCTCGGCAGTCGCGTCATCGACGTCGGTGTTCGAGACGTAACGCTTATCCTGCGACGAGCGTGGCGTCTCGCCGATCCCCGGCATCGCTGACGAGGTCGACGCCGGCTGCGTCAGACGCTGCAGGTTGCGCCGCACCTCCTCGAAGCCGTTCACGTTGGTCAGGCGCAGCTTCACGTCCATCGCGTCAAGCTCGACGTCGTGCATCGCGGCGAGATAGTGGACGTAGCGCGCGTACTTGCTCTCGCTGCCGGTGTGGAAGCGCACGGACAGCTTGTGCAGAAACGTGGACACCTCTGCTGCGATGTCCTCTACGGCCACGCCACACTTCGGCACCTCCAGCTCATAAATGGCAAAACCGGGCAGCAAGAAGCTTGTGTCGAGTCGCAGGCGCAGCGTCTCACGCAGTGCCTTGTCATTGACAGACCCACTGCTCTCTTCGCAGACGGCTTGATACACGCCCGTGTAGGCGTACAGCTGCCGACGCGTCATGAAGCCGCCGACCGCTTCCACATGTGGCACGACAGCAGCACCAGCACCAGCGGCGCCGCTGCCAGATGCAGACCCACGCACCGGTGACTCATCCTTCCCTTCCTCCAGCTCCGCCTCTGCGAGCGCGGATGTGGCGAGCTGCTGCTGCGTGTAGGTGCTGCGTGCCCCCATCGAGGAGAAGCGCAGCTGGGTGTAATGCGCGTCGGCCTCCTGCGACTCACTGCGCGCACGTTTGCCCGCAAAACCGGTCGTGCTCGCAGCGGGGGTGTAGGCACGTGCGGTGTCCGTCAGGTGCGCCACGATGCGTGCGATCGGAGACTCTGCTGACCCGTCGTCAGTGCGGGGACGGCGCTGCGCGTACGCGGACAACACTGGAAAGGCGTTAGTCAGCGTCGTATCCGCTGGCCGTGCCTCAGCCGCTGGAATGTGCCCCGTGGCGAACAGCGACGGCGGCACGAGTCGCAGCAGCGCCTCTACCACGTCGGCCGGCACGTCGGCGTCCTCCGCAACAAAGTTCATCTGGTGTCCCCGCTGCACGATGTTGTTCTGTTTAAGCGAGAGCTTACCAGGCGCACCGGCAACAAAGATGGGCTGGGGGAGACCGCTGAGGAGAAGAGCCTTCCTCGCGCCGGCAGCCGTGGTGGAAGCAGTCGTGGAGGCTGTGTCTGCGTGGTGCCCTGCTGCGCTGCCCGCTGCCCCGTTGCTAACGCTGTGCCCACGGCAGGCACGCAGGAAAGCCTCGTACTCGGTATCCGGGTCGTAGCCGGCGTTGCTGTTGCTGCTGTGGTTTCCCTCTGCCTCGCCAGCCGCACCACTCACCCCTTCTGCAGCAACATCAGTGTTTGCCAGCCCTGCACGCACATCACTTGTTGTTAAAGCAGGTGCAGCTGGTGCGGCTGACGCCACGCTGTTGGGTTCACAAGGGACGCGCAGCCGCAGCACGCTGTGGCGCTCCTGTAAGGCGCGGTAGCTGAAATCAAAGAAGAGGTCGTAGTAGAACTCATCCTTCTTGTGGTGATGGGCGAGTGTCTGGGCGGTGCGTGCGTATCCGTCCGCGCTGTCAATGGACAGCTTCACCTCAATCTGCATGTTTCTCTCTTCTTTTAGTTGTTGTCGTTGGAAGAGAACAGCAGAAGACCGCCAGGTGACGTGAAGGGTAAAAGATGAAAGAAGAATAAAGGAAGCGATGATTGCGAGGCAAACACTCACGCGAGTAGAAGTCGCAAGAAAAGCCAAAGGTTGATAAAGCGTTTGTGAAGAAGCAAAAAGGAGCGGAATGGATGCAAAATACAAATGCTTGGAGCTTCGCTGCGACCGCTTCCCTTTTTTTTCTTCTTCTTAAACCGACAAATGTAGCAGAAGTGGAGCTTTAGAAGGAAGGAAGAAGAAAAGCTGGAAGTGGAAGAATGAAGAAAAAAGGGAAAAACACTTTTAAAAAAGTACGGCTTGGTCTTTGTCCTTTTGTTTTTGATTTATGCGACTGCTCCGAGGAGATAACATCGCTTTAATGAACTGTTTAGTGAGCCTCTCTCTTTCTCTTTACTCTTATTGCACCTGATCAGCGGAGCGGAGCAGCGCACTGAATATCACCACCTCCTGTCAAGCACGGAAGCAAAGAAAACGCACATGCATTGTCGCTGCAAGAGAACCTGGTGTTGAGCAGCTCTCTCAGTAATTCAACCACTGCAATGAGTCCATTCTGTCTTCTACCTTCTTCTCTCTTCAATTCTTATATATTTTTTCTTCAGTTCGGTAGACTCATATTAGAGAAACAGCACCGCACAGAACTCCATTCAGCAATCAACAACACCAACAAGCCAAGAAGACAGCGGGGTACGCGTACGCGCCGAGAAAACTGCGCTAAGAAAACTATGGCGACAAGCACCAACGCCGCGCGCTGTTTCTCTCTCTCCCTCTCTTCGTTCTGCTGCTCACACCGCCAAGCAGGGCAGGCAAAACTCTTGCGGCGGGCACAAGAAGAGAAGTCGCCGAGAGGAGGCGAAAACCAGAAAAAGCAACCGGTGGCGAGCTGAACTCGTTCTCAAACCCTCAGCGCATCTCACCGGCTGTACTTTGACACGCAGCACTGTCAATGATACGTGCAAGCTAATCCCCCTCTCTTCTTTGCCTCGACAAAAAAGAGCATAAAACCTTCACAAAACAAATACAAATCGATAAGTCTCGAAAAGACCGCGACAACAGCGCAAGAAGTCGTTGGTGGCGGCAGCGGCACTCTTCGCCACGATCCCTTTTCCCTCCTTACTGCTGCTCCTCGTGGTGAGTGTCTTCCGGCACCTCAACCATAAGCAGCGTGTCGTCGTCGTAGTCGATGTTCACCATCGACATCACGCCCATGATGCCTGCGAGGATGACAATCGCGAAGGAGACGACACCGATCAGGTATTCTTGGTTGCGCACGGAGAGACGCTCCGTTGGGCCAGTGGCGACGTACGTGGTGGACGCAGCGGCGGCCGACTGAATCGTCAGCAGCACCGTCGCCGCCAACAGGCAAATGGCCGTCGTCAGAGAGAACGTCATCGCGGAGAGAGGCTATCTAAGCGTTTGTTCGGGCCCTTTCTGTGAGAGAAAGAATACGTGACAAAGGAAGGACGAAATCCGATAGCGAGCGGAGCTGGAGGCTTCCAGGATGTTGCTTTAGGAGGGTATTTATGTAGTGCATGTTTGCGTGAGTGCATCACAAAAAGAGGAGAGAGCGAGAGAGAGAGAGAGAGAGAGAGAAAGAGAAAGTGATAAGGTAAAGGTGGGAAGAGAGAAAAGATAAATCGTCAAGCCAAAGAGAACAAAGAAGAAACACTGCAAGCTCAGCGGAGAGTAAAAGAGAACTGCGTGCGCCACTGATATCTACCTTGCTTGCTTTTAAACATACAATTCGAGATAGAGCAGCCAAACTACGCAACATGCAAACAGCCCTCCGCTGATCTCACGCGCTTCACCACGGTGAAGAGGCTTACAGACGTGAAAAATAAAGGACGTTATCCGTTGCATAACGCATTCGCCCGACGGTACAGCAACACCACACCTTTCCCAAGCACGGCAGTCAAAAGCGGTAGACCACTTCCAGTCCTCTCCCACCTCTGCGCTGCTGTAGCGCCTTCGGTGGCTTTCCTGAAATGAGCTCAAGAAGAAACAATGTATTGGCAGTTGCACCTTCAGTGTGCACAGCAGCACCTCCACAACATACACACTCTGCAACACGTTCACACACAAACAGCACAAGTTTTGTTTTTTTTCTCCATCCACCACTCAACTTGTTTTTTATGTTCCACTTTTGATGTTTTTGGAGGATCGAAATTAATTAATTGCGCAGGTAAGACGGAATAAAGAAGAGAGACAGATACACCGCGTTGTCGACATGGAAAGCCGCAACACACACAAACAAACAAACAAACGAAAACAGCAAAGAAACAAACAAAAAAAAAAGACTGTACTCACATGTTACAGAGAAGCACATCTTAAGACCACAAGAGGAGCAGCTGCACGCAATCTTGCCGGCTTTAACCTACTGTGGGCCAGATTCTTTTTTTCCCCAAAAAAAAAAAAGCTTTGTGTGATTCAGTCCGCATCTTCCAATTTTTTATTAAAACCTTTTCTTCCCCATACCTTGCTCCGTGAGCGACTCCACGTGTGACGCGCAACAGCCAAAGCTGGTATTAAGTTGAGCATCACTCATGACGAGCAGAAAATCAAAAAGAAAAAAAAACATAAAGAAGACAAGAGCAGGTGACAATGTCGTTTTCTTTTTTCTCAAAGCGCTACACTGAGCGTGGTTGCCACCCGGCGCAGCCTCGACGTCTACAATCGGAAAAATAAAATAGATTAAAACTCCAAATTATTTAACAACGACGAGAGCGAAGAAGCAGCGCTTTTTCCATCCACAATAACACAAGAAAAAAATTTGGGTTACAGCCCCGCAAAAGACGCACAAAAAAAAACACCTGGAAACAAAAATGCACTTAATGCGCACGGCCGTGAGAAACCACTTAAGCGGATGCACTACGTGTGCTTCACAATGAGGGGACACTTGCGCTCGTCAATGTATCGCACCACCAACACACAAATGCACACCAGCGGAGAAGCGCGGAGATGTTCGGAAGAGGGAAAACAACAAGATGCACAAGCAGAAACACGCTCACACACGGTCACACCGCATCCGCACCAAGACAACAGTAAACGTCAAAGGAAGAATAAACAAAAAGAATTCACGGTGGAAGATATGGAGTACACACTGAGAGAGAGAAAGACAGCGAGCAAGAGATTCTTTTCTGTCGCCTCTAAAAGACAAAAGAGAGAAATTAGAGACACACTAAAAGGGAAAAAACAATAAAGGAGCACTCTGCACGAGACGTACCGATGCATCGTTAGTGACGAATGTACCGCACGTGTTTTTTTGTTTTCTGGTTTCGCGTGTCAGCTTTACCCACCACCATACCTGCGCACCTGCATGAACAGACGATTCCCCTCGGCAACACAAAGGGTGGAGCGTGGCGACAGCCGTTACCAATAGAATAAAGCAGCGAGGAGGCGGCTAGGGAGACAGAGAGTAAAGGAGAGAAAATAAAGGAAAAAAAAAACACGCCGTGCGCTCTGCCTTTTTTTATGCGTGTGAGTTAAAGAACGAATAGTACGAGGAAGAGAAAGAGATCAAGGAACTCTTGAGGTTCCGCAAAATAAGAAATCTCTCACATTGGGGGAAATTTAAGGCGGAGGACGCAGAACCTTGGAGAAAAAAAAGAGAATCACACGGGGGAAGCAAGCAAAGACCAGGAAAGAACAAAAAAAAAAAAAGAGAACTTCACGTCTGCATAATAACCCATGCGACAAGACATTCAGCATGTGACTAACGGCGCTGTAATGAATTTTAAAAAAAGGTTCGGAAAATGCACACTCATACTCACAGGCCGTACAGCATTGACGAGCAGCAATAAAAGGAAAACAACAACCACAACAGTAATAATACAGCACATCGGCTGCGCAGAGGGGAGTCATCTCTCCCGAGAGGCCCATGAAGCGGGTGACTCCTTTTTTAACGCCTACCGTTTTTAAAACAAGAAAAAAACTCCACTAGAGTCATAAGGGGGAGAAAAAAAGAAAAGAAAAACATGTTTCAACGGGAGCCATAAAAACTCAGGCGTGGTGGACATACGGTTGCGGCCCACACTCCCTTCATCACCCACCCCACCTTCTCCTCTTCTTTTTGTGTGTATCGCCTCTCTCTCTTCAACGGGCAGGACAAAAACAGAGGGGAAAGCGTACCGCCTCCGCTAAAAGAAAAAAAAAAAACACAACAAGAAATTGACAATAGATAAACAAAGAGATCCAAATGAAACAAAAAGGCAGAATAAAGGGGTGAACGTGCGCTTAATGTAAAGAACGAAAAAAAAAAGAAAAAAAAGCATGTCACAGAGCGCCAGATGCCCCGCGAGGACGCTCACGTGGCGCGTACGACAGCGTCAGACTCGAGTTCATGCTGTTCGCCCCGTCGTTGGCCTGCCCCAGCGGCTGATCCACTCCGGTAGGCATGTCCGTCACGTTCTGCGCGTGAAAGCGGGGCACGTCGACGTGCAGGTGCAGACCGCGGTACTCGCTCTTGAACTGCCGCTGGCTAAAGCGATCCGGGCAGCTCCGGCGCATCGCGGACGGCCCGGCTGAGCTGCTGCCGCCCCCGCTCCGCATCGACGAGACGGGGATGCTGCCGTAGTCCAGGCTGGTCATGTAGGAGTTCATCGCGGCGTGCGTGCTGCGGTGCACGTCTCGCATCTCGTCCCGCAGGAGCACTCCCTGCTTCTGCAGCGGTGTCAGTGCCGCGGCAGAGGCGGAGTGGCTGCGCTCGCTCATCTCGGGAGCCGACACGTAGCCGTCCTCGCACGTCACCACCTCTGACGTGGCGGTTGACAGGCGCGTCATCCACATGCCGTGGCGCAGGCCCAAGTGCTCGGCCAGGCCCGGCGTCTCCGGCGGCATCGTGGCCGACCCATCCGGAGTCGCAGGTACGCTGGGGAAGGCGGAGTGTGCGGCACCCATCGATGCCAGACGCGACGCCGCCACGTCGATCGCCAGCTGCGGAGTGGAGGGGACGATGTCCGCCTTGGCGGTCGCCGCCGCCGTGGCCGCCGTGTTCGTTGCCGTGAACTTGCTCTCATGACCTTCCGTCCGCTTGGCGGCCTTCTTGTGCGCGGCGAGGACGTCGGAGGCGAGGGCGTCGACCAGGCGCAGGAGGTAGTGAATGTCGGCGTTGTAGTCATGCACGATGGCCTCGCGCTCCTCAGCAGCGGTGAGTGTCTTTTGCCGGTAGTACTGTGCCTCTTCTGCAGAGGCGGCCAGCTCCCGCTTCAGCCGCTCCGTGTCCTCGACCAGCTTCGCGCGCACCCGGCTCATTTTGCGGAACTCCTCGTACAGGTACTGGTAGCGTGCCTCGGCTTGCTCTACCGTCGGCTTCAAGGCACTCGTGGAGGGCTCTCCTTCGGCATCCGCAGCTGCCGCGGCCGCTGCGCCTGCTGCTGGGGTCACCTTGGGAGACGACTCGCCCGCGTTGTTGCTGCAGCTGCGGTCGCTGGGGTTCATCGGCGGCGTGGCGTTCTCCTTCGTTGTGCCTGGCGCGTTCTTCGCCGCAGTTGCATCACCATCCGCGGCAGGTGCGCTGCCATCCACACCTGTTTGAAGCGGTGAGTTCAGCAGCGGCGAGACGACGGCCGGGTTGGGCACGACGGTGGCGTTCGCGCCGACAGTGATTTTCAGGCCCAGTGGACCACGCTGCAGCCGTGCGGCGGCGTTTGCAGCCCCCGCCGTGGAGGCAGGGCTTGTCACACCCTGCTGCTGATTGGACGTCGTGCTTGTCGGTCCCGACGCCCCGCCGTCGTAGTGGCGGCCAGCGAAGGGGGACGACGGAACAGGGCCTGCACCGGCCGCCCCACCGCCAACACCTGCGCTCGCTGCTGCGTAGGGGGGCAGCCGTGCGCTGTTCGGGTTCGCATTATGCCCGCTGTTCGACGGGCCGGCCCGACTAAAGGACGAGTTGCCGCTGTTCGATGACGAGTTGCCTGCGTTGTGCGGATTGCTCACCGGGCCGCCGAGTGGCAAATCGCCGTAGACCGGCGGGGGGCGGTAGTCGCCGTTCCCCTTCAGCCCACCGTTCATGTTGCCCCGGTCCGCCCCTCCACCGCCCATCATCGCACCCATCGCGGCGTTGTTGTTCGTGCTGCCGGTGCGGCTGTGGTGGTGGTGGGAGAAGGAGGAGTAGCTGTTGGCAGGGTTGGCGCCAGCGCTGAAAGACGGTGGGCTCGTCGGCGTCGACGCGATCGCGTCGTGGTAGCCCATGCCCTCGCCGTCGTACGCAGACGGCATCGGCGGCGGTGGTGGTGGTGGCGGCGGCAGGGATTGCTCATAGGCTGGCGCGGCGCCACGTTGCATGTAGCCGTGGCTCATGCCTGCGTTGTTGTTTCCTCCTCCATAGTAGGGTCCTGGCCCACCACCACCACCTCCACAGCTAAGGTTGCCACCGTCGTAGTAGGGAGCGGTGGGCATTGCCGGCGGCGGCGGCGGCGGTGGCGGTGGTGGCATTTGGTGAGAGGAGGGGTTCGCGTAGTACGCAGCGTCGTTGCGGCCGCTGCTGAGGTTGATGGTGACGCTGCCGGACATGGCAAACGGCGTTTGTGGGGAGCGGCGCGGGCGTACCGGCTGCTGCTGCTGCTGCTGCTGCAGCTGAGAGGGGGGAGAGGCAGACGACGACGCGTTTGACCCGTCCAGTGCGTTGGCGGTGGTGTTGGCGGCGGGACTGCTTTCGTTGAAGGAGGGACCTTCCTGATCGGTGCCGCTGCCACCCAGCGGGGTGCCCTTGCCACGGCTGCGGGGGTACATTGCTTATTCTTTTGTTTCTGTGACTCGATGCAAAAATTTATTTGCACTATAGGTGTCTGCTGCTGCTGCTGCTCTGATTGGCACGACGACGAAGTAGATAAAGGACTATTCAAAGGAGAGCGACGCGCACGGCGACAGGTGCAGCGGGTTCGCCAGTCACACAAAAGACAAAACAAACAAACAAACAAAGAACCAGCGCAGACGCAACTAAAGATTACACGATGAAGCAGAAAAAAAAAACAGCTAGACAACCACAGCAGAGGACTATGGTAAGGAGTTCGGTTCGTTGCGATGCAGCGAGCGAGGTAAAACAAGAGAGCGAGTAAGAAGAAGGACACTCGTGCGAGTCGGTAAGGGGGAAGAAAAACCCGTAAGCGGCAGTGTGGCAGCACGACAGTAGACAGAAAAAGTGTAAGACAGGTGATAACAAACTCGAAACAGAAAGAAAAAATACAAGACTTAAAGTCGTGTGAAGAGTCAGACAGAGAGAGAGAGAAAGAGGCAAGAAAGGCGCGCAGAAATAAATGATAATAATAAAAGGGTAGATAGCCGTTGAATCAAGCAAACGCGCACGCCAGCGATAAACCGGAAAATTTTTTCTCAAATCTTTTACTCTTTGTGATCCTCTTTTTCCCTCTCTGTTCTGTAAAAAAAGAAGTCGTAAAAGGATAAGAAAATACAAAGCACAGGCGGGGTCAACAGACACGACAAAGGTAAAGTAAAGTGAGCTTCCCTCTTCGGCGCCGCAGAGAGGGTAGAAGAAAACGGGAAGACTCCAAAGGCCAAACAGGACCGAATCAAACAAACACACACACACAATACTGGCGATAAGAACAATGTATTGGAGGAAAAATAAAATTAAAAGCTTCGAGTAGATGAAAGTGAAGATAACAAACGGAAAAGAATCAATAATAGCAACGACAACAACAACAGCAGAGCTGAACACGATGTTGTCAAGGAAGGCTAGCTTGCTGCTTCTAGCAGAAAGGCCGCATGCACCGAAAAGTAAAAAAAAAAAAAAATGTCAGATAGGAAATGAATTGGGAGTAGAAGCAGGAAAGTGTGCGCGGCTCCACGGCGGCTGAACAAGAGGCGGAGCAAAAGAAAAAGTGAGAAACTCAACAATCAATTCAAGTAGACGCGAGCTAAGACCGCAATGGAATGTCGAAAGACAGCGGCTTATGATGAAATGGAAGACACCGGACGACAAGGCACAGCCAAAAAGCTGGCACCCACAGAAGCTCAAGCAAGACAGCAATGAGAGACTCTGCAGTGAGGACAGCTAGATCTTTAAAGAGATGTATTGCAGCGTAGCTGTCGATGGCGACGTGTGTGTGTGCGAGTCCTTCTTTGCCGTAGCTTACAAATTTTCCCTTTGTCGGATGTCGGAGAACACCAAAAGAGGAGAAGGAGTCGAGTCGGTGTTCCAGTAAAAGTTCTGCGGTGTCGTCGAGGACTTCAGTGCAGCCGCTTCTGTTTTGTTTTCTATTTGTAAAGTCTGTGTGAGTGTGTTTCAAAGCTTTAAGACGTGCTTACTTTCACGACGCACACCACTTTTCTTTTCAAATGCCTCGAAGAGAAAAATAAAAGAAAAAAGATTCCAGTTAAGAACACAGCTGTGCGCCAACAACAAGGAAGAGTGCTGAACGCTTTTTTTTTTCTATTTCTCTCGTCCCACACCGAACGTGTAAACGAAAGTGTTTTCCTGGAGGAGATATTAGAAGGACAAAAAAAGGAGAAAATGCGAAGCGGGGCGATGAACACAAGTGGTGTGTTCCACCCGAACTGAAGAAGAGGTAACGTACGAGCGAAAAACAGAGAAAAAAAAACGGTCAATAGAGAAAAAAAAAGACAAATAAAAAAAAAGAGGAGGTGATAACGAAACACCCACACACGCACAGCACTCACGGAAGGATCGCCTCAAACACTCTGCCGTCCCACTTGGGAATAAACAAAGGCAGAGCTGATTGGAGGGGGTGTCGGCGGGTTGAACAAAGGGAATGACAACAACAACGATGGCAAGGGCAGAAGAAAAACACCGAATCACGGAAAAGAAAAAAGAACACTATTAATTCGGAATTGACAAACTGTCCAACAAAAAAAAAAAACTCAGAAAAAATATATGGTCGAGGAGAGAAGTCGAAAGGGAGGGCCAAGCCCAACGGAACGACTGGCGGCAGCAACCAAACCAAAAGGAAAGATAAAAGAAAAAATAGAAAGTTAGATAGAGAGAACTGAGAGGACTCACGGACAAAAAAATAAATAATAATAATGAAGAGTTTAGGCACCCGAGCAACGTGGGTTTGGGGAACAAATAAAAAAACAAATCAGAAGACCGGAAGTACAATAGGCACTGCTGCGTATCGTCTGCTTTACCGATCAAGCGCTTTTTTTTCTTTTCTTTTTCTTATTTCCTTTTTCTATTTGTGGGTTTGTCGGTGCTAACCACGTTGCGTCCTCGTTGTGGCGGTGCGATGCAGCTCGGGAGAGGCGGGAAAGGCACGCGATGAGAAAAAGGGGAGTAGTAAAAGTGATACCACCGCAGCAAGTGAAGACTCCTACACTGGAGGGAATGTACGCAGCCAACGTTACGCACGCACATTCGCGGACAAAAATCGGAGTCGCAGAACAAGAAAGAAGAGAGAAAGGGAGAGAGAGAGAGAGACATGAGGTAGCGGTGGCGAGAAAGAGGGGGAGAATAGCACACGTCCTCCAAGTTTTTTTTTTAACGAGAAAACCCCTTTATGTGAGACTCCGCGAGAGCGCGCACACGAAGTAATCAAAGGAAGGCTCCACTTGAAGACCGCCAGTAAAGCAATAAAGCGTTACTGTTTATCTTTTTTTCTATAATAGAAGAGTTGATGAAACGGAGAATCGCACCTAAGCTCATCTAACATCAGCAGCGCCTCTTCATCTCTCCATCTACCTCCATCCGGAGTGCAGTAAAATGCGTGAAAAGGGGCGTACAACAGCACAAATAAAGGGCTTTATTAAAACGCAGTTGAGTATTTCGTTTCATTGACGAGGAACATCGAAGCACATCGGCAGCTTCAGCAGCGGTTACATCACGCGAGCACACGCCCGCACACTGAGGACACATGAACGCACCAAACATTATAAATTCATTAAAAAAGAGATCAGAAACAAACGAGGATGCCCTCTCTGCTACATCACAAATTACAAAGACGCGTTAGAGGCTCTGGTCACGCAGCGAGATCTTCTCCAGGAATCGACGCATCGGCGAGGAGAGAGCAGTATCCTCCTGCGGCTGCATTCGCGGACGTGACGCAGCCGACAGAGAAGCCGGCGGGTCCTCCTCCAGCGAGGGCGATCGTGCCGGGCCGCAGTCTACCGGACTGGCGACCGAGGCGCACTGCACGGACGTGATGAGCTCCGGCAGCGACCCGGTCATGGAGCTCAGCTCCCCTGTCTCGCACGCCTTCGCCGCCACCCCTTCCTCTTCCTCCTCATCCTCTGGGCTTGCTGAGGCGCTGCGATCAGACGAGGCGCGCCACAGAAAACTATCCACGTGCGACGTCGTGGCGGCCCGTGCGGGACGGCGCAGCGATGCCCTGCCCTTCAACGGGCGTGCGCTGTGGCTGCTCAGCGTGGTCGCCTTGCCCGTCGGCGCCGCTGCCGCACGACCAGCAGCCGCCTGCGCTGCGCCGACGGACCGCAGCACGTCGCTGGCCACCCGCCACGGTGCCCCGCTCAGCGCCGCGCTGCCGGAGTTGACCGTCGTCGACGGAGAGGACGGCGACACACCAGAAAGGAGGAGGCGGTCCGCCGTGTCCTCCAGCATGGGCGACGGCAGTGAGGCGCCGTCGGTGAGCACACGCGAGTCGCGGCTCGGCAGCCGGGTGTGGTGGTACGCACCGGTCATCGGGGTGAGCGCGACGCTTGTGTCGTTCGTGAGGGACGCGGTGGCGTTGCTGCCGTCGACGCCGGGACTCCGCAGGTGCGGCTGCCGCGACGACGACGAGGAGGGCTGACGGGCGTGGAAGGGAGAGGTGGATGCGACGGAGTGCAGCTCGGCGTGTGCGCAGAGCGTCGATTGTTGCTGCTGCTGCTGCACACCGTTGTCGGGTGCACTGGAGTAGTGGACAACGCTCTCTCTGCCGATGTCGTGGCTGCTTTCAAACGCCATGGCAGCGGCGTCACGTGTCGCACAGAAAAGGTCGCGAGTTAAGGTGGCGTCTTCGCTGGCACGCGATACATCGGCCGGCATGGCATCCGAGCGCCTCTCCGAGTTGTGCTCGACGGAATTAATGCTTCGGCTGAGCAGCTGCCGCAGCGCGTTCACCTCACCATCTGCATCTCCCTCCTCACCTTCATCTTGTGAACGCGTGAACGACTCGCTGCGCTCGTCTCGACCGCTCTGCTCTTCAGCCTCGTCACCGTCGTCCTCCGTAAAGGATGAAGCACCACGGCTGCGGCGCTGCTGCCCCCACGACTCCCTGCGAGCCTCACCCGTCTTTATCCCACCACTGCCACTACCACCAGCAGCAGTAACCTCATCCCGCACCACACGGCGTCCGGCAATCCACGGGTGATGGAAAAGCTCAAACACGGTGCGCCGCTGCGCCGGATCGAGTAGGAGGCAGGCACGCACAAAGTCCACCGCCTCGGCACTGATAACACGTGTGTCGTCGTCGGTGTCGTCGTCACCGTCACGAGGGCGGCGTCGGACGAGAAGAGGACGCGTCTCACTAACGGTGTAGGGGCGGCATGGGCTGAACTCCGCGTAGAAGTTCTCGTAAATGGCGTCCTCGTCTTCCTCCTCCTCGTCATCATCCAGCAAGGATTGCGACGCATCATCGGCCACGTTCCACGACTCACCCGCCCTCTCCTCTCCGTCAGATTGGTCCAACACATCACTGTCCTCTAATGCCGCACGACGCTCCGTACTAAATGAAGTCGTGGTGGAAGCGCCGGAGCTCCCATGCACACTACCGCCTGCGTTGCTTTCTCCGTCCCTCGCGTCGTCTTCGTCTTCTGTTCGCGTCCTGCGGTGCGCCAAGGCAACTGCTGCGATGGCGTCCGAGGCGGACATGGTCAAAGGCGGCCGCCCCGAGCGCAGTGAGATGCTCTTCCTGCCGCCGGCATCACGTGCCGTCTGACGTGCGTCCAGCTGCGCAGACGGTAGATTTGCGACGGCCTTTGTGTTCGGCGCTGCAGCTTCTGGCCCTTCGCCACTCCCTGGACCGCTCTTCTCTTCGTGGTGGGACTGATAGGCGGCGGTGGTCGTCACCCATGCCGGGAGGGCAGGGGCGGTGCCGGAGTCGCCCCGCTCTGAGACCGTGACAGGGCCGCTAGCTGCACCGCCCTGCGCCACCGCCGGCCAATGCGGCAGCTGATGCGCTGGAGGCGCCGTTCTCCGATCCTCTTCCAGTGCCTGAACGCTAGTGTTCGCTGCTTCGCTGACCGGCATCTGCAGCTGTGCCGTCACGGCGGCATCCAGCCCACTGCTTGGCACGCAGTGGGCCAAGGCAGGCGGTAGCTCGTTGCTGCCACTCCGGTCGGAAAGCACATGAACACCACTGTTTGCTGCACCAGCTCCCACTGCAGCACCGTTCGCTGCTGCGGCGCTCTCCGTGACGCTACGCCAGAAGCTCGCTGGCGTGGCCTGCCCGGATGTCTCCTGCTGCGTCGCGTCCGTCCCGCTCGGGGTACTGCGCAGGCCGAAGAGCGGCGACTGCGCCGAGTCCTGCACCACACGCGGCGTGTGTCGGCTCCCCACCGTCTCGCTGCGATTCCACTGCCGCTGCTCCACCGTCGCACTGCTCGCCGTCGTCGTGGTCGTCGTCGTTATCGCGTCGCCGTCCGGCGTGCAGCCCGGCTGACTCGAGCGCAGGGGGCGGGAGGGCGAGAAAGAAGAGGCCTTGAGGGCTGCCGCGACGTTGCCCACTTCCAGTGAGCCGGTGCGGTGGAAGAGCGGTGCGGTGGCGGCGGCTCCTGTCGTGCGTGGCAGCGGCGGCGTTGTCAGCCGACGCCTCTCCTGACTGCTCTGCTGCCACGAAGTCACTCTCCGCCTCTCCCCGCTGCCGTCAGCTGTCATCACTGCAGCCACGGCACCACCCGCACCGCTCGCAGCGTCCTCTGCTGCGTCGTCGTCTTCAGTGGTGACGGTGACGGTTTCCAACGGCGTCATGACCGGCCGCTCCGCACCACCGCTGCCACCACGGCTGAGCCGCACGCCACCGCTCGCGACGCGGGATGCCGGCGCACTCGGCCTGCCACCCGCTCGGCTGCCACTGCGAGAGATCGCGAGCACCGGCGCACACGCCTCCTGCACCGCCGGCGGCCAGGCGTAGTCGTCGCCGTACGCCTCGCGGTAGAGCCGCAAGAACGGGTCGGGCTCCTCGAGCACCGCGGCGAGCTGCGAGGCGGCACTGGAGGCCCGCCAGGGCAGGTGGCCCAGCAGCAGCGTGAAGACCGTCACGCCGAGCGAGAAGACGTCTCCCTTGAAGAGATCCACAGTGGTGTGGAGGCAGGAGTGGGCGAGCCAGGCGGCGTACTGCGCAGCGGTGTCAGCCCCGCTGCTGCCACCTCCAACTATGCCTGCAGCCGCCGGTGCCGGCATGCGTGAAGAGAGGGAAGCGGTGCGGAGCGAAGGGCGGCTGGCGACGAGGCTGCGCTGCGGCCCGGCGGCATTCAGCGCTGCCAGCGGAGGGGCACCGCCGCTGCTGCTGCACACCCCAGCGGCCTCGCTGAAGTCGCCCGTCGGCTGGCGTGTGAGAGCGGACGTGAACAGGTGACTGTGGTGCGATTGCTGCGGAGGCGGCGGTTGTTGATTGAAGCGCGTGTTCGTTACGGCCTGCTGGTGCTGCTGCCGTGCTGGAGCCTCGAAGTCCCACTCATCCGCGTCGTGGCGAGCCGACGCCGCCGTGTCCTCCATCGCTTCAGTTGCGCGGCTGTTGAAAGCTTCGACTGGCGCGTTCGATGTCGTCGTGGGGAAGCTCTCCGATGTTGTCTTGTCCTTCGAGCCGCCGAACGATGACAAGGCTGGCGAGACAAAGCGGGAGACATCCACCTCACTCGACAGAAGCAGCTCTGGGGCCAAAAAGGCAACGCTGCCCTCACGCCGCAGCTGCATCGTGTTGTCCCCCACCAGCACCGACACACCAAAGTCGCACAGTTTCACTGTGTTGTCTGCCATCGTCAGCACGTTGGACGGCTTCACGTCGCGGTGGGCAATGCCAAGGTAGTGAGCGTAACGCAGCGCGTTCAGCACACCACGCACCAGGTGCTGGACGGTCGCCTCTGGGTAGTCGGTGCGGCCGTCAGCCAAGGGCACCACATCGCCGTTATCCCGCATCGACAGCACCTCTTTCCCCGCCGCCAGCTCCATGATGAGAAAGACATACCGTACGTTGGGGTCGCGAATCACCTCGCGCAGGCCGATGATGTTGCGGTGCTGGAGCTGCTTCATGATCGTAATCTCCTGGTCCATTTTGTAGAGGTCGTAGTCGGAGCCGAGCTGACGACGACGCAGCCGCACCTTGTCGAGCACTTTCGCGGCGTAAAAGCGCCGGTCTTTTACGTTGTAGCAGAGGTGCACGCGGGAGTAGGAGCCCTTGCCGA
Organism: Crithidia sp. LVH-60A; assembly: GCA_030078075.1. Classification (NCBI taxonomy): domain Eukaryota; phylum Euglenozoa; class Kinetoplastea; order Trypanosomatida; family Trypanosomatidae; genus Crithidia; species Crithidia sp. LVH-60A. The sequence continues at coordinate 589,113 of CP119645.1, forward strand.
GTTCGTAGTCGTACAGCACGTACTTTTCATTGATCACCTCGTAGGAGCTGCGACCGGCCACGGCTGCGGTGCGCGTGCGGACGAGGGTGGCGGTCTCGATCACCTTGTCGGCTGGCGTGCCGTCTGAGCTGCCTGTGGAGAAGCTGTCGCTGCTGCTGTCATCCTCGCCTTCTTCATCGTCGCCTTCTTCGCTGCCCTCATCACTGCGTCTATCTGTGTCGCCGGCGGGTGGTGCCGGTGCCCACGGCAAGTTCTCGAGGTCTGTCGGCGTGGTCGGGATGCAGCTGGGGCTGACAGCACTCGGACACAGCTCTACGTGGCTGCTCAGCAGGCGAAAACTGCCGTACGGGGTCACCGACCCGCCCGCGATGCCCTGCCGCTCGCCCAGCGTGCCGACCACCGGCGTGTGCCCCGTGCCATGGCTGCCTCTGCTGCCCCCACCACTGCCGCCCGCCGTCACCTCCCACTGCTGCATCGCGGTGCTGATCACGTGCTCGACGTTGTCGTCCAGTGTGTGCAGCTCCACCACTGCCTCGGACACCGGCCACTCCTCCTGCTCGCTCGCGGCTATACCAGCACGTGGCGGCAGCGGGAAAGCACGTCGCCCCGCGCTGGAGGCCAGCACGTTGTTGCTGCTGCTGCTGATGCCCGCAGGGGCGTTCCCGGTGGTCGGGCTGCCCCCTCCCACCGTCGCAGCGTGGCGACTGCCCATCAAACTCTGCTGCGCTGAATCCCCGCGTGACTGCAGGAGGTGCGAGAAGCTCTGCGGCGTCATCGGCGCGTCGAGGGCGGCCGTCTGCGTCTCCGCATCATTATCCAACGCGCTAAAGAGACCGCTTTGGAAGACAGAGGACCGGCTGAGCGTGTGGCGCGGCGACGAGCTGGACGGGTGGAGGTCGGGTGTGGACTGCGAGGGCTGCATCGCCAGTGGGCTGCCAGCCGAGGTGAAGACAGAAGAACGACTCTCACCGCCGTCGTACGTGGCAGCCGCATGCGTACTTGCACCTCTTCTTTCTCCTCCACGCACTGGGAGGGCAACGCTGCTGACACGGCCGACACGTGCGGGGTAGGGCGGGACACTGGCGTGTGCAAAACCCGAGAGCTCCGCTGGGGATGGCGCGTAAGCGCGGCGCCGCGGGACACTATCCGTCCACGAAACCTGGGAGCCGCCACGCGCGGACTCGGTGAAGACCGTCTCTGACTCGACGGCGGCCGCTGCTGCAGTGATGGACGCCACGGAGCTGTCGAGGATGGGGTTCAGATTTTCCTCGTTGTTGGGCAGCACCTGCGTCGGTGTGGCAACTCCTGTAGCGTCATCATCTCCGGTTGCAACTGAACCGTCGCAGCCGTGACTCGCGCCACTGGCATTCGTTGTGGCTGCAGCGAGAGGCCCAGCAAACTCCGCGCTGGAGCTGTGACCAGCCGCAGCACTAATAACAGCCAACGCGCCGCAGCTCCACTGTATCGACGAGGACACTACCAGCGATGTTTCTGCCACCAGAGAGCCGCCGCTGAGTGTGCATGGCTGCACCAGTGACGACGAGGAGGACTCGATCGGGCTGAGCGGTGGTGTGCGCTGACGCTGCTGAGGCTGACAGGCAACTGCGTCATCGCGCAGCCCTGTTGCGCTTTCCATGTTGTCTGTGCGCGTGCGCACGAGGCGGCAGGTCGCAGAGAGCACCGTTGGCGTCCGCAGCTCACTCAACCGCTCGGAAGCGGGAGAAGAAGACGGGGCAACAACGAGCGAGGAGAGGTGTGCCACGGTGGCGTCGTCGCCATCATTCCTTGTCGCACCGTGCAGCTGCTCCGGCTGCTGCTGCTGCAATGCTGTCTCTGGTACACTACTCACCGCTGCTTCTGCTTCTGCCGCAGTGGCCAGCGTGGACGGGTCCAGGTGGCTGGGAGGAGTCTGTCCTGTATTAATTGGCATTGTTCGTATAACATGCAACAAGACCACTGCTTCTCCGTCCAATACATCAGTGTTCAACACGATCGAATAAAAGAAACGTGTAAGGTACACTGAACAACAACAACAAAAAATTATTAGAAAAAAAGTTAGAGAAGAGAGGGGAAAGTGTTTGTGTGAGCACCAGAATATAAATTGAACACCAAAACACACCGATCTACGAGGCGGGCGTTACGCTGTCAAGGCAAAAATTGCAAGAGAGAGAGAGGCTCGCTTGTATTGCCTTCTTCTTTTCCCCTAATTGCACTGTACTGGATGTGCAAAAAAAAAGAAAAAGAAGAGAGAAAAAAAGAGAAGAGGATGGCCACAAGAAAAAAGAGTGAGACAGGATAGAAAAAAAGAAGGCGTCAGAGGAGTCGACTCCGGCGAGCAAGAGATAAAAAGAAAAAAATGAAGATGCTTTGATTCAGACGACCGCGGACTACGCTGCACCAGACAGAAAATGAAAGCCTGAAGAGGGGCCAACACGAACTTCGCGTATAGAAGAGGAAGGGAGAGAGAGCCGGACGAGGAATTGAAAACAATCAGCTATGTGCTTGGACAATTAGAAAAAAAAGTGTAAAGAAAAGAAAGAAGGGAAATAAATCAAAAATCAGGATGGAGAAACGCTGCTGACGACACAGGAAGCGAAAAAAAAAAAAAAAGGCAGGAAGGATCCAAAAAGGAAAACAAATAGAGAAAGAGCAGAAATATTTGAGAAAAGATCGCAAGAAAAAAAAAAAGAGTAATACACACACGCAGGCGTGCGGGCGGCGCAAAAGACAACTTTGGGAAGGGGGAAAGACAAAGCAATACGTTAAGAAGCAAGTAACAGTCGACTTCGACTAGAAGGAAAAAAAAAAACCTTGCGTCGGTTCGCAAAAAAAAAAAAAAAAAAACAGTGAGTGTGCGAGATATGAGAAGAGAGAATCAACAATAGAACAGGAGAAGAGAACGCGTCAATTGCAAAGCACAAATAGAAGAGAAAAAAGGGAGGAAGAAAGAGAAGAAAAAAAAATCAGTTACCGTCTTTTAACAAACAAACAAAAAAAGAGTTCGCACACACACAAAAAAAAAAACAGCAGCCACTATTAATAAGTGGTGCTGCGTTATTTCAGCGAGAGGGAAGAAAAAAAGCGTCAATGGAAATGTGAAAGCCGCTTGACTAGACAGCGGCGGCGAAACGGTGCCAAAAAACTATCTGGAACACTCAAAAAGGAAAGAAAAAGAGAAAGACAGAATAGATGACACAGGAAAGGGCAATGAAGAGAAGAAGTACACGCAGCACACGTATATTGCCTACGAGTCGCTCAAAGCTCACCTCAACTAGATCACACACTCACACTCACACGAAAAAAAAGGAGAACCTGAAAAAAAAAAAAAGAAAATTAAGGTAACGAAGAGAAGAGAGGCAACAGAAAATAGAGCAGAGGACAGGCCACGTCTTCACGCTGCGGAAACTTCTTTTTTTTTTTCAAATATGACGCTACTTTGCGCTTTGCAGGTATCACTCGCTTCTTCTCGCCGCAAGAAGAGCTTAAGGTATTTTTGGGAGTTATTTTTTCTTCTGTGTCAGATAGATCACTCAACTACCACTCGCGCGCAGACGCACGTACAGGCACACAGACACACGCACACGCGCCTCTGTTCAATTTAGGAAATTAGTGTGTAGTGCTCTTTACAGGCGTTGCACGTACGCGTAGTTAAAAGAAAAAAAAAGCGCTTACCAGTTAGCAACTTGACAAAGGAGAATGACAAGGTGGTAAGCGTGTATAACAGTGCAAAAGTCGAAGAAAGAAAAAAAGAAGTGCGGAAGCAGCCACAAATCAAGACTATAATATATGAAATAACAGATACGACTGAAATGAACGAGAAGGAGAGGGAGCGCAATGGAAGAAAAAAAGGAGAGATGATCTCTTTGTTGTACGCTGTGTAGACGCCAGTAGGTGGGAACGTAAGGCGGGGTCGATAGGAGTGGGAGGGGGAAAGAAGAGGGAGTGCTTGCGTACCGTTGCTCGCCTTCACACACACATACACACAGACAAAGAAAGAGAAAAGGAAAAAAAAAAACGTAATAAGAGGAGCTATTAAAGAGAGGGAGGGAAAGAGAGAGAAAGAAGTGGACTCACACCCTTCGCGCTGATTGTTCTAAGTCAACCCGCGGATACAGGAGAAAATAAAAACAAAATTAAATCAAAAAAAAAAAGAGAAGAAGATGAGAATGGGACACGACGCCGTATACACGATGCGGTTTTAAAGAGGAGGGGAGGAAGCTTCGACCCGACCTCGCTGCACTCAACGCGCCAGTATGTATATATGTATGTGAGTGGGAAAAAACGAGGCCGATTATCGAGGTGCCTTTTTTTATTCCTCCTTTTTTTTTTACTTTCTTATTCGCGCGTCTGCTGCTATCTCGTCAGCTGTGCGAACACAGGCGCAGTCGGAGAGGTGCGCAGGCGGCCGTTGGCTTTCCGATTGAGAGAGAGTGTGTCTGTGTGTAATATAGAAAGAGGAAAAAGACAGGAGGTGGAAAACGGAAAACAGAGGAAGAGAATTAAAAATAAAAGAGAGTAAGAAAAAAGGAGGTGATGGTGGTAGGGTGAATGAAAGAAGAGCTGCACCAAGAGAAACGCCAAGGCTAACAGACAAATATAATTGAAGAAATAAAAAAACACGAAGACGAAAAGAGGAGAACGTGTGAGGATGGTAGAAGACAAACGCACCACCAACTACAAGACAAACACAAAGGATATTGGAAAAATGCAGAGCTATCAAACACAAATAATAAAAAAATCAGCAAGAGCTAAAAAACAAAAAAACGCGAAACGGGCAACAACAATAGAGGGAAAAAACTTGTAGGCTTTTCTTGTTCGTGTTTACTTCTCTACTGAAGCCTCTTTACTGGCACTGACCAGCGCCGCACCTCTTTTCTTTTCCCCTTTTCCTCGCTGCTGTCGACAGAAAAGCACCTCCGTTCTCGACTGGGATCGACGCCGTGCAGGTCTAGCGGCGCGGCGTAGTTCGTGTGCGTGCTTGAACGCCCGTCGTGCCGGATGGGAGTGCGTAGAAAAGAAAGTGGCAACAATAATAATAATAAGTACTACCTGTACTGTAAGTGGTGTAGGGTAGTGTCTAATAAAAGCAGAGAGTGATAGACGCCGTACAAACGAACAACAACAAAAATAGAAAAGGCACGAGTTGACGCCAATGCACAAGGTTCTCTTTTTTTTTTGGTAATTGTAATAGTGGCAATGATAGTAACAAAGGCTAGGTTACTTCAAGGTCAAGAGGCGCAAGAGAAGACGATCCACATAATCTGCCAATGAAAAAGAGGGAGAGTCCACGCGAGTTGGTGGTGGAGGTGCCTGCAAGAATAACGTGTTTTACAGAGCTAAGAAATACTTATGTACTTTTTCTTTCTTTTAGTCGGACTAATTGCTTCCTTCTCCTAGTGAAGAGTTGTTGGAGTTGCGCAGCGCCGTCGCTGTGCAGCTCTTCGCTTTGTTGTTATTATATTCGTTGTAGACAGTACGGACGCAACGCACGGAGATTGAGGAGGAAGATGGAAAGTGGAATTGGTAAGATGCAGAAAGGACAAGAGGAACAATGCGCTACATTCACTGCGATAATACTACCGCACACAGTGACGCACACAAACAGAGAGAGAGAGAGGAGTTCGCTTCAGCGGCGCTGAGAGTGTCTTTTCTTCCTCCTTCACTTCCCCCTTACGTATTTTTTTTTGTCCTCATTGCGTGCAGCGAAAAGCCACAGCGGCAAACATCGATCACACAGAACTCATCCAGTGCAGCACGGAGGCGTGTTCGTTATAATTTTTTTTTATGGCATCCTTGCGTACACCCGGTCGCACGGTGTTCGTCGCCACCCATCTGAAATACGCACATCACCTTTGTTAAAAAGCTTTCTTGTTCGAATCTTTTCTCCTTCTTGAACCACGCAAACATACGGCTCGCACCGCACGAGGCACATGTTCACAACTAAACGTGTGTGCACCCCCTCTTTCCAAATTTATCATCAACTAAGCGACCTCCTCCACAACCTTCATGGCCCGCAGCTTTGCCACCGCCGCCCTCACCCGTGCCTCCAGCGTCTCGGCCGCACCCGTCGCGGTGTTCTGCTGCTGCTGCTGGTGGTGCTCGTGCTGCTGATGCTGCACGGGTGGCGTGGGGTGTCGCCGTGCGTACCGCTGACGCGCCTCCTCCACCTGCCGCATCAGCTCCCGCATCCCCGCCTCTGCCCCAGCGGCCTCGACCCCGCTGCCACCGACAACAGCACCGCCCATGTGAACGGCGAAGCTGCCACTGCCAGGCATGCGGTGATCGCCTGGCGACACAAGCGGTGACATGCCGTTGACGGCGAGGTGCGAGGGCGGCAGCGAGTACTCCCCGCGCCGCGACGACGACTCTTGTGAAAAGTGGAGGAAGTTGGTTGCCTGCCGACCAGCGTGGTGGCGCTGCGCGCCGTCTGGCTCGGCCAGCCCAGCCCCACGCGTTGCGCTGTCATCACAGGCAGCGCCACCGCGGTGGGGATAGTCGGACACCGACGAGGACGACGTCTGGCGCGAGAACGGTGTCCGCTCCGCCGCCGCCGCTGCCAACGGAAACGCCGCGGTGGGCGTCAGAAAGTGCGGGACCTGGACGGCTTGGGTGTCGGCTGCTGCAGCTGCTGCTGCTGGCGGCACAGCTGGTTTCTCTGGCATCCGCTGCCCCATTGCACTGCCACCGCTGTCGTGCTCACTTCTGCTCTCCCTGCGGAGCGTTTCAATCGGTGGTGAGTGTGCCCAGTCGCCGTCCTCCCCCTCTTCTGTAGAAGTGCGGGCAAAGCGATTCGCTGTGGCTCTGAGGGCCGGAACGCCTGGAACGCCGCTGACGTCGTGCGGTGCCGGCGAGGACGAGTCAAGCAGCGGCGGCGTCGGCTGCGTGTCGGTGAGGGAGTCATACGCGCGAACTTCGGGGTCCTCGTCTTCGTTGCGGGCAGACGCTGATGCACGCCTTGCTGCTGCGGGAGGCGATGGTGAGCTCATCTGCGCATCGTCAGCGATCACCTCCACCGCCGCCGTCTGCAGCGTCGGCCCCTCTGCGTCTGCTTGGCGCACCATGGACGAGATGACGGCGCTGGGGCAGGTGCGGTTGAAGATGTCCATCACCGCCGACGCCCCCACGTCAGTGGCTGAGAGCGCGTAGGCGGGCCCTGGCGCCATGGGTGGCATTCCCACACTCGAGCTCACCGACATGCCAACGATCGGAGCTGCAATCGTTGTCGTTGTGGCGTGCAGCAGCCCGCTGGAGCTGTAGTTCCCCTGCTCACTCAGCGCCGTCGGCGAGGGTCCGAGGGAGCTGGCGAGAGGGGACTGGCTCGGCAGCGGCTCCGAGAACTCGGGGGAGGAGGAGGCCGAGGACGTTGTGGACGGGGCGTGGAGAGAGGTGCGAATGGTGGACGGGCGGTTGGCCGCGTGGGAGGCGTCGAAGAGCCCGCCTTGGGGGTCGTGGTGGACGGCGGTGAGAAAGGGCGAGTGCTCGGCTACGCCCTCTACGGACACTGCTGCTGCCTCTTCTGCTCCGTCGTCTTCATCGGGCTTCTCCGTGTGCGGAGTTGGCACAGATGCCACAACTGCCTCCGCGGAGTTCGCAGCGTTGGCTGAAGCAGCTGATGCAGCTGGTCCCGAGGAGAGCACACGCACTGCCGCCCCCGCGTCTTCCTCCATCGCCTTCTCTTCACCTTCCGAAGCCTCTTCAGCGTGCACCTCCTCCTCCACGTCTCCGTCTTTCTCGTCCTCACTGCCGGTGCCTTCGATGCCTTCCGACCTCGACTCAGCAGCCTCCTCAGGAGCCTCCATCGCACCCACGGTGGCCACCAACAGCTGCGGCTGCTGCGGCTGATCCTCTACACTGCTGCTGAGTGCTTGGACCCGAACTTCAGACACCTGCACCGGCGAAGGCGTATCGTCATCGTCGTCAACGGTGTCGCGCATCTGTGGCGCTGATGGTGGCAACGCCATTGTTGTGCTTTCCTCCCCGCGAGCGTGCGCTGCAGAAGCCTCATCGCCTAACACCTCTACTACCACCTCCTGCTGCTCCAACTCTGCCTCTACTGGCGGTACATCAGACAGCGAGGCCGCATCCGAGGCAGACGCTCGAACCTCCTCCGGCTCCTCCTGCGGCGCGTCTGCTGGCGTTGCTGCCGCTGCGCCGCTCCACTCTGGGACATCAACGTAGACGTCCGCCACATCCGCCAGCGCACGCAGTGCGACAGCCACGACGTCGGTCCTGTGCGCCGGCACGTGCCGTCCCGTCCACTGCGCCACCTGCGCCTCCAACTCTTCAAGAAAAGGAGACTCTTGTGGGCTGACGCAGAGACCGGCGAGCGGCGCCACCACCGTGACGGGCTGACGCAGCAGCGCCATAATGAGCGGCGTCTGCTCCACCGCGACGTGTTGATTACCGGAATGGGCAACGGCAGAATGAAGTGCAGCGCACAGCGTTGACACGGTGCGGCTGTCAGCGGCGGCAGCACGCGTGCCCGTGCAGTAGGCGTGGATGGCTTCAGCAGCGAGTGTCGCCACTGGCGCGGCGGCTGCGCCATCCTCGGCGGTTTCCGCGGGTGCCCACGACGGCGTCAGCAGCAGTGGTGCAGCAAACTCGTTCACCAACGGGTCCACGCTTGCCGCCGCCAGGAGAAGATCAAAGTCCCTCGCTGTGATGTTCAGCACTGACGTTTCCATGCTCGTACAGCGCTGGAACTGCGGGCGGTTGTTGACGTGCAAGGCAACGTGGCAGCCAGCGCAGTCCATTGCCCGAAAATCCACACAAGCCGTCCGCAGCTGCACACCAACGCAGCCCTCCATCACGACGGTGGTCGCGGCACACACCACGACGTCGAGCGGGCCAACACAGTGGCGCAGGTGGAGAGTGCTCACGGCATCCTCGATGTACAAGACTCCGTAGTGCACCCGCTCAAGACGGACATCGACCAGCGGCGACTCTGGCATCGTGGCATCTTGCTGGTCGGCTGCCTCGGCTGCGATCTGCTCCGCCGTGCGCACCGGGCACATCGCGCCACGCAGCCGCAGCACGGAGCAGTCCACGAGGTCGTGGAACGCAACGGCGTGACGGGCCTCCTCGCGCAGCAGCTGGGCAGCGGTGGCGACGTCGCCGTCCGAGGCGTCCTCGTAGCGCTGCAGCATCTCCGTGTAGACGGGAATCGCGAGCTCGTCGGCCAGGGCGTGGGCAGCAGCCACGATCGTCTCGGAGGAGTAGGTGTCGTCCTGCGGCTCATCATCGTCACTGTCGCTCGCACCGCCTGCCTGCTGCTGCTGCTGCTGCTGCCGCGGAGAGCGGAGAGCCTCGCACGGGATGGTGAAGACAGACAACCACCGCTCTTCCGGCGCTGCCTCCTCCTCCTCGGCATCGTCTTCGTCCTCGTGGCCGCTGCGGTAGTAGTAGTAGTGCAGGTCCTCCACCGCGACATCGATGCTGTCCTCCACGTGTACGCCCTGCCCCACGCCACGCAGCACGACGTTCAGCAGATCGAATCGATTCGCCTCGTAGGCCGCCACCACGGTCTCCTCCTCCGCACCTCCGAGGCTCCCCAGCACAACCTTCCGCAGCACGTCCGCGCCGTAGGGGCAGTCAAGGAAGAGCGGACGCACCCGCACGTCGCGGCAGCCACGCAGCAGCAGGTACTCCGTCACCAGCGCCACGCAGTCCATCTGCCGGCAGCGCTCCACCATGGTCTCCCGCGCCATCAAGATGAGCTGACAGTTGTGGCAGTCGGCGACGTGCAGGCTGCTTGCCGTGCCCGTCACCACCACCGTGCAGAAGCTGCACCGCTCCACGGTAACGTCACCGAGGGCGTCGTGCACGACGATGACAGGGCGTCGCACCGCACCGCTGGCCAGCGTGCCCGCCTTCGTGCCGTGTACATCGCAGATCAGCACGTCCTTGCCTTGCAGCTCGCCGTAGTAGTGGAAGACGTCCGACTCCTCGGTACCGTCACGGGCACCGTCGTCGGCGTTGCTCTTGCCAGTGGTCGGAGCCGCGGCAACAGCGGCAGCAGCACCGGCGCCGCGGTGTACATAGCGGGTGCCGGAGGCGATCAGGGCGTGCGAGTACGGCGCCTCGGGTGTGAGACAAAGCCCAATCTCGCTCTGCGACGGCGCAGACGCTGTGGTGGCGAGCAGCTCAAACGCACGGTGACGCACAGCTGCCGCGGTGCCTGCCTCGTGAAGCGCGTTTGTACTGCCGCCGTCCTCCACTCGCAACGACGCTGCATGCTCGAGCGGCAGCCCGACACGTCGGTAGTCTTCTGCAAGACCGGCATATGCGAGGCTGTAGAGAGAGTAGGTGACGTTGTGGCTCGCCTCCAGCACGGGTTGCCGTCCGCCCTGCCCGCTCCAGCTGATGTGCGTGTCGCTGACGTCCGCACCGGCGATGGCGTGCGCTGCCACAGCGATCATTCGGCAGTCTCGCACGCGGCGCAGCACACAGGTCTCGCAGGGCCCGAGCCGCACCTCGCACTGCGACACGTCATCGAGAACCACATAGCGGAAGGCTGAAAGAATTGTTACCGTGCACTCCTGCAAGTGCTGCAGCACGAGTGTGTCCGCAGCGTACGACAACCGCGACTGGATAAAGGCGCGGCTGAGCGAGAAGGACGCCGACTCCTTGTTTGCCAGCACCAAGGCGTGGAGGTGGGGGTAGTGACTGAACTCGCAGGCGGAGCTGGGAGGGGACTGGAGCATCTGCAGGGCAAGTGCGGCGTCTGCTGCCTCGCTCGCCGCCCCGTCACCGCCGTTCTCGTCTTCAAACTCCACGTCGTCTGTCAGCCAGCTCGGGGCAACGGCAGCTGACGGCCGGATAAGCGACGAGACGCCACCGCTCTGCGCCGCCAGTGCAGCCACGGCACTTCTGAACACCGGTATCGACG